>OX392541.1:39468131-40691168 GCA_947623455.1 Mimachlamys varia
CAACAAGAGACAAATTATTGGATTGTCATCTTCCGGGTTCACCAATGCTTCCTTTTGAATGATCTATGGTGTATCTTTGTTAAATATAAAGCACTCACTTTATTGATACTATTTGAATCTTCATACGGTTGTAATATTATTGAAATATGACACTTCTTAAGGTATAACAAATAAAAACTTCAATATCAAGCTTACCGTAGTCTGGCTGGAACTAACATCGTTTAAAACACCAACCTAAGCCTGGTCAATTTTACTATTGGTCAAGTCAGAATTTTAAAGTGGTTTATTTATATGGTTAACATGTTAAAACACCAGGTTTTATTTGAAGCCGAAGTATAACAGACAATATTATCTACACTTAATTAAATGATTTGTTATAGTAATTAATTTTTCCAAGCCTCAAATTTTTTGGGTTTCGGTCAGAACTACTGGAAGCGTGTGGTCCAGTTAGTGTCCATTACGCATTGATCTGGTCAGTGTCGAGTGTTTCCACGCTTGTGACTTCGATAGACCAATCACCAACTTATCACCGGCTTCCTCTGGGATCAAGTGTAATGTCCAGTTCGCCCTTCCGTACGACTTTCGTATCTGTTTTTATTGTTTCCTGTTATCTGAAAGAAGGACTCGCTTTATATCATTGCTAAGAAACCCTAAACTACTCTAGCCTAGCGTCGTCGTGTGGCTTCAATATCCAGTGACTGTGTGTGAGTTTGAAGCATACATGATTCCACATATAAAATCGGTAATTTAACTGACAAAATAGCCAATAGATGTTGCCATTTACTGAACGGAAATAAGGCAAATCAGTGATTACAGAGACGGTGAATTGACAAGGTCCAATCTGAATGTTTCGCTTATGATAGTCATTCCGATATGAAACAGGTTTGTTATATTGATGACTTTTTCAACAAGTATTTCATTTGATCAATGTAAATAGAATATTTGTCACCTAAAATATGACGTAACACACACATGTGTTGCACCTTTTTGAATTTAGTAATATATACAGTATGCCGAAAAAAAATGAATTGAATTGCACCATACAGCTGTTTCGTCCTTCTAGGACTCTTCAGTGATGCTAGGGGCCAAAAGGTGGGAATCGAAAATTCCTTAACTAATGTAGAATCAGGAGGGTCAAGTGTGTAAAACCCCTTTCATTATGAATTTAGAAGTAAAATTAAACTAGTTCTGTATAATTTCAATTCGTGTACTATGAAAATGTATATATTACGTACCGTGACCGTATTCTGTACTGGTGTGAGGAGTCATGTCTCTGCCTTCATTTTCGAAACTTAATACTAAGCTGCTTCAGCAGTTAAACTTTGTGATATCACTTTCTAACATTAGCTTGATATCGGTTTGACGGCTTCAGTAATGCTCGGTCTGTATATAGAGCGTTAACATACGTATGTTGTAAGTGTTTCAATGAATCGTCATATGTCGTGAGTTTTTAATGGAGAGGGTAGTTAGAGAGCGCGGATGTCATTTCCTACATCAATGTCCAAGCTTAAGCACTGATAGGATATCATGTTTATTGAGGTTTCTAAGGCAAACAGTCGTCAATTTCTATACCCAAGAGGACAAGTGCCAGTATTGAAATATCGGCCAGCAGTACTTTAAAGTACATCTGGTGTGTGCCTACGCCGGATCACAAGGGGATTAGTGCTGGGGAAGGACATCCTGATTGAATGTAGATGTACGTGTACATACCATGCTGTTAGTATAGTGTAATTAACAAGGTGTTGGCCAGTATCCCCTTCTGCTATTTTAGCTCACAGTAATCTGAATCATAAAACCTAGTTTAAATTGACACCGTCAATGCAGAAAATAAAAGAAATTTCTTTAGAATTATTTATTGTTTTACATCCGTTCTTATAAGTTTTAAAATGATTTAATGGGGATAACATTTACGATATTTGTGGATTTGCAGTAGACTGAACAACACATGAATTTTATATGTTATTTTTCATCTCATATTTTCGCAAATATATATTTAAGTAACAATTTTGATGTTCGCTTGTTTGTGGTTGACAATCGAAACTAATCAAAAGAAGTTATACCATCTCGATTGTAATGTTGGATAACACTTACTCTCTGTTGAAAGTAGCTGTTCAATCATGAAGACCTGAATCAAATCTTAACTCAAGCTGAAGTATGTATGATATCAAGCAGACCTGGCACCTTACCTGAATCAGACGTGAGTTATGTGTGTTGTTTAGCAGACCTGGCACCTTACCTGAACCAAAGGTGAATTATGTGTGTGGTTTAGTAGACCTGGCACCTTACCTGAACCAAACGTGAATTACATGTGTGGTTTAGTAGACCTGGCACCTTACCTGAACCAAAGGTGAGTTATTTGTGTGGTTTAGCAGACCTAGCACCTTACCTGAACCAAACGTGAATTATATGTGTAGTTTAGCAAACCCTTAAATCTTACCTGAACCAAAGGTGAATTATGTACATATGTATGTCGCAGTTGATTCGTAATTCTAGGGCTTGCTCTGAATATCGCGACTTTCGTGATATATATCAACTGCTGACGAACAAACTTACGGCACAGGGATTCGAGAAATGCAGGTTGATGAAGACTATGGGCAAGTTTTATGGTCGCCATCTTGATCTCATCGAGAAATATTCTGTATCTCTGTGTGATATGAAGATGGACGTTTTTGAGTTTGCTTGTTGTGATGACAATGATGACTCTGTTCTCATTTTAAGGATTGATGCTTACTTGGATGTGACCAAAATTTACATGGCAGGTGTCGTCGATGAAGCAGAAGACGCTTACTATTCTGGAACACCTGGTCTTATTCTCTTGTGCTTTTACGAGAGTCTCCATGTAAATCTTTCCTTTGTTCCTATTTTGCCCCTGGTTTAATCGATTTTAAGTTCTGATTATGGTTTTGGTGAAGCTTTGGTATTCTCTGACTTTTTTTTTAGCAGACCTAGCACCTTACCTGAACCAAACGTGAATTATGTGTGTGGTTTAGCAGACCCTTAAATCTTACCTGAACCAAAGGTGAATTATGTACATATGTATGTCGCAGTTGATTCGTAATTCTAGGGCTTGCTCTGAATATCGCGACTTTCGTGATATATATCAACTGCTGACGAACAAACTTACGGCACAGGGATTCGAGAAATGCAGGTTGATGAAGACTATGGGCAAGTTTTATGGTCGCCATCTTGATCTCATCGAGAAATATTCTGTATCTCTGTGTGATATGAAGATGGACGTTTTTGAGTTTGCTTGTTGTGATGACAATGATGACTCTGTTCTCATTTTAAGGATTGATGCTTACTTGGATGTGACCAAAATTTACATGGCAGGTGTCGTCGATGAAGCAGAAGACGCTTACTATTCTGGAACACCTGGTCTTATTCTCTTGTGCTTTTACGAGAGTCTCCATGTAAATCTTTCCTTTGTTCCTATTTTGCCCCTGGTTTAATCGATTTTAACTTCTGATTATGGTTTTGTTGAAGCTTTGGTATTCTCTGACTTTTTTTTAGCAGACCTAGCACCTTACCTGAACCAAACGTGAATTATGTGTGTGGTTTAGCAGACCTGACACCTTACCTTAAACTAAACGTGAATTATGTGTGTGGTTTAGCAGACCTGGCACCTTACCTGAACCAAGCATGTATTATGTGTGTGGTTTAGCAGACCTGGCACCTTACCTGAACTAAACGTGAATTATGTTTGTGGTTTAGCAGACCGATCAACTTATATAAACTTAACGTGAATTTTGTTCTTTGTTTTGCAGACCAGAAAATTCATTTATAATTGACGTGAATTATGTATGAGGTTTAGCACACCTGACAACTCATTTATAATTAACGTAAATCCTGTATTATGTTTAGCAGAACTGACAAAATTAATTGGAACTTAACGTGAATTATGTATGTGGTTTAGCAGACCAGACACATGAAGCTTACATGAACTTAACGTGACTTTTGTTTTATGTTTTGCAGGCCAGAAAACACATTTATAATTAACGTGAATTATGTATGAGGTTTAGCACACCTGACAACTTATTTGAACTAATCGTGAATCATTAATGAGCCCTGGCACACTTTTATAAACTAAACTTTAATCATGTATGGGGTTTGTTTTAAATGCCAATTTAAGTATATTATATCCTCTGTTGGCATTCACATTCAATGTATATACCTACTGAAACCAATTAAATTTGTCACTTCCGGTTTACGTTTACAAAAGCAGAAAACAATCCGATGCTAATTTAAGGGTGTTTTCTGGTTTTGGGATCCAAATGCTACACAATGTACAAAATGTACATTGTGTGAACTATGAACAACTACAAATAAAACCATAAACACACTAATACAATAGCCAAGAGAAGCTGTTCTAAAGGTATTGTGGTTGAACGACGCTAAGGATTGACATGTGAATAAATAGGATTCCGTAAAAACATATCTGTCTTGATTCAACTACTACCAAATGAAAATGCTTTCGAGGATTGAAACTTGCTTTTGTTGATTTCATAGAGTAGTAATTGTTTTGGCTTTGGACAGGTTTAATAAACTGCGTTTCAAGAGCAACTCAGATTGCGGCATTTTGTATCAATCACTTGTTTTTTAAAAGGCGCAGCATGTGCGTGTTACGTCATCTTAAGCACTCCATGAAATTGACACTCTGGTAAATACTAGCTGCAATATACCGCTTGGCTAGAGAGATCTTCTCCTTAGCACGATCGGTTGAGCGTAAGACTAGTAGCCAGAGGTTTCGGGTTCGACTCCCGGCGGAGGCAATGAAATAAATATTGACCTCTGACACACAAGAAAAAAAAATACATTTAAATGAATATATATTTACTACACATGGGTTCGAGAGATGCAGGGTGATGTAGACTATGTTATGTATATGATCGCCATCTTTGTCTCCTTGACAAATATTGTGTATGCTTGTGTGATATGGAGATGGACGTTTTTGAGTATGTCACATTACTGTGCTAACTTGTGATTGAGAATGATATGACCAACATTAATATGACGGGTGTCGTCGATGTAGAAGACGACGCTTACTTTTCTAGAACACTTGGTCTTATTCTCTTGTATTTACAAGGGTTTCTATGTGAAGTTTTCCTTTGTTCACATTTTGCCATTAATTTAATCAATTTTGAGTTCTGATTATGGTCTTGTTGACGTTCCGGTATTCTCTGATTTTTTTTTTTTTCTCCAATGGATTGAATTAGTGAAAGGCGATTCTGTAGCCTATAACATATTCAGGAGTTTGTAAAAGTCTATATATTGACATAGTGCGAAAATGAATTCATAGAAAACATGTTTGCATCGCGATGATATACATGTAGGCTGATAATTTCAATACAGCTAATTCATAGGAGCAGGCAATTTAAAACTGATAACATTTTTTGTCACCAGCATAAATTTTAAGCCGAAATATCATTCTTCGGTTAATGAATTGCCCTTAATAAACAGACATATTTGTACATGGTGCTCAGTAACAGCATTACATTGCCAGGTTTATTCATCTGCTAGGTCATAACATCAGCTTAACACGTTATGACACTAAAGTTACATTATCAATGATAACAATAATAGAAAAAGCTCATAATTTACACCAGTCTCATTTTGTAAATTGCTGATTAATTACGTGAACATTGCAATATCTCATCACATGTTATTACTATCATATCACATAGCAGTGTGTCAATAAGCGACCTGTAAAGAAATGCGTCAGTACCCAGCCTACTAAAAACGACGTGTTAATTACGTCATATGAAATGCGTCGTACATGTAAACCATGCTAATAGTGTTAAAAGGTTATTTGCCTTTTCTATAACAGTTTTGACGAGTCATATACGCTTGTCAGTATATGTTATTGCATTTTTGTAACAAAATATTTATTACAGCCGAACTAGAGCGGGGGTTGAATATGTAACAAGGGGCCCAATGGGTCTGCATCGCTCACCTAGGCCCAGGTATTCAAAAGGTATTTAACGTAATCACTATTTAGTGACATTTTTTTCAAACTTAAATAATTCTGTCAATATACAAAGTAAAATCTTACAATTTTGCATGTAAATTGACATTATTATATATTCGCAAAGTTGTAACTAAATTTATAGTTTAATTTTAAAGTTACAAGATAATTAAAATTTTCGCTAATCACTGATTAAAGGCCCAATATACGTAACTTTCGGCAAAACTTGAAGCGAAAATAAACTTTTTATATAGATAGATTTAGTTAAGATTAGCTGATATCAGCAATATTCAAGATTATTTTTTACGTGGTTACCGGTACAGCAGCAGTTGAAAATCGGTATTTGTAAACACGTGTCCATTTTGAACTGTCTTCTAACTTCGGTTAGTTGTTGAAGTGGGCCCCACCTGAATTATTTTCAGTTCTTTGGATTTTTCTGTCAAGAGTTTCTTGTTAGTTACCGCTCAGGTTTACTTCGTTTAAGGCTTATTTTTACATACTTATCAACAGGTTGTTTTTTTCAGATTTTTTCAGAGTCTCGAAAAATTTCCCGAAGTTACGTATATTGGGCCTTTAAGCTAATCTCTTTCTGAACAACTTGGCTCAGGTGTCAGTCAGCATGCTAATGGTATGCTCAGATATCATCAATATATTCCACTTGGTTATTAAGAAATTTGAAGTTTTAAAGGATTTTGCAAACGATGAATACGAGAAAAGCTCCTTTAAGGTATTCAGGCATACACAACCCCAATCCAGTTCGGCTGTACACAATCTCAAATTCAAACATGCAACAAGGTATACTATTAGTTACATGGTTTGTGAAGGTTGAAAACGGGAATATAGTCACAAACCATGTTACGAATTTATCCTTTCATTAGTTTTTTTTGCTATTATTTTGATCAATGTTTACAGATAATTGATAAAAAAAACTATCAGCATTACAATGTTGACACCAACCCGATATATTTCAATACTCAACCTTTATTAACTTAGATCTGTGTAACGAATGTTTCCTTCCATCTGTTTTTCTTTTTTTTTTGTCATGAAAGTCTTAGTGCACAAAACAAAACACACAAACAAAAAGAGAAGCTTACAATCTTGTCTAGATGAGTTATGAATGGTAGCCTGCCCCCCCTCCCTCTCTCTCTCTCTCTTCATATCATATCCCCTTTCCCTTAAACACTTCGGTATGCTTTGCCGTCTCCAGACGGGAACTGACGTCACAATCGTCATAGGCCTTATACAGGAACCGAGAGCGGCGAATACGGAAATGTATGGGGCAGTCACGTGAGGTCTTTAAACCAATCGAATAATTACATTGTCACTAGTGGAAGGATAAAGGCCAAATATTAGTACCTTGGTCTGTACAGTTATTAAGAAGTAGCTTGACGATATTGATTCGTTGACCCCTGTCCGCTTGAAAGAGGACCATGAACATTAGTTTGAACAAACTTGGTTTCAGTTCACTTTATCACGTCAATGACCCAAAAGCACCATTTTAGCACAATAAGAACCTATAATACCATTAAGCGTGTTAAGAGGAGAGACGACCCTGCATAATAATATTAGGAAATTATCAACTGGTTCGGACCTTTTGGTCTGGTGGTAACCATCTTCGCTAGCCAAGGGTTACGATCCGCACACTCATCTTCACCCTTGGCATATATAGACCACATTTCGTAAATCCCGCGACGAGAATTTTCATTGGATGCAGCTAGGTCTGGCTGCGTCCAATCAGAGCGCACCTAACATTTGATCACGCGCTCTTCTTATGGCACAGAAAAAAATGTAAACAAACATGGCACAGTGTCGACTGTGTCATGGATCTTTACCAGTAAAACAGAGAAGAACAATCTTCAACGACACATTTACGGTAAGGACTCAGTGCATGGATCGCCGTTTCCTGATGCTGTCTAATTTGATCAAGCTTGAATTTTTCACAGATCAACCGAATGAGATGTTCTTCCTTTTTTACATTCATTGCAGAAGCCGTTTTTTTACACGCATTTTGATTGGTCGGTGATTACGTGATTCAAAGGGACACAACGCACACCGACCGCTAGGTGGCAGACCCGGGAGCTTTCAATTTTGCCATGATATATTCAAGGGGTGTAGATTACATAGGTGATCGTAACCCCTGGATATCGGGGATGGGTGGTAACGTCCTGGCTCCATAACCTAGAGGTCACCGGTTTGCGCCCGGCTTGTCTCACTAGTTTGTTGTAAAATATTGTGTATTTCCCATGTTGGAATGTTTGTATGTACAAAATATACTAATTATCACAATGATAATTTCTTAAATATAATTGCAGCCCCTGGTACCCGATTAAATGTTTCGTCGTGACGGATCTGTTTGATTTGTATGCCTACGTCAAGTTCTATATGCCGTCAAGTTTCGTAACAAAAGCCTTGTTGTTAATGAGAATCAGTTGTTTGAAGATAAAAATATATTTGACCCCTGCGATCTAGAGAGTTGGTTAAGGTAATTCATTCAAACAATCGTGTAGTCCTTCTTAAATGAGCAGCATACTACAGATCCAATGTCAGTGCCCCAGGCCTCCTGGTTATTTAAATCGAAACGCTGACGCCGGACGGTCTACATACTGACGAACGGACGGATACCGCTCCATGGAAACGAAACATACGCTTTTGGAACACAAACATGATACTCCACTTTTAATACTATTGTATAATTGATGCAGTTTTTACACAAAGCATATGATGTGTATTATTTAATCATGACGTTTTCATGCAGTGTGTTTGGTATTGAACGTTGCTGATTGCAGTTTAACATTCCGCCATCTATATAGATAGGCAATACATGTCGTTAGTTAACGTATGAACAGGTTTGGCCGGAAGCGTCAGAAAGCTCTGCACGCTAGCCGGACATAGTTATCCCACTGGAAGGAAGTTAATGGTTCCACGGACCACACGAGATCCACAAAGTCAGGAGTCGAACCTTTTAAAAGTCAGAGCCAAGTTGTCAAAGTACTGTTAGCTTAATGAGACGTTACCGTGATATATTTTAACGCTAATGTTTTATATTTTATTTATGTGTTATACAATCGATTGCTAGGTTTTCGATTGTATTAATTAAGTAGAGAATATGTGTAAAATTCATCTACATCAAGTTTAAGTGACGAATGCGAATACTGCTTTTATTTGGGTATTTCAATTCAGTGCTGGTTTTCATATTTTTGACATTCGTTGGTGTGTAATATACATTATTGTGCATGGTACCTACATATTCGCGATAGTGCACAAAGTTGAATATGAAAGTAAAAGAATACATTTTATTTACTTTTATTTTCATTTTCTGCTAATTAAAATATAATCGTTGAAGAAATGAACAAATACTTTAAGTTCTAACCTGTTTCAACTTCAGCGTAAATCCACTTTCACGTCGATGAAAATCCAGAAAGAGGCCAGCTACCACGGCCTAGTTGTTCAAAAAGTGATTAGCTTAATCAGTGATTAGTGCAACTAACTATCCAATAACTTTAAAATGAAACCAAAGAATTAGTTACAATTTTGCAGATATCAAAAACCTAATAGTGTTAATTTAAATGCAAAATTGTAAGATGTTACCTTGCAATTTGAAAGAATTATTAAAGTTTGAAAAATGTCGTTAAATAGTGACTTAGCTAATCAGCTTTTGAACAACTGGGCCCAGTTTACAGTGGAGTAGTGCAATCTCCAACGTCCTCAGCTTGATGACGTCACAGTGTCTCGATGTAAATTATTGAGTGATAACAAACATTGAACAGAGAAGGATCATCTAGTCTATATGTAGTGAAAATTTAAATATATAAAGGATATCTAACAGTGTCTTCAGTAATACCAAACATATTTCACGAGCAAGGCTAATATTTTGATATTTTTCACGAGTGCGCAGCACGAGTGACAAATATCAAAATATTAGCCACACGAGTGAAATATATTTGGTATTACTGAAGATACTGTTAGAAATTCTGTTTATTACATTTTTATAGCAAAATCTACGGTGATAGCTTTTGATTTTCCCAAACGTCGTTTGTAAGCAGCGTTCTGATTGGTCAAATCAGAAAAAGTGATATTTTTCACTAGTGAAACATATCATATTTCTCACTAGTGAAAAATATCACATTTATAGAATTAATAATTTTCGATATTTCACTAGTAAAAATGCAATATTTGTTTATCAGCTGACATCATTTAGTAGGGGGCCGCGGTTGCCAAATGGTTAAGGTGCACTAACACTCTACCATTCGCCATCCACCACCGAGTTGCGGGTTCGAAACTCACGTGGGACAGTTGACAGGTAATGACTCTAGGTCGGTGGTTTTTCTCCGGGTACTCACGCTTTCCTCCACCCTAAAAACCTGGCACGTCCTTAAATGACCATGGCTGTTAACAGGACGTAAAACAAAATAAAATAAACCAAACACATAATGACGTGCCTCCGTGTGAGATATGTCGGTGTGCTGGATCTCGGGTGTGTATACTTTTTAAATATACGATTTGAAATATCCGCTTCAACTGGAAATCAATCTAACAAGACTTTTGAAAGTGCAACCTTGATCACATGCGGACAATGTTAAAACAGCACTAGCAACATCAATTTACTAAAAGCCTTATTTGGTTAGAGCCATAAACTCGGTTTAATATCTTTTCAAAATGTCTAATTATTTCCTCAAAACTATAATCAATACGGTTGGTTTACGATGTACCATTATAGTTTTACTTGGTGTTACTTCGTTCGCGGAAAAGTTGAGTGAGTTCAGCATCTAACTAGCAGCTAACGGCAATATAGTACTCCATGTGTTATGTATGTATAATAATTATTATAATAATGATTCGAGGTTCTTAATAAACCGTTTTATCAAGACCTTGAAGGCCATCTCAAAGCGGTTCAAAAACTATTATCTGTTGTTATAGGGCCTTAGCGACCAGCCTAAATCGTTCTCATCTCCATGGGGAGCATACAACCGGTGCTGCCATCTCGGCGCTCACAGCTAGCATTCTACAATTTCTAGCATTACCCAACCAAGTACTCATTTACAGCTGAGTAGACTGGAACAAGCAAAGTAAAGTGTCTTGCTCAAGGATACAGTACAAGTGTTGTGACCGTGACTCGAACTAGCAACCCTTCGTTCATGAGCCTGGCGTCCTACCACTAGACCCCCGTGCCCCAAACTGTACTGTACACTGTGTATTGAAGGTGGTGTGTTGGAGCATCATTATCCTTGTGTCCTGTTGAATGGTACAAAAGGTGTCTGGTCCCTGTCCATCGACTTTTTCTGGTTGTGTTGATAGGTCTACAGTAAGATTTCCAGGTTCATCAAAGTGTATAAATATCGCACAACAGTAATGAGGAAATCGTTCACGATAGAGTTAATCATTAGCAACCTATGGTAACTGAAACATGACAGGTTGTTTTCATTAGAGTCTGACTACTAACATTTGGTTTGGGTTGACGTCTGGTTAACAGTTAAAGCTGGGTCTCCAATATGTGACCTATGCGCTCTTATGTTATGTTGTACTGGAGACAGTTATGCTGATATTTTAATCTTTTGGAAAAAGAGCTCAACTGAAATCATTACCATGTAAAAGTCCCAAAAAATAATATAACCTGTTTACAAGGTGACAATGGGAAACCCAGTTGTGGAGATAGACCTCAATTCTGAATTTGAATCCGGAATAGTAACTACCATTGTAAGGACGATATTTTTGTTTGGTTTTACTTAGTTTAACATCCTGCTAAGGTCACTTAAGGACGGCCTCCTGGTGTGTGCGAGGTGGGGGTATGTTGAGATCGTGTGTATTTGGGAGAGAGCGGTATGTTCGTGTTAAACGTCAGGCGATGTGCCGTTATAACGTGCTACCACACTGAGGTTTACTGCCGATGGACCCCACACGGTCACATTATCATGATAAGATAATACCAGATAAGTCACGAGGAAACACAGGTGAGAAAGTGTGAAATCTGTTTAAAAAATCACAATACCAAAGCGTCACTAAAATCATAATCATTACTCAAAATACAAGAGAATAAGACTAGGTGCTCCGGAAGAGTAGGCGTCTTTTGTCTTTTGCTTCATTGACGACACCCGCCATGTTCATTTTGGTCACTTCCAAATAAACGTCTTCTTCAGAGTGAAAACCGAGGCATTATTTTCATCACAGTAAGCACAGTAATGTATATATTCAAAAACGCCTAAGTTCATATCATACAATGTTACAAACTCATTCTCAATGATACAAAGATGAACAACTATTTTCTCATTGTCTTCATCAACTTGCATCTCTTGAATCCCTGTGTTGTAAGTTTGTCAGCTTCAGACATTTACCACGAAAAAATCAATTTGCAGAGCAAGCCCTACAATAACGAATCAACTGCGACAAGTCAAAACCATAGGTTGGAGTAGCAGTAACGTCACAAATCGAAATCGTCACCTTTACCGTATAGCATAGTAGTTAGCTATCCTTGTTGGTCATAGTTTAAGTAAAAATCGAGGTAAGCAACTGATGTAGTAGTGCGTTGTGTCCTTCATTTTAAGTTTAGAAGGTTATTACGATGGACGTGGTCAACAAGCTTTAAAGTTTGTTTAATCTATCGTTGTTACCTGTTTCTGATTTTTTATCATATTGATCAAACGAATCTTTATTGTTTAAACTACCTTCACTTCTCAAGTAAGTCACCAATATGTACTAATGATTAAGTCTACGAAATGTTGATTGATAATAAAGATTCGATATTCACCGTTCTCATAATGTGTTTAATGCCAGTGCACAGTCCTGTCAGCTTCAGGAAATTTGACAATTGCCAAGTACAACAGGAGTGTGTAACCCACTAGTTAAAGACTGACTAGTTCATGGCAAATGATAAAGAACAACGGCAAATGATAAAGAACAATGGTCAAATGATAAAGAACAATGGTCAAATGATAAAGAACAATGGCAAATGATAAAGAACAATGGTCAAATGATAAAGAACAATGGTCAAATGATAAAGAACAATGGTCAAATGATAAAGAACAATGGTCAAATGATAAAGAACAATGGTCAATGGTCAAATGATAAAGAACAATAGTCAAATGATAAAGAACAATGGTCAAATGATAAAGAACAATGGCAAATGATAAAGAACAATGGTCAAATGATAAAGAACAATGGTCAAATGATAAAGAACAATGGTCAAATGATAAAGAACAATGGTCAAATGATAAAGAACAATGGTCAAATGATAAAGAACAATGGTCAAATGATAAAGAACAATGGTCAAATGATAAATAACAATAGTCAAATTTAAGATGATCAGGAATGTAAAACTGCCTGGTAAAGATTACTTTACTACAAATATCAGGTTCCTGAAGAGAATGTCATACACTAATTCCGATCATGATATCCGAAATTATTTACTGGTTGTTGTTGTACTGTATATGCGAGGTTTGATAATATACTGTTGACAAAATGTGTATCATTACACCAACTTGACATCAACATGTGATATACTACTAAGCTATACGATAAACGTGACGATTTCAATTTTCCGATTGTGAACTTTCCATTTCTTGATAGAAACATCATGATCACTGCTTCTCCAAACTATGCTGTTTACATGTCGAAGCTGAATATTTATTCTAGAGCTCGCTCTAATTATCACGATTTTATTGATGGATATCAGCTGCTGACAAACTTATCGTCGACGAAGCAGAAGACGGGTAATTTTACTCTTCAGGAACACATATTCTCTTGTACCTTTTCAAGGGCCTCCATGTAAATGCTTCATTTGTTCATATAATCGATGTTGAGTTCGGATTATGGTTTTGTTGACGCGTCGATGTTCCTTTGATGTTATTTTTACCAATATAATATTGTATGAACAATATCGTATTGGCTTTGGTTGGGTTATGAACTTCACATTCTCGTAATTCCAGTCCGTAAGTGGACTGGTACGTAGAGACAATGTCTGAAATATAAAGTACATAACAATAGTAGTACACGAGAAGGATTCGGCGTAACGTAAAGTTATCTACAGGATGTGACGTCATCCAGCTCGCTTACCCTGGGAAAGATATACTTTGTTCGTAATTTAGAATAAAAATAGGAGTTTCCCAAAATTAGATCACTTTGGAAATATACGTGAAACCCAATACTATTCTACCTTCTAAAGAAACCTATGCTTTATTGAGCGGGATATATGGATTGGACTAAAATTTTCCTGAAATGTCAATTTCATTATATTATTTACATGAACAGATCGGATTCTGGTTCATCACTTTTCTCTATGACAATAAGATCACTTTATTTACCGATCCAAATCGTTCGGACGTGGTGTTCGATGGTTCTATGGCTTCTTGTTTAGGTATTGTATTGAGCAATCTATTAGATTTCCCTGTGGCAAATCACCTACGTGATCTTACCAGACTTCGTGTTCTGCTGAGAGTACGCTACATAATGGCAAATAAAACAACCAGAACTAGAGAATCATTAATATGTTCAAAACTTGCATAAAAAAAACGTTAACATATTTTAAAATATAAAACAGCTGAAATAAATAAAATTCAAAATTTGACGAAATACCAACCGGATTTTTTTTATATCAAGCAGACAATACTTGTTGTACTCTTTTACATCTGATGACAATTCGGGTTGTTTATTTACACCTCACTAACTTGATTACAGTAAGGACAAATCTGAATGAACACAAACAGGAGGAGGAAGATGAATGGGTTTAGAATCACTGAGACACACTTTGTTGGCAGCCTTGTGGGAGTCTTCCGTTTCGTGGTTGCGGATAATGCACTATTGTGTTGCCTTTCGGACGACGAGTCGTGGCTGGCTGACCCATTCACAAAGCTAATTACCCTATCCAGCGAAAGGTACACGATGCTTACGGGAATCCGCTGGCTAAATTTCGGTAAAGCATAGTCGATCGTGATTTAATATACTTTTACTGAATTTGATTTTTTTTTTCTAAATTCTTTGTTTAAAACAATGCAAGAGTAGCTGTAATAATGAATTTTACCATGCCATCTCTGCTTTCTCCGGATTACGTTTATAGATTTCAAAGGTAGCTAATGATACGCAGTGTGTTTAGAATTCCGAAACGTAATTTAGCTTTAGCATATATATATATAGATATTTTAGGCGGGCTGCGTATTCAATAATATAAACTTAGAATGAGCCTTCTATATATACAATTTACAAGTAAATTGCCATTGTACATCGATCCCTCTATGACTATCAAATCCACATGACGTCATTTACGTGATGTTGTAGTGGTGATGTGGTGTGCAGCTTAGCCAGGAATCACACGACCATTTCTCGGGTATTTTGTCGTCCATTGTGAAATTGTTTTTGGTTTGGTGTAATTACGTTAAAATTCTAGTTACACCAGGGGTCATACAAAGCCGTGTTCATGATGATAAAGCTAATTAGAGCCCCTTTTGTGCACGACCGAGGAAAGCCGCACGGCAACGCAAGAAATACAATTACGTACCAATATTTTACACCGATTATCGTCCCCCATTCAATGCTGGCCGTCTACCAGGCAGCGGTAAGTACTCGTTTTATAGATATGGGTTGTCTCGATTATAGAACAGTAACCAAACCTCCCCACATTTTTTCCAACGTTCATGATATGCTCAAAGTTAAAGCATCCTCATTTTAAAAAGGCCTGGTTTATAGTAGAAGTGGAGGTAACTCCCACAAACATTTGGAGTATTCAATAGTGAATAAATGTACATGTTTTTGTACTGAATTTTAAATCAAGCGAAAACGCTCTTGGTTGTTCATGTACAAACTACCAATAGTATGCGTTTTCTCTTCTGCATTAACTAAACAAATATATTGTAACACTGCTGATCTCTTTATGATTTTAGGATGGAGATGATAAAAACAACTGTGCCAAATTGTTTGACATCCTATGTTCAGCAATTCAAAAACTTATAGGTCGATAAGTTGGTCAATTTGCCATAGTCATTGTCCATGGTCAGCGAGGGTAGCTAGGGGTTCATTAAAAAGCCGTAATAGACGAGAGGTCAAGGGAGTCTACTCCGATCACCTGTTATCAATCTAACACCTATGGCTTTCACAGGGGGCTGGACTTACTGCCAATTTGGATTTTTTGTTACTTTAGACGTTATCTGTTCCTCACCGAAACCGAAGGGAAATACTGTTTTCACCATTGCCTTTGTGCTATTCAGAAGTTGTTTGAACATTTTAAACACCAATGATGAAGGCCATTGATTGTAATGGATTCGATACCCCAAATATCCTAGTTTTCAATTATCACTATTTGTTCATGGTGTTAAAGGTCTTTTTCGCTCACCGTCATCAGATTGTGGGCTATTCAAATCGCCCTGCATCCGTCTTCCGTCCTTCAACCGTTGTGATCACTATTTCTATAGGAGTGCTGATTGGGTCGTTCTCAAATTTCATATGAGGGTTCATTTTGGTCATTAGTTGTATTTTGACAATAATATTTGTGATCACTTTCGTTTGAAATATACTGGATGGGTCAGTCGCTTATAACATATGTAGGTACTCTTTGGTCCCAATTGTGAATGTTCCTTTTTTTGGACTGATCTCGGGGATTGCAGAACGGCATCCATCCTGGATTTTAACTATTAAAGTATGCTATGGTTATCTGTTTAGAAACACAAGACATATACTTTTTTGAAATTCTATATGTAGGTTCTTCTTAGACCTTAGTTCCGCTCTTTTGATTTGGAACTGACCAGAAAAACAAATAGCTTACAAGTGACCATCTTTCAACTTTATTAAACATCCGAAACCACATTATGTCGTTATATATACCTAACCAAACATGTTATTTTATATCTACAACCAACGTGGGTCGATCGTTACATATACAAAGCCAAGCATATGTTATCGTTACAATTACATAGCCAAGTATGTCGGTACATTTCAACAATCAAGTAGGTCGCTTGTTACATTTCCATAGCCAAGTATGTCGGTACATTTCAACAATCAAGTAGGTCGGTCGTTACATTTCCATAGCCAAGTAAGTCGGTCGGTACATTTCCACAACCAAGTAGGTCGGTCGTTACATTTCCATAACCAAGCAGGTCGTTACATATCCATAGCCAATGGTTTTTCTATGTCTTTAAGACCGATATCGTCGTCATCCCGTCTCCCTTCCTGTGGAAATATACATTTATAAAAATACGTAATGCCTTGATAAACACGGTATTTTATATCATCACTTCTGACTAGCAATATTCCACAAATAATTGACTTGCGTATGTTTGAGGACTAGGCCCCACGCCCACCCCCAATAGACAATTGCCAATTAGTTTGGGCCAGATACCATTACACCATATTCGAAATAAAGCTAACAGTATGATTTAAGTGTAAAATTATTAAATCTGACATTTCCTGTCGGAACGATTGATGGCATTAGTGATTCTTGGATGTGGTATTTTGCTATTTGAATATGTACATAAGAAGATTTTTAGTGAACAAAAGGTTTACGTCTTATCATCGTTTTGACGGTTTTCTAGTATTTACCCTGTCTAAAATAAATAAGAGAATACCGGAGCATTTACAAAATCATAATCCAAACTCAAAATCGATTAAACCAGGGGAAAGAAATATGAACATAGGAAAGATTTACATGGAGACTCTTGTAAAAGTACAAAAGAATAAGACCAGGTGTTCCGGAAGAGTAAGTGTCTTCTGCTTCATCGACGACACCCGCCATGTAAATCTTTGTCACATCCAAGTGAATATCAAGTTCTCAAAATGAGAACCGAGTATCATTGTTAATCACAACAAGTAAACACACTAATTAACATACTCAGAAACGTCCATCTTCATATCACTTAAAGATACAGAATACTTCTCAATGAGACAAAGATAGCGACCATAAAACTTCCCCGTAGTTCTGATCAACCTGCATCTATCGAATAATTGAATAAAGGTAAACGTGTTCTGTTCACTTAGTGGTCCTAGGAGGACGAATCAGCTTTATGAAGTAGTTTATATTACTAAATTGAAAAGGTACAGCCCATGTGTGTGTTACGTCATCCTTATCTGATGTTACAAAGTGGATGCCATCCGATACTATTTCTCATTGCAATACTTACATCCGTTGTATCCACATGTTGGTTTACAATATGATGTGAAGCCCTCCTCGGACTGTTGCTGCATCGGCAGAGGATGCCAGCTAAGGATATTGTCAGGTCCCCGTCAACAGGACTAGAACCTGGATAGAAACAAGGCGTACGACAAGGAAATATTCTTAATTCTGCAATAGCTTGTTATAGGTTTGTATGTGCTATGGGTATATGCTCAATGATTGTGCAGGCTTTTTTATCATTATTCACATTTTTTAAGATCAGTAATCCATCTATCATTAGGCGAAATTAGTTCCTTCTAACATAGTTTTGAAATGCAATTATTCGCAAATGTTCTTTATTCTTACCAATACTAGAAAAACTCAATCTTCTACATACACACAGCGGCAATCTTAACACCAAACAATCTAAATCATTACGAATACTTTATTGACACCAAGTAGCCTTTTACAAAAGTGTATGTCAATCTTTTCATCATTAAAATAATTGTTAAAGTTCAGTAGCCCTATCCTTTATATTTTCCAGAGCTATCCAACATTGATGTTGCCTTGCCAGAACCATCTCACGTTAGGTGAAGCTTTTTCAGAAACTAAAATATCTATCCAATTCAGAAGCTGCTTTATTAATGATGCAAGTCCTGTGCAAGTGGGATATCGTTGTATGCGGTGTGGATGTGGTCTTATACATGTTAATACGCACTCGCGATATCCTATGGCCTAACCGAACGTTCGTTTGCTAAAGTGCTTTGAAAATAAAAAATGCATGCAGTTATATTTTGTCAGAAGTTATAGATCGTTATTAAAATTAAATCAAATGCATATAAAAGAACAGAAACAATATAATCTTTTGAAATCAGGTTGATTAAGAACTTCCAAACTTTTCAGCTGTCATAGATATCACCTGTCAATTTACGAGGTAAATGTAACAAGCTCGGTCAACTCGACACAAAGTATGCGATACACTAATGTACGGTTTGACCCAACACAACCGAACCACCCACACTCACCCATACATTTCATGGCTATGCCTACGTCACACATTCACGGATTTGATGCCGATTAACTACCGATATTGTCCAGCATTCTGCGTTGGTTCATAACTGTTCGTTTTGTATCTGTAGTCATGCGTAGTAGTATATAGAGGATCTTACACGAGTGTCGATGTAACATGGAATTTATTAAACGAGTTAGATAATTTCATATGTCACGAGCCTTTAGGCGAGTGACATATTAAATTATTTAACGAGTTTAATAAATTCCATATTGCATTGACACGAGTGTAAGATTCTATTAATCACATAACTTATACTTATGAGAAAATACATAAAAATTCTCATATTAATTCTCTGTAAGAAAGGCAAATTTCTTCTGTGACAGTACGATTTTCACTACCGAGGCAATCATATGACGTCATAAAAACGTCATTTGTTTATGACCTCACAATAGTGTTATTACACGTGTGTAATACCATTTGTATGACATGGCCGTATGACATGACTGAACGGGCCTGGGATGTGATAATTGTATATCCGTAACATGTATAAATTGTTACCACTGAACAAACAACCGTAGTATTTCCTTACGAAACTGTATTAGAACGTGCTGATTCGTGTTAGTCCCTGTTAATCAGTACGTATAACTATTATTAGCTACACCACATGTTTGACAAGGATAGTGTACGGTTTGGTTTATCACGGATCGGCACGAACTCATCACATTCTGTTTGGTTTATCACGGATCAGCACGAACTCATCACATTCTGTTTGGTTTATCACGGATTGGCACGAACTCATCACATTCTGTTTGGTTTATCACGGATCAGCACGAACTCATCACATTCTGTTTGGTTTATCACGGATCGGCACGAACTCATCACATTCTGTTTGGTTTATCACGGATCAGCACGAACTCATCACATTCTGTTTGGTTTATCACGGATCAGCACGAACTCATCACATTCTGTTTGGTTTATCACGGATCAGCACGAACTCATCACATTCTGTTTGGTTTATCACGGATCAGCACGAACTCATCACATTCTGTTTGGTTTATCACGGATCAGCACGAACTCATCACATTCTGTTTGGTTTATCACGGATCAGCACGAACTCATCACATTCTGTTTGGTTTATCACGGATCAGCACGAACTCATCACATTCTGTTTGGTTTATCACGGATCAGCACGAACTCATCACATTCTGTTTGGTTTATCACGGATCAGCACGAACTCATCACATTCTGTTTGGTTTATCACGGATCAGCACGAACTCATCACATTCTGTTTGGTTTATCACGGATCAGCACGAACTCATCACATTCTGTTTGGTTTATCACGGATCAGCACGAACTCGTCACATTCTGTTTGGTTTATCACGGATCAGCACGAACTCGTCACATTCTGTTTGGTTTATCACGGATCAGCACGAACTCATCACATTCTGTTTGGTTTATCACGGATCAGCACGAACTCATCACATTCTGTTTGGTTTATCACGGATCGGCACGAACTCATCACATTCCATGGTGGTTCGTAACATTCCGTATCAAACGTTCTTATTGGTTCCGTATTAAACCGTGTATTTTCCGAGTTAACCCGTGTCGCACCGTAACCAGCCGTATCACTCAGGTCGCCAAATGTCCCCCTTCCTATACTATCCTTGGTAGATACGGCAAAACCCTTAGTCAGATCGTTGTGCGTCCGTATTGGACAACGGAAATTGTCATTTCCGTGGTAGTCCGTGAGATTTAATCCGTAGTGGAACCGAGGAAGTGATCAGTGAATGTGTGTCCTAGGTATTAGGGCGATAAAAGCTGCGATATTTTGAAATCTTCACTTTGCAAAATGTACGTGCGTGCATGAGTTGTTGTCCAGAAAGCATTGAGGCAAATGTGAAATGTCGTTATGTCGAAGAAATTGTAAATGTTCTCGTTAAACAATGGACGACATATGTTACCTTTGACCCTGCTGACTAGAGCGCCTATAGATAGCACCAATACAAGTCCAAGCATTCCCAGCCAGAGATATGACAACGAATACAGCAACTCTACACCGTGTCTGAAACAAAGTCACTGTTTTATGAAGGTGTGCATGCTATATAAATCAAATACGGTTATATGGTAAATTACTTAATTGCTTCCATTAATCCGACTGTAGTCGAAAACTATTTTCACAAGTTAAGGGACACGGAAAAAGAACGAAGGGCATTTGATCTTGAACGATGACGTAACACACACATATGGCCATCGTGCTTAAAAGTCCCCCTGTCCATCGTACTTAAAAGTCGCCCTGTCCATCGTACTTAAAAGTCCCCCTGTCCATCGTACTTAAAAGTCCTCCTGTCCATCGAACTTAAAAGTCGCCCTGTCCATCGTACTTAAAAGTTGCCCTGTCCATCGTACTTAAAAGTTGCCCTGCCCATCGTACTTAAAAGTCCCCCTGTCCATCGTACTTAAAAGTTGTCCTGTCCATCGTGCTCAAAAGTCGCCCTGTCCATCGTACTTAAAAGTCCTCTTGTCCATCGTACTTAAAAGTCACCCTGTCCATCGTACTTAAAAGTCGCCCTGTCCATCGTACTTAAAAGTTGCCCTGTCCATCGTGCTTAAAAGTTGCCCTGTCCATCGTGCTTAAAAGTCCCCCTGTCCATCGTACTTAAAAGTCCCCCTGTCCATCGTACTTAAAAGTCGCCCTGTCCATCGTACTTAAAAGTTGCCCTGTCCATCGTACTTAAAAGTCACCCTGTCCATCGTACTTAAAAGTCACCCTGTCCATCGTACTTAAAAGTCACCCTGTCCATCGTACTTAAAAGTTACCCTGTCCATCGTAATTAAAAGTTGCCCTGTCCATCGTAATTAAAAGTTGCCCTGTCCATCTACTTAAAAGTCGTTCTGTCCATCGTACTTAAAAGTTGCCCCGTCTGTCTAGCACAGGTCTTCTTTAGCTGAACTCTTTCATTGTTTTTATAATCTTTACACATTAAATAAATTTATATATATATATATCTTAAATATATATAAACTTTATTTATTTTACAACAACTATGAAACAAGCTATACAACTTATATTAATCACTCTTGTTGGCCCGGATGTTAGCGCTCGAGGGGTCCTATTTGTGGGAGGAAACCGGAGTACCGGAGAAAACCCACGTGATATCTTAAATCAAAAGTCTTACTTTTCTTGCGATTTTTCATCAAATAAAAGTGTGGCATTATTGTCATCAGAGATAACTCCATTCACAGTTAGGTTCGCCACACTGACTGATGATACGTTCAGAAATGTACATCGTTCGGTAGAGGCAGGTTCCAGTAGCTGACTCGAGGTCACATGATCAGACATCATCTTTCCGAATGATACCCATCCAACAAAGAGTACGCTCACAAATCCGCCAGCTACTGCACCCTACAAAATTCATAATTCATTACTCGTAGAATATTACTCGGTATAAGTTCGTGTTTTACCCTCTTCATGGCATTCACGTTTAAACATGAGGTAATCATGTATGATACTCTGCATACGGCATTTCTACACTATGAGTGTTAGGTTCGCAAGCGTAGCGTCCCTTGTGTTGTAATTGTGTTGTGTTAACAGTGTTCTCACAATGGCTTTCTTTGTCGTCCAGTATACGTAACAGCACAACGGTGACTACTGGTTAGTCAAATATGACAAATTGAATTATAAATACTGAGTTTGTTTTGTACACAAACAGGAATTGAAAACTTAATTTGCGAGCTTTCGAAAACGTCTGTTTCCTTTGTCAAGCAAAGAGTACAATAGCCGAGTGTCGGTGTTCTGACAGACGATTTCGAAAGCTCCCAAAATAAGTATTCAATTCCTGTTTGTGTACAAAACAAACTCAGTATATATCATTTATACAAAACTGATGAATCTTATTCCAAAAATGACAGATTGAATTGATTGAGTTCCCATGTACAAACCATATCGTCGGTACGCAAGGAGTCTATTATAACTGATCGTAAAACGATTATAAAAAAATATACTGAAACGAAAAAGAAACGCAACATGGAAAATTGTGATTAATTTTGTATTAAATATACATATCTGTATAAAAATCGCCGATATAAACATGCAACCTGCCTAACACCCATACCAATCTTCAAAATCACCCAAGTGTGACTAGAGACCTATGCACTTCCGGCGCGGTAAAAACATCAAAAACCGTGCCTGTACAAACATATGCGTTCTTTTTTCATTCAAACCAGTATCAATTCATCACTAACATTGAGCTACATCATCGCCAATACTTTTGCAAACAATAATTCCTTTTACAATATGCCACGGTTATCAAAGGTTGATAGAGGACGTGCTATAGCGATGCTTCTGGCAGGGAACACGCAACTTCACGTCGCTCGACAATTCAGAGTTCACAAATCGACTATTAGTCGATTAGTTTCACGTCTTAACGCAACAGGAAGAGTCGATGACCAGCCGAGATCAGGACGTCCACGCGTAACGTCGCGACGTCAAGACCGGGTTCTTAGGTTGGCACACCTGCGTAACAGGAGATTAACGGCCGCTGAAACGGCAAGGAATACGATTGGTAATCATAACCGTCGAATTCATCCCCAAACAGTGATCAACAGACTGCGTGAGGCTAATTTGCGTGCAAGGCGACAGTACGTTGGTTTACCACTAACACCGCAACGTCGAGCACGTCGTATGCAATGGGCAACGGCACATATGCCCAGACGTTTTCCTATGAGACGTTGGAGGTCTATGCTCTTCACCGATGAATCTCGATTCACGTTATTTCGAGCAGATGGCCGTCAACGTGTGTACCGGCGTCGAGGCGAACGTTTTGCTGACGCCTGTGTTTTGGAACACGACCGATTTGGGGGTGGATCAGTTATGGTTTGGGCGTGAATCTCCCATGGTTTGAAGACGCCTTTGGTGATAGTCAATGGGAATTTAACGGCCGTACGCTATCGGGATGAGATCCTTAGGCCCCATGTTGTGCCGTTTGTTAGGCAGCATCATCTAACCTTTCAGCAAGATAACGCGAGACCACACGTTGCAAGAGTCTGTAGAGACTTTCTTGCGACACAGAACATTGCTCCTATAGATTGGCCTCCATATAGCCCCGACCTGTCCCCAATCGAGCATTTGTGGGATGAATTAGACAGAAGAATTCGAAATCGCCGTAACCCCCCAAATACCCTCCCTCAGTTAGCAAATGCACTCGTCCAAGAATGGAATAACATTCCAATACGGAAAGTCAATGCCCTGATGAACTCAATGCAACAAAGAATTAGAGATGTGATAACTGTTCGAGGAGGACACACACGATATTAGGGCACGGTTTCAAAACTGCTGCCATTTCAACTTGGATTCACGTAGGGTACTACCAATCATGACCTTCTAGCAAAGTGACCTGTTCTTAAAAATCTCTAAATATTGAATAAGGATGTTACATCAATATTCAATGTTAACTATTACATATGAAATTTAAACATAATGCTCACAATTATTATTTTATTAAACCTACAATTTGAAGTTGCGTTTCTTTTTCGTTTCAGTATATATATACATTATGAAAATAACGCTACATACCAACGTGTTTGCAGACGGAACGAACCATCCTAGAAGGATTATACCCGACACGGCTCCAATCAGGCAGGAACTAGTGGTAGACAATATCTTAAACCAAAGAGTTAAAACGTAACGTAACAACTGTCATGTTGTTGTATCATGTTTTTGTAAGTACTAAATTGTTGTAAGAATAACATTAACTGTACTTATTTTGACGCTCTCAAATTTAAGTGCATAACCAACAATACTTTATATAGTACGAAATATACAAAAACTGTTATACGGTTATTAGCGCGATCATAGTTAAGCAGAGTGGTTTCAGCGTGACAATCGCTTAAAATAAGATAACCGCTACAATAAGTACGTTTGCAGTATATACCTCAGCAATTTACTCTCACTTTATACCACAGCAATTTTCTGTTACTATATACATGTACCTCAGCAATTTACTCTCAGTATATACTTCAGCAATTTACTTTCAGTATATACTTTAGCTATTTACTCTCAGTATATACCTCAGCAATTTACTCTCAGTATATACTTGAGCAATTTACTTTCAGTATATTCTTCAGCTATTTACTCTCAGTATATAATACAATTTACTGTCGGTATATACTTCAACAATTTACTCTCAGTATATACAACAACAATTTACTTTCGGTATATACAACAACAATTTACTGTCGGTATATACTACAACAATTTACTCTCGGTATATACTACAACAATTAACTCTCGGTATATACAACAACAGTTTACTTTCGGTATATACTACAACAATTTACTCTCGGTATATACTACAACAATTTACTCTCGGTATATTATACAACAATGTTCTCTCGGTATATACTTCAACAATTTACTCTCGGTATATACTACAACAATTTACTCTCGGTATATACTACCGCAGTTTACTCTAGGTTATACTACAATTCACACTCACTATAAAATAAAACCAATTTACTCTACATCTGAATGTTTCCGTCATTAGTAAGTGTTTATACAAACACAAAACCTATAACAGAAAAATACCAATACTTTCGTAGTACACGATTTGAAATTATACAGAACTAATTATTTTTACTTCTAAATTCATAGATTAAAGCGGTTTTACGCACCTGACCCTTCTGCTTCTACATTCGTTTATACATTTTGGATTCCCACTTTTTGGCCCCTAGCATCACTGAAGAGTCCTAGAAGGACGAAACAGCTGTATGATGCAGTTTAATTCATTTTTTCGGCATACTGTATCTATTACTAGTAGTAAACGTGAAAGGTGCAGCATGTGTGTGCGTTACGTCATCTCTAACATAAGTAATAATGGATTGTACAAATATACATCATAGACACACGAGAAATGCACCTTATCTTTCACAATGATATACATTCGAGCCGAATAATGCATAACACTGCAACATATAATTGTTTCGTCCTAGGACTCGTCAACGATGCTACTACACAAGGAATATATAACATAGGAGGCGATACAATATAGGTTTTACCTGTGTGACAGGACCATGCATTCCACTCACACATAACGCTATAACAACAGCAACTGTTCCAAAGCAAAACACTAAAACAGAAACACCATACTCAATATCTCATCGAGCATCGAAATAACGATAATGCGTCCAATGAAATCGAAGTTTTATTACAGTTTTTTTTCTCAACTATTTGTGTTAAAATGATGTTATCTGACGACCAGTTTAGATATACACGTGGTCAACTCAAGACAGTTCTTGTAATAATTTAGTTTATAGAGAGTTAGGAAGATTGCTGTTGTCTGTATGTAGAAAATTGAATATCATAAAATTGATATCGGAATTTTTTACCTGATGTTTGTGCAATACGTATTTCCCGTATCTGCGACATAGGTTTTGTGTGGGGTTTGACTATATCTTCCAGAAACATCGACGACGCACTGCCCAGCACAGATGATAGTGTGCTGAAATAAAGGAATATTAACCTTTCGAATGTTAATTACACCTATAGTATACCTGTGATATTTTTGTAGGGTTTTCGTCAGGATCATATAACAGGATCTAAAATCATTATGAGTTACTATTTTGGTTTTAATTGGGTTAATCCACTTCCAGCAGTCTAGATCGTACCGCAAAGTCTGCTTGGGGAACGAGTAATAAAAGGAGGAAGAATATAAGTCCTCTGTGTTAAAATAAAGAAACTGATATATTTAAACTTCTTAAAAGCTTGGGTCTAGTCACTGAGGTTTCTTTCAGTTAGTTTCTTATTACTACCGAACACTTACCTTAAAGATGCACTGAATACTGATGCCAGAAACAGTCCTGTCAGACACGGAATGTTCTGGAATGTGTCCGATACTAGCAATGCAATCAGCTGAAATAAAATCAGTAAAGAATTATGAAAATAGCGTGGGATGTTGCCCTGTATAATCTGGGGGAATACTGAGAACTATGGTGTTGTCCACTGTATGATCGTGGGAGATACCGAGAACTATGCTGTTATCCACTTTATGATCTGGGGAGATACCGAGAACTATACTGTTGTCCACTGTATGATCTGGGGAGATACCGAGAACTATGGTGTTGTCCACTGTATAATCTGGTGAGATACCGAGAACTATGCTGTTATCCACTGTATGATCTGGGGAGATACAGAGAACTATGCTGTTGTCCACTGTATGATCTGGGGAGATACTGAGAACTATGGTGTTGTCCACTGTATGATCTGGGGAGATACCGAGAACTATGTTGTTGTCCACTGTATGATCTGGGGAGATGCTGAAAACTATGCTGTTGTCCACTGTATGATCTGGGGAGATGCTGAAAACTATGCTGTTGTCCACTGTATGATCTGGGGAGATATGGAGAACTATGCTGTTATCCACTGTATGATCTGGGGAGATACTGAGAACTATGCTGTTGTCCACTGCATGATCTAGGGAGATACCGAGAACTATGCTGTTGTCCACTGTATGAATAAAGTAACGTTAAGGACAATTCGCACATTCAGCTTTTTTTCTGTTGAGACAGGTTATGCCGTCCCTTCTGCACAGCAAGAAGCTTCATGAATCAGTGTTGTCGTTAGAAAGTATTTGCAAAATTAAAAATAAAACATAACTTGTTTGTTTTTTAGTATGCCTAGAGCTTAGTGATTTCAAAATACATTTTTACTGATTTATTTTCCACTCCTTCTTCTTTGAGCAACCCTAATAGTATTTTTTATTATCATAAAAAATACTCTGGTATTCTTTATAGATCTAGAATTGTTTTTGCACTTAAGGACGGCATACCGGTGTATATGATGCAAGTATTGTAGGCGAGTGCTTTTGGATTTGGAAGGCTGCAAAATGTGTTTGTTTTAACCTATTAGCATGTGCGCATCACATGGCAAAAATAACGTCATAAAATCATATTGGACCTCATTAAACTGGAAACACCCATTAATGCTGGGAATGCATAATTGTACAAATGGGACGGCCGATCCTGCTGACTATATAAGACACTTTTGAGGGACTGTTGTTACCTGGTTCGGGTTCCTAATTTGTTTCGAGACCAGTGGGTCACATCCTTTCGTGTCAAAATATGCAAACATCACTGCTCCTTGCATCACTGCTAGCAGATTAAAAAGCAAGGCTCCGCATGTCGCTATCAGCTGCATTCTAAAAATATGAACAATTAATTGTACGAAGCAGTTTGTATTATGAATGTCCAATAATGCATTTGCACATTCATAGTAGAATCACGCTGAATTGGCATGGCAACAGTACAAGCAGTTCGACGCCGGATCGACGTTGCCCTTGTGAGAAAAGTTTGCGTTCTATCACTTGGCCGAGACAAACCTGAGTCTCAAAAAAGTTAGTTTCCGTTCCCGGCATGACGCTCAACATTGTTGGAGGGGAACGACCGGTTTACTCGTCGGAGGTTTAATATGGGCGGATGGGGTGTTCTGCTGTGGGCAATATGCTTCCATGTGGTAAAACTATAGGGTAGGCATCGGTTGCTCACTATCAAACGAGCCTTATACGAGCAAACCGCACAGTTCGAATAATTCATTCACTCAACACATTGGCCGTTATCGCATAAACCAGGAGATGTCTTTGTTTGACGCTACTGGGTTAGGAGGGCGGTGCCTGACAGGAAAAGTTTTAAAAATCCTTTTTCTGTATAAAGATTATCTAGATTTAATCATAAACGTCCTGTGGTGAAGGGATTTAAGCTTGTAGAGACGATTAGTTTGAGGTCCGCCTTCATCATAGTTAACGCCATTTACATCCAAACTCACCCAAGGGTGGCCTCTCAGTGTATGCGATGTGAGTGTATGTGTTGAGTGCGTGTGTATTGTGAGTCTTCGAAATGTTCGTGTAGGCCTCTCCAGCCAGATGCTGAACCGCTGAGCTAAAGATAACTCCCCTACAAGTTATGTTTGTAAAGCAACATAATGAAACACATCGTTTACATAACCACAAAGTATATAGTAAGTCTCTACTAAGGTCTTCGCCCCTGACTCGAGCCCTTTACATTCAATTTTACAAAATTCTATTCAATAGAGAAAAGGATTTAACAACAGGCATATGCCTATATAAGTTATCTCCTTGTAACAAAGTGTATATACATATATGATTATATAAAATTGCTAGTTTAATAGAATTAAGTAATTCCAATGCAATGAAGATATTGCTTAGTACATATATAATATAATATGGTATGACTATGTAATTTGAGTAGTAAGGACCATTCTATGATTATTATTAATAAAAGTTGGCTTGTCTTAAATGTATTTTCAATTTGTATAATTTTTGGAGGATTTAGAATACATTATCCAAGACATAATCCATCCACCCATGAGATACAGACCTAAAAAGTCCATACTGGCTTACTTGCCATTGGTCATCCAGCCATGAGTTTTTGGATTAAGTCATGGATACTATATTCAGTCATGGACAAATATATTATAGAATGTGGAAAAAAGGAAATTTAGTAGAATGGTATTAGTGGACTGATATTGTCCTTACTTATTTCATAATCAATTGATTAGATTCAAAGCTATGTAATATTTCATATGTAATAATTGGAATATATTATTCTAATATGTTAAGTATTACAAATTTCATGCCAATCAGAAAAAAGGGTGGAGGGGTAGGTGACCATATATGGGGCTTAATAAGGAAGGAAAGAAATGGCAGATCGCAGAACAATAATGGGGTTTAATCTATAGTAAAAATATATTGGTGGCTCTAATGAACTCAATGACATTATCAAATATATTTAAGTTAGTTAGTTTATTACAAGTTTCACAGCCAGACAAAAATATATTTAAATTATAATGATTATGATTTCAATTGAATAATTTTTCTCTTAGTATTCTTCGGGGTTCCTCATATTTACTACAAGTTAAGAAAAAATGTTCTACTGTTTCATGGGCGTTTCCTACGGAAGCCGGTTAGTGCCACATGAAGTAATTTTTTATGTCGTAATTACGACTTAGTTATCTCGTAACTACGACTTAGTATGTCGTAATTACGACTTAGTATGTCGTAATTACGACTTAGTATGTCGTAATTACGACTTAGTATGTCGTAATTACGACATAGTTATCTCGTAATTACGACATAGTTATCTCGTAATTACTACTTAGTTATCTCGTAATTACGACATAGCTATCTCGTAATTACGACTTAGCTATCTCGTAATTACGACTTAGCTATGTCGTAAGTACGATTTAGTTATCTCGTAATTACGACTTAGTTATCTCGTAATTACGACATAGTTATCTCGTAATTACGACTTAGTTATCTCGTAATTACGACATAGTTATCTCGTAATTACGACTTAGTTATCTCGTAATTACGACATAGCTATCTCGTAATTACGACTTAGTATGTCGTAATTACGACTTAATTATCTCGTAATTACGACTTAGTTATCTCGTAATTACGACATAGCTATCTCGTAATTACGACTTAGCTATGTCGTAAGTACGATTTAGTTATCTCGTAATTACGACTTAGTTATCTCGTAATTACGACATAGTTATCTCGTAATTACGACTTAGTTATCTCGTAATTACGACATAGTTATCTCGTAATTACGACTTAGTTATCTCGTAATTACGACATAGCTATCTCGTAATTACGACTTAGTATGTCGTAATTACGACTTAATTATCTCGTAATTACGACTTAGTTATCTCGTAATTACGACATAGCTATCTCGTAATTACGACTTAGTATGTCGTCATTACGATTAAGTTATACAGTGTACCCTCGACCTATTGCCACCCGAATCTACCCCCACACTCGCATACCGCCACCTAAAACTCCAGAACGGATTTCTGTCCTATATAATTCCCTCGTTTAGCTCGCCACCCTCGCATACCGCCATCCGCCACACCCTTTAAAATACAAACGTCCCGAATCGCTATATATTTCCCTCGACGATAACGCCATATTGTTCTGTTTTATAGAGATCGAGGAACTCTTTAGTGTTCCATTTGGAATGGCATGCGGCAAAAACAGATCAATAACTATTTTCAGAAATAAATTTGTGCCAATGTAGATCTATATGACGATATAATAATAAGCTTGTTTTAATAAAAAGTTGGAAATGCAATCTATTATTCAATTTAATTCATGGTTATAATTTTCATAATTCGATACTATCGCCACCCTCGTTATACCGCCATAATTGCTGTGGACGAAAGGTGGCGGTATAACGAGGGTTCACTGTATCTCGTAGTTTGGTCTGGTATGTAGGAACCCCATTGGAAATAAGCCTTTAAGGCTTTATATGGACTATCCCAAGGAATTCAAGTCAAAATCTATGATTATAACTACCATCTGTAATATTTCAAATTCAAAAGTTTTTATGTATTTCATTGTTCCTTTTACCTGAATAAATATTATTATTATTATTGTTTCTGTATAATGCTGTGTTTTCATTGGAACGGGTGTCTTGGAGTATTTGCTGTTGTTAATTAAAGGTAAGTTAGTTTATTATACCCATTCAATTCAGCCAGTCGCTGTCCCAGGCACCTCGGCCAATGAGAGCGTCTACGATATTGAGCATTGCCGCACATAAGATATTCCATAAGTCGTAATTACGAGATAACTAAGTCGTAATTACGAGATAACTAAGTCGTAATTACGAGATAACTAAGTCGTAATTACGACATACTAAGTCGTAATTACGAGATAACTAAGTCGTAATTACGACATACTAAGTCGTAACTACGAGATAACTATGTCGTAATTACGAGATAACTATGTCGTAATTACGAGATAACTATGTCGTAATTACGAGATAACTATGTCGTAATTACGAGATAACTATGTCGTAATTACTAGAAAGCTAAGTCGTAATTACGACATACTAAGTCGTAATTACGACATAAAAAGTTTACTTCATGTGGCACTAACCGGCTTCCGTAGTTTCCACATGTACATACTGGAGATTCGGAAAGATGATCTCTGTGTAAGTCTGAGTTAAGATTACTCACATTATTTCTAAATTGACAAAGAAGTATATTGTTTTTCCAGGTACCAGCATTAAAATAGGCATAATTAATATTTTCGAATCTGATGTCACTTAAATGCATACTTAAAAGTTTCTTAAACTGATGAATTGATGTAATACTGGTAAGGTCACACCTTGCTGCAAGTTCATTATAATCTTTAAATGTGGCTGGAATAAAACTTTTTGCGTAGATATTGGTTCTGCATAATGGAATAATAAACTTTCTATCATTACGTAATAAATATGGATTTGCATTAGTAAAGTACGGCTCAATTAATTCATTCAGATAAGTTGGTGTAGTTCCACAGAGAATTTTGTAAAGAAGTATCAATCTATGTTTTTCCGTCTTGAAGCAAGGGTGTCCCAACCAAGTTCACAGTAAAGTTTATAATGAGAGGTTCCCTTACGCAGTCCTGTAATAATACGGGCAGCTTCTATTTGTATTGATTCAAGAAGTTTTGCTCTTTCTTGCGTACAGTTATCAAAAATAATATCACCATACTCTAAAATGGGTCTGATATAAGAAGTATACAAAGTAACTAAGGTTTTTCTACTCATTTTATATTTTACTGACTTTAGTAAATTAAGACGTTTATATGCATTATTATAGATATAGTCAATGTAATGATGCCATTTACCATCTGCAGAGAAAAATACACCAAGGTGTTTATGTGATGTAACGTTAGATACGATTTCATTTTGAAATAAAATAGCAGGACTAATTTTATTCCTTTTACGACTAAAAGTTAATGATTCAGTTTTATTTGGATTAAACTTAATGTCCCATTTTTGGACCATACATCAACATTTACTAAGTCAGTAGATAGACTGTTGGCAGCATCTAATGGAGTGGTATGTATTACTCTAAAGAGAGATGTGTCATCTGCAAATAATCTTTTTTCATTAGTTATACATTCAGTGATATCATTGATGTAAATAAGAAATAGAAAAGGGCCGAGGACTGATCCCTGGTGGACACAAGCACTTACCTGACATTGTGATGAACAGAAACCTTCTGTCATGACCCTATGTTTACGGTTTAAAAGATAATCCTTAAACCAATTAATGAGCTTACCTTTGATGCCATACATTTCAAGTTTAAATAGTAAACCAGGATGCCAGACTCGATCAAATGCTTTGCTAACATCACAGAATATTGATCTAATTTCAAGTCTTTCATCTAATTTTTGAATAATTGTATTATTCAATGATAATAGTTGGTTGACAGTAAAATCACCTGGGATTAATCCAGACGGATGTTTTGTAATAATTTCATATTGTATTAAGTGATTATATAAATGTTTAAAAACATTTTTTTCTAATATCTTACTAAAGCAACATGTGAAAGAAATAGGACGATAGTTGGATACATTGCATTTATTACCTTTACCTTTATATATAGCATTAATATTAGCTAATTTCCAAGACAGAGGAATAGAGCCTGTAGACATAGTTTTATTGAATAATAAAGTAAGGGGAGTTACTAGTGATGGTGAAAGGAGTTTAATGATTTTAGGTATAATTTCATCAGATCCTGCAGGCTTTCTATCATTCAATACAGTCAGCTGATCCACTATCTCCTGTTCTTGAAATGAAATATTATTGAGAGTATTTGGGGATTCTGGAACAGGAGGCAGTGGATCAATGTAATCAGAAGAAGTAAAATGTAAATGTAAAATAATCAACAAGACATTCAGCTTTATCAAGTGGATGAAATAAAATGGAGTTATTACAATTTAAGGAGGAATGATAGGTGATTTGTCATCAATTTTCAAGATTGCTTTTGCTGTTTTCCACCATTTTGATGCAGACGTAGACTGTTTGTTAAGAGAATTTTCTAGATTTTCTATGTATACAGATTTAGCCCTACGTATTAAGGTAATAAGTTCATTTCTAACATTTCTAAAATGTGCCCAATGATCAGGATTATTACTCTGTACACCTTTTTTATGAGCTCTATTTCTCTGTCTAATTTTTAGCCTGACCTCATTTGACATCCCTTTACATTGAGAGCACAACTATTCTAAATTGTCTACGATTGCTTGTGACAAGTCCCCAGGCAATAATATGGTATTTCCAAATCAATTACTTTATACTGACTAGATCTAAGTAACTAATTAAGAACTAGAAAACGTAAAATAACCTTGATGGTTGCCGTTTATTTATCGAATTTAGAGGTGAAATAACAATGACATATGTAGAAACAATAACAATTTCTCTCCTGGAATTTATGATACATAACCATGGACAATGTAGTATAGACCTTTGACTGACCCCTGGATATCAGAACTATCTATCTGATATATGATGAGGACAGAACACGTCTAAAACTAAAGTATTGTAAAACTGAAGTTTCTTTAGTCCCTGAGGTTTGGAGCCTCCATAGCCACAGTTAATCTCATTTGAGAAGCGATACGGTACATAATATACACATTTTTGTACTACTCGTTTTGGAATTATACAAAACTAGTTTAATTTTACTTCTAAATTCATAAATGAAAGGGGTTTTACGCACCTGCCCCTACTGCATCTATTTTAGTTAGAAAGTTTGGATTCCCACCTTTTGGCCCCGAGCATCACTGAAGAGTCCTAGGAGGACGAAACAGCTGTATGATGCAGTTAATTTCATTTTTTTCGGCATAATGTATCTATTACTAAATGGGTGTGTTACGTCATCTCCATAAAGAAGAGGAATGATCAAGTGTCAATGAATATGAAAGAATGAATGCTATAAAGAATACTCAAATTATCAACTCTATATGAACATAAACAAAACCTGACGATGTCCATTGGCATTTTTATGACAAATACGCTTTCGTTCACAACTAGAAAAGCACTCAGCCCCCAACCCCTACCCCAGACTCGACCTACATCACTTAGCCCCCCATCCCTACCCCAGACCCGACCAACCCCACTCAGCCCCCCACCCCTAACCCAGACCCGACCAACCTCACTCAGCCTCCCACCCCTACCCCAGACCCGACTAACCTCACTCAGCCCCACCCCTAACCAAGACCCGACGAACCTCACTCAACCCCCCCTACCCCAGACCCAACCAATCTCACTCAGCCCCCCACCCCTACTCCGGACCCGACCAACCTCACTCAGCCCCACACCCCTACCCCTGACCCGACCAACCCCACTCAGCCCCCCATCCCTACCCCAGACCCAACCAACCTCACTCAGCCCCCTACCCCAGACCCGACCAACCTCACTCAGCCCCACACCCCTACCCCTGACCCGACCAACCCCACTCAGCCCCCCATCCCTAACCCAGACCCGACCAACTCACTCAGCCCCACACCCCTACCCATGACCAGACCAACTTCACTCAGCCCCCCAACCCTACCCCAGACCCGACCAACCTCACTCAGCCCCCCCCCCCCCCCCCCCCCCCCCTCCCCACACACTCTTACCCCAGACCCGACCAACCACACCCAAACACCTGAAATTGAGAAATAAAGTTAATAGACGTTTAATAAAAACACTTGAGTAAGACCGGTAATTATCCATTGACATTGTGCAATGTGTTCCAACGCACATGCTACCAATAGCATTTACACTCCCGGATATCTTCATTTTGTCACAAACTATTGCAACACTAGAGTCTCTGACACTTATCGAACTAATAATTGAATAACATGTCATTCCGATAACTTGATAGTAAAATACACATTCTTATAATACTTTAATTACTTGATACTATTGATTGACATACATGTTTAATAAAGATGACTTAACACACACAAATGCAAATTAAGTAATAGATACAGTATGCCGAAAAACTGAATTAAACTGCATCATACAGTTGTTTCGTCCTCCATGAAACATGATAAATAAAATCATGTGGATTTACAATTCCAATTTGCTTGTTATTAATCCAAACAGCTGGCAACATATCAATATTCAATATCACATGTTGATTAATAGTTAATACATTGTAAGATAACAGTTTTATTATTTCTGCATATCATATTGTGGAAATTAGCATTTCAATCTGTTTCTGTTTTCGTTCAAATATTACTCTGCCATTTTAATATCCTCTTTGACAATGAATAAGATTATATTGATACAGCATCAAGAAATTAATTTTACCATTTTCATTATTTCTGTTGCCAAAATTTCTATATCTAAATAAACAAAGCGTAACAGGTACATTAATCATTTTAACTCAATAATAAATTAACGGTAGAATCAATTTAAAAACCAACCCGATGTAGAAGTCTCCGGACCATCTTAAATGTTTGTGAGAGATGTAATGAAAATAAACATATACTCCTTTCTGTATCCAATTACATTTTAAGAACTAGAAGCCTCGGGCCAACTAATATAAATTGTTAATAAAAGTAACATTGATGTTTTAATTCTTTTTATTCATTCATATTTTCCATTTCCTCAATGTAATATCATCTTATTTCCAATAATAATTTTACATTACATTACTTTAAAAAAATTTTTTACCTTTCTCTAAATTCTTAATTTCATTTTAGGTTGTTTACTTTAAAACTGATAATATTAAAGCATATTCAGAAGTCGAAGTAGGTCAAATGTACCGGCAAACGAAGAAGTAGTCAAACACGATTGACTCTTGTAATCGATTAATTTTTTAAAATAAAGACACCTTATTGCAAAATTTCAGACAGTTCTAACTAATATTATGATATCATTATTGATAAATTGTCCCTAGTAATTAGAAACAATAAATAAAAATTTTTAAGTTTGAGTGGGCCTGCGCAAGGGTCCTCTAGTATTCTATTTATGTTTCCGGCCGGATGTGACGGTATCGTGACGTTATTGCCGTGACAATGACTGGTTCGTTGCCGCTTAGCTATCACTGTCGTACACAACCGATGCGTTTTGCTACAGTTGGAGAATTATCCTTATAATCGAGAGTTAACAGTAATGTTGATGGTGCACCGATAATGTTTCAGATGAACATTTTATTCAAATTTGTTTAAAAGACGCCGTTTGAGGTCGATTTGTTAGCAATGTGTTGGATTGTGTAAGGCATGTTTTTTTAAGTCAATTTTTTCTGTTAGACCGGTGTTGGGAAAGGATCCTCGGATCGATATATATTGTGTAGATTAGTATTGTTTACATGTCTGTAATTATTTTCGCTGATAACGACCCTTGTCTTTGTTGTCAACCTTAACCTTCATCGGCAACTCCGAACTTCATCATTCTGCTAGCAGTCGCAAGTTGTACGCTTCGTAGTAAAAGACGTAGACCGTTCCGTGCCTATCAATACAGTTCACAAGGAACCAGCCAATCAGCGAAGCGGGAGGTGTTATCACAAGTGTGTAATATAGAACATTTAATGTAATAGCTTTATTACACCGCATATAACGGTATGATAAATATTTATACACAACTGTATGACCAACATGGACAGCTTACTACTAAGCTATTCGATAAACGTGATGATTGCAATTTTCCGATCGTGAACTTTCCATTTCTTGATAGTAAAACCTATTTTGTTAACATGTCACAGTTGATTCGTTATTCTAGTGCTTGCTCTAAATATCGTGATTTTCGTGTTCAATGCTGAAAAACAACCTAACAACACAGGGATTCGGGAGATGCAGGTTGATCAGAACTATGGGCAAGTTTTATGGTCGCCATCCTGGTCTCATTGTGAAATAATCTGTATCTTTGTGTGACTTGAAGATTAACGTTTTTGAGTTTGCTCATTAGTGTGCGTACTTGTTGTGATTCACAATGATGTCTCGGTTCTCATTTCGAAGACTTGATGTTTACTTGGATGTGACCATATTTTACATGGCGGGTGTCGTCGATGAAGCAGAAGACGCATACTCCTCCGGACCACCTGGTCTTTTTATTTTGTACTTTTCCATGGGTTCCCATGTGGATATTTTATTTTTTTCGTATGCTGCCCCTCATTAATCGATTTTGAGTTCTGGTTATGGTTTTGTTGACAATTTAGTAATTTCTTATTTTCTTTTTTTTTTTTTGTATCTAAATGCATGAAGTGATCTAATTAGTGGGATTGAATTTCCAAATTCATCAGTGGATGGACTTATGTGAGACAATGGACTTGTATGGCCTGTATCTGTTGGGTAAGGTAATTCAACCCCACTTAATGTTTATACATGCAGGTCAATGTTGTTGTTTTGTTTTGTTTGTTTTTATCACTTGTACATATGTATATTATGTATTTATATTTGGTACCACAATAAAATGTTAAAGTTTCAAATATTCAATTTAATTAAAGTAAAAATAGGATTTAGTAATTGAGTCCCTCACTCTGATGATTTATTGATCATTTCTTCTTCCAGTTTCAACTTGATTGCATGTGTTATAATGTCGGTGTCTATGCTTGTACCACTGTTTGTTAACTGTGTTTGGAGAGGGCTTCAATATGCTATACCTGCTGTGCAATCAATTGTGTTTTAGCAATATTATTCATTGAAAATGAAAAGTCTCCGCAATATCAGAGTAACCGATTTCCCAGCACTCTTACGGCCAAAGATGTTGATTTGTTAGTGTTGGTAAACTCGTTATTTTTCAATGTCACCCTTTCTTCTGGTGACAACGCTGCAAAGCGCAGACGGCCGCCCATGATTGTTGTTAACACTGGCTAACGCTTGACATCGTCCAAAATCCGCCGATTACGCGATAGATTTTGTACAAAACCATAATGGTCAATTCAACTTCTAGTTCTGCAATTATGTGCAGGTGTCCTGGTAATATGAATTTTTACAGCTGATCACGTGTGACTAAATTGCCAAATGAACATTAGCATATGATATGCAAACAATGTTATACAATTATAGCCTTTTGATGAGGTCGATACATGGACCGGAGAAAAAATATCGACCGAAATCAAAAGGCAATAATAGTTTTATTATAAATATATTTTTTATTTGAACTCAGACTACAAGAAAAAGATTTTGTTCAACGACATTTTATCAAATTCTTAAACAATTTTTTAACAATACAATATTGAATACTTACTGAACACTCTAACAGCTGTTGATGTTTTCCGTTTGATATTGTTAGACTCCGCGCCGTCGAGAATAGCATGTTTTTGATTATTTGTAAGAACGGCAAACCTGCCGTCTGCCATTACTGTTGTTGTTGTCAAGAAGTGCCAAGGTCTTCGGAGCTCTTGACGTTACGTCATGTTTCTATTTTTAGAAACACCCGGTCAATCAGTTTTTTTACCAGCTTTTTTTGCACGACTGGTCAATAAGACTTTTTATCGGAAATCACGTGGCGCTATCGTAGCCAATAAGAAAGTGCAAAAAATATAAATTTATAATAATAATCTTTGTATCGCTTGTCAACATCTTCAGTACGTTACAAATATGCATTTAACACTGCCGTTTAGTACTTTGGTATGTCTCGGCCAGATGACCCAAACAAAAACATTCCCAACATTATTTGAGGCAGAGTGTTCCACAATTGAATGAAATGATAATAAAACACTTACCTTTGTGCTGATTTTACTGTTGGTGTAGCTTTGATACGTTGAAAACTTATTTGACTTAAAGTCATTCCTAGTGCATTAAACATTCCTCCTAACATCAGACTCCAAAAGGACTGACGAAGGGTGGGATCAGGATCGAACCTGAAAGGAAATTGACTTAAAAGGTATAGGAATCATTGGGGGGGGGGGGGGCTACTTGCTTTGACGTTCGAAGAAAGTAAAAACACAAACCAACAAACACACGGTGGCGTAACACCGCCCAAAAATATTGTTTTCTATAATTTTGCATATTTGTTTGAAGGAGGGGTTCTTGTTACTAAAATTTTTTATTTCCTTTGATGGATTTGAGCATGTATCTGATATCCAAGGTCATCTAAGCACGTGATTCATGAAAAATAGTCAGTCAACTTGAAGGCTGGACGTTTATGACATTAACACTTTTACAAACAATCAAGTGTCGATGCAGAACAATACCATATCATCACAAGAAAAAGCGAGTATCGATAAAGTACTTTTGTACATGCGGAAAAATAGCACATCATTACACAAAAAAGAGAGAGTTCATTAGCTCTTAATCATTTTGTGACGAGATTCTCTTACGTAAATAGATCCATCCGCCTCTTCTCAGAAATGGTTTTCCATGTGGAACTTATGCCTCCAGAATCGATCGTTCCCTGTGTAAAATAGAAGACTTCATTACATAATGTGTTTTTCCTTAACTAGCCACATAAGCTACATTTTGAACCATTTACTAACGAAATGAAATATTACACGGCTAAAATGACTACTGTACGGTCACGTGCGAACTATTGAACACCGCGTGACGTTTCCTACCCTTTCAAGCGTCAAAGTCAGTCAGATGTCAATGCTTGCAAACAACAGGATGGCGACTTCTACAGGAAAGTTTAGATTTGGATTCGCCATTGAATATGTATTGATATTTTATTTTTTATAGTTATAACCAAAATAATCAAATATTTACTTTTTAAACTTTTTGCATAGCAAAGTTCACGCGATACATATAAAATGTATCTATTTCTATTCAAAGACATGTTAGTAAGATAAACCATTTCAGTTATTCAAATTGTGGTTTAGTAATTATGTAATAAAGCAAGTATACCCTGGGTGTCTGTGCAATAGTCCAGAATAGTTGACCCTCGGTACTGGTAATCGAACGATATTCTATTGCACTCGGTCTATTGTTGTGCAATAGAATATCGGTCGATTACAAGTACTTCATGTCAAATATTCTGGACTATTGCACAGAAACCCATGATATATTTGTATACTATAGCATTCAGTGCTTTGTTTCATCACTATCAGTTCAAGTTTTTATAAAGCACTTGTTATTCAGATAGTAAAATCATAGTTTTAGAAGATTCAATTCCATATGAAATATCCCTTACATAGAGTTGTTTTTATGTTCCCTCACCTTGATGAGAATTGCTATCATACCAGCAATCATAGAAATTGCCTGAATGACGTCGGACCAAACGACTGCTTGAAAGCCACCCTGATAATACAAAGACAATTTCTATTAAAAGTCATCTTTGTCATTGTTAAATTTATAGATTGAACAAAGTACAAAAAAAAATGAAACGTTCATTTGATTATCCACAAACCACCTCCCCATATATGTTACACACAGAGAAGGAGAATGTTAAACACGTCCTCGATATCCGGAGCTTACCCTCGTTTTTGCTTTCTGCACCCCTGGACTATGACATCAAAATCAAAGACAGGAAGATAAACGTTTGACTGATTTTGCTTTACATCAGGACAATATTTACAGCTTACGTCATTTAAGGACGGCGTCCGTGTGTAAGCGATGTTGTTAAGTAAATTGTTTGTGTACTGTTTTTGAGCTCTATCCAAGGAAATATCATCCTTTCCAATAAGATATGTTTCAACGTTTTAGATTTATTTGAAAGTTGGTATGTCTACATCGAAGAACTAAATACTTAAATACTTGCAAGCATTGTATAGATGATAACTACAATCATCAGCACCAGGACAGAAATCCAAACCGGAATATCGGTAACTGAAAGAGAAATGAAACACCACGTTCAACTTAGTTCTCCAGGTTTGTGATTGCCCCCTTAAATATTAGATATTACTATAATTTAGTATCAATTTATTTACATCCATCCTTTCTTGAGCTTAGTAAACTCTGACTGCGAATAAATGAGGGTATACACAATGAAAAAAGGCTTGGCGGATAGATATTTATTCAAATATGGCGTCGTTCACGCTTCATAACAATAGCTATTCACTGACGGTTATTGTTTGCTTCCTTCAAGATTCTTAAACATGGAACATATATGGAATCTATTTCGTCAGGTTATACAATGAATGGTTTCTGGCAAACTTTTCATTCCAATGATGCGCATTAGAAATTCTTTGACGGTAACGCAAACATGGTGGCGCCCTGCAGTTGTGATGTCAGACGTCGAACCGCATCACAACCAGATCAATGTGTCAATGCGTGCACATAACGACTGTTGTAAATAAAGAAATAAATTCGAACCACTAGTTATATTGTTAAATACCAAATTTACAAATGATGAAATGAAGAAAACTAGATAAAGTGTTGTTCACTGGGCATTTTCAAAGCTTACTAGTATATCGATGAGTATTCAGTGGACTCTATTATCTTAGCAACCACGGCCATCGTAGTTACCATAGTAGCAACTAGCTTCGAATGTATTTTTCTTAATATAACAATTAAAAATTGATAATGATGTAAATATAAGGATTGTACCTCATTTTGACTGCGTATACGGTAGTATGCACGAACATATTCATTATGGAGTGCTAACTCGACCCATAGAATATGTTCGTTGCCAGCTGTGGGCATAGTACCGTATACGCAGTCAAAATGAGGTACAATCCGTATATATACAACATGCCAAGAATGAATTGAGCTGATTCTTTGAATAATTGGAAAAGAAAGATCTATCCAGTACCGTTGGGGAAATAACAACATACGTTGCAACAAGCCGCTTACCTAGCAAAAACCGATTTCCTTTGGGTTAACCCAATTAACATTTTTAGTATTGATTCATCGTAGTCATCGTAAGAGCAATTGAAATCATATGCAGAAATGTCATTATAGATTATTGCACTATAAAATCCTTTATTGCCATCTCCCGGGTGGTTATCAAATCGTGTGTAATAATACTTAACTTACTAGCTTGGAGTGTTATTGTAGGTACAAACAAAACTGTCCCGAGGTAGTTCAGCTGCAAGGAAATGGTGGAAATAGTTTTAACAAAGGGATACTCATGTTTTGTTTTCGAAGGGTTGCTAAAATATAACGCAAAATGTACGAAATTAAACTTCCCTATCCAAGACAAGTTATTCAATACATCTTCCCTGCGTCAACGAAGACGACGCATACAACCCCGCTGTATGTCGATGTGCAAGGTCTATGTGGATCGTGTTGCAGTGATTTATTTCTGCTGATCTAATCTAATTATATCATTTGAAACTGCCAAGTTAAGTAGCGTGGCAAGACTGTAATTTCATTATTTATCATGTCTTTAAAAGCTGTCAAAACATTAAGGAAGATGTTTTGCGTGATTCATGTGAGTTATTGTTGCGCAAAAGGGTTTACTTTGACTTAGAAATAAGTGATGAACTGAAACCTCTAGAGCTTTGAAATGAAAGTAACAAAACAGTTAACTCATACCCCTACAGTCAAAAGTCAAAAGCAGTTTCCTTCTGAGTTGGGGCCAACCTTGTTATGTCGAATTTCATCAATGAAGCACGTTTAATTCCTGTTATTACTAATAAAACATGTTGTAATAAATCGAAAAGCCCCTAGAGAGTAACAAGTCAACTTACGTAGAAAAACAGCATCAAAATTGATCCGAAAAGCCTGACCACTCTAGAATGGAATCGCAGCTCTAGATACTAAAACAATACAATAAAACTTAGTATTAACAGTAAACACTTGGCTCTATTAACGACTCATTATATTTGTGTTTTTGCTTAATTAACGGTCGATCGACAGTCATTTAGGGCAAAACAACAGTCTAAAAAACTGCATTTGACAAAACATAATACATTAAAAACAGAAACGGAAAATTAAAATGTGTAAAAAAATGTCAAAGTATATCCATACCTATGTAAGTATCAACTTTATCGCATTTACAAAATGTTAAACTGAATGCCTTGTATCCCATTGCTCCTGCCATTTCCTTTGATATGTTTCGATATTGAACGTTTCAGAACATCAGAAAATTCCAAAGCGTCAACAAAACCAAAATCTGAACTCAAAATCGATTAATCTAGGGGCGAAACATGAACAAAGGAAACATTTGAATGTTACTTAATATACACATTTTCGTAGTACACGATTTGAAATTATACAGAACTAGTTTAATTTTACTTATAAATTAATAAATTAAAGGGGTTTTACGCACCTGACCTTTCTGCTTCTACATAAGTTTAGAAATTTTGGATTCCTACCTTTTGGTTCCTAGCATCACTGAAGAGTCCCAGGAGGACGAAACAGATGTATGATGCAATTTAATTCATTTTTTCGGCATACTGTATCTATTACTAAATTTAAGAGGTGCAGCATATGTGTGTGTTACGTGATCTTTGTTCGTCAGCAGCTGACATTTATCAAAAAAATACAGGGTTTGCCCTGAAATAACGAATAATTTGCGACCTGTAAACATCATAGGATGTGGAAGCATGGATGTTACTGTCAAGAAAGGGAAAGTTCACGATCGGAAACTCGAAATCGCCACGTTTATCGTACACCTTAGTAGTAAGCTGCACGTGTTGGTCATAGCTTAACTAAAGATAAATGTAAAAAGCTGATGTATAAGAGAATGATGTGTCCTTGATTTCAAATTCAGTGCGGTATACACGATCGACTAGTAAGCCAGTTTAATGTCTTTGTATTAAGGTAAAGTGCAGCCTTAGCAAATCTGACGGCTTTTTGAGTAATAATATATTGAAACAACATAGTTTGACCTTCAAAACTTAATCTTTAACAGTGGCTGATATATTGACTGCATAGGGGTTAACGTCCGGTTAACAAATAAGGTTATTTACGGTCCGGGGACAAAACACATTGCCTTTCCCACCCGCGCGAGGTGATCAACTCTTTATGCAGGCATGTGTTATAAATATAAAGCTTCGTCGCCTAATAGTTAAGTTCTTATTAACAAATGCATTGAGATATTAGCCAAAGGTAATACGACTTCCTGTGGTAATATTTATAATATTGATTTGATTGTGGTCAGTTGCTTTGGGCCAAAGTGTAACAATGGACTGTGTGACCAGCACACTTTGCAATCTGGCTGGTCTTGTAAATATAAATAATTTAATTCAAATAATTAAGATATTTGCATTCCATATCTCAATATTTGGTCTATGATATTCATTGTAATTTCATTTCTAAATATAATTCAAAATTCAAAATGATAAATAATCATAATTAGTTTCATTTATCATTAAATGTATCAGCCAATTAATTTTATAGATTTGATATATTTAAATGTACACATGTTACCACTCGTACATTATTGGTCCAACATATGGTTGACTTTTCAAATTGCCCTGCTTCCGTGGTCCGTCGTCAGTCCTTGTACTATTCTAATGTCAAAACTATCACACAAATACATATATATGGCTGCGAACTTTCTCGGAAAAAAACTTAAACAGAACAAAAGCTTAAATGAAATATACTAAGGTGTGATTGAATTGCTGATTGACTATATTTTTGTTGAGTTAAAAGAAAAGATTTTCCAGCAGACTGTTGGAATTCCTTTGGGAACAAACTGTGCCTCACTCTGGGCCAATTTACGCAATAAACGTGACTATTTATCGTAATAGTTCTTTTCTTGATAGTAACATCCGTGCTTCTCCAGCCTATAGTGGTTTCATGTCGCGGTTACTTCGTTATTCTAGGACTTGTTATAGATACACGATGTACCGATTTCATGGTAAATATCCGCTACTGACGAACGAACCTACGACACAGGGATTCGAGGGATGTGGGTCGATAAGGACCATAAGCATTTTTTATGGTCTCCATCTATGTCTCGTTTAGGGATATTCTGTGTCATTGTATGGAGGTGGACGTTTTTTTTAATATGCTTATTAAAATGCTTGACCTGTTATATAATCTTTTAAAAAAAATTATTCTCCTGAAGGTAAATAAAATTCCAAAAATTAATTTTGCACTGCAAGCGTTTAGTGGCATGGTATGCATTTCTGACCAATCCGGGGACGGACAAAGAGATTTATAGTGTTATTCACAGCATAGATTCCAATCATTTTGTCACTTTTTGACCTTGCCACATTTGCCAAGCGGTTTTGAAATCAACAGAATATAATTATAAAGCCGTTTATTGGCACTAACTGCATTTCAATTACCATGGTTATTGAAACAATTAATCCAAATTTGTATTTGACTGCTTGTGTAGGTTTGTCGTATAACAACCAGATAAACTGTATCCCTTTCCCACCTTGACCGGTGGTCTGTTGACATCCTATTATCTGTATTGGGAATACGCTATGCCTTTTGTGTTTTTAATTTTTCTTGGTTAACTACCTATCAACAGGAGAATAGCCTCAATCATGTATAAACAATACTTGAAAGTGAAAAAAGAAACAATTACAAGCTCCAATATCTATACCGTTAGCGGTCATGTTAGGTCTTACTTCATTTCTGTTGAGATTTTAATTAAAGCGACTGGAGACATTTCCAACAACTTGTGTGGACTATGTTTTCCGTCATATTTCCAACCAAAACCGTTACAATACAGTATCTAGATCAAATATACCGACAAAGAAATGTGCAACCAAATGTCATCATTGTCTTCAATGCTTCCCCTCTGGCTGGAAAGCGATATATTGGTTTATGGTTTTGAAAACCACGCATCTTCTCTGGCTGGAAAGCGATATATTGGTCTATGGTTTTGAAAACCACGCATCTTCTCTGGCTGGAAAGCGATATATTGGTCTATGGTTTTGAAAACCACGCATCTTCTCTGGCTGGAAAGCGATATATTGGGCTATTGTTCAGAATACAACGCATCTTATCTGGCGGGGAATCGATAAATCGGTTATTGTGCAGCTTATATTGGGTTATGGTACCATATGGTTTTACGGAGGGAGCGGCCATTAGACCACGCTTCCATGGTGATGCTAACAATATGATTGATAATCATACATTGTATATATAACATTTAACTTACCGGTAGATTTTTTGTTTGTTTTGTATTCTTACTTGTTATCGTCTTTTTTATGTTGGTATGGGTTCGAAACTGACAGGTATTATCGATAGAGCATAATGTAAAAATTATTGGGCGTTTGTCATCTGTTCATTATCTGTGTTAACGTTCGTTTTGATATTGCTCCTTTGCATTACCGTTACCTGTATCGATCTTGTTTTGAAAAAATGATGTTTAATTTGATGTGATTTACATGGCGGGTGTCGTCGATGAAGCAGAAGACGCTTACTCTTCCAAAACACCTGGCCTCATTCTCTTTTGCTCTTACGAGAGCCTCCATGTACATCTTTCTTTTGTTACTATTTTGCCTCTAGTTTAATCGATTTTGAGTTTGGATTATGGTTTTGTTCTTTGTTACTTTGTTATTTTTCTGCAAACATTATAATTGTTTAGCGCCTGTCAAACATGACATGACTGAACAAATAGACACGGTTATACCTACCTCATATATAGAATTCACGTTGAGACGTTTCAATGATGGTATTAGTAGGTAACAGTTCAAAACGTCAGCAATGCTTTTCCCGATTATAAGCATGTACCACTCCATACCATACATATACACCTCCGCCGGCACTCCCAGCATCATGATGCCTGATTCAAACGAAACCATCATGGACATTGCGACTGGAAGAATGGACATATTTCCATCGCCATGTATAAACTGTGCTGTAGACTTGCGTTGCCCTTGTCTTCGAGATTTGAACAGGCCAACACCAAGCGATGATATCAGCACTATCACTAGTATTACATAATCTGAAGGGTTCAATACTGCCATTTCTTGTTCGATGGTTTCAGATTAATTGGAGTATTGAAGGCACCCTTGGGCGTCCTAATTATGAGAAAAAGGAAAGTATCTGATATAAAAATATGAAAAAGACATACTGCGATTAATTGTGAAACATGGGACATTATTTTTAACTATGAGTATTATATTTTAAGGATATTCCAAACAGGTTAAGATTGATGCTTAAAACGGGTACCCTACATACGCAGGTAATTGCCATGTCATTACGCCTATCGACAACTAAAACTTCGATGCGTAATACCAGCTTAACCAAGCGTCACATAACGTGATAAGTCATATACTGGAGAACTTCAACATTGTGCTTCGGTAAGGTACATATGTACCACTCTAAAATCGGCATTCGGCATTGATGTCACAAGGAAGCAAACCCACCAACACGCCTTTATGTCTTTAGAATGTGGTGTGTTAAACAGCCAAATTTTCGTCACATCAAACTCTTTCACTGGAAATCCACATGCATTATTTCACGTGAATTTCACATCAAGACTCGTAACCTGTTAAAACTCTTGATATAGAAAAATAAAATGAGTTAAAAATCATTAGTATCTCGTCAAAGGTGTTTTGGTGAAGCATTTCCTCACATGAAATTCGCTTTTGACCACGTTTCACGTTAATTTCAAATACTACCCGTGAAGTTTGAAATTAGATGAAACAGTTTGAATACGACTGTCTTGTGAAACATCACTATCTAAAGGATATGAGGATGACGATTCATCTTCATCGAATTTAGTAATGGCTACAGCGTGTCAGACATATTATTACGCTCTTCCATACGTTTTTTCATCCTAGTAGGACTGTGCCATCGTTGATGGTAGGGGCTAAAATAATGCAATTCCAAATTGCTAGAAAGGTTTGTCCACATAATTATCTTCACTATAACCATTCTTTCTGGAAAACGATGATCATAACAAATAGTACGGTCTCACATGAAAATGCCATTATGTTATTGTTTGAACAAATATTCTCTGCAAGAGCCTGAACTTACCTTGGAATGAAAATACGCAAGTGCTTCTATATCCGTTACTGCTACATCACAAGTCAGGCGGTTTTGGATCGTACTGAATAAATCGGCGTTTTATTGTATATAAATATTTATGATAGGAATATTGATGTTATTAAATATTGATAAAGGAGGAAAATTTGTATTTCCGCAGCGGTACTACATCCAGTTTAGTTTGGTTAAATAAGGAGACTATGAACAAATTATAAGTTCGCCATATTTGTCATCTTTGTTCCATTGGCATACGTTCTGTATGCTTGTGTAATATAAAGGTAGATGTGTTTGGATATGCTAATTAGTATGCCTACTTGTTGAGATTCAGAATTACCTCTAAATTCTCATTTTTAGGACATGGTATTTACTTTGACTGAAGAGTCCTAGGAGGATGAAACAGCTATATGGTGCATTTTAATTCATTTGTTGGCATACTGTTTCTATTACTAAATTTAAAAAGTGCAGCATATGTGTGTGTTACGTCATCTTTGATATGACCTAAGTTTACATGGCGGGTGATGTTGATGAAGCAGAAGACGCTTACTTTTCATTTTTTTATTGAATCTCAAACTGATTGCAAAAGAATGTATTTGTATTATGTACATGCTGGTTGGTGAGCATCATACTTATAACGGGGGAAAAAAAGAAAATCCAAATTGGGGAAAATGATTTTTCGGCCTTTAATCGTTTCGAGAAAATAAAGAAATTCGCACATTTAACTATATTTGAGGTATAATATTTCAATATGTGTAAATAATTCTATGCACATTTCACAGTTACCCAGTTAAAATAGAAAACAGATTTGCCAAAATCTTTCATCATCAGTATGGTATTGCAAAAAAACCGAATGGTCAATATGGCCAAAAAGCATTTTCAACACGACTATGAAGCAGGAGACGCTTATTCTTCCTGAACACCTGGTCTTATTCTCTTGTGTTTTTACTAGAGTCTCCGTGTAAATTTTTCTTTTGTTCCTAGTTTACCTTTAGTTCAATCGATTTTGAGATTATGGTTTTGTTGACGCTTTGTTATTCTCAGTTTTTGTTTTTTGTTTTGTTTTTACTTTTGTTGTCTTTTCAAATGTTGATAATACATGTAGTAATAAATAACATCAGTTTCCATACAGTTGATTTTTTTTCTAAAATGTGACTTTTGACTTATTTTTTTCAAGGACCAATTATACATTCAAATACAAACGAACTTATCAAACAAATTGTGCTGAATTGATGATATGTTACGTCGAAATTGAACAATCTACCTATTTCTACTACCTGTTTTTTTTTCAATAAGGACAAACAGGTGAATAGAAAACATATTTTTTGTTATTCAAGTATGTGCACCACTTATTGGAAATACTAATGTGGGTAAGATGAGTTTACAATCGTGTTCAAGCTGTGTTGTTGGGAACTCCATCCCATGTATATTTTGCCCTACATTGGATAAAAAAAATATTCACGATTCTCAACAACCACAAAAATATTGTTGCCATATGTTTTTTTTCCAATGAACAGATGATTTCGCAAATAAAGCTAAATGTACCTCAAATGTACAATGTATCTATATCAGAACTGTATTTGACGGAAAACATGTATATGGAGGAAAATTATACACTCATTAATATCAAAAGACAATGCTTAAAGCTCAACAAATTACTCTGTGCTTATTGTTCTTAACAATTTATCAAAACCTCATTTCGTGCATTTTTGACGTAACTACTGAAAATGGTAGAGTCCGTGAATTTGAAAAAAAAAAAAGATTTACATAGAAACTCTGGTAAAGGTGCAAGAGAATAAGTCCAGGCGTTCCGGAAGAGTAAGCGTCTTCTGCTTCATCGACGACACCCGCCATGAAAATCTTGGACACATTCAAGTAAACATCAAGTCCTCGAAATGAGAAACGAGTCATTTTCATCATAATATAAGTCTTGGGCAAAATATAGTGAAAGTCGCCCAGCCAGGAAACCATTACCATTCGATATTAGCTTTGTGGATTACATGATCATTGGGGCAGGGAGGTTTGATCGGAAGGTGTCAAATGGACAACTTTTTCTTCAGACCCAAACATGCCCCTCTCGGAACAGAGCGACCAAGTCAAGCAAATTAGGATTAAGGGCTCCCAATTTGTTCTAATGAATACTTTTGGCCTCTTCAAGGTCTTAAAGATCAAATTTCATACGAACCTTTCGCTTTTTCTTTCCAGTAACAAATAGGTTCTTGGCTACTGTATTGTGTGGTAGCATGTACATGTGTTGGAAGTGGGCTCTGAAGTTGGCGGAAGTTGACTTAAGAGCAGTTGAATGCTTCAGGTCCATTTTATGTACTCTTCTTAGATGTAAGGGTTTGATGACGGCATTCCATATTTGAGAAAGTGGCCTCCAGAAAGAAAACTATTGTGTTTATCATGAATGTTGTCTGATTTCAGGTGACCCGTTAAGGCCCCATGGGCCTCTTGTTATCTTTATTATGTTTATCAATGTCATGTCAAGCTATATATAATATGCGAAATATATATGTATTTGGTTTTTAGTCCTGACAAAAAGTAGGGCTTCTGTATATGCTCCTGTTAAGGGCCCTATTAAAAATAGCTTAAAATGAGTTTCCCTCTTACATCAAAGTGAAAAAGATATACTTTATTCACAACAATGAATAATTTGGGCTCTAAGTAATATATGTATACTTGTCATCTTTTTATGATAAAATAGATATCGATCAGGAACAAAATTTTATGAGACTTAGGCAACATACTGTTATGCGTGATGCTATCTTACTTGCCAGATGCTTTGTTCATGCAGCAACGTACAATCATAATGTTTATGTTTGTGTAATTGCTCGGCCATTCATCATTCGTGTGACAAACATTGATTCTCTGGTACAGGATTTCGTATCCTCTTCACCAGATTGTGTGTATGGATGTCTTTCTGGTAAATCAAGAATTTGCAGTTATTCCCCACACATATTTGAAAAAGTGACGGGACAAGAATTTTAAAAACCGTAAATATACGCGCTGAGCGAATCGTATGCCATTTCCGCGAAATAACTGTAGCTCGCGCAAATGACCAACATTCCATCATCTGTAAAATAAGGAGTACCATATCGTTATTAACGTACAACAGCATATATTAGTTATAATCTAATACCGATAACAGAGAAGGCATAGTTAAAAGTAAAATGGTGTATACGTAAACAATAGGCGATGAGTGTTCGGCCGCTTAAGGCCCCCTTTGTGTCCAGGGAAAAGACCTAGTTTGGGGGGGGGGGGGCAAAGGAGCGAAGTTCCTGGATTTTTTGTAATTAGCAAATATATTTCTATTAGTTTTGAATGGCTGTTTTGACAAAATTTATATTTTGTATTAATTGAAAAAAGATTATCGCGTTAGAAAGCTTTAATAAGTTACGCGGTACTTATTTGACGAAACTAATGTTTTGTATTGTGCGTTTCATTTCAGTTTGGCTTTTAGTTTCTGTTTTTAAATCTGTAGACGACAATAACACATTTATTATACTTCATTCAGTGCCTTTATGATACTAGTAGTTGCTCCGGTCAATATTTCGTATATTGTCCCGGAGTCATGGACTACGGACCAACGCTATATAGTTTGACGTCATAATTGCAGTATGACGTTAAAGACAATGAAGTGACGTCATCATTCCAGACAATGAGCAAAATGGCGTCTGACCTAATGGTCTGTTTTATTGCATACTATGTGGTCTTGTTGGGTAGATTCGGTATAATATAACAAATATTGCATGCCACTTCGTCAGCTTCGCTTTGGTCCGTATAGTCAGACTAGTCCATACACTACCATATTGCCTTCAGTGCAAAGCAATATATGTTAAATATTAAACTTGCTTTTGGTTTGATCTTCTAACAAAATGAGAGTTTTACTCTGTTTAGTGTTTTGCGCTTTATTCTCCCTATAGTTCCTTTGAATATGTCCTGCCCGTCCACAACACTAACGTAATCGTTTATTTTAACGTATCTCCAATACTTAACTTTGTATTTTGTCAATATCCCCTGTCGTCTTCAACATGTGTTTAATTTTTACTGTATAATATAGTATGTTTCCTTCCATTAATTTGAACCTTAATGAACCTTCTTTCTGATACAGCGCAATCATACACTGACTAGAATGTTTTAGGAACTATCTGACAAAACATTCCTTTTGATTTAATGTTTTACGCCATCAACATATACTCGCGGCAGTTGACTGCCTATACCATGTATTCGCCTTGCTCGACTTAAGGCCCAATATACGTATCTTTGGGATTTTTTTTGTGATTCTGAACAATTCTGAAAAAATATCCAGTTGATAACCATGCAAAAATAATCTTAAAACGAAAAAAACCTTTTGCTGCTATTTTAACGCAATGATTTCACGATGATGTAGAAATAAGGTGTAAGAGCAAAATTACGTAGAACATTTCCAAGTAAAGTGTTTTTGACAAATATTGACATACATGCCCACCTAAAAAAATTGATTATGAAATCAGAGTGTGAGCATCACAGGAGTAGCCACGATGACAATAATTCCACCAGAAAGTCTTCTGAAGTGTACATAATGCTAGTTTATATTGGGTGAGTTATTGCAAAAAAGATGAGTATTCATAAGCTACATAACAACATGAAATTATGATCAATTATTAGTATATTTGAACTTTTTTCTCTCCAATATATCAAGTTAAATGCATAAAGGCCAAAGTACCGATTCAATTTCAAAAGATTTTATTTACATAAAGATAAAAGGATTGGACAGCAGGCAAAGTCTATATATCTCCTCTCCCAAATTAGTAACATACACAATGGACAAACATGGACATAATATAACCCATTACATATTGCAATCTCAATGCGTAATAAGGAGGCAGCTTCTTTAGATTTAGGATGAAAATTTGCTTTTATGCAGAGATACTTTAAAAGCCCAATATACGTAACTTCAGGAAATTTTTCGTAATTCTGAAAAATTCTGAAAAAAAATCCAGTTGATAATCATGCAAAACTAGGTCAAAAACGAAGTAAACCTGAGCGGTAACTAACAAATAACTCTTGACAGAAAAATCCAAAGAATTGAAAATAATTCAGGTGGGGCCCACTTCAACAACAAACCGAAGGTAGACGACGGTTCAAAATGGACGCGTGTTTACAAATACCGATTTTCAACTACTGCTGTACCAGTAACCGCGTAAGAATTCATCTTGAATATTGCTGATATCAGCTAATCTTAACTAAATCTATAAATATAGTAAGTTATTAGGCTTGATTTTCTTTCAAGTTTTGCCGAAAGTTACGTATATTGGGCCTTTAAACCAACTCTTATTCACACATTAATCACTCTGCTTAAAATTGCACTTTTTCCACTGTGTTTTGTCTTGCATGTTCTAATGATACCCAAAACAGGCTATTTCGTCAAGTTTAGATGTCAAGAACTTCTTTGATAATTCAAGTAAAAATTGTTTTACACAACCAATGAATGTTTTTATATGACGTTCCGATGACTAGTACGATATGTACCCTGTCACCTTCTATGGCAAGCCAAATTGTCATTTATTCGTGGAGCAACGTTGATTCAGTATTTTACCAAATTTGTTTATGAAGACTTTGGGCAAGTTTTATGGTCGCCATCTTGATCTCATCGAGAAATATTCTGTATCTTTGTGTGATATGAAGATGGACGTTTTTGAGTTTGCTTGTTAGTGTGTTTACTTGTTTTGATGAAAATGATGACTCTGTTCTCATTTTGAGGATTGATGCTTACTTGGATATGACCAAGATTTACATGGCGGGTGTCGTCGATGAAGCAGAAGACGCTTACTCTAATATTATTTTTTTTAATAAATTTCAACCTGAAGAAAAAGTTTACAATAAACTTCTTTAATAAGTTCCAATCGGTAGATTTATTTAAGTTTAATTACCTCTGTATGAAGAAACCAACAGGTCTTGTATTTGATTGAAGTGATACCAGGTTTATTATTTGTTTTTCTTTTGAAAGGCTGAATAATATTGTGTACTCCTATTCCGAAACACAAGCTGTGACTTTGTATAAACTCTGTAGTCATTAATCCTGGTCATTAATATCCTCAAGTCCCGTTCGGTCCTTGGTCATATGCACCAAAATAGCATACTAATAATAATATACATATAGGAAACAATTGATCAAATACGATGAAAGATATGATGCTAATCTTGATTAGAAAAAAATGGGATGACATTAACTTAATTCATTAACGAGTTATTAGGGAAAACTTTTATTTGTGTAACTATAAAAAGACACTACCCTACATTTTACTGAGTGTGTGTTGACAACGTATTGGTATTAGGGGCCCACATACGGGGTATGCTACAGAGGAGGAGGTATCCTGTATTAATAACCTTTTGGGTCACACACACTCGACAGTGGAGTCAGAATTTGTCTCTCATAAATTGTGTCAGTTTCCTTGCGTGAAAACATTCCAGTCCTTGCTGTCACCTGCATGTATTTATATAGACATACTAAACTCAACGATAATCTACTAGATTGATGTCGGCAACCGTTGAATGCTTTAGATACGTGATGGGATCATTTGTGATTTATAATATATATACACATTCGGATCTATCATATCAAGTCAATTTGCATCCCTAAAAATGTATGTATATGATACAGGACCAAATTATTTATAATTGTGGTATCAACAAATCAGAGAATATCAAAACGTCAAGTAACTTCCAATCAGACGTACTCTATCGGGGAATAAGATAGTATGTGACCTTGTGCTGCGGTCACGTGAATTTAGCTTGGAAGAACCCACATTCTCTCTCAGATGATTCGGTGTTGATATAATTGAATGACATCTTTCGCTTATTTTAACAAAAATAAAACATCTTCCGTGTCTGCGTCACGTTTATGTGATGCATTGATCACCATAACAATGCCTATTCGAAGAATAGAACTAAACTGATTATTACAAATATCAATATAATTAAACATGCCAATAGCGGGACTTCTCGACGAGTTTCAGCTCTCCTTGGTGCTGTGCTAGTATCCTCCTCTAGACGTATCCATAGCATAGCGGGAAGTGTGGGTTGATGCGGAATGATGGCACTCATTGCCATATGAAATTGCCGCCCACCTAAAAATAAAATCACACTTAATGAGCGTCCTTTAAAGATTAATTTCACGTTTTGCGACACACGCCTACATTGTTGAGAAAGTGTAAGTATAGTGTTACCTACTGCTTTTGTAGTTGGTCGTAACCTTACATTGTTGATCGGTTGTGACTTGAGTGTATACAGATTTGATTTAAAAGCTGTAGAACCAAAACATATCAAATAGCGAAAAATGTTAACATCATTTTTTGTATTAACATCTGTACATTCATTACTAGTATAATGTATTATTATCATTTTTAGATGCCATTTTCTAATGTTTTAGTGATGCGTCATCCTCGATATCCAGGGGCTACGATCACCTACGCTCTCTCCATCCCTGGAATGTAACATAGCAAAACCGAAGGCACGCTCAAGTGAAAACACCTGACCAAACGCTAGACTTCATGCCTGTCCTTGGAAGATTACAAAGGAACCGCGACCGACTCAAAGGGGTTAGCCAGTCTCCTTGCAATTTGTCTCATGAACAAAGTTTGCGCACACGGAGCATGCAGTTTTGCCATGATATATTCCAGGGGTGGAGAGAGCGTAGGTGATCGTAACCCCTGGATATCGAGGATGGTGATGCACTGTCGCAGCGATATTTGTCGAAAGAACAGGAATAAAAGAATACAAAGAAATAAAAACGAACATGTCAATAGCAGATGATGTTCTCGACGAAAGGTTGCTCTCCGGTCAGCCGTCCTAGTATTTTGTGTTTGGCATAAAACCAAACCAAACCAAATCCCTCTTTGAGGTATCCATAGTATAGTGGAAGATGTCAAGTGATGCGGGACTATGGCACGAACAGCCTCCTCAATCTGTCGTCCGTCTACAAATGTAATCAGACTATATGGTTTGGGGAACACACTTTTAATTTATTTATGTCACTTTTTACGTCACACATAACTACATTTGTAGATGTACATTACAGAATTGGAGAAAGTGTGTGTCAATTATTACCTACTGCGTTTGTAACAAATTTGAATGTGTGGAATAGCTATCCATGTAAAATATGTTAATTCCACGTTCGGATATGTCGACAAAGTACTGTCTATAAATAACTAGAAGTTCACTGATCACGTCGGTCGTTTATACACTATCGATTTTGAAATAAATGACACAAAATATATTATACAATATATAACATGGACAGCTTGTTACTATGCTGTTCGATAAACGTGACGTTCGATTATCAAATCGTGAACTTTCTCTTTCTTGATAGTAACATCCATGCTTCTACAACATATGGTGTTTATATGTCGCAGTTGAATCGGTATTCTAGGGCTTGCGATAGATATCAATTTTTAATGATAGGTGTCGACAGCTCACAAAGAAACTTACGACACATAGATTCGAGAGATGCAGAGTGATGAGGACTACGAGCAAGTTATATGGTTGCAAACTTTGTCTCATTTAGAAATATTTGATATCCTTGAAGTTGTATGGTATGAAGATAAACGTTTTTGAATATGCTGATTAGTATGTTCTTACTTGTTGTGGTTGAGCAAAATGACGCGATTATCACTTTGGGCACTTAATGTTTACTAGGATGTGACAAAGATTTACATGGCGGGTGTCGTCGATGAAGCAAAAGACGCTTAGTTTTCTGAAACACATGGTCTTATTCCCTTCTTCTCCAACCTATGGTGTTTACATGTCACAGTTGATTCGATATTCTAGGGCTTGCTCTAAATATCGAAATTTTCGTGATCGATGTCGACTGCTGACAAACAAGCTAACAACACAATGATTCGAGAGATGCCGGTTGATCAGAACTATCGGCAAGATTTGTTGGTCGCCATCTTTGTCTCATTGAGAAATATTCTGTATCTTTAAGTGATATGAAGATGGACGTTTTTGAGTATGCTCATTAGTGTGCTCATTACTTTTTGTGATTGACAATGATACTCGGTTCTCATTTTGAGAACTTGATGTTTACTTGGATGTGACAAAGATTTACATGGCGGGTGTCGTCGATGAAGCAGAAGACGCTTACTCTTCCGGAACACCTGGTCGTATTCTCTTGTACTTTAACAAGAGTCTCCATGTCAATATTTCCTATGTTCATATTTTGCCCCTGGTTAAATCGATTTTGAGCTTGGATTATGATTTTGTTAACACTTCGGTATTCTCTTATTTATTTTCACTTGTCCTTTTTCCAAGGGTCCCGTGTACGTCTTTTCTTTGGTCTTGTTTGCACCTGGTTCCAGGTTAGAGTGCTTCTTTTTTGTCCCATTACTAATTCTGCTATGTTTCAATATTTCGGGGTCAAAAGTCAAAAACAAAAAACAAATAGTGTTCCAGTTACACTAAACATGTTTTTAAAAAATACCAAAATATATAATTTTCCACTTTGTTGCATATCATTCCAATAAATTGAACATTATAATAATGTACAGCAAAATGAAACTTGCGATAGTTAAATGGCGACATTACTGACAGTGTAAGTGATCATTCTGACTTCAAAAAAGGTTAGAATTTTGCCATCGGGGATGTGCAAGTAATACACGGAAATTCACATTTTTAAAATGGCCGCCATATTGGTCATTTTTTAAGTTCTTGTTGAAAAACAGTGAATAAAAAAACCCAAATTACTACGTTGACAATGATATGAGTTGAAGTCGTTACAGGTAATAAGGATATGTGTATTCATATACCTGTCACTACTGCGGAAGCTTTTGTATCCACTTCCTCGTTCAGTATGTCTTTAATGTGTTTTAATGCGATCTGAAAATCCTGCTCGAAGCCCTGTATTTTTTCCTTGTTTGATAGAAAGGTATGAATGTCCCTGCTTTCAATTTCTGTCTTTGAAAGATGAGTTTTAATCTTCTTTAACTGCTCAAAATATTTTTCACAATTCTTCTTCTTGTTTCGCAATGTGTCCACGCGCTCTTCACAAACAAGAGACCAGAATTTCTGACATTCCTCGTCTCGGTCAGTTGGTATTTTCCCTGATGTGTGCAAAATATTGAACGACTGGAGTAACTCGTCTTCCTTGCATGTATTGTATCTTAGTCTGTTCATTATACATTGGTTTTGAAGTTTAATGAACTCAATTTCCAGTTTCATACGGGTCACTGTGTCATCCATCTGTGACTTATAATTCCCGTATGCTATTTCTGTAGCCACAACCTGGTGTAACTCTTCATCTCGATGATCTTCAATTACACATTGTGCACAGAGGACCTTGATGCATCCCATACAGTAAAATTTCAACAATCCGTCATCATGGCCCTCTTTGTTACACCTGTGGTCTGTATGAGTCAGTGTTTTACTGACAGGCTCTAGTCTGTGGTGCTGGAAAGATTTCCCGCTGTGTGTTCGCACTTTGCACCTTTTACATAATGTCTGTATGCAATTTAAACACCTGTAGTCTGCCTTTGTCTTTTTACATTTATCACATTTGCAAACGATTTTCAGCCGGATAAAGTCCATGAGATCTCCCCTGGTAAGATCCCGTGGGTAGCTCGAGACATCGCTTTCAAGTTTATGGTCTTGCTTGCACTGGGGACATGTAATATTTCCGGCGCATTTCGGTAGTTTGTCCAGACAATCAGAACAGTATGTGTGTTGGCATGGTAACTGCTTTGGCACCTTCGAGTCATCGTATTCGTCCACACAGATCGGACATTCCAGGTACCTTAACACGAGTTCAGAAACAATCTTCTTGTCTTCAATATTATCCGACATGTTCCTATTTCAATGTATTTACTTTAGCTAGTTATGTTATGCACACAGCTTATCTTATCCTATGCGTATTTAGACCAAACAGTACACGTATTTTAAAAAATACACACACACACTAGGTTGTTATCAGATTGTATTACACCTACTGTACCGGAAACTCAATGTCAATGTCAAGGCCAAGTGTGACTACCTCATTGATTTAAATGACAATACTGCGTTCCTACACTTTACGTCTAGTTGTTAAAGGATAACAAAAAACATCCTCGTGTCGAGTCGTATTCACTTGTTTAAATGGGAGACGTCGGGATTCAAAGGCAATACTTTTCTCATAAATTATACCAGGCGTATTGATACTGGAAAAGGATTTCGTATCCTCTTCACCAGACGTATGTTTGGATTTCTTCCCTTGTAAATCATCAATGTACAGTTATTCCCCAATTTTATTGTTTTACTACAGTGTATTTTAATCATCCTATTATTGGGCAAGATATCGAATCTCACGTCTCGTAGCTATAGGCAGTGATGTAGGAACTTGTGAAAAAGTGATGCCATTTCCGCGAAATAACCAGTAGCAAAAGCAAATGACCAACATTCCATCATCTGTAATATAAGGAGAACCATATCGTTATTGTAATGTCTTCGCTTGGCTGTGATTGTCGGAAGGAGTAAAACATGTCTTTCTCATTCAATATTCGTTTATTTTCTATCCCGTGAAATCACAATATATCTGTGACGTTTACGGGGTCCGTACCAGTCACTACTGATGATCTTATTACTATCTACACTAAAATTATATTAAATCAGGATTACTCAAAACCTCATGATGATAAATGCAAATATATACAGATATATCTATCCAGCTAGCCTAGCTGTATTCATGTACAAACCGTAGCAAAAACTATGGCTATAATTCCTACATACAATATATAAAATGAGTACTCAGTTCCTCTGAGTTATCATACAGCTACATGGATATAATTGGTCAAAACAGCTATAAATTATACAGACCAGTATATGAAAACGGAGTTCTCACTAGCCAACGAAATTAACTATCCCTATCTGGGTTTAATCATATCATAAGTCTACCAAATATTACGATGAATATGTACAATACAACTGAACTATCATCAACACAGTAGACTTGATAAATACCGAGCGCTCACCGATATAATACCGAGCACTCCGAAATACCGAGTACTCAAAACTACCGAGCACTCAAAACTACCGAGCACTCAAAACTACCGAGCACTCAAAACACGGAGCACTCCCTGACACACACACTACCAGTATGTCACACCCGTCGAACAGACACAAGGCCAGATACAATCAACTACCAACAGAATACATAGGGAAGCCTTATTCAGGCACGTCTATATATCTTTAGTAATTTACCTTGCTTGTCTTTACCGTTCGCTGGTCCGTGCAGTAATGAAAACAACTCGGCCCTAGCAGCCGCCTTTTATACCCGGCGAATCTTACAACTAGCGCCCTCTTTTTGTATTATCAAGGTCTTTAAAACACTTCTATGACCAGTACAAGTATTTACATTACAAGCGCCTATACGACAGGCATGCTAATAAACAAAACGGAGGACGGAGATTCCGGAAACTGGGTAACAAACGTAATTCATCACACTACCCATGCCTCCGAGTAACACGTGTCCTCACGTGCTGATAAAAGTAAAACTTAACCAACAAATAACACTCAATGATTTATTCCGTAAGATATAAAGAAATTGAAGAAAAGTTCAGCCCGAGCGATGCTTATCCTCGGGTTCCAAGAACTCGGAGAACTCAACGATCTGGATCTCACGACCGGCCTCATGGTAACGGATCGTCTTCGTAACTGTGAGCCTGTTAGCTGGAGGTTCCGGGTCTGTCTGGACACCGACATCAACCAACTTGCGTACCTTCTTGCAGCTGGCCATGGTCGTAGGGTTAGTAACCGGCAGTCTCGGAATGGCACTTACGACTGGCTGTGGTACCATATTAACTGGATCCTTGGGATGGGGCTTATCACCAGTGATAGCCTCTGCCTTCCGCTTCGGAGCCGATACCGGTGCTGGTTGGGTAGGCTTCTGTACGGTGCGGCCTATCAGTAATTCCGCTCCCTCATCCTCGGAAGATGAGCTATCAACATCAGAAGATTCAGAGACATCGCCTAACAGATCACCAGGGTCCTGCTCATTCCAGCTCTCTACATCAGTATGTACCGGCTGAGAGGAGGTCGATGGCTGATCCTCCTCTGACTCTTTCCTGCAGTCTTCTTGACAGGATCTGTACCAGTCGGCATGACTGCAGAGTGCTCATGGCGCTTCTGATGCCTAGCCATGTTGGCAGCTCGGAAGGTTCTGTATTTACACTGGGAGCATGCCAACGTCTTCTTTTCCATGGTCTCAATACCGCACTTCAAGAGATGCTCCTTCATTGCGTCTAGACTGGTCGCCCTATAGGCACACATAGGACATAGCTTAACTGGGGTATTCTTAGTCTTCACCATCATGTAGGTCTGGAACGACAAAGAGGGATGGATTACAAAACAGAAATGATCACTCTAATATCGTGAAGTATAATCTGAATGCCAACGCGGTTTACGTCGCGTTCGCCTTGTGTTTGTTCTTTCAGATTCACCCTCACTCTCAATGTTTAGTTTCTCATCTGATTCACTGCCTTTTGCATCACTTTCCTCTACTCTATCTTGCTGATAAGGTACAAAACATGACTCATCGACTTGAACTTGCACACTCTTTCGTTCAAGTGTATCTGCTCTGCTCTCACCACGCAAAATCTGAGGATGTCTCAGTCTCATGCGATCAGCATGGATTACTTTAGACTTTCCCTTGTACCCACATGGTACCCTGTAGGTAACCTCGGTCAATCTGGCTTGTATCTTGAATGGTCCCCGCCACCGACTTGCCAGCTTGTGCGTGGTCCCTGCTGGGACATTAGGGAAAAAGACATACACCGAATCACCGGGCTCGAATTTGGTCCAAGACAGTTTCTGGTCATGGTAACGCTTCTGTCGGAGCATCGCTCCCTTTGAGTGTTTTCTCACCAGCTCGTGTGCAGTTTCCATTCTCTCTTTTAACTGCCAAGCCCACTGATTCTGGGGAATAGTCTTTATATTCCTGGGCATTTCATACTGAATGTCTATAGGAGTACTCGTTTCCCTCCCTAGCATCATGGCGTTAGGTGAACTTCTGGTCGTCTCATGTTCCGTAGACCGGTAAGCCATCATTACGTACGGTAGGTGTTCATCCCAATCGGTCTGATGTGTATCTACGAAAGCACTGAGCATATTCACGAGAGTTTTGTTGAAACGCTCGACCATCCCATCAGATTTTGGATGATATGGGGTGGTATGTGTTTTGTTGATTTGGAGCAATAAACACATTTCCTGGAACAATGCGCTTTCAAATTGGGATCCCTGATCCGAATGGATGTTGCAAGGAACACCAAACCTAGCAATTACTTCTTCTACCAGAATCTTGGCCACCGTCTGTGCTTCCATATTCGGCATCGCGAAACTCTCTGTCCACTTGGTATAGTAGTCAGAAACTACCAAGATGTGTCGATTACCTTGCTGTGTAATCGGGAGTTCACAGAGGATATCTGTAGCTATCCTCTCCATAGGGAAACCTGACTCTACCATCTGCATAGGAGCTCGCTTGGTTTTATTTGAACTCTTTCTTTTACTACACTGCGGACATCCGATCACATATTGCTTTACATCTGCCTGCAATCCCGGCCAGTAAAAACTCTGTCGGATTTTAGCCAACGTCTTTTTCATTCCTAAGTGTCCAGAGCTCCGATTGTCATGACTGTGAGTCAACACAGTTCGTCGTTCTGATGCAGGTACGATTGCCTGTAGATTAGCTTCTGAATGGGGGTTTTTCCGATACAGCATATCCTCATGTATCACCAGGGATTCAAATTGGGCCCACAATGTCTTTACGACCATGCTGTGGCCACCAATTTCTTTGTAGGACGGTTTTACCCCTTCCCTCACCCATTGAACCACTACTGCAATATCAGCATCATTCCCTTGCTTCTGCTGAAGCGATGACGACTCTATCTCTAACTTGGGGCATTTTGAATCCCCAACTGCTACTGGACTGCAGTTCTCAACGGTTGGAGTCTTATCCTCTGAACTATTTTTCTCCCACATGGGATCAAACCCGCACTGTCGACATGGTATCCGACTCAAAGCATCAGCATTACGGTGCTGAGTTCCTGGCCTGTGCTTTATGTCCATATTGTATGAACTCAAAACCTGAAGCCATCTGGCCATTTGTCCTTCTGGCGATTTAAAATTGAGCAGCCAGCGCAGGGAACTGTGATCTGTTCTCACCGTAAACTTTCTTCCGTACAGATAGTGCTTAAAGTGTTTCACAAAATGTACAACTGCCAACAACTCTTTCCTTGTTACGCAGTAACTCCGTTCAGATTTCGTCAGTGTTCGGCCTGCATATGCGATAGGTCTCTCATTCCCATCTATGTTTTGAGAGAGAACAGCACCAATGGATTTGTCGCTGGCATCGGTATCTAAGATGAATGGGTGTGTAAAATCTGGGTGAGCCAGTATGGGAGCATTGATCAAGTGCTGTTTCAGGGTAGTGAATGCTTCTTGACATGCATCAGTCCACTCAAACTTCCGGTCTTTCTCAGTCAGTTTGTGGAGACAACTTGCAATCTGTGAGAAGTTTTTGACGAATCTTCTATAATACCCACAGAATCCAAGAAATGACCTAACCTCTTTGGTATTCTGTGGGACAGGCCATTGTTCTATGACTTTCACTTTTTCGCCATCAGTAGCTATCCCTTGCTCGGATATCACATGTCCAAGATAGATCACTTCTTTTCCAAACAATTGACATTTCTTGCTCTTCAATTTCAGACCAGCAGCCAGGAGTCTATCAAACACAGCTTGTAAATTCTGCAGCATGTCCTCAAAATCTTTCCCTACAACGATCACGTCGTCAAGATAAATGAGGCAGATTTGCCATTGAAGTCCGGCTAAAACAGTCTCCATTAGCCGTTCAAATGTAGCTGGAGCAGATGTCAGTCCAAATGGCATCACTTGGAACTCGTATAATCCTGTCCTGGTTGAAAAAGCAGATTTGGGACGAGACTCACTCTCAAGCTCGACCTGCCAGTAGCCCGCATTCAGGTCAAGTGTAGAAAACCATGTGCAGCCTGACAGGTGGTCTAGTGCCTCATCAATGCGTGGTAATGGATAGGCATCATGCATGCTCACAGCATTGAGTCGCCTATAATCAACGCAGAATCTGAGACTCCCGTCTTTCTTTTTAACCAACACAATACCAGATGACCATGGACTGGTAGACTTCTGAATTACTCCGCGATCCAGCATATCTTTCACTTGCCGATCGACTTCTGAGCTCAAATGTGCTGGCACCCTCCTCAGTGGCTGCTTGATTGGAGGAGCATCACCAGTTTCTATCTTGTGTTTTATAACTGTTGTTCGTCCCAAGTCACTATCAGTAGCTGCGAAAAGGTTCTGATAGGTGGACAGCAGAGTCTTTACTTGCTCGGTCTGTTCTGAAGTCAGATGTTTTTGGGACCTCTCCAGTAGTTGATTCAAATCAACTCTGAGCTCGCCATTTGGCGGATTATCAGTCAATTCGGTTGTCTCAATGACACTGGTGACAGGACTAGCAAGTGCAACATTTGTACCGGGATAGACTGTCTGTGGATCCTCTTGCAGGTTCATGAGTCTCACAGGAATGGAAGTCTCGTTACGTACTAAGGAGCGGGCTACTAGAGCCCTATCAGTTTTCAGGAAGGATTCTGCTCCTTCAACAAGAAGGGACTCACCCCTCATTTGTTTACCCGAAGGAGAATGTACCTGTCCAGCAATAACCATCTCACTCTTAGCAGGAATGGTTACTTTTTCCAAAGCGACAACTCGAAAGCATCCTAGGGTACCCTCATACTTAGTGTTAACTGGCACATCATCCAATATGAGAGATCCTCGCTTAAGATCAATCAAGCCATTCCTGGATTTCAGGAAATCAAGACCAAGGATTCCTTCGGTACTAATTTGAGCTACCAAAGCTTCAAAGTACACCTCTCTGCAGCCTTCAGGTTTTATCATAAAACTTGCAAGTCCCAAGACTTTCAGCTCACTACCATTAGCAGCTAGGACATCCTTCCTAACTTCTCTCAGTTTTGGTCTTCGCTCTTCTGGGATTCTCTCATATATGTCCTGCGACAAAATTGTCACAGTGGCTCCAGTATCTACCAATAGCTTAACATTGGTATGCTGTACCTCTGCCTTGATGTACAATCCAGCCTCTTGAGCAGCAGAGGAAACTCCAATCCCAGCAGATTGTTTATGAGTGCTCTTCTTTGTCCTCGTCCTCACTGGGCTAGCTACTGCCTTTGGATTCTTCTGAGACTCCCTTTTCAGCTGAGGACAGTCCCTCCGTAAATGTCCAGTCTCGTGACACTTATAACACCGCCGATCAGTGTTTGTACCTATCACATCTTTCCCTTGTTGAGATTGATGATTCTGTGTTTTCCTTCTAGCCTGAAGCTGGCTGATATCAGCTTGCATCTTTTCCAACTTCTGCTGGATGTTGCTCAGCATGGATTCCATTCCAGATTTCTCAGAGTCTGTTGGTAGCTTTGAATCAGCACCCTCAGTACTTGTAGCTCTCAGGTATGAGTGACCTTCATTTCCATGTTTTTCAGCTTTCTTGTAAGCCTCCAGTTCTACAGCCAAATGGATCGCATCTGTAAGATTCTCAGGCCTAGCTTGTTTAATGCGAATACGCATGTCCGAGTCTGCAAGTGATTCCAGAAACTGTTGTTTGGCCAATGTTTCTCTAACTCCAACTTCAACAGTAGGATAGGTCAAGTTAACAAGCCTTCGAATAGCTTGACCCAATTCTGGAAGTGTTTCACTTGCTCTTTGCCTCCTTTCCAGCAACTGAACTCGATAAAGCTCGGTTTGATTTGGTGGGGCAAACCTTTGTTCAAGAGCACTCACTAAAGAAAAATAATGCTCCTGCTTACCGGCAGGTAAGTCGCCAAGTATACCCTGAGCTTGTCCTCTCAAACTCACAGCTAGGTATAAACCCATATCCTGTTCTGTCCAGCGATTGATTCGAGCGCATGCCTCAAAATGAGACTTATAATCTCTCCAAGGTGCTGTGCCATCATATGTAGATGCTTTTACTGACACATGGTTTCTTCTCAATGTTTGTTCCTCAAAATCAACATCACCCATGTCAGAAAATGACCTGGGATTCATTCCCTGCAGCCGAGGAGAACTATAGCTTGATACAACATCATTCTCGCTTAATCGAGCTGAACTTCTTTGCTTTCCATCTCGATAAGTAATGTTGCCCAAGTCTGCTCTATCGCTATCAAACCGTGTTGAATAGGTACTTTCTGAGAACCTAACCTTGGGATTGCTTGCTGGTTTGTTTTGGAATCCATAATTATCTGTATAAGATGCCAACTCATTCAGTTTTTTACTTGAGGACTCTCGCAGGCTCTGGTTTTGAACATCTAATTGACGTAACTGCCTCTTCATTTCCTCTATCTCCTTATCAATCCCATCTGTGGATATATCTTCAGGATTGCTCACTTTACTACTATAGAATTCAGCCATGTCCTTCTCCTCCGAAGATGTTTTGTCAACTCCATATACAGACATAAAACCAGAATCTCTATGATGAGTTATCCCTTTCGACATATTTGGTTTTGGTGTTGAGTGATATCCTTGTCCACTCTCCTCACCAAAATACATCTCAGATTTTCTCAAACCAGCGCGAGATGTCTCATCAGCATGAGCCATATTGATTTATAACAAAATAACAATAAAATTCTATCAGATTTTATTTAAACCTGAGTTATCGAGCAAATCTAAATTGTAGACAGAATGATCACCACCGCTGCCACCAAATTATGTGACGTTTACGGGGTCCGTACCAGTCACTACTGATGATCTTATTACTATCTACACTAAAATTATATTAAATCAGGATTACTCAAAACCTCATGATGATAAATGCAAATATATACAGATATATCTATCCAGCTAGCCTAGCTGTATTCATGTACAAACCGTAGCAAAAACTATGGCTATAATTCCTACATACAATATATAAAATGAGTACTCAGTTCCTCTGAGTTATCATACAGCTACATGGATATAATTGGTCAAAACAGCTATAAATTATACAGACCAGTATATGAAAACGGAGTTCTCACTAGCCAACGAAATTAACTATCCCTATCTGGGTTTAATCATATCATAAATCTACCAAATATTACGATGAATATGTACAATACAACTGAACTATCATCAACACAGTAGACTTGATAAATACCGAGCGCTCACCGATATAATACCGAGCACTCCGAAATACCGAGTACTCAAAACTACCGAGCACTCAAAACTACCGAGCACTCAAAACACGGAGCACTCCCTGACACACACACTACCAGTATGTCACACCCGTCGAACAGACACAAGGCCAGATACAATCAACTACCAACAGAATACATAGGGAAGCCTTATTCAGGCACGTCTATATATCTTTAGTAATTTACCTTGCTTGTCTTTACCGTTCGCTGGTCCGTGCAGTAATGAAAACAACTCGGCCCTAGCAGCCGCCTTTTATACCCGGCGAATCTTACAACTAGCGCCCTCTTTTTGTATTATCAAGGTCTTTAAAACACTTCTATGACCAGTACAAGTATTTACATTACAAGCGCCTATACGACAGGCATGCTAATAAACAAAACGGAGGACGGAGATTCCGGAAACTGGGTAACAAACGTAATTCATCACATATCCTCCTTTTAGGAGAGTTCTAACATTGATATCATAATGACAGATTATCTCCCTTTGACTATCATTCTCTCTCACCCATCATATACCATACATACAACATCCCACACTCACACACTCGCTTTCCATTGAGCTCATAATGGACCATTCATTAAAATAACACACTAAATAGCAAAGAGTGAAAATAAACTACAGTATTTGAATTATTTTAACAAGATGGAATTCTTCATATCCATGTCATGTCTGTAAAAGCTGGCACGAGAAAAATTTATTTAATATTAAACAATTTTGCTATGACAATACAGAAATTACTACTTGTGCTCAACAATAAAAATAAACATAATCATCATTGGCTAAAATGTCAGTCATGTGAAGTAGCATAGCTGAAAAATGTTATACTGAACTGTGATGAGTTTAAGTTTGATAAGTAGTTAGGAAGTTAACTTACTATCACCAGAACAATTTAGCTGTTGTGACATGATTTATATTTGAAATTAATTGAAAATGATTATCGCGTAATCAGCTATAGTAAAATAATCCGGACTTTCCCAGTTGTAGTTTCGAGGTACTTATTTGACAAGACTACTCTCGTTGTAATTTTTTATAGTGTGTATCATTTCAGTTAGACTCTTATTTACAGTATTCAAATATGTTCTGGCACAAAGCACGGTAGATGTCAATAATATATATCAGATTAATTTACCGTTGGTTCCATCTATTTGTAAAATGAGTGCTTTACTTTTTCCTATTCAGTGTTTTGCGTCCCTTCTAGGAAATGAAGGTCGTGTACGGTCTACACAAATATGATAATTGAATTTATGGTATTCAGGCAATGGACAGATCAAAACTATTCTAACGTTGCGTGAACGTAGTAAGAAACCCATTCATAACGGTAATCTCTATCGAGGAACCAGGTGATCGAGGGTTAAATCACCTGTGAAAGTACATTATCTGTTTCCTCAACATTACAAATGGCGCCCGTGGCCTTCGTAACAGGGAATTAGAACTTGGGATGTGCTGTTCGAGGACGAACACATTTAAAAGTGAGTAGAGGATGGCACATTTTAATTGTACATGAAGCCAATTCCACTTTAGATCAGCGGTAGAGCAACACGCTGTCCGAGGACCAATGCTCGCTGGTTCGAGCCCAAGCGACGGCAATTTCACGCTATTCTTCGTCCTATTAAATACGTGTATTACATGCGTGCAAAACGAAAAAACTGCAACTGCCTATCGGTAAAATTGACCAGGAGTAATATATGTTTTTCAAATGGGGACTACAATTGACGCTTTAAGCCAGAAAACAGTTACTATTTTAACCAAACGTGATTGAAAAAGAATTATTCGTGAAAACCGCTGTAAATGAAAAAAATGCACGTTTTAAGTGAATGGGATAAATTCTCAAATGAAATTAAGAAAACAATTACAGTTAAATAAATTTAAGTTTGCCTGGTACTATTTCTCGTATTTTTATTGCCAGTAAGTCATTTTCATAACCACAATTCTGTGCCCAGCAGCTTTCCTGCATTTTCTTTTTAAAATCGGCAAAAGATCCGGACTATTCCAAGAAGGCTTACACGAAAATACACACACACATTACATACACCGGGAAGCCGTCCTTAAATGACCCTGGCTATTAATAGGACGTACAAACCAAACGGATATCCTAATCAATTGATTCTCTATACTTTTATTCGTATGGTCCCGGTAAACTAATTCTCTTTCACCTAAAAATCACTCTGCCGAAACTTGCATGTTTTCATCTTCATTTTGCTTAACATTTTTAAACGATAACTAAGCATGCTGGGGATTGGTTATTTCGTCAAATCAAGATGTCAATCACTTCTTCGATAAGTTCAAATTGGTACTTGTAGATTTATTATCGTGTAAATACTTCCGTATGAAATCACTTACCGGTCCTGTACTTTTTAATTAGCTTTTTCTACAATGTTAATCCAAGTTTTAGAAAGTCTGGTTTCTATCTAAGTTATATTTTGTACACTTACCATAGAACAAAAGCTCAAACGTTGTAAATTTATTTATTAAAAACAGAACATGCACCAATGTTTTACATTATGAGAATCTCTTTGTCTAGATGAAAATAAATCACTTACCAAACTCTGTCTGTCGTCATTAAAACTGATCATTAATATCTTGAAGTCCCGTTCTGATACTAGGGCAAATGCACCAAAAAAAAACCAGTGACATGTGTTTTGATAGCTTTTACAGATTTTAGCATTTAATGTATTCTATTTTTGTTAATTTCTAGTTTCTGCAATGCTTTGTGGCCCTAAATATCTGAAATTATCATTGGGTCGTTAACTATTTAAAATATCAACAAAGAAAAAACAAATACCTGTTGAAATGACCAATACCAATATGATTGATTTATTATGACTTTAAATCACAGTCACATTACAAGTACATGTAAAGGTGCTAACAGCATAACTCCCATTACCATCATTATATAGTAATACGAAAAAAACTTCATAGAATACTAAAGCGTCAACAAAATTATAATCAGAAATCAAATTCGATTAAACCAGATGCAAAATATTAACAAAGGAGAGAGTTACACGGCGACCCTCATAAAATACCAAGAGAAGAAGACCAGGTGTTCTGGAAGAGTAAGTGTCTTCTGGTTCATCGACGACACCCGCCATGTAAATCTTGGTCACATCCGAGTACTTATTATTGCATTGTGCCTTAAATATCCTATTCACATTTAACTGCGTCAAACCTACAAGTATACGCTGACACTCTCTGTTGACAAACTCTATCCCTTTCTATTGCCCGTGGTGGCCTTCTCTCGACCTTCTACTTTTATCTTCCAAATCCCAGTAAGGTGTTTCTCCACGTTTTCTACATTGTAACTCTGGTTACCATTCTGTACATAATTATGTACTTACCTAAATAACATCGTACTCTGTTAAAAGCTCAGAAGTGAACTTACAAGAAACACTGATTTACTCAGGTATTGCATCTTATCTTTGCTGGTAAATATATCATACTGTAGCCATTCATACATCGTGTAAACGAGTTATAACTGAGCTTGGAACAACTCACTTTGTTACCTTGGTGATTCCGTATAAGTGAACGACATATTTTGCTTATGTTTGTATATGCATATTTAGTATAGATATTGTGGTACTGATACTAATCGGATACAAAGGAATTATGTTCTTATATTTTTTTCATTTTTTCCACGTTGTTATATTTATATCCGTAAATCACCATTGAATTATGGGTTCGCCTTGACGTTCTAGTGATGCAATGATTGCAGTTACGTCTATCCAAAAGCAATCGTTAATAAAATTATAAAAAAGCATGCCAGTATCGAAAGTGCATCTTTCTGGCGTTCCGTCCAAGTGTTATCTGTTAGATGTATCCAGATAATGGGAAGTTCTGGATCATGCGGAATCATGACACTCACTGTCTGAAGTTGCCGTCCACCTGAAAATGTAATCAGAGTATATGATTTGGGGAACACTCTTTAATTAATATCACATTTTACTACATATGCCTACATAACCGGACAAAGTGTAAGTACACCATTACTTTGGTGAACTGTAATACGTACGTTACGTTAAAATGCCGCTAGGTTGTGAAGTAATAGGAAAAAGAACTCAGAAATTTATGTTACATACATATTGGACATGCTTCCCTCCGGCCTGCCGTCCTAGTTCTTCTTGTTTGAGGTATCGTCGGTATAGAGGGAGGTGGCGGTTGATTCAGAACTGTGTCACCCACTGCATGCTGAACTTGCCGTCCACCTTTCAATGTAATCAGAATATATGATTTGGGAAACAAACTTTCATTAAATCATATATTACTTCACACAACTTCACAACAGAACAAAGTGTAAATTTATTGTTACCTATTGTGTTTGTAAAAATGTAGAAACCGTTTGTAGAATTGGGTTTTCTTTGGTGCAATACCTTACATTTGTACGCATTGTCGGAAACCCACGGTACACTTCTCTGGTGTTTGCATACCGTGGGCCAGAATCGATATAAATCTTCGTTTTCCTGAATAGAAGTTTATTCGGAGATTTCGACCAATCAGATTGGCCGTTTCTCGTGATACTCGGTTAGATCATTTTACCGTGACCACGACCAGTATATTTCTGTAGGCATGACGCCGATGTCAATCTTCGTATAGCAGGACCTTATATTCTAATACAGTCGACAGGTTTTGTTGACAGGCGGTGCAACAAATTAAACGGGATACCACGGCTGGATGTCCCTGCTGGATGTAGTCATGGATGAAAATATCGATATGATTGGCTACTATTTTAGTACGAAAACGAGAGTTTCCACCGATTTTAGCCCACGGTATGCAAATGTCAGAGAAGTGTACCGTGGGTTCCCGACGATGATTTGTACGTTTCTCCTTTGAAATTGAGCATTTGACAAGCGTGGAAAGTTATGGGTTCCTTCTCAGACATATTTGTAATCATACAATTTGAAGTGACTTTGCATTTTCGACCCTTTATAGAGAGTTGTCATCCTTTTATATAAGAAAAATAACACTTTTTTGTCCAGCTACAATGTATGCATTCACGCAGTTTACAACGGATCTTTTTCGATCCTTAGCAGATAGTTATCCCCCCTTTAAATAAAAAATGATTATGTTTTTGTCCGGCTTTGCCTTCCCAAATTTTACAACGGATCCCTTTTTAACCTTTTTTTAATTTTTCATTTTCTTTTTTTATCTCATTTGGGTTGTGTGGTCCTAGCGACAGTTCCAGTTTAAAAAAAATATTTTTTTTATGTTATGATGGCCATCACGTTTCAACATATAGAAATGGTCAATGTATGAATTATCCATGAGGAGAGGGACGAGAACTACAACAAAATTATTCCAACTGTTCTGCCACTGTGGTATATATAGTGTTATAACATTTTTCATTACCTGGTGTTCCACACGCCCTAGGACCCAGCATAATGCAAAATGACATTTTAAGGTAACACTATAAAGTACATTCATCACTTTTTCAGTTGCGAAGGCCCTGTGATTCAGAATTATAAATGACTGAGGTACATCATTGGACTTTGTTGTTTTACGTACAGCATTGGACTTAGTGTTTTACGTACATCATTGGACTTTGTTGTTTTACGTACATCATTGGAGTTAGTGTTTTACGTACATCATTGGAGTTAGTGTTTTACGTACAGCATTGGACTTTGTGTTTTACGTACATCATTGGACTTTGTTGTTTTACGTACATCATTGGAGTTAGTGTTTTACGTACATCATTGGAGTTAGTGTTTTACGTACATCATTGGAGTTAGTGTTTTACGTACATCATTGGACTTTGTGTTTTACGTACATCATTGGACTTTGTTGTTTTACGTACATCATTGGACTTAGTGTTTTACGTTCATCATTGGAGTTAGTGTTTTACGTACATCATTGGACTTAGTGTTTTACGTACATCATTGGACTTAGTGTTTTACGTACATCATTGGAGTTAGTGTTTTACGTACATCATTGGACTTAGTGTTTTACGTACATCATTGGACTTAGTGTTTTACGTACATCATTGGACTTAGTGTTTTACGTACATCATTGGACTTAGTGTTTTACGTACATCATTGGAGTTAGTGTTTTACGTTCATCATTGGACTTAGTGTTTTACGTACATCATTGGACTTAGTGTTTTACGTACATCATTGGACTTAGTGTTTTACGTACATCATTGGACTTAGTGTTTTACGTACATCATTGGACTTAGTGTTTTACGTACATCATTGGACTTAGTGTTTTACGTACATCATTGGACTTAGTGTTTTACGTACATCATTGGAGTTAGTGTTTTACGTTCATCATTGGACTTAGTGTTTACGTACATCATTGGACTTAGTGTTTTACGTACATCATTGGAGTTAGTGTTTTACGTACATCATTGGACTTAGTGTTTTACGTAAATCTTTCCTTTTTCATATTTTACCCCTTTGTAAATCGTTTTGTAGTTCGGATTGAGGTTTTGTTCACTCTTTGGTATTCTCTATATTTTCCTTATCTAATTGGTAGTAAGGATCCAATAGTAGCATCTTTGGATAGAACTAGCTATGCACTTGCTCGTTGTGACTTGGGTAGTCGCAACTAAGCTAACGGTGACAAGAAATGTCACCGTGTATATAACCCGTGTGTCAACAGCTAGGGGCACCGTCATTGAGAGCGCGTCAAATTTACATGATGAGCATAAGGTATACCGATAGCCAACTACCTTGACTAGGGCTGGCCACGGTGTGGTATTAGAGTTGTGTATTGACTAGGGTGTACGGTTGTTTGTGTGTATATAGCCGTAGCGAGTTATTGTATAGGATACGCGGCAGATATTTTATTGGATACAGGATATAAATTTTAACAACAGTTATAATCAGGCCAACAGCATTCTGGCTGAAGCAGACCCTAGGTAGCTTATACCGTCGGTTTGGTTAAGTTTTTAAGTCCTCTTAACAACTAGGTCCTACTGGTGATTCCCTACTTGACTTTCACCATTAAAGAGTTTGAGAACAACTAGTTCATCCGTTTGACCGAATGCTTTGCTGGGTGCATTCGGCAGTTTTTCTTTCCAGTGAAAAAAACACACTATAAAGTCGGAATCATATCTACACTATTACAAGGAGGCAAATAAAGAGGCACACCCTAAACTGAACTTACCTGTTAACAAGAGGCCAAACGGTCCTTAACGGTCATCTGACTATACTTAAGAGGGTCAAGGTCATTCATTCGAACAAACTTGATGGCCCTTCATCAAAGCACTACACATTCAAGATATCGGTACACTTGGCCTTAACATTAAGAGATTTTAACGCATTTGACCTTTGTGACCTTGAACATGGATCAAGGTCATTCATTTGAACAAACTTGGTAGTCCTTCATCCAGGCATTCTACAGGCCAAACATCAGTATCCTGGGCCTTTTGGTTATTGAGACGAAGTTGCTAGAAGGTTTTTTATGTTAACAACTTTGTAGCCCTTCATCCCAGGATGCTATGTATAATATCAGCACCCTGGGCCTTTCAGTTATTGAAATGAAGTTGTTTAAAAGGAAATTTTACACACGGCGAACGGTGCACGACGATGGACGGTGCGAGATGGCTATAGGTGATCCTGACCCGTCAGGTCAGATGACCCTTAAAAGACAAAAAACAAATAAAAGTAAAACAAATCAAACAACGTTTACAGTGATAAAATGTGTGTAAAACGTATATATACCTGTAACCACGGTCGAAGTTTTTGTGTCAACTTTCTCGTTCATTATGTCTCTAATGTGCTTTATAGCGATCTGAAAATCCTGCTCGATGCACTGTATTTTGCCCTTATTTGATAGAAATGTATGTATGTCATTGCTTTCAACTGCTGTCTTTGAAAGATTAGTTTTGATCTTCTTCAGCTGCTCAAAATAAGTTTCACATCTTTTCTTCTTGTTTCTCAACGTGTCCAGGCGCTCTTTACATATATGAGAACAGAATTTCTGACATTCCTCATTTCGATCAGCTGGTATTTGTCCTGTTGTGTCCCTGAACAACTGAATTAACTCCTCTTTGTTACATGTTTTGTATCTTAGTCTGTTCATTATACATTGGTTTTGAAGTTTAATGAACTCAATTTCCAGTGTCATACGGGCCACTGTGTCATCCATCTGTGACTTATAATTCCCGTATGCTATTTCTGTAGCCACAACCTGGTGTAACTTTTCATCTCGATGATCTTCAAGTACACATTGTGCACAGAGGACCTTGATGCATCCCATACAGTAAAATTTCAACAATCCGTCATCATGGCCCTCTTTGTTACACCTGTGGTCTGTATGAGTCAGTGTTTTACTGATAGGCTCTAGTCTGTGGTGCTGGAAAGATTTCCCGCTGTGTGTTCGCACTTTGCACCTTTTACATAATGTCTGTGCGCAAGTGAAACACCTGTAGTCTGCCTTTGTCTTTTTACATTTATCACATTTGCAAACGATTTTCAGCCGGATAAAGTCCATGAGATCTCCCCTGGTAAGATCCCGCGGGTAGCTCGAGACATCGCTTTCAAGTTTATGGTCTTGCTTGCACTGGGGACATGTAATATTTCCGGCGCATTTCGGTAGTTTGTCCAGACAATCAGAACAGTATGTGTGTTGGCATGGTAACTGCTTTGGCACCTTCGAGTCATCGTATTCGTCCACACAGATCGGACACTCCAGGTACCTTAAAACGAGTTCAGAAACAATCCTCTTGTCTTCAATATTATCCGACATGTTCCAATTTCAATATATTTACTTTAGCTGGTTGTTATGTTATGCACACAGCTTATCCTATCCTCTGTGCATTTAAACCAAACAGTACACGTATCTTTAAAAATATACACACACACTACCGTTGTCATCAGATTGAATTACACATAGTGTACCGAAAACTCAATGTCAAGGCCAGGTGTGAATACCTCATTGATTTAAATGACAACACTGCGTTCCTACACTTTACGTCTAGCTGGTAAAGGATAACAAAAAACATCCTCGTGTCGAGTCTTATTAACTTGTTTAAATGGGAGACGTGGTGATTCAAAGGCAATACTTTTCTTTCACATGAATTATACCAGGTGTATGTATGTTATGTATCACCGTATCAAATGTGGTCACAGGTGAGGAAAATATTAATTGTACCCAGAATAAATCACAGTTCCTCTAAATGCCTAATAAATACTATATACCGATGCATAATGTGTATCTTTGAGTGATATGAGGATGGACGTTTTGTGAGTTTTTGAACTTATTGGTAAGTTTATTTGTTGTGATTTACAATGATGACTCGGTTCTAAAAATGAGGATTGATGCTTACTTGGATGTGACCAAGATTTACATGGCGGGTGTCATCGATGAAGCAGAAGACGTTTACACTTCCGGAACACCTGGTCTTATTCCCTTATAGTTTTTCGAGGGTCGTTCCCTTGTTTATGTTTTGTCTTTAGTTTAATCGATTTTGAGTTCTGATTATGGTTTTGTTGAGGCTTTGGTATTCTCCATTTTATTCAGAGGCTGGTTTGTCTCGGCCTTGGGACAGAACCCACAGTTTTCCTCACAGAGACGAACACTCAACTAAGGCCAAAATGAGGTAGTGTCAATTAAGGGAGACATTATAGAGGGTTGTTTATAAAGAAAAGAATATATAAGATCCCAGATTTAGTCGCCTCCTACGATCACGCAATAGGGGCAGCAGGTACAATTCTTACCCAGTTTTGTTTTGATGGACAGGCAAGCAGATGCCATCCAAGCCGTACATTTTTAGATCACCTGACCAAAAGGCAAGTAAGCAGCTAAAAATGTATACAGTACCAATAACAAGAGGCTCAATGGGCCTTGACGGTTATCTGACACTATGTTTTGAGTTGGTTATGATATTCACATATTTGACCCGTGACCTTGAGATTTCTCTCGAAGATTTTTATCACATGACCATGAAAGTGGGTCAAGGTCATTCATTTAAAAAACTTGGTAGCCCTTCACCCCAGCATGCTGCAGACAAAATATGAGTACCCCGGGCCGTTTAGCTATTGAGAAGGAGTTTCTTGGAAGATTTTGAGACATTTGACCTCTGTGACCTTGAAAAAGGGTCAAGGTCATTCATTTGAACAAACTTGGTAGCCTTCATCCCAGCATTCTACATGCATAATATCAGCACCCTTGGCCAGCTGGTTACATTGTAATGAGAAGAAGTTTCTAGAAGGTTTTAACATATTTGACCCCTGTGACTTTGACAGAAAGTCAAGGTCATTGATTTTAACATATTTGGTAGCCCTTCATCCTAGCATGCTTCATGCATAATATCAACACCCTTGGCCTAAGAAGTTGTTTAAAGGGTTATCCTAACCCTAACCCTAAAGTTTATCACCAGCGGATGGTGCACCACGACAGATGTTGCACAATGACTATAAATACATATTATGATTATGACAAACAAATCTTCAAAAAACAAATATGAAACTATTGCACTTTTATTTTCTCGCTTCTTTTACCAATAACCAAAGCAGGTACAAACATTAGAAAGTTATACAACCTAACAATTAGTGTACATGATGCTCAAGAATCATTCTTTTTACTGCTAAAGTCTGTCAAGAAAATGTATGAGGTTAAAGGTATAATACTGCTCACCTGATACATACGTGTTATATTATTCTAACAATTCTACGGAAACTTTGCCTTATTATAATAACAATAATATATTTCACCTGAGACTGACCATAGATCAGCAAACTAGGCATCTCACAAAAGGTCACAAGTACATAAGGTCAAGATAAATGACCTTTAGATGACCTTATGAGCTCTATAAATATTTGTCAGTGACTCTAGACCTGATGTTTCAGAAGATCATGTTGACTAGTTAAATGTAGACAAACATCTCGGACTGTCACATAAGATCAACATGCTCTTTAACCAAGGGCAGGTTTTTATTTTCAAACTCTGAATGCAAAAATAAGATGTGTCTTCTCCAGATTAGGAATACATGTATACATATCCTTTTGGCCTTATCTAATACATCAGTGTTTCTAATCAAGTGACCCCATTCATTCCTTTTTAAGTTTATAAAAATTATCTGCCAGGAAAAATTGCTTACATTTAGAGAAGCAGGACAGTGATTAGAGGCCAATTCCTGTCTGATGGAAAAGATAGGACAATGGAAAGCGATCCAATCTCTTAAGCTGTTGACAGATTTAGACAGAATATGCATAGAACCGCACAAAAGGTAAGGTTTATTGATTTGTTGAGAACACCTTACAACGACTAAAAAATAACTAGGTCTATTGGTTTATCAGGGCTATTGTGTTGGATAGGGGATTTTTTAACCGAACATTTTTTTTTTCAAATTCAGTTACCTTATCAGTTAAACACCATTATAACAGAAGTTTGGCATGTTCCTCTAGCTTAAATGACTAATTACAGTAATTACGGATTGTTCAATCATTTTGTTAATTTTCTAAATGAACTCCTACCATGAATCCTGAACAATGGTTAATAATGTTAAAGGCGAGTAATCATATGACTTTTCATTACATTTTTTCCAGTGAAATATCAAAAAATATACATTCTATAAAAGTGATATTTTTCACTTGTGAGAAATATGATATTTTTTCAAATAGTGAAAAATATCACTTTTCTGATTTGACCAATCAGAACGCTGCTTACAAACGACATTTGGGAAAATCAAAAGCTGCCACTGTAAATTTTGCTATAAAAATGTAATAAACAGAATATCTAACAGTATATTCAGTAATATCAAACATATTTCACTCGTGTGGCTAATATTTTGATATTTTACACTTGTGCTGCGCACTCGTGAAAAATATCAAAATATTAGCCCCTATTGTAAAATGTATTTGGTATTACTGAAGACACTGTTAGATATCCTCTATTTATCCTGCTGGCCTTACAGAATATAACTAAAATTTAGGTAAGAAATTTCTGATTTGTTATGCCTAAAACTTCCTTTTAAACTCATTCACCCCTGAAGTATCATAATGAACTATTCCAACCTTTGAATTGGAAGAGTCCTAATGTGACTTTGGGGTGATTCAGTTAAACATTTATACAGTTAACAACAAAACCGGAAAAAGTAACATTTCTGAGGAAAAGAATTCTGGACTATTCAAAGCATACCTAATGTTTATTGTTTCGGGTAAAAGAAATGGACAAATTGGACAAATTACCATGAAGATTGGGAGATGTGATGAGGACAGTTGTCAGAAGGAACATCAACAGAACTTGAACATGTGTACAGGTCTAGTTCTTTGGTTCAGTGTTTAACTATACAGATACATCATACCAGTACACACTTCCAACTCTTCCTTATCATTTCTAATGTGATCACAAAAACAGGTCACATTTTTTGCCGGCGTTAATATATAAAAATATCAAAATTGCACATAAATAGTTGAATACCAACACATAGACACACATGTTGTATGACATAGGACTGTTCAGGACAATTTTATCACATCAATATACAATAATATGGCAAACAATCATTGGATTTCTCACTACACAAAACAACTGTCAATCTGAAACAGGTTTCCAATTTCCAATTAAATGATAATTTTTAGTAATCATTTTATTTGTATTATCTGTTGTGATTAAAATTGTTAAATAAATAAACACTTGCAGCCAGATATACTGGTTACGTTTACCAATTTCTATATACTAAAGTTTTGTGGAATTAGATATCAATTCTCTCAATTAAACACAAATAATCATGATTCAGTTGTAGATTGACAAAGTATTCATAATACTTTATCATTTAAAACAAAGTATTATCAGAGTGACAGTTATTCCATAGCACTTTCCTCTTAAAATAAATAATTATATGACTTCCATTTTGACAATAATACTTTGTATAATATGAATAAATTTCATTTAAGACGATTTTACAAAATAACCTACAATTACCATAGCAACACACACACAGTATATCTAGTAAAATGCCACTAAAATCAGAAACTACTATCTACATTCTGAGCCATTCATATTTTAAAGGGACTTTTTTTCCTGGAATTATGAAAAGGGAAAAAATGCCAAAATAACATTTCCTAATGAAAATAAAGTATTATGCACATACAGATATAAAAATAATCTGCAAGAAAATAAACAGCTACAATGTAAGCTTTAAATCTGTAATGTTTCATTTTCTTTCTCATTAAAAGGTCTACTATCCAATCACTATCTCCATTCATAATTCCAAGGGAAAAAACTCAACAACAAATAAATCAGTATAATAACAAGTATTTTCAAAAATTGAAGGCAAGTGAAAAAAACACATTGAGCAATATATCACAGACTGAAAAATATCTCTCTAGCAAGGCAACTTGTATATGATACTGAAAACACAGACAAGTTGATCTAATATCTCTCTAGCAAGGCAACTTGTATATGATACTGAAAACACATTCAAGTTGACATTACAATCTCTGTTTATGTTCATGATCATTTCTGACAATATCGTAAACACAGATAAACCAGAATGGCTGTTGAATGTTCTGTGGGTGTCTTTATATTGACTTCTGTTGTGATGTCACTATAAAGCTGACACACTGGAGACATCACGGCCAAGTTGTTCAAAAAGTGATTAGCGCAAATATTTAAATCATTAACTGCAAATCATCGCCATTGAATTACTTACAACTTTCAAGGTATCAAACATTTCTTAGAATGAATTTGAGATTTTTATCAATTAAGCATGTTGACAAAATTATAAAAGATTGAAGATTGTCATTTATCATTAATTAAGCTATTAAACCACCTTTAGAACACCTGGGTCCAGATAACCCATTTAAAACAGATCTAACAGAATAGGGCAGTGCTGCGTTCACTGTGGCCATGCTCCAGTCTACCCAACTGTAAAGGGTCAAGGCTAGAAATTGTAAAATACTAGCTGTCCGTGCCAAAATGGCAGCACTGGCTGTAATCTCCCAAGAGAGTCGAGAAAGATACAGGTGGTAGCAAAGACCCTACATCCACGTATAATAATTTGTGAACCCTTTTGAGACAACCTACGAACTAGGTTTGGATAAAGAGGTATATAAAAATTTTGAACTATTATTCTCATTGTTATTATGGCAAATACCTGTAGTTTGACTGGCACTAGTTATCACGGTTAAAATATCTGACTAGTCATCTAATGTATCGACTGGGTGGTCACATTAGTGGTCTCTAGAACATCTGACCATTTTAACGAGTTGGTTGTGATGTTGCTGTGATGTTCTATACAACATCTGACCAGCTCTCTAAAGTGTCGGATGTGATGTCACCTCAGTGAGCTTCCTAACACGTCAGATGTGATGTCACCTCAGTGGGCTTCCTAATTCGTCGGATGTGATGATGCCCCAGTGATCAAGCTCCCTAACGAGCCAGTTGTGATGTCGCCCCAATGAGCTCTCTAACGAGCCGGTTGTGATGTCGCTGCGGTGTTCTGAACAACCTTGATAGCACCAGAGAAGTCGGCTGTGATGAGCACCTGGTCCGTGCGTTCCTCCTCCTTGGTGGCGGACTGAGACTGATCCATTAGGAGTGATGGATTCGGGGCGAACACTGCTGCTGTTACTACGGCATTGTGTACTGAAAGAGGGCAAAGTCTTGTATCAATAATAAACTACAGCGTTGTGTACTGAAATAGGGCAAAGTCTTGTATCAATAATAAACTACAGCATTGTGTTCTGAAAGAGGGCAAAGTCTTGTATCAATAATAAACTAAAGCATTGTGTACTGAAATAGGGCAAAGTCTTGTATCAATAATAAACTACAGCATTGTGTACTGAAATAGGGCAAAGTCTTGTATCAATAATAAACTACAGCATTGTGTACTGAAATAGGGCAAAGTCTTGTATCAATAATAAACTACAGCATTGTGTTCTGAAATAGGGCAAAGTCTTGTATCAATAATAAACTACAGCATTGTGTTCTGAAATAGGGCAAAGTCTTATATCAATAATAAACTACAGCGTTGTGTACTGAAAGAGGGCAAAATATATCAATAATAATTTAAGCTGATAACTGTTCAGTTCATTACATCACTATTAATGAAGTTTAAAAAGTTTCATCTTGTATTCAGAGCATAGAGAAAAAAAACTAATTCTTATTTCCTTTACTCAAAAATAGAATTACTATTTTAAATCCTGAGGATAATAGGTATTTTGGGTTTTTGGTTATACACTGACAGCGTGAAAAACCTATTCACTTTTATTTCTATAACCATAAACTCAAGAAAAACACTCTACCACCTATAAGTCTACTGGTATAATACCAACCACCTATAAGTCTACTGGTATAATACCTACCACCTATAAGTCTACTGGTATAATACCTACCACCTATAAGTCTACTGGTATATTACCTACCACCTATAAGTCTACCGGTATAATACCTACCACCTATAAGTCTACTGGTATAATACCTACCACCTATAAGTCTACGGGTATAATACCTACCACCTATAAGTCTACCGGTATAATACCTACCACCTATAAGTCTACCGGTATAATACCTACCACCTATAAGTCGACCGGTATAATACCTACCACCTATAAGTCTACCGGTATAATACCTACCACCTATAAGTCTACCGGTATAATACCTACCACCTATAAGTCTACCGGTACAATACCTACCACCTATAAGTCTACCGGTATAATACCTACCACCTATAAGTCTAACGGTATAATACCTACCACCTATAAGTCTACCGGTATAATACCTACCACCTATAAGTCTAACGGTATAATACCTACCACCTATAAGTCTAACTGTATAATACCTACCACCTATAAGTCTACGGGTATAATACCTACCACCTATAAGTCTACGGGTATAATACCTACCACCTATAAGTCTACGGGTATAATACCTACCACCTATAAGTCTACCGGTATAATAACTACCACCTATAAGTCTACGGGTATAATACCTACCACCTATAAGTCTACGGGTATAATACCTACCACCTATAAGTCTACCGGTACAATACCTACCACTATAAGTCGACCGGTACAATACCTACCACCTATAAGTCGACCGGTATAATACCTACCACCTATAAGTCTACCGGTATAATACCTACCACCTATAAGTCTACCGGTATAATACCTACCACCTATAAGTCTACCGGTATAATACCTACCACCTATAAGTCTACGGGTATAATACCTACCACATATAAGTCTACCGGTATAATACCTACCACCTATAAGTCTACCGGTATAATACCTACCACCTATAAGTCTACCGGTATAATACCTACCACCTATAAGTCTACCGGTATAATACCTACCACCTATAAGTCTACCGGTATAATACCTACCACCTATAAGTCTACCGGTATAATACCTACCACCTATAAGTCTAACAGTATAATACCTACCACCTATAAGTCTACCGGTATAATACCTACCACCTATAAGTCGACCGGTATAATACCTACCACCTATAAGTCTACCGGTATAATACCTACCACCTATAAGTCTACCGGTATAATACCTACCACCTATAAGTCGACCGGTATAATACCTACCACCTATAAGTCTACCGGTACAATACCTACCACCTATAAGTCTACCGGTACAATACCTACCACCTATAAGTCTAACGGTATAATACCTACCACCTATAAGTCTACCGGTATAATACCTACCACCTATAAGTCTAACGGTATAATACCTACCACCTATAAGTCTAACTGTATAATACCTACCACCTATAAGTCTACGGGTATAATACCTACCACCTATAAGTCTACGGGTATAATACCTACCACCTATAAGTCTACGGGTATAATACCTACCACCTATAAGTCTACCGGTATAATAACTACCACCTATAAGTCTACGGGTATAATACCTACCACCTATAAGTCTACGGGTATAATACCTACCACCTATAAGTCTACCGGTACAATACCTACCACTATAAGTCGACCGGTACAATACCTACCACCTATAAGTCGACCGGTATAATACCTACCACCTATAAGTCTACCGGTATAATACCTACCACCTATAAGTCTACCGGTATAATACCTACCACCTATAAGTCTACCGGTATAATACATACCACATATAAGTCTACCGGTATAATACCTACCACCTATAAGTCTAACTGTATAATACCTACCACCTATAAGTCTACCGGTATAATACCTACCACCTATAAGTCTACCGGTACAATAGCTACCACCTATAAGTCTACGGGTATAATACCTACCACCTATAAGTCTACCGGTATAATACCTACCACCTATAAGTCTACCGGTATAATACCTACCACCTATAAGTCTAACGGTATAATACCTACCACCTATAAGTCTACCGGTATAATACCTACCACCTATAAGTCTACCGGTATAATACCTACCACCTATAAGTCTAACGGTATAATACCTACCACCTATAAGTCGACCGGTATAATACCTACCACCTATAAGTCGACCGGTATAATACCTACCACCTATAAGTCTACCGGTATAATACCTACCACCTATAAGTCTAACGGTATAATACCTACCACCTATAAGTCTACGGGTATAATACCTACCACCTATAAGTCTACGGGTATAATACCTACCACCTATAAGTCTACGGGTATAATACCTACCACCTATAAGTCTACCGGTATAATATCTACCACCTATAAGTCTACCGGTATAATACCTACCACCTATAAGTCTAACGGTATAATACCTACCACCTATAAGTCTACGGGTATAATACCTACCACCTATAAGTCTACCGGTATAATACCTACCACCTATAAGTCTACCGGTACAATACCTACCACCTATAAGTCTACGGGTATAATACCTACCACCTATAAGTCTACGGGTATAATACCTACCACCTATAAGTCGACCGGTATAATACCTACCACATATAAGTCTACCGGTATAATACCTACCACCTATAAGTCTAACTGTATAATACCTACCACCTATAAGTCTAACTGTATAATACCTACCACCTATAAGTCTATTGGTATAATATCTACCACCTATAAGTCTACCGGTATAATACCTACCACCTATAAGTCTAACTGTATAATACCTACCACCTATAAGTCTAACTGTATAATACCTACCACCTTTAAGTCTACTGGTATAATACCTACCACCTATAAGTCGACGGGTATAATACCTACCACCGATAAGTCTACGGGTATAATACCTACCACCTATAAGTCTACGGGTATAATACCTACCACCTATAAGTCTACCGGTATAATACCTACCACCTATAAGTCGACCGGTATAATACCTACCACCTATAAGTCTACCGGTATAATACCTACCACCTATAAGTCTACGGGTATAATACCTACCACCTATAAGTCTACGGGTATAATACCTACCACCTATAAGTCTACCGGTACAATACCTACCACTATAAGTCGACCGGTACAATACCTACCACCTATAAGTCGACCGGTATAATACCTACCACCTATAAGTCTACCGGTATAATACCTACCACCTATAAGTCTACCGGTATAATACCTACCACCTATAAGTCTAACTGTATAATACCTACCACCTATAAGTCTACGGGTATAATACCTACCACCTATAAGTCTACCGGTATAATACCTACCACCTATAAGTCGACCGGTATAATACCTACCACCTATAAGTCTAACTGTATAATACCTACCACCTATAAGTCTACCGGTATAATACCTACCACCTATAAGTCTACCGGTATAATACCTACCACCTATAAGTCTACCGGTATAATACCTACCACCTATAAGTCGACCGGTATAATACCTACCACCTATAAGTCTACCGGTATAATATCTACCACCTATAAGTCTACCGGTATAATACCTACCACCTATAAGTCTAACGGTATAATACCTACCACCTATAAGTCTACCGGTATAATACCTACCACCTATAAGTCTACCGGTATAATACCTACCACCTATAAGTCTAACGGTATAATACCTACCACCTATAAGTCGACCGGTATAATACCTACCACCTATAAGTCGACCGGTATAATACCTACCACCTATAAGTCTACCGGTATAATACCTACCACCTATAAGTCTACCGGTATAATACCTACCACCTATAAGTCTAACGGTATAATACCTACCACCTATAAGTCTACCGGTATAATACCTACCACCTATAAGTCTACCGGTATAATACCTACCACCTATAAGTCTACCGGTATAATACCTACCACCTATAAGTCTACGGGTATAATACCTACCACCTATAAGTCTACGGGTATAATACCTACCACCTATAAGTCTACGGGTATAATACCTACCACCTATAAGTCTACCGGTATAATATCTACCACCTATAAGTCTACCGGTATAATACCTACCACCTATAAGTCTACCGGTATAATACCTACCACCTATAAGTCTACGGGTATAATACCTACCACCTATAAGTCTACCGGTACAATACCTACCACCTATAAGTCTACGGGTATAATACCTACCACCTATAAGTCTACCGGTATAATACCTACCACCTATAAGTCTACGGGTATAATACCTACCACCTATAAGTCTACCGGTATAATACCTACCACCTTTAAGTCTACCGGTACAATACCTACCACCTATAAGTCTACGGGTACAATACCTACCACCTATAAGTCTACGGGTATAATACCTACCACCTATAAGTCTAACTGTATAATACCTACCACCTATAAGTCTAACTGTATAATACCTACCATCTATAAGTCTAACTGTATAATACCTACCACCTATAAGTCTAACTGTATAATACCTACCACCTATAAGTCTACTGGTATAATACCTACCACCTATAAGTCGACGGGTATAATACCTACCACCTATAAGTCTACGGGTATAATACCTACCACCTATAAGTCTACCGGTACAATACCTACCACTATAAGTCGACCGGTACAATACCTACCACCTATAAGTCGACCGGTATAATACCTACCACCTATAAGTCTACCGGTATAATACCTACCACCTATAAGTCTACCGGTATAATACCTACCACCTATAAGTCTAACTGTATAATACCTACCACCTATAAGTCTACGGGTATAATACCTACCACCTATAAGTCTACCGGTATAATACCTACCACCTATAAGTCTACCGGTATAATACCTACCACCTATAAGTCTAACAGTATAATACCTACCACCTATAAGTCTACCGGTATAATATCTACCACCTATAAGTCTACCGGTATAATACCTACCACCTATAAGTCTACCGGTATAATATCTACCACCTATAAGTCTACCGGTATAATACCTACCACCTATAAGTCTAACGGTATAATACCAACCACCTATAAGTCTACCGGTATAATACCTACCACCTATAAGTCTACTGGTATAATACCTACCACCTATAAGTCTACCGGTATAATACCTACCACCTATAAGTCGACCGGTATAATACCTACCACCTATAAGTCTAACGGTATAATACCTACCACCTATAAGTCTACCGGTATAATACCTACCACCTATAAGTCTACCGGTATAATACCTACCACCTATAAGTCTACCGGTATAATACCTACCACCTATAAGTCTACCGGTATAATACCTACCACCTATAAGTCTACCGGTATAATACCTACCACCTATAAGTCGACCGGTATAATACCTACCACCTATAAGTCTACCGGTATAATACCTACCACCTATAAGTCTACCGGTATAATACCTACCACCTATAAGTCTAATGGTATAATACCTACCACCTATAAGTCTACCGGTATAATACCTACCACCTATAAGTCTACCGGTATAATACCTACCACCTATAAGTCTAACGGTATAATACCTACCACCTATAAGTCTACCGGTATAATACCTACCACCTATAAGTCTACCGGTATAATACCTACCACCTATAAGTCTACCGGTATAATACCTACCACCTATAAGTCTAACGGTATAATATCTACCACCTATAAGTCGACCGGTATAATACCTACCACCTATAAGTCGATCGGTATAATACCTACCACCTATAAGTCTACGGGTATAATACCTACCACCTATAAGTCTACCGGTACAATACCTACCACCTATAAGTCTATTGGTATAATATCTACCACCTATAAGTCTACCGGTATAATACCTACCACCTATAAGTCTACCGGTATAATACCTACCACCTATAAGTCTACTGGTATAATACCTACCACCTATAAGTCTAACGGTATAATACCTACCACCTATAAGTCTACCGGTATAATACCTACCACCTATAAGTCTACTGGTATATTATGACTAAGTAAAATCCTTGTATACAAATAAATGATCATGTTCTGTAAAGAATAGCGTTCATAATGAAATGGCTGGAGTTGAATCTAATATCTATAGAGTGTCAATGCATCGTAAAATAAATTCACCTTTGAGAGCTTCCCAGTAATCGTTACGATCTCGTCGGGCTGACGAGAACTTGTAGTATTCGTGCTGCGTCTTCCATATGTACACAAAGTGGTCCTCCGATCCACAAACTATGTAACGGCACTTGGGACTGAAAATGAAATTGGAAAGATTTTTTAGAGAATACAGTATGGTCAAGATTATTCCAATGTTAACTGCATAAGAAGATCACAAAACCTTAAAGTATTGCGTAAGGAACACATTCTCGGACCTTTTGATTGTTACGTGAGCAGATGAGGAAATTCAATATGAACCTCCGAAATACTACCAGTATATATAACAGACTTCATATTATAAACAGGTACAAGATTTCTATAACTAGAATAAATAAAATGACCATGCAAATACCATTACTTTGCTGAATTGAAATATTTGTATTATATTTACAACCACATTTACCTTCATAATTATTATTATATAGTGTCAATCTGACAAATCTCATTTTTCACAGGTGCAGCAACTTTCATTTTCAGAACCGATAATTGTATGACATAAAAGGTAGTCATGGTCACATGTGATGTGAAAGTTCCAACAAGCCTTTTGCTTAGAATGTAAGGTCCACTAATAGAAATCTTACCTGAAACTCGCTTTGATCTGGCTACTGTTGTTGGCTCCTCCTTTGTATTTACAGGTCAAGGTCAAATCACGAAGGTCATACATTCTAATCCTGGAGTCATTCGAGGTGACCAGTACCTACAGAAACAGTTATATTACTATTCACATGTACTATTTACATCAATATCTGTGTTGCATATGTACGATGATGAATTCTAGCTACCGTCATTTCCTGTGTATTACCCGCACTGGGGTATAGCCCGCAGTTGGTAAATTAAGGCTTTTTTGAGGCTTTTGTAAAATAAATTCCAGATAACCTGCACTGGCAGATTGCCCGCGGGTTATACATCCAATGTATACCTGGTGAGTACAAGTGTACTTCGTATGTGACTTTGTGATTTATTGTTTTGAATGTTGGAAATCAGAGACATATGATGGAAATATTGTGTTTATTTTGTAAATATATATGTCTATGTGCATAATTAAAGCTATATATAAACTTATCAATGATATATTTTGTTTACAAATAGCGTAGATCTACATGTTGATAAAAGTGGAAACATTTAACAATGTATAGCCTGCATTTTTTAATAATTTGGTAAAAAAAATCCACAGATAGTCTGCACCGGCAGATAGCCTGCAAAAGGCGTCTTCTGATGTAAAAAATTGTATAGCCTGCGGGCAATACGCAGGAAATTACGGTACAACATTATGAGATTCCTCCTGCACTGTGACCAACTTATGGTAGTATTTGGAGTTTCCTCACGACTCCTATACAAAATTTTGATAAGAATACTTGTAAATGCTATTTACATTGATCTTGTTCATGCAAAAGATGTCTCGTTCATTAGTGTTTATAGATATATTTCAAAAAGTTAAAGTCTAACATCACAACAAATTATGAAGAGATTCTGATTTTTGAAAGAGTTTTAGTTTTTAAGGTAAATTATAAATCATGGAGATATCACAGACATCTTGCTGTCAGAGATAAGTTCATGAAAACTCCCCTTACAATTTACACAATTAAGGTACCAAACGTTTGAAGTAGATTTGGCGGGGGATGTCCCCTAAAAGCCCCCTAAGCTGAGTAGAGAAGTAAATGTGATTTGGAAAATTCAACGCAATGCATACCTGTTAACCCTCCCTCATTACGAGGAAGACTCCCTCATTTTGACCAAAATTTACTAATCTCCCTCGAATTCTTCCTCACCCAAGTCCAAACTCACACAAACTCAAAATGAACTCCTAGTTACTGCAGGGTATGTGTAATAACCATATCAGAAATGTCTGGATCAAATGAATACTTTTTTAAGTTATTTTGATACATAAAATTGGAAAGACAAATTGAGCAATGCAGTTTCAGTCGCATTTTATGCACTTTCTCACTCATTGAAAATATGGAATGAGGGAGATCTCCCTGATTGGAGGTTTCAAAGGTTAACACCTATGCAATGTACATTAAATGACTGAAATATGACTGCTGTATGACAGCACAGTAACTCAATGATCACCCCTACCTTTTTATACTGGACTTGCCCTTATATGATATAGCAAGATTAAATTGTAATTTCAGGGATGAATGGGGTACAAAAAGGACTAGAAACAAAGACACTCATCCACTGTCACTGACACTGATACATATGGTGTTACCTGTGTGCCATGACTTACCTTATCTTCACCCGGTAAAGGCTCAATGCCTGTGATCTTGCGTCCTCTAGCGTTCTTACCCCGCGTAGACCGTACGTGGATCTGTGTGTAGTACTTCAGTTGCTGCAAAGAAAAAGTTCAAATAATGTATTGTTTTAAGATAGTTTATTTCTGACAGCATGTCTACACTTATTCAAAGAACTATTTACAGCACAATAATTATATCAAAATGTAAATAAGCAATGAACGTTTTAGCAAATGTTGTGACAGTCCTATAACACACCTTACTACTGATGACAAACTTCAGGCTTTATCAAGTTTGTCATCAATAGCAATGTGTGTAGCAACATTTGCTAAACATTCATCGCTTAAATACATATTTGTACCTCATCATGTAAAAAAAAATATCTGCTCAGTATTCCTACTAGAAAGGCAATCTGCTGTATGGCAATGAAGACCATGTAAATTTGGCGAAAACAGAAAATAAATTTTGAAGCGTAATTATCCGAACAACTTGCTTTACTTTCTAGTGATGAGAAATCACTTTTCTACCACAATAGGTGGGTGTTATCCTACCACCATAGTCGGGTGTTATTCAACTCTCAGGGTATCATATAATCAATACAACTGTTGAATAACATTTTGTTTTTTATTACATTTTTACCAGTGAAATATCGAAAATTATTCATACTATAAAAGTGATATTTTTCACTAGTGAAAAATATCACTTTTTCTGATTTGACCAATCAGAACGCTGCTTATACAAACGATGTTTGGGAAAATCAAAAGCTGCCATTGCATATTTTCCTATAAAAAATGTAATAAACAATCGTGAGGCTAATATTTTGATATTTTTCACTCGTGCTGGGCACTCATGAAAAAATATCAAAATATTAGTCCCACTCGTGAAATATATTTGGTATTACTGAAGACACTGTTAGATATCCTCTATATATCACACATGAAATAAACTCTAAACGCATTTTGATTGTCTGACATGATTAACTTTGACCGGAACAAGGTCACTTGCCGATTGTTTATGACATCATCGATTGTTGATGTCGTCACCGCTTGGCGGGAATATAAATGAGATGATAGGTTTTGCGTATATCATAGTCTGCAGTTCTTCCCAGCTGTTTCCAACTGAGACTGTGGTAGAAATACTAGGAATAAGATTCATCAGTTTGGTATGAATGATATATACTGAGATTGGTTTTTTTTTTTGTATACAAACAGGAATTGAAAACTTAATTTACGAGCTTTCGAAAACGTCTGTTTCCTTTGTCAAGCAAAGGGTACAATAGCCGAGTGTCAGTGTTCTGACCGCTGAAATCAGCTCACTACCCAAAATAGGGCGAGTTGGAGAAGTCAGCTGTCAAAAACGTAGCGCAACATTTCGTCCAATTGTACTCTAGTACTACAGGTAGACAGAGGGACGGGTAAGATGTTTACCCATTCCGCCCCTTATTAAAGCCATCACGACCGGTCCGATGGAGTGTTGTCCCAAGCTATGGAAAAGATACGTTGACGATATCTTGGAAGTGGTCAAGAAAGGTGAGGTTAACAATCTAACAACCCATCTAAACCAGGTAGATGACACAAACTCCATAAAATTTACTTCAGAAGAAGAGGCAGAAGGGAAAATTCCCTTCTTGGACACTCTAATAGTGAGAAAGGTTAATGGCTCCATCAAACTGCTTGTTTACAGAAAAAACACGCACACAGACCAATACCTCAATTTCAATTCACACCATCCATTGCACCAGAAATTAGGGGTAGTACGTACTCTCCTGGACAGATGCAATAACATCGTCACTGAAAAGGAAGACGAAGAAAAAGAAAAGCAGCATATCAGACAAGCGCTGAAAACATGCGGGTACCCAGAATGGTCGATGAAGAAAGTTGAAAAACAAATTGAAGACAAAAGCAAAATAAACGTCACCAAGAAAAAGAAAGGTAACACCAAAGAGAGAAAAACCAATGGCATGGTCACTATTCCATATATAAGGGGAGGGTCGGAAGCAATTTCAAGAGTGCTCCGCAAACATCACATCAGCACACTTATGCGACCGCACAACACCATCAAACAACTCCTAGTACATCCGAAGGATAAAGTGCAGAAGGAAGACAAGACTGGAGTGGTTTACCAAATTCCATGTAACAGCTGCAACCACACATACATAGGTGAAACTGGTCGGAAATTTGGAACGCGTCTTAAAGAACATCAAAAGGACGTGGAAGACATGGAACAGCAAATCTACACCACGCATACTAGAAAAACATCCGAAAAACAATATAACAAATCAGCTATCACAGACCATGCCAACATACACAACCATATCATTGACTGGAACAACTCCAAAGTGTTGGAAAGGGAGGAAAACTGGAGAATGAGGGAAATTAAAGAAAACATATGGATTAGGAAGGAAGGGGAATCAATGAACAGAGACGAGGGGGGACACCAGTTGAGTCATCTTTATGACCCTATTTTAACATCCAATAAGGGGCGGAATGGGTAAACATCTTACCCGTCCCTCTGTCTACCTGTAGTACTAGAGTACAATTGGACGAAATGTCGCGCTACGTTTTTGACAGCTGACTTCTCCAACTCGCCCTATTTTGGGTAGTGAGCTGATTTCAGCGGTCAGAACACCGACACTCGGCTATTGTACTCTTTGCTTGACAAAGGAAACAGACGCTTTCGAAAGCTCGCAAATTAAGTTTTCAATTCCTGTTTGTGTACAAAAAAAAAAAAAAAATCTCAATATATGTGGTAGAAATAGGTTACACAACTCGTGGTTATTGGATATATGTAATTTAGGTAATTATTTTTTAAAAGTAACGTAAGACACGAGCTTTTCACTCGAGGTAATTATTTTTTAAAAGTTACAAAAGACACTCCCTAAAGGTTGTGTCTTTTATTTCATTTAAAAAATAATTACCTCCATGAAATAAATTCCATATTCAACAACCACTCATTGTGTAACCTCTATTTACCTATTTTCCAGTGATACATGTAGCTTAGAGAGCTCCCAGCCATTCTACAAACCTCTGTATTGTAGAAAATACACTTCCCGTCGTAAGTACCGGCGACAGCAAACTTGCCGTTGTGACAGAAGTTAGCTGTGGTGATAAGACAGTTCTGGGCCTCATTCCACATCGTTACTTTCTTCTCGGGAATGTTCCATAGACGAAGCTTTCCATCCAGTGAACCACTCAGGAAGTACCGGTCATCCTAAAAACACAAGTACTGGAATGGTCAACTAAAGTAAAGTTAGCTTTAGGATAGTCTGGCAAAAGTTTACGCAGTCAAATATTGTTTTCATGCAGTAGGTGGGAACTTGGGAAAGCAAGTTTGAATATTTGCTACGAAATCAATGGCTGGAATTGACAATTTATAATTATGGTATTTATGAGTAAATGAGGACCACTTCCTCTCCTCTGGTTATTTTATAAGCACGACAGGACAAAGGTCTTGATTTTAGTGACCTTGTAATATTTTATTTTTCAAAATTCTACTACTTTGTCATCTGATGATTGATAAATTAATATCGCACGCTAACATCCGGGCCAACAAGAGTGATAATTAATAAAAGTTGAATAAAATGCTTCATAATTGTTGTTAAATAAAATAAAGTTTATATTGTATTATAAACTAATATCACTGACAGCAAAGCATCCCTGTGTTCTTGTAAAAAGTTTGTGATCCAAAGACAATTTTACAATGTGACATAGCATATGTACATAATTATGTATGTGTCAAAGCCACATATATTGTTACTATGATAATGTACACATATTTTCAATGAATAATTATTTGGTATTTTTTACACTCGCTGTAATATATTTTTCTGAACAGTGGTTACTGATCATAAATAAGCTTCATTACCCGGGGGTGGAAGACGATGGCAGTGACAAAGTCGATGTGCTGGAATGTACAAAGACACTCGCGCCGGGATATGTGCCACAGGCGCACTGTCTTATCCATAGATGAGGACAAAATGAAATAATTCTGAAAAGATTGAACACATTCAATGTAAACATTCTCCAGGTATATTAAAGTCTGAAGAGGAAAACAATGAGAACCGACAAAGTTATTAAACAAAATTACATGTATTCTGTTAATGTTTCTTCAGCAGAACAATTCTCTAATGATATTGACACTGACATTAATATGATCACAATAAATCATGTATTCTGTACAGTAAAACCCCACTTACTTTAGCCCAGTTTACTTGAATACCCCTCATTCGTCAAACAGTTTGTTTGGTCCCAGCCAAGTTTAAATTTGTACATATTCAACCAACTATAAATTACTTGAATATCTTGTGTTGCTTGAACTATTGATCAGTTCCCCACAAGTTCAGGTAAATGGGCTTTTTCTGTATTTGCATTTTTACAGTATTGCTATCGATGTAACACACTAACTATTTTTTTGTGTTTTTTATTTTTTTCAATGGACTGACCTTAGACCAGGAAACATCGAGGAGGTCAGCCGAGTGTCCCCTGTAGGTACAGAAAGGCTTCGGCATAAAGGGAGCTAACTCTTCCTCCGTACTGCCTGAGGCCTACAAACAAGCAAGCATCTATGAGCCAAATTATTAAATGACATTGTACTGGAATAAAGGGTGGATTTAAAAAGTAGAAACAAAATCAGTTTCTGAAATCACTTTTGAAACAATCAGAACAGTACTGGGCTTGACCAAAATTGTTTGTTACCCATACTAATATTAGAAATGATCTGACATAACAGTACAAACGATTCTGATCAAACCAGAATCTCTGTAACAACAAAACAGCCATTACTTCTATAGGTACCGGATCATGTATACAAGCCTTCCTTTTGTTACATATTTGACTTTACACATGAATGTATTGCAGATTCTGTAGGACCCATATTTCAAAACTAACAGGCAATCTGATTTTAATGAAATCATGGTAACACCATCACAAAATTCCTGAAAGAAAATCCACAGCAAAACTTAACATTTAAGTTAGTAAACAGCAAAACATTTAACACTACAGAAGACAATTTCTTGACTGATTAAGTTTGCAGTCTTCATCAAAAGGTTTATCTACAGGAATGAAACTAGCTTACCAGTAAATCTGAGGCGGAGTTTTCAGATGTGGCCGAGTTGAGACTTTCCTGAGATGGTGCTGGTGATACACGAACTACAAGACAAAGAAACAAGGTTTAATAACTATAATAACTTAACATGGACCTAATTGTCCCCCATCATTAGTCAGTGCTGTGATTTTAATTGAGTGTATGGGATTAAGTGTTCACACGGAGATGGCCACCTTTTGTTAACATCAGAGTCACTTGTCAGTCATTGCTTACATTAACATTACAAATGCAGTGAAACCTCACCTCAGAACTAAGACCACCTTGCTATTAAGACCACTTCATTTCTGTCCCGAAAAAATCTTCTATATATCCTTGTATTTTATGCTCCACTTTTAAGACCACCCCCCCCCCCCCCCCCCCCCCTCTCTATTAAGACCAGTTTTGAAAAGTCCCAATACCACTTTTGGGACCTGGTGTATATTCTATCGTGTACACCTGTCAAGTGTCAGATCAGTAAGCTGTATTTTGGTGTCAAATTGGCTAATCAGTTATCTGTGTGGTTAACATTATAAAGCATATATCAGTTAATGGACCGGTACCATGAAAACATGCCAAAAGGTGGATTTCAGAGAAATTTGTCTGAATGGTCAACCTCGGTATTCAGACCACCCCGCTATTAAGACCACTTTGTTGCGTTCCCTAAGGTGATCTTGATAGAGAGGTTTCACTGTATTTGGTTATGTTCCTTACATACATTTCATATTCATACAGATTCATACAGTAGAGATTGTGGATGCAGACATTCATTATAGCCACTTTGTAGATTGCCTCAGTAATGGCACAAGTCAATGATCAAAAGGTGGAGGTCTGTTTTGAGATCTCCAAATGCCATCAGCATTAACTAATGTTTCAAAATGTTCAAGAAGCCATCAGAAACCCTATGAGAACATACCGATTCACAAAAACTTAAGACAATGACATAATCTCAGAAACCTTACTTGAATTAAAATACCAACAAGGGGTTAGTGTTGGCCCAATGGTTAAGACATTTGACCAGCTTCAACCCGTTGGGTCAACAGTGGCTTTTAAAGTGGATAAATGCCTTACTAGCGACAAACACTAGCCCTCCATAACTGACTTATAGATGTGGCTTTATGGTCTAGACACCTGGCCAGCTACTAGTAACTACCACTAGCCCTACACCGAGGTCGAGGGTAACAGGCATATGTTGGATAGTTGCTAGGAACTTGCTTCTTTACAACCTGCACTCTTGTTTTCATCACCCTTCATAACCTGACTCTCTCTTAAATGGCCATAGCTGGTATCTGGGCGCAAAGCAAAACCAAACCAAACCAAAATGTTACTAATCACTTTTAAAATAGTTTTATTCTATTTCAGATCTGACTGTGAAAGGATTGTTAAATCCTGATTTCGTGTTTGTTTGGTATGTTAGTGTTCTCACCATCAGCATATTTCTGCCTCATGTCATCAAAGTAAGCGGACGCTGACTTGATAACCCAGATCCTGAGCATGCTGTCCTGTCCTCCCGTCGCTAACAGTCGACCACAAGGTGAGAACTTCATAGTCCAGATGGCACCCTGTACACAACACAATATCACACTTGACATTCATTGTAACTTCTGTCAAACACTTACTGATCAGTTTAATCACCGTAATAAGCCCCCCTCCCCGTCTACAGAGGTATTAAACTTAAATAGACACAACTCAATTATTCTATTTCCATCTTAGTTTTTTTAATCTATTAAGAGCCCCTGTTGGAAACAATTTTTCAGGTGCCCTGGCTGCTAATAACAGCAAATATAGTCACTTCATTTTCAATCCTGTAACAGGTTTTTTTCTACAATTAATCACATTTGTAGGCCAGATTTTAATGGAAACGTGCAGAGGGAACCACAGAACCCCAAAGACAAGAATTCCATGGAAGTGATACCTATATGTCATCTGTTTTATGCAGGCGACACAAAAATGGGCAGAGGGAACCAAATACCCAAAGAGAACAACAGTCCCTAAAAAAACCAGTGCAGTTGTGAATGTGACCCTATAATTTCTCATGTCCAAAAACAGAATCCAGCCCCGGCTTATTGTTGAGTGTTTCAGAGAACCACTGGTGGTGTATTATACTCACACTATGGGTCCCGCTGAGATCCTGCAGCATCCGTAGCTGTTTAAAGTCGTAGGGTCCTTTGTTGTTGTTTGACGCCTTGATCTAGTAACATGAACAGCAAGAATTTATCAAATATACACATATTTGAAGACATAACTTTAATATATCCCATTAATTGATATTTTATGGAATGTTGGACCTCATCTGAATTTGTTCTTATACTATACACAATCAATTGCATTAATTTTGTGCAAATGGGGATGGAGGGTGTGGGCAAATATATATAATTCATGTAAATTCCTGTTTTAACGACAAGACAGATGATATGTCTATATCTAAGGGTTAACATTTTGAAATGTAATGTTAAATGAGGCTTTAACTAGGCTGTAGGAATGAGGACACATACAGTGGTTAAGGTAGAAACATGTTTCCCTTCACACACAGATATGTGGGAATTTCCTTTCATGACTTCTGTACTCCTGTCACCTGTGGTGAACGTACCTTGAAAATTTTACCATCAACAGAAACCTCCTCCTCTACAGCTTCATTGTCGTTGTGTAAAACTGCAAACAGATCAAATGGATCAGTAAAAAGCAGGATATTTTTATTTATTCATACTTTTTTAACAGATATTGTGCTCAGAATTTCTTATTAAAGGCCAAATATACGTAACTTTCTGCAAAAGCTGAAGCAAAAACCAAGCCTAATAACTTATTATATTAATAAATTTTATAGAATTAGTTAAGATTAACTGATATCAGCAATATTCAAGATGAATTCTTTCGCGGTTACCGGTACAGCAGCAGTTGAAACACGTTATTTGTAAACATGCGTCCATTTCGAACCGTCTTCTACCTTTGGTTTGTTGTTGAAGTGGGCCCCACCTGAATTATTTTCAATTCTTTGGATTTTTTTTGTAAAGAGTTTCTTGTTAGTTACCACTCAGGTTTACTTCGTTTTAGGCTGATTTTTGCATGGTTATCAACTGGATTTTTTTTCAGAATTTTTCAGAATCACGAAAATTTCCCTGATGTTACGTATATTGGGCCTTTAAACCTCTTATTAATTACATGAAGTTCCCAATGATTCTAGTTTGTGTAGGGACTGTTACAGAATTAACCATGTGGGAGGGTCAGGAGGCACTTTCAGAGACCTTATCATCCATCAAATATTAAAAGAGATTTAATATAAGGAATATTATGCAAATCTGGTTTTAACCCCCCGCGAATGAATCATTAATACAGGTGCCTCCCACCTCCCCCACACATTTAATTATGGAATAGCCCTAAGATTATCATCATCTACATGATAAATATTCCTCCCTCCCCCCCCCCCCCCTACTCCCACACAAACATTTAACTATGTAAAATATTCCTCCAGAATACCACACAAATTAACTGTTATGTGATAAATCTCACCTGTATCTGCCATTGTCTTGACTCTACTCATTGTTTTTCCAACTTTTCGTCCGATTATTTTCCTCAGTCGGGATCTAAACACATAAACACACATCAGTGAGGGTTTTTATTCAAGTATTATGGAGAAACTATTTTTTAATTCATGCTGCACTTAACTAGCTACCTGAATACAATAAACTGCAGCCATCAGAGGCACATAAATAGAATCTTCTCAAAATACATAATTGTCTTATACTCTGTGACTTAAGTTAGTTGCATTTTACTAAATTTATGACTACTTTTTTGTCTCAGACTTCTAGCAGTCCATTTTTTTTGTGATCAATGCACATTTCTATCTTATCGTTTATTTTTTCTGGTCTAGGGTTACCTTATGTTCATCATACAAGAGTTACCTACCCTTTTTTCTTCACGCCTGACTGCTCAGACAGGGATTGTGTGTCCTCATTGTCGAGCTGGTCATGGTGGTGATCATCCTTCAGACTTCCATCACTGTAACAAAATCAGGATCATTTCACCAAAATTTAAACTTTTCATTACAATATATTACCATACATGTTACAAAGGTCAGATCAATTTGTTTGTTGCTAACCAATATATCTGAGGTATGTGAAATCTAGCAGACAGATGTGCGTTTATCTAAGAATTTAGCTCACAGGAACAACTTTAATATAGTTTTGAAATGGTAGTCAGTCGAAACAAAACACATTTTTTTATGGTTTCTGAGCTTTATTCTGGTAGTTAAAATGAGAGGAAAATACCTGCTTAAGGGCGAATGATGGTGAAATTGCACTGTCGGAATTTTCCTTTAAATGGCAAAACCCTTGACAAAGCCTAGAGTTTTACCAAACATAAAAACCTCTTAAAATGTCTCTATCCTAAACCCCTGGGTATGAAAAAATCTTAAAATCACGTCCCCTATATATATACATACACTGTATCATGACAAACGTTTCAAGGGAATCTTAAAACCCATAACATTACTCTATTGAAAAGTAATAGCAGTATGTTTCAGGGTCTGTCCTGCTGAAAAGTAATAGCAGTATGTTTCAGTGTTTGTCCTGCTGAAAAGTAATAGCAGTATGTTTCAGGGTCTGTCCTGCTGAAAAGTAATAGCAGTATGTTTCAGGGTCTGTCCTGCTGAAAAGTAATAGCAGTATGTTTCAGTGTTTGTCCTGCTGAAAAGTAATAGCAGTATGTTTCAGGGTCTGTCCTGCTGAAAAGTAATAGCAGTATGTTTCAGTGTCTGTCCTGCTGAAAAGTAATAGCAGTATGTTTCAGGGTCTGTCCTGCTGAAAAGTAATAGCAGTATGTTTCAGGGTCTGTCCTGCTGAAAAGTAATAGCAGTATGTTTCAGGGTCTGTCCTATGTTTTACCTGTGATACTCCTTTGTTCTCTTTATGAGATGAAGGTCTAGTGGGTTAAGTCCCTTGGGTATCTTCTCCTCGGCTACGCTCAATGGAACACTCTCCCCGGTGTCCAGGTTCAGCACGTGGATTGACTGCAGGATCTCCTATTTGTGGTAAAACATTGGATACAGAAAATGTACTGGATTTTAAAGTTACAAAAGTGTTCTGAAATATGACTTCGTTGTAGAATCTGGTTCACATTTAGCAATCATTCATAAACCTTGTTGGCATACAGCATTCTTTAAAATAAGTCCAAATTATTTGATTACCTGGTACATACTGTATCAAGATTGAAAAAGAAAATATATTGAAGTATGTGTTCTGAAATATTGTTTCATTGTAGAATCTGATTCATGTTGGCATCATCATTCCTCAAAATAATTCTAAAATAGTTTACCATCTTTTTTATTACCTAATATAAAGAAATCAATTTAAATATTGAAAAAAAAACTATAGTGAAATAAACTGACCCCTACTACTACACTGCCCTCAAGGAATTTAATTATTTTCGAACTTACCCTGATCTAACAAAGTTTCAATTTAATAATGATTATTTTTTTTTCAAATAGATAAAACATATTGATAAAGTACAGTAAAACCCCACTTACTGGAACTGGTGGGGGCCACAGGGACAAAATTTCCGTGTCTCAAAGTTTTCGGCAGCTTGCCGGCCACTTTTTTACATATTCATTGAGGTTGACGTCACTGCACGCGAAGGCCTTACGCTATCATTGGATGGCGGTCTTCCTTTAAATTTAGCATCCAATGACAGCAAAAGACCAGCACGCGGGGTGACGTCAACCTCAATGAATATGTAACAAGTGGCCGGCAAGCTGCCGAAAACTTTGAGACACAAATATTTTGTGTGTTTTTGGAGGTAATGGAGATAATTTCTGCGGAAGGAGGATACATTTGACTTGCATTTAGGAGGTTTATAAAATAAAAATTATCAATCTTTCCAACGGTACCAAGCATTTTTTCGTACCTCAACTAGAAATGAGATTTTTGATGCAAGAAAGGTAGGTGGGGTCGATTTTTCGATCTGGAAATTAAGCTTTCCACCCTTTAGCTTTTATGACTATTGAGGGGGCATTTTTATCGAAAATTGATCTTAACCCCCCAAATGTGTAAAATTACTCTAAACACCCTATTTTAGATCCAAAACTAGCTGTAACAAATTCTCAGTAATTTGAGTTTAAGGTTGATTGAATATGTACAAACTTGTCAGGACCAAACGAAATGTTCAACGAATGAGGGGTATTCAAGTAAACCAGGTTCGAGTAAGTGGGGTTTTACTGGTTACTAGGTAACTCTGAGAATCCCAGTAAGTATGGGTTTACCTTGTCTGAGAGTAGTCTACCAGAAATTATAGATTGTAATCAGTACTAGGTTTACCTTGTCTGAAAGTAGTCTACCTGAGTTAGATTGTGATCAGTAGGTACACTGTCACAGTGTATGGGTTTACCTTGTCTGAGAGTAGTCTACCCGAGTTAGATAGTAATCAGTAGGTACGCTGTCACTGTGTATGGGTTTACCTTGTCTGAGAGTAGTCTACCCGAGTTAGATAGTAATCAGTAGGTACACTGTCACAGTGTATGGGTTTATCTTGTCTAAGAGTAGTCTACCCGAGTTAGATTGTAATCAGTAGGTACACTGTCACAGTGTATGGGTTTACCTTGTCTGAGAGTAGTCTACCCGAGTTAGATTGTGATCAGTAGGTACACTGTCACAGTGTATGGGTTTACCTTGTCTGAGAGTAGTCTACCCGAGTTAGATCGGGGCCGTTGGCTCTCCTCCGGGACAGAGCTGTGTCCCTGGGAACGGAGATGTGCTCCCCCTCCCCCGTCAACACTGTCTGAGGGCCCTCCGTCCACAGGGGACGGCAGACTGTCACTTTTCTGACGTGGAGAATCATGGTCAGAGTTTACAGCATCACGTTCTGCGTCCTGTTTTAAATTGAATATTTAAATGCTGAATATAACCCTCTATATACCCAATGTACCAGTTACCCATTATTTTGTTTCAACATTTTCTCTATTAAACAATTACCACAGTTTATCAATCCTGATGAATCACACTCCTGTCTACTCTTGTAACTGGACTTTTTCTTCATGACCTTGAAATGTATACAAGGTTTATACGATTTGTACATTTTGACCTTTCAATTTTCTTTGGTCTTTTCTCCTGCAAACACTTATTTTCCAGATTAAATCTGTCAATGTTAACCCTGTTTTGAATTAACTTTGAATAATTAAACATCAAAATCTTAATAATTTCTTTTTTTGTTCATTCATGTACATTGTACAATCCGTGTTACATAGACATTTTCTAAGTCTAATGACTTGACTTATAACCTAGGCTTATTACCAATCTACATATAAATGATATGCGTATAATATAATACTTCAAAGCAAATATGTATCACACACTAAGATAAATCCAGCGTAAACTTTGTACATTCATATAATCAGCTGTCTAAATAACAGAAACATTATTTACTAATCATATGAGAAAAATTATATCATAAGTATTAACAAAGAGAAATTCATAAAATCTGCCTCACATTTTAGAGGAGTTTGACATTTAAAGTCAACAACATATCCTGGTTAACTACCAGGTATTGGCAGCAATAATACCTCAGCATTGATATGTCTGGCCCCTCCCAGGGCACTGTGGAGGTCCAGGGCGTACTCCAGCTCCTTGGTCAGGTGATCCACAGTAGATGTCGGGGTTGGTAGTGTCAGTCCCTGTGGAGCAGGGCCCCAGTCTGACCCACCAGCCTGACTTAGCTACAACCAGTAGGTTTTTTGTGGTAAATAAATTTTTTCACATTAATCCATCAACTGAAATGTATGCATGCTAAAACATTAAAGTATTATTTGTTCATAAACCATGATTACAATTCTCTATGTTTTGAAATGTCATATTCTATCTGTGGTGTTTTTGAATGCCAATTTTATGATGTTTTACAAAATCCTCAATTAATTGGAGCTAAATGTTTTCTTAATGAACAAAACATGAATAAATATTTAGTTTGAATGTGAGATTTCGTCCTGACAAATAATATTTCACTTAAAACTCTACAAGTCATCCTAGCTGATCTTACATCTCCACTGGATCTTTCTCCCTTCTTCTTCTTCCTGGGCGGGGCCCTGGGTTGTCCCGGCGGATGAGGTTGCTCCGGTAAATCACCCTCCACTAATGTTGTGGGTGGAGTCCTAGTTTTCGTACTTCGTACAATATCAGGTTCGTTTATATTGTCACTGAGAAGCTCATCCACTATTACATCACTTCCTGTTACAGCTAAATGGTCATCTGTCACCTGTATATGTGGAATTTGTTTGTTTGGCTTTTCTTTTTCAGGAAAAGATGTAGTTATATTGTCAGAGTAATCGTTAGATTTTCTTTTAAATAATTCAGACTCTTGTGTAGACAAACGATTTGCAGATTCCAGTTCTTTGGTGGTCGTAAATGAAGGTGACTTTCCGTTAGAAGAATCTGAGTCTTCGTCAACTGGTGCGTTTAACATCTCATCGTCTGTGTCAGAGTCGTGGAAATGCTTGAGATCACCCATCCCCGTTGAGACACCAGCGTCATCACCTTCTGTCATCCGCTGTCGGAGATCCTCTAACCGCTTCCTCCTCTTTTCATTTTCCTTTAATTTGCTATCAATCACCTTTTCAAAGAAAACAGCAAATTAAAGAATATAAATTCAAAATGTTTACACAAATATTAAAAAATATGTTACATCTCAAAGTATCACATGACAGTGTTTTTTCTTTTTTTGTCTTTATTCCAAAGTTCTACCCTACATATCAGTGGAATTTTTAGTTAAATGTTTCTTTTTAAATTCTTCATATTTTATATATTTCTCTTATCGTGTAGAGACAGGACTGTTCAACGAATTGGGGAGAACACTGTCAGATACAAAATTGAATGTTTATCTCATAAAATTGAAAAAAGCCTTGGTTCTGTAAATCACAACAATAAAACTACTTCAACTACTAAGGTTTCCCCTACACAATCAAATAAATTATAGTAATTAAAGGGAGATAAAAATAACAAATTTGAAAAAATCTGATCCATCTTCCATATACTCCTTAGACATTTAATGACAAACTCAACACATAAATAGCAACTATTTGCTCGACAGCTAGAACATGATATTTCCATTTCAGTATGTTTACTAAATCGAGTGCGACTCGTCAAGTGGTCGAGCCAAAATACAAAAATATTTTCCAGACTAGTTTATAACAAATATTGTTCAAAAAATATCTGGTACATACACTCTCTGATGATTTTGTACCCACATCGTCATGCTGAATTCTACAAGTATAACTCAAGTCCGCTCAATCATGTTCAAGTGTTAAAAGTAGTTTTTCTTGAATAGACCTTATCTATAAAGGGCAGATTCCACTTTGTGTCACCTAAACAGTAAACACATACTTCCCTGTAAATTCCAAAATGAAATATTCCAACTTTGAACTAAAGGAGTTTGAATGTGTATTTAGGGATGAACAAGTTAATGGTAATATAATATATTTACGGTCTGTTTGGAATTGATAGTATATTGCCTATACATTTCTACGAATGCTTACAGAACTTTATTTTCCGATAAAATCAGTGGATCACGCGCCTAATTGGCGCAGCGCGCAGTAATACACTCTGTTACGATTTTAACACGACGCCGCGTCACTATACTTTCCAGACTCGATCAATATCCTGCCGCGTAGTATGTGTTAATTTATTTAAGAAATAAATAAGAAGCATTTTAATGTTTTTTTAAATACAATAACAGTAACAAAGACAGTATGGTTTGTTTATATATGAACTTATGTGAAAAAATAACAATAAAAAGATGTAATCTTTTGGAACTTTTTTGTTTACTTGTTGACTGAAATTTCGCGGGAGTTCGTCACCTCATAAGGCGGCTGTTTCAACAGTGTACCGAAACCAAACGATACTGTTTGATTTCATCGCAGTAAGTATCATAATATCTGATTAAAGAAATAATTACACGTGGGAATATAAGGTCTGGACAGTAAATATAAGGATTAAAGTTTCTTTCTGGTGGTTTTCGCTTCGCGTTCCATTCCAACTATCAATATCCTACTGAACTTTATCCTTTGATAAAACCACCAGAAAGAAACTTTAATCCTTAAATAAATTGCATTCATTGTACCGAATGTTTTTCTTCTTTCTTTTTTCGTAACATTTCCAGCCTCTTCATATACTCTTCATCTTCTTTCATTCTCCTGTTGAAAATAAACACCATGTACTTAATATTATAAATAATTTACATCACGCATAGATCTATTTATTAAAATAATTACATTGCGGTTTTAAAGGACAAGACAGCTAGATTAACCAGATTAACCTGAACATAACATTTTCTTCTTCTCTTGACACATTGATCGTTGAACATGACAATATATTTACATTTGCTCTGCATTGCCACTATATAACACTACCAAGGCCAGCTCTGTGTTATGAGACCATAACACTGGAGTGGTTCTTATGACGACGTTACGATTGTGACATCAAAATCATAACGCTGGAGATGGCTTGGCGATACTGGCTGTTGGTTGTTCCATTTTTTTTAAATCAACTTTAAATTTTCAGAACAAATGTAGAATATAAACATATTTAATTATTAAAACCAATGAAAAAAAGTAAATATAAGCATTAAACAGCATTCAGTTCCATGTTATGGTCCTATTAAACGGAATCGAATGCTGTTTAATGCTTAAATATTTTTGGAAGTTTCTAATCAGTCGTTTAAGCACAAGTAATGCTTATTATTGACATTGTTCATAGTGCAGTGAAAGCTTACTTCTCTTCTTGCATTTTCTTCATCTCTAATAATCTTCTCTCCTCTGCTTCCAATTCACTCTGAAAGATGTGAAAATAATATTTGAAATGGTTTAATTAAAAAACTTCAAGCCAGTATTTTAAGTTTTTTACTACATTAATTTTTTTATACAGATTACACACCTAGGTATATCCTTACAAAACAGTTTAGCTTCTATGACACTTTAAATATGCAATTTGCATACATGTATACAACTCAAAGAAATGGGTATGATTCTCATTTTCCAATTTCCTTCTAAGAATAAAAGCGAGCAATTTTCCAATTTCCTATTTAGAATACTAGTGAGCAATTTTACAATTTCCTAAAAGAATACTAGTGAGGAATTTTACAGTTTCCTATAAAGAATACTAGCGAGCAGTTTTAGAATTTCCTATGAAGACTACTAGTGAGCAATTTTAGAATTTCCTATTAAGAATATACATATACTATGCTTAATTTTGAAATGTCCAGTCTAATTATACCATCACAACCTAAGATGAAATCTATTAGACCTGTGCATCGATGTACATGTTCACCGACATCCTAGTCTTTTCAGATTTGTTCTGTATTGAACATATAATGAAACTGGAAATAAAATTTTGAAACACCTTTATGAATTGTGATTTGAATTTTGCTGATAATTTAAAAGGCAATAAAACTGGGTAACTGACAGTATATTCTTGTTATTTTCAATTTCTTTTAATAAATTGAGATTTATAAATGAAAATGTATGATTATATATATAAGAGGCAGTATTATAGCAGCATTGACTCGCGCTACTTTTTGGCATCAAACATATCAGACACTTAATACCATACCATTCCAAATGAATCTTCTGGAATATTATCCATCCCCGAAGACACTGACCTGTAACAAAACAAACTTCAATTGATATTTTGATGGTATATGTATCATTTGGAAATAAAATCTGTCAATACCCTTCACAACATATTTAGCTATAATTGTGGTAGATTTTAATTGTACATAGGATTTACATATATGTAGGTCGCTTTCCAGCTTAGAGCTAGAGGGAATTAATTTCCCGTTATCTTTAGTGGTAGAGCATCCGACTAGGAGATGATGAAGGAACGTTCAATCTCTGTTGGGACACACCATTTTCTTTCCTGTTACAAATGGTGTCCATATGGTCCTACATGTAGTGACAGTGGAGTTAGAATATTGATTGTAGTGTTTGGGGGCGAACACATTTAAAGGGGGAGATCTTTGTATATGTCACTATGTGGCAGATTTTAATTGTACATAGGATTTTTTTTCATCTATCATTTGAAGACGGGTATCGATCAATTTGAACTTAAGTGATACTGGACAATGAATTATATGAAAAATTCTCAACATCAAATCTTCTGAAATATCCTGATTTGGAGTAAGATATCATGAATAGATGCCTTTCAACACAGACACTTTAAATAAACAAAATATATATAAATGGTACCTGGTCAGTCACCTGCATTCAATCTCGTCCAGATTCACTGTGACATTATTATATTATAACCCAGTGAGCGAAAAAGCTAGGCTCTGAGTTTGTTTGTGTTTTTAACCCCTTGTAATTGTAAATTGTGACTCCCAGTTAATAACAGTACATAACTGCCCAGTACATTTATTTTTTTTTACATTTTTGTATATCAAAAATGAAAAGTTTAATAATCGAACAAATACATGAGTTAGCTGTTGCATAGACAAAATATAAGACTGTATGACAAGCCTATTTTAAACAAAGCGTTTTGCTCTTGATCAGACGCAGAAGTGATCGTGAATTCAGCTAAATGACCGTACGGTTTTCTTGGGGTGCTGTCCTCTGCATCATAGAACTCGTCCATCTCGCTATCCGACGACATTGTGAATGGTTTACTTGGTCAGCCCGATTAACATATTACAACTCCAAACAATGGTTAAAATAAATAAGAGCTATGTATCCGTAAAGTTGACCAAATTTGGTTACACATCTCTGATTTGGTCAATATTCTTCCTCCCTCTTCGCCATACTTGTTTTGCTTCGGAACCCTCCTAGATTTACGTGCGATAAGAAAATAAGTCCCGAGAATCCCGAATAGAATTTGTTGTTTGTTTCTTGTTATTCTAGTAAATCAACGTCCTAAAACATTTGTGAAATAATAACTGGTGCATTTGTTTAATCTGGAAAATAGTCTGCTGGTTGAACGGTGAATCATCTGATGCCAATCCAAGACTATTTATATCATTCGTCGATAAAGTATTTCCCAGAATTCCACTTTCTTCATACAAAATGGAGGACCTTGTGGTCGAGGTCTGCGGCGCTAACGGGGCATATTACAAGGTATAGCCGAATTTTGTTTATATGTTAGTTTAGCTGTTGACATGACCTGGATTTAATATATCTACTAACTCCTATGCAACCATTTGGTTGTTAAACTGTCGATGATTTCCCACAATAAGTACCGTTATAAATGTTGATGTTCTACATCCATAACGGTGTTTTTGTTTGACCGGTTTCGGCGTCTCGTTTCACTTTCAGATATCGTTTTACTGGTGATACTGTTTTACAATATTCAGACGTTAATCCAGCGGAATTAAAAGTGATTCATTATGAAAGCTGGATTTTCATTAGTTTAAACAAAGTTTGTTTGTTTCGCTCCACATAAAGAACGGATACATGCCCAAATGATGAGTCACGATTGTATCTTTTCTTATCTGTTGATTTTCCAGCTTCCCCAACATTTTCGTGTCATCGATCATACTGCAGACACTCCTGCCTGTTATCTGATCTCTGAATTTATAATCGAATGATACCAAGCAGTAAAGCAGACTAAATACACGGACTTCACATGGTTGTTTAATTTGGACTGAAAAATCAGTTTTCTAACTTTCTTACTTGATTAGATCTATAAATACAGATGAAGTTAAGTATGGATAGCATGAAAAAGACTACAAACGTCTGAACACTAGGCTATAGAGTGAAAATTAAAGTATACTTCTGTTGTGTATCTGTATTGAGTGTGTGTCACTGTCAGTTACATCACATTGGCAGCCTATACATCCCGTAAATATAAGCTCGCTACGTAACATGCACTATAATCAAATTATCATTGTACCAGTGTAGCAGGCAGACTAGGATTTGAACCTGGAACCTTCCGAATTCTTCCCAAAAAAACCCATACCAATTGAGCTGCCTGTAGCTACAAAAAATATACCGTAATTATAAGCATCCATGCAGAGCACCTAAAAAAAGTTGTCCCAAATCTAAAAGGAATGTTTAATCAATAGTTATATATAGAGCTATGTACATGGTACCACAAAATTAAAAGTACCTCAGTATACCATAGTATTAAGGCAAATACTGCGGTACGTAACACACTATATATATATATATATACCACCTTGATTGAATGTTTCAGCTAGCTTAAGGTCTCTGATCTGTTTTTGTTCTGACGCCATGACATTTGCATGCAATCAACAAGAGGCATATGTCATGAGTTTCTTGTTGTGTTTATCCTCTAAAATTGTTTGAGTGAAGCTTATATATATTTCTCTCATTTCTAAGTGTCTAATACTGGCCTGTCTAGGGCAATACACCTATGAGAGCTGTGGTTGTATTACACACCTACCCATGCAATACAGCCACGGCGTGACGTAACAATGTTGCAACAATGAGGCGACGTCGCAAGTTCGGTAAAATCTGATTCCTGAAACAGAAAAATGGCGATGTAATAAAATTAAAACCTCCCATGATATTTTAACCATGTACATAATAAGAAAGCTTGAGATAATTTTTTTCTGTGCAAACTATGTTTGCAAATATGGGGTATGTTTAATATCGTCAAAAAGGCTCAAGTGAAAAGTTGATCTTTTCAAAATGGTGGCCATTCAAAAGTATTTTCATGGTATTTGAGCTTATTCAGGTAGCTGAAATGAGAGAAAAATACTCTTTCATGACCAGGGGTGTAAGATAGGGAAATTCCACCCTCGGGATTTTCAAATTTGGCAAAACCCTCGGCAAAGCCTCAGGATTTACCAAATTTCTCTATCTTTATATACACCCCTGGTCATGAAAGAGTCTTTTAGTCTGTCCTAGTTAATCAGCAAACTTATAGGAAATTATATTAATATCATATTGAAATTCCAATTGATCTATGTAACAGGACTATAATGTACCACGTACAGTACGTACATGTACCATCACAACTTTATATCGCGGTATACCTTAAGTAAAAGCGCCCAGCCCTACATATGTAGGATATTAATATAAACAAAAGTAGGTTTTAGAAAAAAAAATGTTTTTATAAAGTAAATAGGTATGATGTATTGTGACCAGAATGGGTAACTAATACTTAATTAAGATATCATCAATTTTTGAATAATTTGTACACAAATAAGTTGAAATAACCAATATTTGTGGGTTTGTTTCATAAGCACATTGAGGTTTACCGCACAGTAACTAAATAGAATCATTTTGTTGTGTCACGACTAAAAGGGACGCTTATATAATTTGTATACTTCCATAGAATGGGGGAGAGGTGCTAATTAAGGCAAATACAATTTAAGTTAAGCTCATATATACTGTGCTATTAATTATATGCAGTTAAAAGTTATGTTTTTTTCATTACATTGAAATCAGAAATGTATTACAGATCTAGATCTGAATTCAACAGCTGGACAAGGCATTGAATTTTGTTCTGAATATAATTTCAGGCACAGGGTAGGAATAAGAATGCATGTGCATGCCAGGGATTATAGCTAGGTATTGAAGTCATGTGTTTAACTTGTGACTAATTATATAAACATCCTGTACGGTTGTACCAATAAGGGGTGGGAAATTGAAAGAATGAGTTCTTAGCGGTGTTGACTACTACATCTACTGTGTACATGTCATGTGTGTATAATTTTACCCTGAAACTGTTTGAAATTGTCATTGTCAATTATTAAAATTATTTGACTTTTCCCATTTTTAGAAACTTTAAAATGTAGGACATTATAGGCTAATATAGTAGCTACATCATATTTTTGATCAGCTAATCAAAAATAAAAATACCCAATGGCTACTTTGGCTACCAACAGCATGAGTTCTGATTTACGCGAACTGATATGCTGTAAAGTGGAGCACTGTTTTAGACTGCATGCATTCATGTTTGACAACAGTAGAAGCCCTTTTTAGATCATATGTATCTGAACTTTGCTCAAGTAATTCGGACTGCTTTCTGTCTGATTTGCATAAACTTTTTACATTTTTCTATTAACTCTTCTCAAGAACCACTGGTCCAGTGAATAAAATTTATAAACCTTGTCCTGCCCTTTTTATCCAAATGGGCCAGGGTGGGACTTGAAAAGGAAATCAACCTTTGTTTGAAAATTCTTTTCTCCAGACTTGGAAGATTTTACACTTGAATTCTTTCGATTTTGTGAATTAAATGACCGTCAGAATTTTTTTTTAATTTGTAGATTTATGTAACCCCTAGTCATCTCTTCTCCCTTTGGTAGGGGTCAAGTTTATTATAGTTTATTAATTATTATTTATTGATTTTGTCATTTTTCTGAAGGAAATTATAATCATCCTTGGAGGAAGATGGTATCCAATTTTAATTGTACTGTTGGGATTCCTGCCCAAACCCCAGGGACAACGTAGGGTGGGCCCCATAGTGTTAATTATCAATATTTCAAAAATCTTCTCCAGATTCTGAGGTACACAGTGTACCATAGTGAAATTCTCTGCATAGATGGAAAGGTCATCAAGGGTTTGGTTGAATTATTAAAATTTGGTATCATTTGTAATCTGTTTGTCCCTTGGGGAAGAGGTAAAGTTTACTATTGTTCATATGTAATGGGGTAATAAACACTTTTGGAAATATAATGTATTTTGAAGTTTTCATCCTTTTGTGACTTACAATATATAAAATCTTGTATTTTACTTTGTTTTAATGATGATTTCCTTTTCATTATTCAAGATTAACAATAAAATTAAGCTTCAAGTACCTATGATTATAATACTGCCTATTTTTGAGGTTTTAGCCATTTGATTACAATTACATGTACATATATTTTACTGGACAAGGTTTGTTTGCAAAACAACAACTACCATATAATATACCATGTGACCTATAGCTAGCTGTCACCACCAAATTGTGTTACTTCTTTTTTAATTTGTACATGATGTATTAATTTGATGATGTTGAAGAATACTTGTTGCAGACTGAATTTATAAAAGATGTAGGACAGACCTAGGCCTATAGGCTATACTTTTGTACTTAAGTCTACGTTATACTTGCCAACTTTTTAATTTCCATGAGTACACCCTGTATATATACATGTCCAACCAAAGGAAAAATAACAGTTTCAAATGACTTCTTTTGAATTGTTCTTTCTGATGAAATTCATCAGATCTTTAAAAATAAGAATAGTTAAAAGCAAATTCACTGGTTGAAAATGCTAAATTTTTGGGTCCAAAATTGGGAATTTCCCTCCAAAATAGGGAGGGTTGGTAAGTATAAGTTGAAGCATGATACAGAATTTCTGTTCATCAGGTGAAATAAAGGGGAACTGCTCAGTCTAAATATACAATGTAGAATAAATGTGCACATGTTATACCATGGTACATGTATATTGGAATGTAGAAATACACTTTAACAAAATCACGGAAATTCATATAAGATGACTAGTAAAATGTTTTTATCTGTTACATAATTAGTTGATGATGGCATCCATTGTACACCTACACTTTAACTGTAGTACACTGTGATAGTAGAGTAGGGTGATAGCTAACAGATCTACACAGATTATACCCAGGCTGATCACCTTACACTCATAAACACCGCACAGAACACATTCCAGCAGCTACCAGAATCAAAACCAAACATCTTCAATAAATCAACATCATGCATCAATGTTATTTATCAGTCCCAACTTATAGCAATATAATTGTGATACATACAGACTTCATGTTTTATGTAATAGACATTCTGCTTCTTCTAGACACGATGATAAAATTTGTGTAAACAAGAAAACAATATAAATGAACCAGCAGTAGAAATCTCCCTTAATTATCTTTTACAATTCCGTACTGTTGCCAACAGTATGTAGTACACCATGTGCGCACTATACAATGTTTAATTTAATAAATCATTAATGCCAGAAGGAAACTCCACAGACTTTTCCACATTTGTTATTTCAGTATTTAACACAATTCTGAGGGGGAAAATGGAACAAAATTCCAAGGGGAAACTAGCTACCCATAAACGGTAGTAAAAAAGGCCTAGATTGATCCCTGTTACCACATGTACATGATAGGTTTTTGTTGGTATAGCTATCATTACAATTTTTGAATACACCATCAAAAAAAGAACAGAAAGTATATATAAGGGTAACAACTACATTGTACATAAAAAAATGAATGAAGATGTCATAGGGATAATTCTGGCTCTTAAAACTAATGTGAGAATTTGAGGGATTTTATGGGATTGAAAAAATTTTTATGAGATTTTTCTGTATAAAGAAATACAATTTTGAATTTTTAGAGATTTTCAGGAAAAATTTGGGTAAAAATCCCCAAATTTCACCCCAAAGTGATCCCTGATGTCATGCCAATGGTACCAATCTTAGATCCCTCTTTGGTTTTGAGGTTTATACCCCAAATGATCCTGTATCTGAAATGCTTCAAGCATTGACTCATATGGTAGTATAGGTTTGGTTAAATTATTGCAGTATACAAAGAATATGAACCCCAATATTAATTATCTGTATACATGTAGATGAAAAAAGTATCCGTTTCATTGAATCTTCATTCGTATAGTTTCCCATGTACACTTAATTTATAATATTTGGTTTCTAAAATCAGACTTTAGATATTTTGACAGACAGATGTCAAAATATCAGATTAGGCTGAGCTGGTGTAGGCCACAGAAATCTTAGAAGAGTACAAACTTGATATCTCTGAAGTTACACACCATCTTCAATGTTGCAGTCTGGAAAAATACATCCTAATAAAAGATAGTTTCAAAAGTGAAGAAATTGACACCTCACATCCCCAGCTATCTATATATAACGGGTATCGTGCAAGGCCCTGTGTGTTTCAGGCCAAGGGGAAGGTATACATATGACATATGTATTACTGCTATTTTTAGCTGGATTAATCATTAAATAGCCATGCGTTTTGATTTCAAACCACTTTAGCTGTGGCTTGGCCATTGTAGGTTGTAGGTGTAGCTGCTCCCCCTATATGAATAGACCTCCAGCCTTATTTTGAGGATGCTGCATGCACACAGCTGGTGTATCCAGATTGTTATGGGGGGCTGTGTATCAGACCTCTTCGTCTGTGTATGTCACTGTACCTTATGTATAGTGTAGTGCTCATGTGTTTGTCAGTAGGTACATAAGAAAATGATTCCCTCCCGACCCTGGGGGCTCCCACAGAGAAACACACTTACAGTGGTTATATATGCTGTATATCATGAGATTTCTGTAAACCCAGAACTTTGGAGTTGACCTAGCTGCTTAACTGATTGCTTGGCAACAGGAACCATATTTTATTTCTTCAAATATTACCAAGTTTCATATTCCATGTATACCGGGTAATACAGAATGTACACTTTTCAAATTACTAACTACCTGGTATATGCACAGAAAAACTTTCCTTCCATCCTGACCCCTAAATCCTTATATATCTTACCTAACTGCTCTCCGGAATCAGAGAACACATTTTCCAAAATGTGCAATACCTCATATAATTTGACCATGTTTTGATAAGCATCACACAGTCGAAAAGTACTGTATCATTTTATCATGACTTGATAAAGGCCAAATGTACAGCTGCTGGACCAGTATTGTAAAGACCACAAAATTTGAATGAGTACATGTACATGGTCCTATGGAATTATACCCCAATAAGTGCCCACCCCATTTTCTATGGAATTATACCCCAATAAGTGCCCACCTCATTTTCTATGGAATTATACCACAATAAGTGCCCATCCCATTTTCTATGGATTTATACCCCAATAAGTGCCCACCCCATTTTCTATGGAATTATACCCCAATAAGTGCCCACCCCATTTTCTATGGAATTATACCCCAATAAGTGCCCACCCCATTTTCTATGGATTTATACTCCAATAAGTGTCCACCCCATTTTCTATGGAATTAAACCCCAATAAGTGCCCACCCCATTTTCTATGGAATTAAACCACAATAAGTGCCCATCCCATTTTCTATGGATTTATACCCCAATAAGTGCCCACCCCATTTTCTATGGAATTATACCCCAATAAGTGCCCACCCCATTTTCTATGGCATTATACCCCAATAAGTGCCCACCCCATTTTCTATGGAATTATACCCCGATAAGTGCCCACCCCATTTTCTTTATTTTATAAACACCCTGGGCTCTTTTTGGGTAAAATACAGTACAGCTGAAAAATATCAAAACATGAACAAAAATACTCTGAGACGCCATGCCATAAAAAAGGGAAATACAAACTTTGAAATTAGTTTTGCTAAATCAAGGTATTCTGTGTAAAACATATGCATACATGTTCTGTACCATCAGAACTTTCGGAAGTCACTGTATATTTTAGGGTGAAAATGGGAATGGCAGTAGTTAAATAACAACATTTTTGAAATTATTCAATGTGTTTGTACATACTCTAAATGCTTTTCTTTATTTTTCCAGGCCTATGTGAAGAACATTCATGAAGAGACATTAACTGTGCAATTTGAAAATGAGTAAGTAACTTGTTTAATTTGTTGGACAATAATTCATTCTGTATGATGCTGTAACATCTGTAATATCACGATCAGCAACTAGATCATTTGATGTACACAAATTGCAAATAGGATAAATTTGGCTTATAGATGATATATGCCAGTGTAAATTTATTTTTTGCAAAACTTACCATGTTTCTTACTTGAAAACTCACTATCAGTCCTTGCTTCAAAACTCACTTTATAGTTTATGGAGTAAGTATTGTTTGGTACATAAGCATACATTCCACACCTCACCGTATTTCAAATTTGGTATTCATAGTCGTTAGATATCTAAGCTTGTCATGTTACATTATTACTTTAATGGGGATTTTAACAAAAATGCAGATTTTTATGATTTTCCATAGTCTGGTCTTAGACATTTCCTACATCAAATCTTACTTCAATTTTAAAGTTAAGGGGGTAAGTATTAAAAGGATTACATGACAGGCTTTATACAGGATTGTAGGAGGGTTTCCAGACACATTCTACGAAAAGGACATGTATTTTATATTTTCTTTTTCCCAGCTGGCAGCCAGAACAACAGATCAAGTTCAGCTGTGCGAGGTTGCCTCCAAAGGTGGTTGTGAAAAGGACGGACTATGTGGAAGGTGAAATGGTGGAGGTAGGTATACAAACTGGGACATTTCTCCTCTCACCATGGCCCGGTCTGTGTATTATTATACCCAATTTTCATATTTCTCTGGTAATAAGCCCATGCTCTGTAATAAACCCACTCCACAGAGGTTTGTCAATGACTTGGTTGTAACAAAATGATTCCATGTTATAAAACATATAACATTAAGTTGTAATAATCATACTGAATAGGAAACTGAAAAGTGTCTTTGTTTATTGTGCTTGCTTGATCACCACATCACACAAGTACCATTAATTTGTCTCGGATCATACCCGACACTGACAGATGATCACCACATCACACAAGTACCATCAATTTGTCTCAGATCATACCCGACACTGACAGATGATCACAACATCACACAAGTACCATTAATTTGTCTCGGATCATACCCGACACTGACAGATGATCACCACATCACACAAGTACCATTAATTTGTCTCAGATCATACCCGACACTGACAGATGATCCAAGCCAGTGTCCATAATATTTAATTTAAGTCTTAAGCTTAATTAATCAATTATAGGCACTGATTTTCTCAACACTATAGAACAGCCTTTGCTAAGGGTATCATACAAAAGTAGATCTCTTTGACCTTCATTTTAATCTTGTACCTACATCAAAGTCAGCATTTGTCTTGTCTCTATCTCCTACACTTTAGACAGTGAATCGTGTATCAAAAGTAGGTCTGCTATATTTTAACCTTTGACCTACTATCTCGATTGCCTACACTACTAGTCATCGGAACGCCTACACTACTAGTCATCGGAATGCCATACTTGGGCTATTGGTTCACCTATGCCTTGATGAGGCGGTGTGTTATACATCAAAAGTAGGTCTCTGACCTACATTTTGACCTCTGACCTACATTTAAGAAAAGGTTGCCTGGCTTATGTTTACTACAATACTTGTCACTTGAACATTGAACATGGGTTAACTTGCATTTGAGAAAAAGAATACATACTGGCATTTCAAACAAGACAGATGTCATCATCATTTGCAGTTGTAGCAATAGTGTTGAATGCAATCAGTCTGTCCTCTTGCCATATTATTTCACATTTGATAGGCGACTGGAATTCATCAAATTTAGTCTTGTTTATAAAGTTAATACAAGTGAGAGAGGACTTGGTAGATACTGTAGGTTGATTGTATCTTGTTATTGTGAGTCATTGGTTGAAATTACAGTAGAGAAGTTACATGTATATAGTAACTTACATAATTGTCATTTAATATGTTCCAGGGTATATTGGACAATGTTATAAGACTTGAAAAATGAAAAAAAAAATTATAATGCAAACTTGTGTTAGGAAACTTCTCCAAATTCTTAGGGCTTGTTATTGCATTATGATATAATATGAGTTAGATAATACTAAAGATATAAAATATTTAAGGTTTTGGTGTTAATTATGATTGTCATGAAGTTATTGTAGAGACATATCTGTTAAGACTGATAAGCCTGTGTGTATATCGTACTCTCCAACCACGCTCTAGACTATACATCCTGGGGAAGTGTGGAGATAAGATGTATGTTAGGTGCTGCCTTATCAGTTATGATGACTATCTACAGTGTTAGCAAGTAACACACACTGATGCCATTTCTTATTCTCTATACACAGCTGCAGGGCTACTTTTATTCAGTTTAAAAAATTGGATCTGCTTATTTTTTAGTAGGTGCTGGAATGTAAAGCTTTCTTCTTCTGCTAATTGCCCTTCAATTCCCAGCACTTGATGTGCTAATGTCGTCATGGTGTGACAATGAAAACACTTAAATAATACTACAGTGTACCCTTGTTATACCGCCACCTTTCGTCCACGGTAATTATGGTGGTATAACGAGGGTGGCGATAGTATCGAATTATGATAAATATAACCATGAAATAAATTGCATAATAGATTGCATTTCCAACATTTTATTAAAAAGAAGCTAAGTATTATATTGTCATATAGATCTATATTGGCACAAATTTATATCTGAAAATAGTTATTGATCTGCTCTTGTCGTATGCCATTCCAAATGGAACACTAAAGGGTGGAGATAGGTCGAGGGTACACTATATGTCTATTACATTTCATAATGTGAGACTGGCTTCTAAACTTTTCACAGAACAGTGTCATTTAGGTATCATTATGAAATATGGGATAAAATCATTTAGTTAATTGGTAATTTTATTGAGGGTTATTCTATACCAATCATACTAACATATATGATAGACTTACACGCATTATATTTCAACTCTTATGGCCTTGTACATACAATGTATTTATTTAATTTCCATTCCAGGTGTTTTCGAGGGCCAATGAAGCAGAAGAGTTTGGGTGGTGGCAGGCACGTGTAAAAATGCTCAAGGGAGAGTTTGCGGTGATGGAGTTTACAGGATGGGACACATCGTCCTACACAGATATAGTCCCTCTGGAGAGGATCAGGAGCATTAACCCTAAGTAGGTCCTCACACTCACACGTAACAGGTCGTCACACTCACACGTAACAAGTCCTCACACTAACACGTAACAAGTCCTCACACTAACACGTAACAAGTCCTCACACTAACACGTAACAGGTCCTAGCTACACAGATATAGTCCCTCTGGAGAGGATCAGGAGCATTAACCCTAAGTAGGTCCTCACACTCACACGTAACAGGTCCTCACACTCACACGTAACAAGTCCTCACACTAACACGTAACAGGTCCTAGCTACACAGATATAGTCCCTCTGGAGAGGATCAGGAGCATTAACCCTAAGTAGGTCCTCACACTAACACGTAACAGGTCCTAGTTACACAGATATAGTCCTTCTGGAGAGGATCAGGAGCATTAACCCTAAGTAGGTCCTCACACTCCCACGTAACAAGTCCTCACACTCACACGTAACAAGTCCTCACACTAACACGTAACAGGTCCTAGCTACACAGATATAGTCCCTCTGGAGAGGATCAGGAGCATTAACCCTAAGTAGGTCCTCACACTCACACGTAACAAGTCCTCACACTCACACGTAACAAGTCCTCACACTAACACGTAACAAGTCCTCACACTAACATGTAACAGGTCCTAGCTACACAGATATAGTCCCTCTGGAGAGGATCAGGAGCATTAACCCTAAGTAGGTCCTCACACTCACACGTAACAGGTCCTCACACTCACACGTAACAAGTCCTCACACTAACACGTAACAGGTCCTAGCTACACAGATATAGTCCCTCTGGAGAGGATCAGGAACATTAACCCTAAGTAGGTCCTCACACTCACACGTAACAGGTCCTCACACTCACACGTAACAAGTCCTCACACTAACACGTAACAGGTCCTAGCTACACAGATATAGTCCCTCTGGAGAGGATCAGGAGCATTAACCCTAAGTAGGTCCTCACACTAACACGTAACAGGTCCTCACACTCACACGTAACAAGTCCTCACACTAACACGTAACAAGTCCTCACACTCACACGTAACAAGTCCTCACACTCACATGTAACAAGTCCTCACACTCACACGTAACAAGTCCTCACACTAACATGTAACAGGTCCTAGCTACACAGATATAGTCCCTCTGGAGAGGATCAGGAGCATTAACCCTAAGTAGGTCCTCACACTCCCACGTAACAAGTCCTCACACTCACACGTAACAAGTCCTCACACTAACACGTAACAGGTCCTAGCTACACAGATATAGTCCCTCTGGAGAGGATCAGGAGCATTAACCCTAAGTAGGTCCTCACACTCACACGTAACAGACATATAATGCTTTGTAGAACTACTCTTAAGCACTTTTCATTAAAAAGATAACAAATTAAATAATCAATAATAGAGACAGATTCTAATCTATCTGCTTATCATCATGCAGCAATATTATGTATATGTAGTTTTGATTTGGGAAAATCAGACTAAGTGTAATTGTTATTTAAAGTAGTGATATTTCAAGGTCAGCCTACAAGCACAGAACAGTCTTTATGAACATTTATATGAAAATAAAGTAATGTAAATTCACTAGACATTGGCCCTTAAAATTTGTCTGGGCCCCTAGAGTTTTGGAAAATTTGCCATTTATTACTACTGCGAATTCTCTTCTGAATTCAACTGGGTTCCTAACTCAGAGCAGTGATTTTTTATCCCTGAATGAGTAGGTATTAAGTTTCAATGATATTAATTAGATTTAAAACATATGTGAAATAATTTGTTAACAATATGTGCTTTTGCTTTCAGTAAACCTTTAACGAAAACTAGCTTTAACAAGTACGTCATAGATGTTCCTATGGATTTACGGGAAATGTAAGTACACACTGTCTGTCTTTGTCCTCTTTGTCAGTCATCAGATTCATGTGGTTAAACCAGAAATTTAGTTTGGGTTGTCTGTGTAAACCATAGAAATTTTCTGTGCTGACATAAGAAGCATGCTTATATTTAGCATACTGATCATTGCCAGTCTTTCTCTGAAACCATAACTACTGTGAAACGAAACCATAACTACTGTGAAATGAAACCATAACTACTGTGAAATGAAACCATAACTATGGAGAAATGAAACAATATCTATGATGAAAGAAAACCATAACTATGGTGAAATGAAACCATATCTACTGTGAAATGAAACCATACATACGGTGAAATGAATCCATAACTATGGTTGAAATGAAACCATAATTACTGTGAAATGAAACCATAACTACTGTGAAATGAAACCGTAACTATGGTGAAATGAAACCATACATACGGTGAAATGAATCCATAACTATGGTGAAATGAAACCATACCTACATTGAAATGATACCATAACTACGATGAAATGAAATCATAACTACAGTGAAATGAAACCATAACTATGTTTGAAATGAACCAAAAAAGGAGTAACAACATTTTTTTGTGATAAAAAAATAATCTCACCATAGGCTAGGCCTGGATTTGAAATCAAACTTGGCATACTACATCCTATGATATATGGTTATGCCCTTTCGCTTTTTGTATACAGTATATTCTGTTTGGAAATCTTGTGTCAAGTGAATCTAATATAGTAGTAAGGCAATATTTCTCAAACTTGGCATACTACATCTCTATATTCTCCTCAACTACATCTAACAGAAGTTAGGAGAGATTGTGTGCAGATAATGTACATAGTCCTTGAAATGTGTTGTGCAAAGTGAAATCATGCAAATTACAATGATTGAAATAAACAAGCTTGACCCCTTTCACATATTCAGTGTTAATTTCAATGCTGCTAGAAATCTACAATTATGTTTTTATTTCTTGCTTTTCAGATGTAAAGATGAAAATGCTCATACTGAATTCAAGAAGCACTGTAATGCTGTGTCTGTGGCATACAATGATACGGATGGTACTCTTGTTGTGTTGGTAAGTACCGAATGATTCTCAATACTCCAGGAGTTACACTCACCTACTTTCTCTACACCCCTGGAATATGTCCATCATTCTCAATACTCCAGGAGTTACGCTCACTTTCTCTACACCCCTGGAATATGTCCATCATTCTCAATACTCCAGGAGTTACGCTCACTTTCTCTACAGCCCTGGAATATGTCATTATGTTAATAAGGCACAAAGCTTGTGCATTGATTAGTCTCGGGTAAAAAAATACACTGACCAATCTGATTCTGGTCTTTTGATTGTTAGGGAGTAACACCTGACCACATAACCAGTTAGTTTTACTGTTACGTGACCACAGACTCTTCGTGTACATCAAAGGATCGAATGAGTCCTTTTGTCTCATCAACAAGAAGCACACACTGTTGTCTTCTGCATTGCTATCACATATTTCGGGGAAGAGAGTTTGCTTGAGTATCAGGATGGTAATCAGGAGGAAGTTAACACATTTAGGTTTATATGCATTTCTGAAGGGTACGCGTGTCTTTCTTTTGTCATAGACTTGTGATCTAGAGGTCCACCCAAATGCCAAGTTACGATCATGATCACATCAGAACCCTGAGGTGGTAGCTGTTTAATATATATGTGGAAATAACAAAGAACACATTTAACCATTTCAAACAATGACATTCAAGTAGAATTTTTGTTACAGTTTTATGTGATATAGAAATAACCTGTCAAGCTCTTTTTTCAGTCCACAAGTGACTCTGTCATCAAGAGGGCCACCATGCTAGGAGATATGCACCTGAGGAACCTCAGACAGAAGTTATTACTGAAACAGAGGACAGAGGAGGCTGTGAAAAGGTTACAGGTAATAAGCGCATAAAGGTCATACTGGGTCAAGTCAAAGGTTACAGGTAACCAGTTGTCTTAGGTCATAAGGGTCATACTGGGTCAAGTCAAAGGTTACAGGTAAACAATGTCTCAGGTCATAAAGGTCATACTGGGTCAAGTCATAGGTTACAGGTTAACAGTTGTCTTAGGTCATAAAGGTCAAACTGGGTCAAATCAAAGGTTACAGGTAAAAAAATCTTGAAAGACTAGCCCGGTTTCGGCTAGTGAGCTTAGTTTCATAATTGTAAAATAAATAAGATTTAGAGAGCTCTATATATATGTATTAAATGCAGTAATGTTGAAAAAATATTGATTTATTGGCTGCATTGCTAAAAGAACTTTATCGTTTGGAATAAAGAAGACTAATTGTTTTACAGAACACTAAGATCCGGTCAGGGTACATGGAGGAGTTCACTGTGAGAGAGGACCTGATGGGATTAGCCATCGGCTCGCACGGGGCCAACATTCAGCTAGCACGCCGCGTTGATGGAATCACAGCAATCGAACTCGATGAGAACACTTGTACATTCAAAGTTCATGGAGATGTAAGCTTATGATAAGGACTGTTCCAGAATTAATCATATGGGAGGGTGGAGGCACCTTTTCAGAGACCCCACCACCACATTAAGTTCGTGATTTAGATAAAGAGGTCAACTTCAAAATATCGGATTGCATGAAATCTGTACTTTCAAAGTGAAGCAGGAGATCAGCTTAGAATCAATGCACATCTAAAATTTATCAAAAGTTAAACTTGAGGATTACATTTTAATGAACAGCATCTAAAATTTACCAAAAGTTGAACTTGAGGATTACATTTTAATGAACAACATCTAAAATTTGCCAAAAGTTAAACTTGAGGATTACATTTTAATGAACAGGATCTTTACGGTGCATGAAAATAAGCTGGAGAATATCTATGTGTTATAGATCTTGCTGTTTCCTTTTACAGTCACAAGAGTCTGTCAAAAAAGCGAGATGTATGCTAGAATATGCAGAGGAGACGTTTCAAGTTCCTAGAGAGCTTGTTGGTAAGGACTTTGAAAGGTCAAAATGATTTCACTCAAATGAGCCAATGTTGATTTACACCAAATATAGTGTATGGTTGAGCCTAGTGATATCCTGAACACGTCTGAAGTTAGATGGCCTCATTGAGGTAACATCTCTCTCAACCTTTACAGTGTTTTTTAATTCTTCATGATATGTAGATACCGTTACGAATTGTGACGTCTTATAGAACCTGACGTAGGCATACAAATCAAACAGATTCGTCACAACGTAACGTTTAATCGGGTACCAGGGGCTGTAATTATATTTAAAGCTGACAATGCAAGTTAAAAGCTTTCAATTAAGATTTGAAAAAAAAAAATTCAGATTGTGATTACTCCGAATAGTTCCGAGATGTTCCCTACCTTGACCATGTGTCTTCCGGTTTTCGTAACCAAGGAAGTGGCAGACATTTTTGATTTACCCTTGCTTGGTAACGTGTGTAGACAACCTTGGGTATAAAAGCACCGATAGTTACAAAACCGGTTTTATTTCGACACTGCCCTCTCTCTGTAGCACGTCTTTTACAGTAACAAATAGTCTGTACACATGACGTTACGGCTCGTTTTCGTGTGGTTTTTTTTACGAATATGGATATTGGAAGGATATATAATAAATATGAAATGAAATTGTAATAAAAACATCCATATCCCCATGAAATTTACAACAAAATAACACAACACAACTTTATGTAATATATGTTGCAAGTGAAACAAACAAATGGCTATTTAACGCTTATGCCTACCTTTTTGATATCCAACTAGTACTAACATCCAGCGTAGAAACCATAATAAATCCAAATAAGTCCATGAGAATGGTTCAAATATATAATTTCACATTGTTGACTACACACCTGGGTTAGCCGTGTTTTACACGTGTTTGCTTGTCAAGCATCTACATGACCAAGACTAAGAGTTTGTACGTGGATGCGATAATATGCACATGAAAGACCGGCGATATATATTGGATTTATGGAAGTATTTTCAGTGATATACCTTTTATTTCGGATACGCAATTTCAAGAATGTGTTATTAGTAACAACCACCATGGCAGTATTGTGGTTCAAAGTCTAAAGGTGAGTGCGTTTGATTTTTGACAGCGGTTGCCGAGTGCGCGGAGCACTGAATATTGTGACGGTCAGGAGTACTTTGAAAACCGGTTTTACAGGCTATGACCTTTATATACCCATCGGGGCCCATACTCGTTACCAAGCAAAGGCAAAACTAAAATGTCGGCACTTCCTTAGAAACGATGGTCGGAACAGATAGGGGCGATCTCAAAACAAGAAAAAAAAAATCCAACTTTTTTTTTAAAAATATTAATTGAAAGCTTTTTAAGTTGCATTGTCAGCTTTAAGAAATTATCATTGTTATAAGTAGTACATATCGTACATGCACACACCCAAACTTGGGCTCTTATTATTACAAACATCTGACCTGGGAAATACAAAATATTTAACAACAAAGAGTAGAAATGAAACTAGTGAGACGAGCCAGGCGTGAACCCGACACCTCTAGGTTATGGAGTCAGGACATTACCAGGCCAAAAGGTCAGAACCAGTTGACCTGATTTCCTGATATTGTTATGCAAGGGTCTCCACGTAACAATATAAGTAAAATATTTAACAATGTGCTTGCTTTCTTTCAGCCAAAGTCATAGGAAAGAACGGTAAAAACATCCAGGATATCGTAGACAAGTCGGGAGTTGTGAGGGTTAAAATCGAGGGTGATAACGAAAGTGAAACTCTTCGAGAGGAGGTGAGTGTTTTGTACTTGTTGGGGTACATACTGTTGCCCTGCCTGGTGTGTGTTCCTATAGAGTTGATGTGAAGCTATGTTTCTCTGACCACTTCATCATCTCCAACATTCATGGTCCCTCTGGACTTGTATAAATACATCAACAATGTCAGTGTTCTTAATTTAAATTTAGAGTGAAATCTCGAATGGTCCTATTTTATTTGTACTAGGTTATTTCAGTTTTGATATATAATCTCGTCGTATTTTGAACTCCTACTGATTATCGAGGTAGAATTCCATAATCTTATTGTGATTGTTGTTAGCCTTGCATTCAGAAGAATTTTAAAACTTGAAGCATTTTGTGTCTTTTAAAAACAATTATTAAATTTAAGGCGACTTTTGCTGTAAGTATTGCTACCATATTTGAATACTTTAATATGTCATACTTTGTATAGATCTAGCAGAAAACTTGTGAGATTGTATGGGTAGTGTTAATGTAAATAAATCATATAATTATGATAATTTGAAATTGAAGCATTGAATTACAACTCACTCAGTATGCATCAGTTATGGCATCAAGTAGCTCTGATATAATCCACTACAAGGCTTCCATTAGACTGGAGTTCACTTGGCCTTTATTGGCAACTTAGACTTGTTCCTTCTGTAAATCTTGATCATCCTATAAATACTGAAAACCTGTCACTATAAAATTTGGTCCCTAATTTGAAATTGAAATTCAACCAGTTACGTTAACGGCGGACGTCCATTTATTTCATGGTTAGATGTTCATGCATTCATTTCCTTTTAAGATATGTTATGTGAAGTAAATAAAGCCAATGCCCATTTGCTACTATAATAGTGTTAAATGATTCTATTTCTCCCTGTCATATTAACTTGTTTTAATATATGTAATCCCAAATTGATTTTTTTTTCAAACAAATATTCGTGGCAATATCTTGATGTAATTTTGGCACCCCTGTCGTATTTTCAAGCTTTTCCATTGTCTCCAGGATAACGATACTGAATTACCATAGATGGTCATTATCGTTTTCAAATTTCAATGATGCCACTGATGTTCAGAAAATTTCAGAGATACTTATTAAATAGTAATTAGTCACGTCACAACATCACTGCCTGTTTAACGATCCTGTAGTTATACAACTGACACTTAGTAAAATTACTTAATAAGTTACATTTATGTATATTATGATGCAAATGATTTGAGAAAAAATCAAGACACGATGAAAAACAAGATTAGGTGAATTTTTCAATTGTTAAATTTCCATACCGAGTAGTTGATGTGCTTATTTTTGGATTTTTTTCCCCATAAATGTAAAAAAAAATGAGAAGTTTCATTAGTTGCAGTATCATAAAAGATTATCATGCTTTTGTTTTGCTTAATATTTGATTGATATAATAAGATGTTTTTAAAATAACCTGTAATTAATGATAACCTAACAATTTGGAAGGAAGACAAGCTTTCCTGTACTTTTTCTTTTGCTTGTATGTACTGTTTACATACTATTGACATTAATTAAGTAAAAAATGCACATAAAATGCTAGTGTCTAATTCAAGATGGAAATAAAATGTCTATAAGCTTCTATTTAAATGCATATGACAATATAAGGTTCAGCTATTTTTAAAAATTCTGAATAAAGGTGGAAAAGTTAATTTTTCTGATCATTAACATTACAATTAATAATCACTAATTGTACAAAATTCAGAAATTATTATAAATCTTTATTTCTGCATTAGTTAGGAGGAGAATCGACATATACCTCAAATATCTTCTAGCTCATTCACCAGTACATATTGGAACTGAACTTGTCTATAGTTAGATTTGGTACGGTTGAAATGTGACATTTAGGGGTGAATGGGTTTGTTTAAGGTTTATACAATCAACCTCTCTATTACAAAGTGTGATATCGCGTATATACATGTTTATCTCGATGTTGTTTTTGGACATTCAGTTTGTTAGTCTTTCGGGCTGTTCCAGAACTAACCATATATGGGAGAGATGGGAGGCACTTTTTCAGAAACTCTACCACCCATCAAATATCAAAAATTATTCAATACAAGGAATGGTAGTCAGATCACGTTATAACCCTACCATCCATGATAAATCAATACACGTGCCTCCCACCTCCCATGATGGAGTAGCCCTAACTTGAATATTTCACAAATATACACAGCATTGAGGTTATACTGTATAAACCAGTTGTACCTTTTCTATGCCTTGTAAATAATTTAGATAATTGATGACACGTTGGTACAATACTGATGAGTGGGAGAGATAAGTATTGACTAAAGACACCAATATACGGTGCTTTCCCTTTGTAGTATGACGACTGGAGCTCTCACGTCCCTCTGACTGTAAGTCCCGAAATTATCAGCCTTTGCATTCACTGCATTCTCGGGGCGCTGTTGCATCACCATCTTATCCCTGTCACGGTCAACCACACGTCGGAAGGAATCTTATCAATTATTTTCATTTCAAACAAGACAAATATCTTAAAATGTAGACACACATGTCTGAATTCAAAATTATACGTAATAAAAAAAATCAGTAATGGTGTCACTATTTGAAAAGAAAAAACAGAAAGGAAATAGGATGTGTGGTATATTTGACTATGTGGTAGATTTGATAGGTATAGAATGGTGTTACAACAGTACAGCCTAGTGGTGCTAGGGTATAGCAGCACTCCTGATGTGTAATAGATATCTGCCCGTTGTCAGTCCTACTCGGCTTTCTACTCACAGGTTCTACTTAGTTTTTCTCTCACTTAGAAGATATGTGTTTAATATAGAATACCTCGTACCTTAGGTGCTTTATGAATCGGTTTAATCGTACTTGTATATTTTTAACACTGCCTGGTTTAATCTATTGTCAAGTTAATGCTTCAAGAGTGGGAGAACATTTTGTCAGTTTAACTTCCACCAAAATTCTGCAGTCTGGCAGCACAGGTGTTTGATTTTGTAAACTTATTTTGTGTGTGTGTCTGCTCTATACAGACAGCATTTAGTACATAACATTTACTTAAATCTCAGAGCTTATTATGGACATCTGGAACAATCTCCCCCCGAAAATTTCATTGTTTCGCCGACAGTTAAAGACTTTGAAATCAGTCTAGGTAGCCACTGGATACATCACTAACTAAGTTATAAAAACTTGGCTGGTTATATTACAAAACCAATTTAAAATCCAAAAGATCTGGATACACTAATTTTTTTTATCAAATAATCAGGGTTTGGATTAAGACTACGCCTGCTTGCATAATTGATCATATCATGTCATAGAACCACACGGGTATCAAGAAGTGACCAAACCCTTTCACTTTACACTGTGTTGCCACTAGGGATGTGATGTAGTTCTCTGCATGTTGTGTCTATATACTGTACATATTGGTGATGATGGTAAGTGTTGTGATAAATCTATAACTACCTTCTGAGGACACTGAGGTCTCATAATGTTGGGAATGGTAACTTTACCCAGAGCAACAGTGTGAGACTAGAGTGCTGTCAACAGAAGGTGTGTAATGCTCAGTAAGGTATCTCCTGGTAATCCGTCATTCTTGGTGAAAGGAATCATTTTCTCATTAGCTAGCATTGCTTTGTTATAATACTTCATATCATCCAGCTATCATCCTCATTCATTTGTAAATGTTTTCTTCATACTTTTATTTAAAAAGAAATTATGAGTTTAGTTAAGCTTTAATAAACTATTCACATCTGTATTTAATTAGTTTTCAAATTTGAAATGAGAATAGAGGGCATACACTACCTCAACAATACTGTCATCCGTGATATTTTTGTCTCACCAAATCTCTGGTATGTTAAATTCAATGTCAGTGAAGGGCTAAGCTATGGTGAAGTTGTTAATTTTACAGTAGGTAATGTGGTTGGTACGTTTATTGTAGAGAGTCTGTATTTGCATGTGTATCTGGCTTTTATCATTTAATACAGTAACTGCTTTAATCAGAGGTAACATCTAAGTATGTGTTTACTGATTAAACAACATTATTATGGATATCAGTTTTTCATCAAAATACCTCATGCAAACTTTTTAAAAACAAATTTTGGTAGTGAGATTGAATCATTGGAAAATATACATTTAATTCAGTATATTTATAGATTGATTAGATTACTTTTTCGTTATTTTGAGTCACTATATATGATAAATCACAGATTTGTACTAGAAAAATTTCATTGAATTGAAACTTAGACTGTTTAATTACTTATAATTAGCCAAGTATGAAACACCTACTGTTACTAATTGTAATATGGATAAGTGTTTTATGTTAAATGTTGTAATTATCTCCCTTGTCTTTCCCTCCCTTGTCTCTGTGTCCTAGCATGATTACAATGATCTGGCCCCAGTTTCACGAACATTTTTGAATTAAAAAAATCTCCATAGGAGAGCAATATAGATATAAAGTGGAAAATCTTCAGTTGTTGGAGCTTTCCTAAACTTTTGTAATGCTTTTCTGGGGAGATTTAAAGTATAGGAATGTTCATGAAACATGGCCTGTCCTTACATGTGTTTGTATGATACAGCAGTTCCTCTTTGTCTTGAAGTATGTGCACATTACCTGGTAGTTGAAATTCAATGCTAAACAACAAAAGTTGACTAAAGAAGTTGAAAAGGAAGTATGATGATATAGAGAATAAACAGATCTTTGCCTGACCATTCTATCCAGAAATGGGTCTCAGTTGAAGGTAGATGGACTAGATATACATTATCCAGGATAAAAAAAAACTTAACAAAACAAAAAATGGGATGTTAATTTTAAAAGAATTTTATTTTGCATAAGCATTGGAGAAAAGCATCTGTAAACCAACGAGAAAATTGAGTAAGGATTGAAATCTAATAATTAATACATGGAACTTACTCCGAGTGTAAACTGATAGTCCTGAAGTCGTACGTACTTGATATAAAAACCGAATTCCCTTGTTTTATTGATTCAAAACTTTGAGATTTTTGTTTTCTCAAAAAGCTAATGATAAATCAAGAGTTATTTATAATCAGTTTTATATTTTGGTAAATCCATCAATTTACATCACCGGAAAACAATTATCATTACTCATATTTTTAATACCTCAAAACTATTCATTCATCACACATTTTCACATAAACATGAAGATTGCAGAGTGCAGGTTAGCTATTTGGTACTTTAAATGTCAACAACGATTTTGAATAGTGAATATCTTCGACAACAAGGCAGTATTTTTATTTTTATAACAGTCCTTCTGTGTATGCATGACATTCATATCTTTATTTCTGTTTATATAAATTGTGTAATTTAATGTTGGGATGTAATACAGTCATGTTGTCTATGATAAATTAGATAATTTGACAGAAAGTTTAAGATAGAATTTAGAGATGATGTAGATATTCTAATGAAATACATACAGGTTGTGTAGATATTCTAATGAAATACATACAGGTTGTGTAGATATTCTAATGAAATACATACAGGTGTGTAGATATTCTAATGAAATACATACAGGTTGTGTAGATATTCTAATGCAATACATACAGGTTGTGTAGATATTCTAATGAAATACATACAGGTGTGTAGATATTCTAATGAAATACATACAGGTTGTGTAGATATTCTAATGAAATACATACAGGTGTGTAGATATTCTAATTCAAAACATACAGGTGTGTAGATATTCTAATGAAATACATACAGGTTGTGTAGATATTTCTAATGAAATACATACAGGTGTGTAGATATTCTATTGCAATACATACAGGTGTGTAGATATTCTAATGAAATACATACAGGTTGTGTAGATATTCTAATGAAATACATACAGGTGTGTAGATATTCTAATTCAAAACATACAGGTGTGTAGATATTCTAATGAAATACATACAGGTTGTGTAGATATTCTAATGAAATACATACAGGTTGTGTAGATATTCTAATGAAATACATACAGGTTGTGTAGATATTCTAATGAAATACATACAGGTTGTGTAGATATTCTAATGAAATACCTACAGGTGTGGTGATATTCTAATGAAATACATACAGGTGTGTAGATATTCTAATGAAATACATACAGGTGTGCAGACTTCAGAATTACCTGTAACTTGTATAATATACTTCAGCTATATGCCTTTCCCAAAAGTGTTGTTATTCCTCTTGAATTGCAACAATAATGGATACAAGATGGATTTCCTGGAAGTGTTTTTGTGATGATTTGGCGCCATGTGACAATCTGATGACGTCATTCCCATTTCGACATCATAATTACATGGCACAAATTTGTGTCAAAAACACTTCCCAGTGTAGACATGATATGTCAAACAAGGGAGATAACAACACTTTTGAGAAAGCCCTATGGAATCATCACCATCTCATAGCTTTAATAGCTAGTGCATATTCCCTGACCATATAGTGTTCATCAAAGTAACTGTCAATTTCCTGATGTTATCCTAGCAGTGTAAATGATTACTGGCAGGGGTAAAATACATTATACCAATCTCTATTGTTGTTTATCTACAGGGTCAAGTGCCTTTTGTTTTTGTTGGAACGACTGAAAGTATAGAGAATGCTAAAATTCTGTTAGAGTATCACTTAGATCATTTAAAGGTAAGTATGAGTTATTTTTTTATCATTTTAAGGTAAGTATGAGTTATAGCAATAAAATCGTGCTGTTGAAACTCTCAATAATCATTACAAATATAGCTTAAAATTCTCTGTTTGTAAAAGGTAGTGGAGTGACCCATTGATCAATTACCGGTAATATACAGTGGACCCGCGATAATCCAGATGCCGATAGTCTCGAAAACTTACAATCTGGACGGAAATGCACGGTAACGGATTTCCGTCTGGTTATTTGTACTTATCAGTTTGGAAATTCGGATTCTGTTTCAGAACTCCATATTGGGAACGGAACATTCTTTCCATTAGCAAAATTCCCACATTGATCCGGACAATTTTTTCATCCATGCAGAGCGAAAAATGTCGGGACAAGTCACCTGTGTCGATAGCTGTACAGAATATCACTATATTAGAAAACAAATGTGAATATTTATATTTACAAAAAGACCCAAATTATGTAATGTCATGACACATTCTTTGACCTGGTAAACAAAATTCGGCAGTCTGGAAAACGCGTAACCCTGACGGTTCCGACTGGGAACAAAGGTGTCCGGATTATCGCGGGTCCACTGTACTGCATGTCTGTTTATATATATTGTTTTCTTATACTGAAGTTTGTTCTGAGGAGGGGCTTTTATAAATATTGGTATAATTTGTGCCGAATCCTTTTGTTTAAAATATGTTCAAATCGTACTGAAGTTTGTTGTATGGAACTATGGAAAGCTCACAGTTAAGATTGGGCAAAGATGTTATTGATGCATTGTTAATTAATAAAGCCAAAGATCAATTTGCTATGTCTATGTAGAATACATAGCTTACCTGAAGCATGCATTATTCTCAAATATCTCTATATTTCCTTTCAGGAAGTAGAACAATTACGCAAGGAAAAGTTAGAAATAGACAACCAATTGAAAAGTTTATCAGGGGCACAGCCTGGGCCCTACTTCCCTCCTCCACGGGAACGAAGGTAAGATAACTCCCTCATAAGGATTAACATTGCTTAGTAAGATAGCCCTCTCTGTTGGAATGATCCCCCTTACGGAATTAATTAATACTTAAAGTATACTTGAAGTATAGCCTTAAAGTATACTTAAAGTATAAGTTTTGGACTATACTTCAAGTATACTTAAAGTATTTTGATTTTGTATGCAAATTAGGTGTAAGTATTAGGCTAAAAGTATACTTGAAGTATACTTGGAGTACTGCCTACTTGAAGAATACTTTCAAGTATAGTTCAAGTATACTTGAAGTATACTTCAAGTATACTTGGTGTCTATTGTCAAGTATACATGCAAGTATACTTGAAGTATACTTGCAAGTATGCTTGCAAGTATACTTCAAGTACAATGTCCATATAGCTGAAGTCATGCTGGAAAGTATAAAGTTACAAGTATATATCAAGTATACTTAAAGTATTCTCCAAGTATACTTGCAAAAAGAATGAATGAATGACAAACATGAAGTCTAGAGTAGCTTTATATCAGTAATGAATTTATAAATTTATGCATCATTCAAAAGATATACATCAACTACCAGATTGAAATAATTATGATTATTTTCGTTATATTCACAAAACATGTTATACAGTTAATATTTCATTGATATATTCACTAAACATATTTAAATAGTGTATATCTGAATTATAGTATACCAGGTCCAAAGACAATTGATTTTATATATTATACATCCACATACACAGGCTCTGTCTTTGAATTCACATCCATCGTGTACGTACAGTATACTGTACATACACATACTGTCTTTACAATACATCCAAAGGTACTGCCTACATCTAGTAGATATTTAAAGGATTAAGATTATCAATGAATTTGGCGACCAGATCACTCTATCGGTTCAGCGTCTATCTTGAGTTCAGAAGGTCTCGGTTTCCAACTTTGGTCTGGTTGTGAATTTTCCTTATCCTGTTGATTATAATTACACATCCACGAACAAGTGCTGTCAATTAAATATTTCCACAGGTAATGTCTATTTACAACCACAGATACTCAACATTCACAAATATATATAAAACTTCACTCATTGAATCGAGTTATTCAATGTCATTCTTGAGTCTTCGAAATTTTCCGTTCACTGCCTGGATCAATACCCACTCATCATGGTCAAGATATGCTACTCCAGGGTACTTGTTCATGGCAAACCCGACTCTGTAAAACAAGAAAAAGATATTTCAAAATAAAAAAATGACATGTATCATATTATATATTGACATGTTATAAATTCCAGTGTAAATTGGTAATTAAATAAGAAATATACAAATTACAGTGCCATTGGCGACAACTGGTACTTGGCGAGAACTGGTCGGCCACCAGTATGCTTAGAAAAATTCGTCATAATCAACAGTGAAAATTTGGAATGAACTGTCAGAACATGTTAAATACAAATGTATCAGTGTCTTCTGAAAATAACCTAACACTCACTAGAAAAATTCATTGAAAAAAGGCGAAAATACAAAGAATATAAAGCAAAATAAAAAAAATGACAGAATTTTGGCACACCACTCTGTCTTACCAGGGATAATTCTGACTCTTAAAACCTATCGGGAGAAATTGAGGGATTTTATTGGATCAGCAAAATATCTATGAGATTTTTCAATATAAATTATTAAGTTATACAATTTTGAATTTTCAATGAGATTTTCAGGAAAAATATGGGTAAAAATCCCCAAATCCTGCCCCAAATCCCTGCATTATAATTAATTACTGAACCAAATCACATTGAATTGAAACTTGACAGAAATATTTATCACAGCCGATAACCAACATGTTTCACGACAATTATTACAAACCACCTCGATAAGGGCAAGAAAAAAAAGAGTCGTGCATATTCGCTTCGAAAACGAAATTATCAAGTGTAACGTTACCTTTGTCGAACTTTTCTGGCTGCCATCTTGTCCCCTTCCTACCGGGTACAAAACTCTCGACTTGTGACAGTCTTGTCTTGTAAAGGGCAGCATACTTCCTCGTTCCTCTAACACAAACTTTGCTTACAACTTGTAGTAAATAGATGAAGTAAAAAATCCATCTAGGCCTAATATCCAAGCACGATTCCGAAGTGAACAATATCGTTCTTTCAACAAAACACCCAGACATGTTTGCTCGCTGTATGTGCCCGTCTTTAAATGTAACATGTTCTGGTATAAATTCGGCTGACCTGCAAATGTTCATGCAAACCTCGTCTGAAAGTACCGTCAGACAGATACCTCATATCGGCTTTAAACGGTTCAATCGTTCAAACTAAATTGGTCCTGTTGACGGTTAAAAGCGCGCATAATCCGGAAGTACAAATGTAGGTGGCGCTGATCTAGAGTTTGCGTCGTTGCTGTCAAACATCGAAAAGACTCTGATGTAACGAAAACAAATTGGACCCAAAATGGCGCGTGGTTTTGTCTCAAGCGAGGGCATAGATAATGTTGAATTTTGCAGACTATTTTGAACGAACGGTAGCCATGATCGGGAAACATTTCGACGTTCACGCATAGGTTATATGTCGTTTCGTGAATTTGAGAATTGAACGTTTTGCTGATCGCGGAAGTGCACAACATGTAGCAACTTTCGGTTTCGTTTTGTTTATAATTTTTAATTTATAATCGACTGTTTATTTATAGGCTTTATGACCGTACTTTTTTAAGAGATAGGATAAGTATCCACATTGACAATTTGGATCTGTAGATTATTAAATATATTATAGACTTGTAATTTGAATTTTTTTTAAAATTTTGTTTGAGTCATAATATATCTTATTGATTCTAAAGCATTTTGTACATTTTGAAATGATTGTTATTTAAGGAAATTAATCTGAAATAAATAATGATGTTTAAAAATAAATTTGAAAAAAAAAATCAAAAATATACAAGAATAGGTTTTCTACAAGAAATTTTGTGAAATATGAGACGTAGATGACAAAAATCAACCAATAAATAGCGAAGATATGATTTTTTAAAAAAAATCTGACAAAATTACGAACATGGACTTAAACATTTTGCTGATACAGGCACAGAAAATTTTCTAAGTCCTGACAAGTATAGAAAGTGTTAGCGTAAATGTTGAAATAATGACAAAGTTTCAGCAAGTATACTTCATGTATTAGTCAAGTATACTTCAAGTATACTTCCCTGATACTTGTCAAATATCCAGTCCTAAAAGTATACCAAGTACACTTTATTTATACTTGAAGTATCCTTCAAGTATACTTGCAGTTAGCCAGTTTGGTACGGGTGAAGAAATATCTTTTCTCCCACTCATTGCTTCATTCTCATTTTTGCTAGGGAAAAGATAAACCTGTATTTTACCGGGGTTTAGGGGAAAAACAGCTCACATGCATCATTAATTCTAAAATGTTACTGTCACTTTATCATTCTATACATTATAACTAGAATGACGTCACCAATTTCGTCAAACATTGCAACTGCCATTGAAGATGGTGTGATGCACCGAGGTCACGTTACAACTTATTTTACTAATAAATTAAACCTGAATAGCTTTACTCTGGGGATTAATAGAATCAATCACCCCTGTATAATTGAGACACATAAATCTTACCCTGGGGTTGAGATTTATGAATTTTAACACTGGGTAAAGCCTCGTGATAAATTCATAAATCTTACCCTCAGGTTTAGATTTCTCAGTCTATATCACACAGAAGATTCTATTAATCCCCAGGGTAAAGCTATTCAGGTTCATTAGGAGGCTTTAGTTCATTTACCCCTGAAACTTCATAGTGAAATGTTCCAACCTTTGAATTGGAAAAGTTGAATTGTATGTCTTCTGGGATGAATAAGAAAATGAGTACTGAATCTCAAAAAATCTTATTGATGCCATAGGTTGTAATTTCTATCTGCATCACCCTCCTGAATATGATTCTGATGCTAAAATAGTGACGACAGGTAAATGATGATGTGATGATATAGGGACCTACACAACCTTCCATCTACACCTTAGAATTTTAGTTATGGTCTGACTTTCCTAAATTCTCATTGACTAGAATATAGTCACATTGAGGTCAATATTTTGTGATATTGACCTGATGTTTCTACTTTTAGAAACACCAGGTCAATATTTTTTTATGACATCAAAATCATTGTGATGTCACAGTGCTCCACTGAAAATTTCACACTTGATCAAGATAGATAAAATGCAATTGCAGTCTTTCGCAAACAAGTTTCATAGCTAATATAAAAAGTAAGGACCTTTGATTGGGTTAATTGGGTTAATATGGTGTTATACCAACCTAGTAGAATCTAAAATATTGATTCTACCAGGTCATAGAAAACCATATTGACCTTACCAAAGGTCCATAATTGATAAGCATTATTTTATTATCCCTGTATGAAGAACTTGTATGTCAATTTGTAGGGGATTAGCAGCAGTATTCATTTTGAACCATAAGGAATACTTTAAAAGCTAAATGAAGTGATAATAGAAAATTTATGTGATTTTTTTTTCTTCTCGAATTACAGAGACAGTAATGACCCTTACTCTGACGAGCGCGGTAGACGGAGAATGTCCGGGGGTCGAGGTGGAAGAGGGCGTGGTCCTGGGCGACGCTGGGCTAATGAGAGGCGGAGCATGATATCAGGTATGTCACATGATCAAAATATCCGTACTCAAAGTGAAAATGAATCGACCATAGTGCTTTTAAAGATAAATTGTTCAACTGAAGTGTAAGTTTATGTGAATTATCTCCCTTGCTATTATCTAAAGCAAGTCATTCAGATTACCTAGTCCAAGGTGAGTTAAAAAAAAATCCTGAGTCATGATATGGTTTAAATCACAACCCTGTAACTTTTAAAATTATGTTGTTATGACCCTGCTGACTCCTGGAGGGTAAACTATAGAATAATATACACATCAATGTAGATTAGATATGAAGCTACTCTGATCTTGGAAATAAGTTGTTGAATAAAGAAAGTATGAAGCTCCCCTTGGGGCTAAGGTTCAGATAACTTTTTGATTCTGTATATATATTTCATTTAAGACATTTAGAACTTGCACCATTATATTTCCACATGTTAACAAGGAAAACGAAATCTCAAACAGATTTTATATCCATTTGCTAAATATACTAAAGATAAGTCGAAGTCTGATATATACGATAAGTTAAGTCTGATAGTGAGCTGAAAATAAATAATGTGTTTCTGAAAGGAAGTAGTAAATGCATGGGTGAAACAATAGAACACCTGGTAATGTTACCTCCCCTTATGCATTTACTCCTCAACATGATAAAGTCCAGACAGTAAACATGTAACGGTAATATGGATTGTATAAAACACCCTGAAGTGGCCTTATCTTTCCATCATTGTAAAAGGTTTTACTGACATTGAAAAAGATAAAACTGAACAAGTTTTGTTTGCTAACAGGAGATGAGAGCGGTCAGAATGTGACAGATTGGTCAGCGGAAGTGACTGCAGAGGAGCAGAAACATACAGGGTACCTTACCGACAGTGTTCTGAGTGGGCGAGGCCGAGGTGGGCGTGGGCGTGGCCGGGGGCGTGGCTACGGTGGCTATCCCTCTTACAGGACTGTAGGTAAGTCTATGTGGGTAATTATCCCTCATGACTGCAGATAATATAAACATTTATTACTCCTTCAATGCAGCAGGTTTTAGGTTTGGGTGGAAAACTGAGAATCTGAATAAATCACATGCATAATATATTGATATGTAGAAATCTTTTATGTAAAAAATATCTAAAAAAAACATTTTATCAAGGAAAAAAAACCGGAAACATTAAAGGCCCAATATACGTAACTTCAGGAAATTTTTTGTGATTCTGAAAAATTCTGAACAAAAATCCAGTTGATAACCATGGAAAAATAAGCCTAAAATGAAGTAAACCTGAGCGGTAACTAACAAGAAACTCTTGACAGAAAAATCCAAAGAATTGAAAATAATTCAGGTGGGCTCAACTTCAACAACAAGCCGAAGTTAGAAGACATTTCAATATGGAAGCGTGTTTACAAATACTGAGTTTCAGCTGCTGCTGTATGGGTTACCGCGTTTGATTTTCGCTTCAAGTTTTGCCGGAAGTTACGTACATTGGGCCTTTAAGAAACCTTGTGTTATCTGTATTTTGCAGCTTATGACTCTGAGGATCCTAGAGATCAAAGGTCACGTCGGCGTATGACAGACGATGATGACACAGTCCTTGACAACGCCAGTGTAAACAGCCAGGATCAAGGTATACATGGTCTGTCGTATTTATATTGTCTTAACTACAGTTTTCTCCATCCTGAAACCTAAAAAAACTATTCTCACAACAACTTGGTACCCCTAAGGACTGTTCCAGAATTAACTATGTGGGAGGGGCGAGAGGCACTCTTTCAGAGACTCCTCACCAATTAAATAATAAAAGAGATCTGATTTTAACCCCACCATCCATCATATATTAATTCAGGTGCCTCCTGCCTCCCCGACACCAATTACTTATGGAACCTCTCTTTGTCTATTTAACATCAACCCTTTACCTCAACCCGGTGTATTAGTAACCCTCTTCCTTCTCCAAAGTCTCATTGTGAACTCTTTAACCTAAATCCTCCTAAAATTCATTCCATCTTACAAACCTTTAATATGTGTGGTTGACATTGTAGTCATTATTTATTAGCTAATATATATATAACATAATTGGTTTTGTTAATCCCATCTTACAAACCTTAACAAGGTGTATTCACTTTTTAATCATTATTATTAGCTAACATATAATATGTTATATATTTGGTTTTGTGAATCCCATCTTACAAAGCTTTAAAATGTGGTATTGACTTTTAAAACATTATTTTTAGCTAACATATATGTGATATAATTGGTTTTGTTAATCCCATCTTACAAACCTTTAAAATGTGTTGTGTACTTTGAAATCATTTTTCTTTAGGTAATGTATTGAACATAACTGGTTTTGACACCTCTAACATCTACATTGCCATTTTTATGAACCAATCTATAAAAAGTTCAGGATTGGCTCTCTTCTGAACTTTTATGATGGGTAATGTATATATCTAAATTTGTGTCAACAGATGAGCGGCGGCCAGAAAGAAGGCGACGCAGACGAAGGAACAAGTTCCGTGGTAGCAGTAGTGCTGCCTCTGGCACAGAAACGGACAATAGTGTATCTAATTATCGCCCCGGAGGTGGACCCAGTGGTCCCCGCCCTGGGGGCAATAATGGCATTAAGACTGAGAACTCTAACATGCCTAATCAGGTCCGCCCTAAAGTTGAACCTGTCGCACCCCAGACATCAGCTGCATCCCCACGACAGACACAGTCCCCCTCCCGTCAGTCACCTGGCCCCGGTAAGTCCTACCCACAGTCTGGCAGCAAACCCAATACACCAAGCAGTCAAAATAAACCTTCCCAGGGGTTACCAAACAAGGGTCCCGCCCCGAAGGAGCAGAGGGAGCCTAGGAAGAACGGGGGAGCCTCGAACCAGAGGTTTCCTCCTACAGCAAGAAATGGCAATCTACAAAGTGGGAGTGAGACAGAATCAAAAGCCAAGGGAAGCTTTCCTAATGGCAACAACAGCAACAAACCAGCTGAGCACATGGTGAATGGTGAGTAGGCGTGGCCCAAGTGGGCGTCTCCAGCAGTGGGTGTGGTCACACGCCCAAGGACACGCCCCAATCTCCAATAAACTGCTGTCTGTTTGCCTCTGCTTCACACCCGTAGTCACGGCCTCCCTACTTAGTGTTGACGGATCAGGCGTGTCACACCAGACGAGTCTTTATCACCGGATTGGAAATCAATAAGAAAACATACAGAGGAGTGAATAACACCACAAACACTTGAAAATGTGTAGTCAAAACTGATACACAAATTGATTGACAGATTTTTGTTTTTTTTTTCTTATCGGATGTGGACATTATGACACGAGAATGACTTCGTGAATACTCTATTGATACAACGCTTGAAGCCATGAATTCTTACTGTGTAACTACATTGTATGTGTATATTTATGATGAAGGTCATATACCGACTGTGCAGTGGTTGTGTATAAAATGGTGGGTCCATCTCAGATCTGTTAGTTGAAAGAAATAGAATGGCACACTTACCAGTCTCTCACAGAAAACAGCTCCTAGTACAGGAGTAGTGTGGGCTTCAAATAGGTAAGGAAGGTTTGAGCATTACATAGGGTCTTCACCTCAGTACATTTGCTATGAAAGTGTTATTGAGACCATTGTGAGGTAAGGAAGGGTTAAGGACACCAGTTAAGTCCTGAAACCATCATGTCATGAGAAAGGGTTTAGGACACCGGCTAATTGTCCTGAAACTATTGTGTCATGGAAAAGGGTTTAGGACGCCGGCTAATTGTCCTGAAACTGTTTTTGTTATGAGTTAGGGTCGTAGGACACAGACCTTTTATGATAGGACATCTGTCTCAACAAAACTTATCCGAAAAAACTTATTTCTGAAAAAATGATGAGAAAGAAAAAAAATGTTTGCATTGTAAAGGTAGAAAAGAGTTTTGTAGATATGAAAGCAAGATTTTAAAGTTATTAGAAGTAAGTTAAATCATTGAATTTTTTTTTTCCGTAAAGTTAAATATAGATCTTCTGGTCTTGACCGTAAAGTTAAATGTAGATCTTCGGGTCTTGACCGTAAAGGTTGATGTAGATCTTCGGGTCTTGACCGTAAAGTTAAATGTATATCTTCGGGTCTTGAAGAAAGGCAATGAAAAAGCATGTGTAGTGATTGTAGCTGATAGCCATCAATCATTGGGATTTGTTTATCGTAAGAATTAGTTCAGAATGAAGCTGATTGAGTTTATCTTGTGAGGTAAGTGTCCTCGAGCTGTCTCTATTGTCAAGTTTGACCTGGAGACTTAGGTCTGCCTTTGGTTTATAAGAGACTGATGCTTTAACACTGAGAAGCTTTGGCCAGTTAAGCTTTCTGTATATGTATCAAGTACGACTTGTAACCACAGTATAGCTGTGGAAACAGATACAGAAAGGACTATCCATGTTTACGTAACAGTGAACCTGATTTGGATAGTGTAAGCAGTGCTTGATTTAGGTAAAGAGTTCTAGATACCCAACCATGACCCCATGTAATGGTGGTCGATCCAACTTAACCCACGATCATTGTGGTTATTTGGAGTGTAAGCACACCACTGTACAATGTTTATAAACATCAAACCCATCAAACATTTCTGTGCTGCTACAGTCAAAGAGCAAATGTCAGACCATTTTGTCACACAATCATGTCACATGATGATCACGTCGCATGACTCGTACATACTACGGTAATACATATTAAAATTGCTGCATTATTTTCATAAAAAAAAAGATTTGTGATAACAAAAAAAAAAGTATTTTTAAATCAGTTCCTATTTAATACTAATCTGGTTTCTAAACAAGTATTGTGGATTGCCAAGACATACTAACATACTCTTATATTCACATTGATCATTAGTTCATTTATAATTTCTTGAAATGGATTTTACAAGACTGTAGTAGACTAGAAAAATTTCATTATATACTATTCTTATCATAGCTTGCAATTTCCCATTTATATCATAATAGTGATATTGTATTATTGAAATGTTTAAAAGTATCATAAGATACATGAGTTTCGATGCTCTGACATTTGCTCTGAGACGGAGTAGAGTATAACACCTGTGGACGACTGTACAGGTAGGTCTCCTATACCTGTATCTTGTGAGAGACTCCATTGTACACTGGAGCTTTGTTTTAAAGTGTTCATATTATTTATTAATGAATTCAATTCTGTAATTATTTCCATACAACACATTTTACTGTTGGTTTTCATTGTTTTAATTATAGTTTAATGTCATATATATCTTTGTGTATGAGGGTGAAGATACAATTTGCCAATATGTCCTTACAGTTCCAGATGAGCGTTTAACTATCTTCTGTGTACTGGTGTTGTTTCACTGTGTTACCCAGTGCCCACAGCCCGATGTATGACAAGTTTACACATGTGTCGTGATTTGAGCCCGTCCTATGCCTGTACACCTGTGAGATTTTGTAGTGAACAGTTAAATACTACTTCCTTCACCCTTCCTGGTTCTGCCTGCATTTATTGTTACACTTAAGTGCTGACTCAAAAGCACTCTTCTTGCGGTCGTCTAATGTTTTAAGATAGTTCCGTATTGCATCTTTTAATCACATTTAAGTGTAGGGTTAAAGATTCCAACTCAGTGTCATTTGGATATATTACAAGATTTGTAATATAGTACCTTGGTATATGAAACTTTCCTGATACTTAATCATTATGTCAATCACACAGAATAGCACGACTGTTAGGGGTCATTCTCAGCATCATCAGAGATCTCAGCGTACTAGTTGTTATGTTTGTAATCGGGAATAACTTTATGCAAAATTTGCATTTAACAGCTGAAGTAGGAGATTATATCTTGTACTGTAATTCTGTCTCAAACACTAGTGATTGAGGAATTAATACAGTACTAGCATTTTACTGGTCTTTCTCATTAGTAATCAACACATGCACTCTTTTGTTATAAGAATATGTGAAAAGCAAAATTGTCTAGTATGACAAGATCCAACTTGTTCACAAATCATTTTACGTGTCATTACTTGTGCCACTTTGATGATGCATGTACCTGTGAATGTTGGCAGTACCAGGACTGAGTCAGGCTTGATAGCATTGTCTTTGTGTACCATATATACATTCTAAATTTTCAGTTGTGATTTTTTTCTTTGGCTTTTTCTATTATCATTAATTATTTATGTCCTGAATTTTCATTATAAAACATGAACTCTTTGTGTTATTAGACAATAAAGCGAGTCTGTGTGGATGAAATACGTCATTGTCTGAAACCTGGTCATATGATTAAATCTAGGTTAATTTCTTTGTGTGTATTTTTGAGTTGTCTTTCCCTAGTTTCTGCTTTGTGTGGCTGGCAGCTATCTCACCTAGATGTATTGTAGAGATGGAATCCCTTGTGTTATGTGGTTAAATGTATATTGTATGTGTTCTTTGAAAGCCACATTTCCAAATTTATCTTCCAAATATATATTATATTTTATACAAAATTTCAATTTGTTGTGTTCCTGACATAATGTGAATGACTAAGGAAAAGTTCTGAATTTCAGAATTAAGGCTCGGGACAGCTGGTATAAACAGAAAAAGGTATCAGTTTAAATCTATGTGTGTATACCTGTAGGATTAAAAAAGATGTGTGGGAACATTAAGGTCAGTGGGAAAGGTTCACATTAAAAAAAAAATCTGTTTGATTTGGTAACATAACATTAAAACATCTTAATCAAGCACAGGCACTGCCTAGCCAGCGAGCCAGCTTTTTGTGTGCTCAGTAAGAGCTATTCCTGTTAAATATCTCTCCCACTATGGGACTCCAGGTAGTGTTTAGCAGTACCACCAACAGAATTTTAGTTAAAGATGTATGTTTAAGTAATAGAAAATATAGGTAAGAAGCCCGACCATGGATAGAAAGTGATTTATTTTGGATCATGAAGTCGGAAATTTATACTGGAATAGCACTTAACACAAATAAAGCCACCCTTCGCCTCTTGCGACTAGGTCTCTTTCTCTATTTGCATATAATAAATGTTGTGGGAGGCAAATACTATAAGGCACAGTGTATACACAAACTTGAGCTATTACCGTCAATATTGTGCACAATACAGATTAGGGGAGTTATAGGACAGAAGAGGTAGTCATTTTGATGTGATTCGAAGTGGGTTTTTTTCTATACAAATGTAACTTTAAAAGTTCATATTAATATAATTTGCAAAAAATAAAGTGTAATGGATAAAACTCTTTAGAAATTATTTCATCTTAATTTCCATTCTAATTACCTGGTACAAAATGACTTGATACTGAATTTTGTGATAGGTTAATGTCATTTCTGTCCGGATATGCATGGCTTTGTGATTTTCATTTAGATAATCTTGGATGTATTCAGAAAATGGACAAGCAACACAGTACATGGTCAATCAAAAGTTAAAACATGTTGCACATCGCATTTAATTGGGCCACTTTTCTATTAAGTTGCCCGGTATTTCTTCAATGTTCTTTGGTATGATGTATATAGCACAAAATATGCACATATTCTATAGAAAACAATTACACTTACATGGCATAAAATAAGTTGTCCACATCATCAGTCTGTCCCAGATTGTTGTCTAGTCCATTAAAGATGTACTTGTTAATCTGGGAGTCTCAGAGTTTCTGATAATGAAATGTTTATCATTACATGTACTACGGGGTCACAGTCATACAAAATGTCCACTATATTACTTCAGGGCAGTCCGATGTATTCTTTCATGGATCGTAATAGACAGAAAAAAATTACAGTAGTTGCAAGGCTTGTTTGGGTTAGAGTTTCTGAACAGTTAAATTTTGTTTGGTGAAATTATTCAAATTAAAAATTGGTCATCCAAATTTCCTGAGATCAAGAGATCTATGGTCTATTCATTGTCATGCTCATCAAAGATTTCAACTAAAGATGACTAAATTCTTCCTAGATTGCTGTATCATGCTTAATTGTGACATGTCTGTAACATGGGTTCAAGGTCACACAAAGGGGTTAAAAGGTTAAGTCTTTATAGTTCTAACAATGGTTGAATATTTGTGACAAATCTGAACATCAGGTTGTATCAGTCCAGTACTTTGTGTGGTTGTTTCATTCTTTTTCTTTGTAGCTGTTATTTATTTTCAATATTGAAAGAGCCAAAACAAATTTTAAAGGACTGTCAAATATTTGTTATTTGAGGAATTTTGTTCAGTTAATCCAGATCTCTCACAAACATGCACGCCATACAAATTTATAGAAACAAAAAAATATAATTTAGCATAGAAATAAAGAAAGAGAAAAATATAGACTGTTTATAATATCTGCAATCTGACAGCAAACTTGCTATATCTTGGAAAGATAATGTGTCTTTTATTAAAATAAGCTCTAGAGTGCAATTCCATACAGAGTTATGACCCTTGGTCAGTTTCTGCCAACACTATATTGTAGTTTACATGAGGTATTTGCTTTTCCCCTCTGTTTATTGGTCTGTCTGACCACATCTTATTTTGAATTTAGATCCACAAGTGTAACACAACTGTCAGAAATTCATGTAATTTGTGTGTTACATACTGATCATGATTAAATTTTGAAACCCAAAGATTTTCTGTAGCATATACTAGCTTACACTCAACTGTATATGGGCTAAACATAACATAATGGGAAGACCGTGTTCCTCAGTAAGTTCTATTTTGGTGTGGATGTTAATTTTAATCCTGTCAACATGTGGGAAAGTATTATGTGCTTGTTTCTATACATAGAATTCTGTAGATGTAGTCCTGTTGTTAACCTGTAGTCCAGTGACTACCCATGTTTATTTCTTACATTTTACCCTTAATCAATTTGTCTAGTCCTTTGTTCTCCTATCACTAAGCAGTATACATGTTGAAGATTTTCAGTTACTGAAATATTACAAGTAGACGTGTCGGTATAAGAGAGGAACAGATACGTTTATATAAGTGTAAAGAGTGGTTGTTGGAGGCCCCTTTTGTAGTGTTCAGTTTCACACACATAACCTTCCCTCATTAGAAAGGAGACTGCTTCATTTTGACCATAAAACTTTCCAATATCCCTTGGAATCTTTAAATCCAAACTCACTGAAAAAATGGGTAGTGATAGTAGACAAATGTTTCCTCTGGAAAATATCAAATAATATTATCATTTGTTACAAATATGGTAACATGTTAACCAAAACATGTTGTATGGAGCCAACCTTTATCCCCTTACCATGTATTGTAACTGATGACCTCTTGTATTATAAATCCCTTCAGAAGCAATGTTTTAACTTTGTGAATTACTGGGCGAGTCAAACTGAGCTCCTTGTGTGCGTGTGTGAACATTAAACTTGAGAATTTTGGTACATTTGATTAGGTGTATTTTATATGTGAAACTGGTGACATTTACACCCTGGGCCCAGTTGTTCAAAAGTTGATTAGCTTAATCAGTGATTATCGCAAATGTTAATTTCCCTGTAACTTTAAAATGAAATTATAGATCGAGTTACATCTTCGCATATAACAAATATTTAATAGTGTCAATTAACATGCAAAATTTCAAGATTTTACCTTTTACACTGACAGAATTACTAAAGTTTGAAAAATGTTGTTAAATAGCGATTAAGCTAATCACTCTTTGAACAACTGGGCCCAGGTCAATGATCAACAACATAGAAGACAGAATTTAAGGAATGTGTCATAATATGTCATATACTTGTTGAAATTCTGGCCAGATTTGATGGCTGTAGGCAAATGTTACGACTGTGTATTCTTACAAGTGGTTGAGACTGAAACCTATGGGACACAGTCGAGGGTTGAAATGTTTACAGGAGATTGATACAGGAGCCTGTATACTGGGCCACAGTTGAGGGATACTATACTTACAGGATATTTTACTGGAAATGATACAAGGGTCTATGCAGTAGATAAGGCCCAAGAGAATTTATCAATGTGGTCTAAGAATATAGTGATGAAAAAGTACACTTCCTGTCTATGTTGTAGAGACTAGGCCTGGTCCCCAGTTAGAGGAACATTGTTTTATAAAAAGAAATGACCTTTTCACATCAACACATTAATGAAATTGAAGAAAGTTATTTAATTGACACTTTTCATCATCTTCAGCAATGCTTTCCTATGGAAAGCCTCAGTTAATGAATTTACAAACAAAATTTGTAAGACTTTGTCCATATCCTAGTTTCACAAATGTTCCTTAACTTAAAAATGTCCTAAAATACCATCACATATTTTACCATCCTATAGAAACCTGAATATCAGAAACTCCCAGTGTTAATGATTGTTGCTCGTGGGCTGGTAGGTACCACTGGCCGGGGGCTGGTAGGTACCACTGACCGGGGGCTGGTAGGTACCACTGACCAGGGGGCTGGTAGGTACCACTGGCCGGGGGCTGGTAGGTACCACTGACCGGGGGCTGGTAGGTACCACTGACCAGGGGCTGGTAGGTACCACTGACCGGGGGCTGGTAGGTACCACTGACCAGGGGACTGGTAGGTACCACTGACCGGGGGCTGGTAGGTACCACTGACCGGGGGTTGATAGGTACCACTGACCGGGGGCTGGTAGGTACCACTGAAGTGACAGATCTGATACTAGACTGTATTATAGTGACATATTAGTGGGGCACAGTGAGGTTTGTACCTCAGCTGACCTCTGACCCAATACTTTGTGTTACAGCCAATGGAAAGCTCACAACACTATAGAGCAATGACCTTATATACTAGGACAACCAGGGCCAAGGTGTTCAAAGCCTGATAGTCTTAACATCTTTATCACTTGAGATAATAATGGATTAATCCTGATCTATTAATGTTTCATAGGGGTGACATGAAGAAGGTTTTCCTTTTGATATATTTCTGGGGATAAAGAATATTATTTCATTTTTAATCCCCATGCATATGCATGTACATTGGAAATACTTTAATTTCCAATTCAAGATGAAAAAAACACAAGAACTCGTGTAAAAAAAGGTTTTAAAGAAACAATTTAGCACTTTGGATATTTTATTTGACAATGCTAGAAAAGTTTTGAACAAATTGGCCTGGTTGTTTTACATCCAGGACTTAAACCAACACCCATAAAACATGCTGATTCCCCAACAGTTGTTAATCCATTGAATTGTTGTACAGATTACAATATGGTGCCAGGCAAGGTTCTGAGCAGGGACATTGAGGATGATGTAAGCTGTACATTTGATATTAGGCTTTCCATCAGATGTACATTTTGTTGTTTATAAAATTGTCCTTTTGTATGCAAGGACAATCGTGTTTCGTTCACAAATGTAATTTAGCAAATATTTTGCTTCTGAATGAACTTGTGATCCCGAACTGAAAGCCCTGTTGGCGGGAGAATGTTCTACTAACTAGTAGCTGTACAGTACAACAGTGTTTGATTTTTTAAGCAAAATGTGAAATAGAATCATCAAAAATAAAATAAAAACCTAATACTTACCTTGTGTTTTCTTTTATCTGGACATTGGTATGGTAATAGCTTTGTCTTGTCAGACAAAGAACAGTGGATAAGCTATAACCATACCATTGACTGTATTGAAATTATTGTCTTTTCCATAATATTTTTTGTGCAAGGATGTGCCCTGAGCCAACAATAACTTAAGATCACCTGGTCCAAAGGACCAAGTCGAGCTTATGACACATCATGTTGTCCGTCCATCTGTTGTTTATTTATACTATTTTTATAGATTTATAGGTCATCTGACCCAAAGGTTTGATGACCTATTGCCATTGTGCTTCTCCTGTCGCCGTCCACCGTCTGTAAACTTTTCCTTAAACAATCTTCTTCTCAATAACCAAAAGGCCCAAGATGCTGATATTTGGCCTGTAGGTAAAAAAAAAAATTACCTGGGATAGAGTGCTACAAAATTCCTCATATCAATGACCTTGACCTAATTTCAAGGTCACAGGGGTCAAATATTAAAATCTTCAAGAATCTTCTCAATAAACAAAAGGCCCAGGATGCCGATATATGGCCAGTAAGTACCTGGGATAGAGTACTACAAAGTTTTCTCATATATGTATCAATGACCTTGACCTACTTTTAAGGTAACAGGGGTCAAATGGAGAAAAAAATCTTTAAAACAACTTCTCTCGAGTAACTATAAGGTCAAGGGTGAAGATATTATGCTTATAGCACGCTGGAATGAAGGGCTACAAAAAATACCATAAAAAATTGTATAGATTGTCAGATGACCGTTAAGGCCCATAAACCTCTTGTTATAAATTGGACTCGCTTTCAGAGAGGGTTAAATCTGTCAGGTCTATCGAGAGATGAAATACTGTCCAACCCTACATCAATATTACAATCATTTGAAAAACCCGTTAATGATAAAGACACTGACTTAACTCTGATACCGAAACTACACAAGAATCCTTATAAGCAACGTTTTATCGTTGGCTCGTCTTATTGCTCAAACAAGCTATTATCAAAACTTCTTACTACCATTATCAGTACCGTTAAATCAGGGCTTCAGTCTTGTGACACTTTAAACTCCAGAAGTGGCATTAATGGGATGTGGATTTTGAAAGACTCGAAAACAGTCTTGAGCACCACCTCCTCAAAATGTTTCGTCCATCAAAACATTTGATTTTTTCCAACCTGTACACTACCATACCACATACCAAACTGAAAGAACGTCTTCGGTCTCTTATTATCAGAACTTTCTTTTCCAAGAAAGATAACCGACGATAGAAATGCATGATTGTGAGCTATCTTGGAACATACTTTGTGAAAAACACAACAAAAGCTAGGTTGAAATATACCTAGGAAGATATAGTACGAATGATTGAATTCCTGGTGAAGAAATAAACACCACACTCATCAGTGGATGGAGTTTCCATGCTGCATGTTGTAACTTTTTAGTATCTTTGCTATGAACATTTTCCTGAGGGAGGGTGGGAGGAATACGCTGAATATAGTGATGGAGTGATAGTGATGTTTTAGAATAATGGCGCGTGTGAGCTGTCGTTTCCTACCCCGGTAAAAGACAGGTTTATCTTCTCAAAAAAGGGGAATGAACCAAACGAAGCGTGGGAGAAATTCTTATCTATCGTACGCTTTCGGTAGATATTAATGTAATGTAACTTACAGAATATATACCTTTATAATACTCAACACAACTGATGGAGCATTTCTTTACAGTCAATTGAACAAAAGATAACCACCACAGACATGTTCAAAACAAACTCAGTATATAGCCTTTAATTTATGAATTTAGAAGTACAATTTAACTACTTCTGTATAAGTTTCAATCGTGTTCTACGAAAATGTGTATATTATGTACCGTGTCACTACTCAAATGAGATCAACCGTGACTATGGAGGCTCCAGCAAACCTCGGGGACTAAAAAATCCACCAGCAGAGCTACCCCCTATCCTTAAAGAAGACGTTACACATACACATATGCTGCACATTTTACATTCAGTAATAGATACAATAAGTATTGTGCTCGCAAAGTTTAAGCTAAAATGTAACATTCGTATTTTAAAAGAATTCTGTTGGAGCCCATCGCAGTGGACCTTCGCAGCTAGCTAGTGTCACCATTATAATGTCAATACTTTGTCTACTGTGATCCAGTTGGACGTGTTCCTGGTGGTGCAGGATCACCTGTAAAAGAAATGGAAAATATAGCTTGTTATGACACCAAATTTAGATTAACATGTGTACATTAATTTCTTTAGAATTACATGTTACATTCCTTTAGTTAAAACACCCCAAGGATACAGAACTATTATAAACCATTCTACAATTAACTAGCATTATCTGTGAGACATAAATGGGAGTTCCGTGATTAGACAAGCGTGCTGTAGTTTTAAGGTAAACTAGATATTTGTTTTGTGTGAAAACAAATACAAATGCCTCTCCTTTAACGAATTAAGCCTTACAACTCGGATAGGATGTTTCTAGTACTGGAGTAGATTGGTTCGGGAAATGTTAACAGTCAGAATGGCCTAATGCCAATGACATGTACATCATCTATTGGGGATAAAGGTATGCTTCAAGTTCCATCAAGCTATCTTTAATTTTCGAAAAGGACACAAGAAATAAATGAATTGCATCAATCAAAACTACATATTTCTCCTGGCTTACCATATCAACCGCCGTCCTAGTTAGCGTTAAACTTTATCAAAAATGGTCGTGAACCTGCGCAACCCGCCAGATAATTATATAACTATACCTTTTGCTAAATTTTGATGCAATCAAGATCACTTGAAATTATCACTTAAAAATATAGACTAAAAATATTTCACTAAAATGCATCATAGACAATATCTACTTCCCAATTCTTTGTAGGACCATATCTACAGCCAAATTCACTTGGCAACCACACGACCATATCTACTTCCAACTTCACCTCGCAGCCACAGGACAATGTCTACTTTCAAATTCACCTTGCAATCGCAGGACTATATCTATTTTCAAATTCACCTTTCAATCGCAGGACAATATCTACTTTCAAATTCACCTTGCAATCCCAGGACTATATCTCCTTCCAAATTCACCTTGCAATCGCAGGACAATATCTACTTTCGAATTCACCTTGCAATCGCAGGACTATATCTACTTTCGAATTCACCTTGCAATCGCAGGACTATATCTACTTTCGAATTCACCTTGCAATCGTAGGACTATATCTACTTTCGAATTCACCTTGCAATCGCAGGACTATATCTACTTTCGAATTCACCTTGCAATCGCAGGACTATATCTACTTTCGAATTCACCTTGCAATCGCAGGACTATATCTACTTTCGAATTCACCTTGCAATCGCAGGACTATATCTACTTTCGAATTCACCTTGCAATCGCAGGACTATATCTACTTTCGAATTCACCTTGCAATCGCAGGACTATATCTACTTTCGAATTCACCTTGCAATCGCAGGACTATATCTACTTTCGAATTCACCTTGCAATCGCAGGACTATATCTACTTTCGAATTCACCTTGCAATCGCAGGACTATATCTACTATCGAATTCACCTTGCAATCGCAGGACTATATCTACTTTCGAATTCACCTTGCAATCGCAGGACTATATCTACTTTCGAATTCACCTTGCAATCGCAGGACTATATCTACTTTCGAATTCACCTTGCAATCGCAGGACTATATCTACTTTCGAATTCACCTTGCAATCGCAGGACTATATCTACTTTCGAATTCACCTTGCAATCGCAGGACTATATCTACTATCGAATTCACCTTGCAATCGCAGGACTATATCTACTTTCGAATTCACCTTGCAATCGCAGGACTATATCTACTTTCGAATTCACCTTGCAATCGCAGGACTATATCTACTTTCGAATTCACCTTGCAATCGCAGGACTATATCTACTTTCGAATTCACCTTGCAATCGCAGGACTATATCTACTCTCGAATTCACCTTGCAATCGCAGGACTATATCTACTTTCAAATTCACCTTGCAATCGCAGGACTATATCTACTTCCAATTCACATTGTTACCACAGGACTATATCTAAAGCCCAATTTACCTTGCAGCCATTAGACCATATCTGCACCCGAATTTATCTTGCAACCATACAAAATACGCATTATACAACTTGGAACATCAAAACAACCTTGATAGCATAATGAAATATGATTCTACAATCAAACAACGAGAATGTGGTTTCTACAAAACCCGACGTGACTAAAACACGTCAGTTCTAAGTATAACATTGGTTGTCGAATGTTGATAAAACCTTTGAACATTGGATCAATACATTGCATCAATCAAAATTACCTATTTCTCCTGGCTTTACCATATAAACCGCCGTCCTAGTTAGTGTTAAAATTTTATCAAAAAAGGTTGTGAACCTGCCCAACTCGCTAGACAATTATATGACTATACCTATTGCTAAATTTCCACTGAAATCACCAAACAGTCATGCAACTAGGAATGTCACAGAACCAAAACGACCATTTCCATGTGAAGTCGAGAAGCCAATAGGTTATTGGCTATTATGCATCAACTGTGATTCAACTTGGCTCTCGAACTTTGTATCCTAGGGACAAATGGCCGACAGCCTATCATTTAGACCATAGTGACTCCTATATGCATAGTAATGATATAATCCATATTTTGATTCGCCCACAACGTTACTATATTTTGATTTTATCAATCAAAGATACTGTTTCAAGATCAAATATAAATATTACTTTCGTATATGAGGATGCAAGTTTGCGATCATAGATATCACACGGCAGTTTGTTCAACACCGCTGCCGGGGGTTGGGATTGTTAATTTTGCATCATTAGCATACTAATATCTCTTAGAAGGTGACCACATAAGCAGCTTAAATCAAGAGTTTGGAGCTACAAATGAGACCATAACCGAGCGTTTCTTCTTGTTCGATCGGGAAGCTACATTTATGCATTGGCAGTAAATGGCTACAAATATAAATATTACTTTCGTATATGTGGATGCAAGTTTGCGATCATAGATATCACCTATTTTGGCATTTGTTGCCGGGGGTGGGGATTGTTAATTTCGCAACATTAGCATACTAATATCTCTTAGAAGGTGATCACATCAGCAGCTCAAATCAAGATTTTGGAGCTACCAATGAGACCATAACCGAGCGTTTCTGCTTGTTCGATCGGGAAGCTACATTTATGCATTGGCAGTAAATGGCTACAAATATAAACCTTGCTTATACCTGAGTTTGATTTTGCCAAGTGCTCTTTAGCCCGTTTCATTTTATCATCAGTCATGGGATGTTTGGGCGAGTTCTTCCTGGTGCCGGGCGGGCTGTTACCGAGGTCCCTCGTGACGTCACGTTTGAAGTTTAAATTATATCCAGGACCTGTTGATGAACGTGCAGTTACGACAAATTAAAAACTGCGAATCAGGTAACTCAAGTTTGATTTTTATCTTAAAAACGTTTGTCTCTCCGTGAACTGTTCAAGAGTCAATTCAAAAGTCAAAAAGCTTTCTTTAACGTCGCATACATGTACATAATAACATTAGCACTGTAATGCTATTCTTGCGACAAACATGTGTATAAAAAGTATTTTAACAATATATCACAGTACATATATAATTATAACAACTAGATAATCATACAATAGGCTTACAGTACATCATAAGTATATTAAATCACAATTGCTTAACTTAATTACTCCTAAAAATGTAATTTAATAGTGAACACTTGTATACATCACACAGGTGTTACAAAAGAAAAAGTTAAAGCACTATCAAAGTGTAATGTACATATATGCTAATATAGCAAAATGACGAGTACCATTTCATAATAACATGTAGTCATTACGACAAACGTTTCATCAAACTGTATTAGCATGGAAAACCTAGTATGGAAAACTTCGTACAGCTTTTTGAAACCAGAAATAACAAGGATCTTTTGAATTAATTCATAATCTGTACAAAAAGACGATTAAATGCATTTTAAATGAAATCCCGCTCTACACTGTCGCTACACTCGTGTACATTTTATGTGTGGTCTGTGTGTGTCTGAACTGATTTTCTTGTACATGTATCTACATAAATTTGTATTTGCAACTTTAAAAAAAAATCATCAAAAACTTTTATTCATGAAATAATTGTATGACGAATTACATTTATTTTTCTTTTACAAGAGTATGTTAAGCATTTAATTTTAATTAACAATACCAAATCTTATAATAATATATATCTTATAATGGTTACACCATTTATTACACAATTCAATATTTCTGATTGATAAAAGTATCAAAAAGATGATTTTATGATAAATTTCCTGTATCAAGAGGTAAGTTTCACAGGTGAATTTACCTGTTGGAACTGAGACTACTTAAAGGGAAAAGACCTTAACCGTTATCACAACAAATTACCTTGTGGGCAAATTAAAATGTTGGCGTTCAGCGATTCAAGTTCAAGTTCTTAAATATCAGTGATAGCATTAATATATACAGCACAACATAATACAGACATATATACATACAAAACAACATAATAAAGACAACATATTATATGATTCATAAACATATACTGCGGAGAGTGAACACTAACCAGAATTCAACTCAGACCTCCTTTTGTTAGCTTATATTAAAAACTTGCAAAGATTTCTAATTTCAGATATGTTCTGACTAGTGAGAAGTTTGATTAATTTTAACATGCTTGGATGTCTTATGTAATATTTCCTTATCACTTTTAACCTTATATCAATATAATAAGGACATTTTAAAATGAAATGAAATTCGTCCTCAGCATCATTCAGGTCACATAACATACAAATCTGTTTCGTCTTTCAGTTCTGTTATATCTGCCACATTCAATATTTAACAATATGTGCATACATTCGAATTTTACATTATCTGCTTTATATAACTTATACCTACAGGTTTTGCAACATAATACTGGTGACCAAAATTACATATTTATTACATTTTTACCAAATTATTCATTCTATAAAAGTGATATTTTCCACTAGTAAGAAATATGATATTTTCACTAGTGAAACATATCACTTTTTCTGATTTGACCAATCAGAACGCTGCTTACAAACGACGTTTGGGAAAATCAAAAGCTGTCACTGCAGATTTTCCTAGAAAAAAGTAATAAACAGAATATCTAACAGTATCTTCAGTAATACCAAACATATTTCACTACTATTTTGATATTTTTCACTCGTGCTGCGCACTCGTGAAAGAAAATATATTAGCCCAACTCGTGAAATATATTTGGTATTACTGAAGATACTATTAGACATCCTCTGTTTATTGATACAATGCTCCTTTTGAAGATGAATTACTTTTTTCATAACAAATATTTGAACCACTTCTACAATATCTTTGGTGATATTAAAGATTCAAGAAAACATTAACTTCATTGCTTTTTTATTTTGTTTGAATATTAGTATCCTTTTAAGTATCTAATATCTCTATATGGTATGACCATGCACAATTTATTTTCTTTTTATTTTAAATACCGAAACAAAATGTGTGCACTTTGCATAAATCCTCATTTTTTGGTATAAACCGTATAAGCACAGCTATATTTCTGATTATCCGCTATAATTATATCTAATCAGACAACGTGGTTTAATTCATATTCAGTATCACCAAGCAATTTCAACAAATTAAAAGCTGAAATTACATGTACCGCATCAAACACTAGGTATACGTAAACTTTTTGTTTTACAATTTTTTAGATTATACGATATAACCTTACAAAATCTAAAAAGATCTGGTAAAAGATATAAAAATAAATTAATTATTTTGTATTTGTATTACAGTAATAATAATAATAATAAAAAATAAAAGACTTTATTTAGAATAAGACTCTTCCTCCAAGTGGTCGACTTTTAAAATGTACAATATTTACAACAATTCGTGTATACACTGTTTATATATGTTTAAACGAAAATAATTTCGGGTTATACCTACATTGACCACAGGACATTGCACAGTTCTCCATCATGAAATCTAATTGCTCAAAACATTCGCCAGTAGCCGCCCAGTATGGACATAGGTCATTGTTGTCCGCACAGCCTGTGATAATCAAAATAAAAAAATCAGAGAATACCAAATTGTCAACAAAACCATAATTGGAAATCAAAATCGATTTAACTAGAGGCAAAATATGAACTAAGGAAAGATTTACATCTTCATGTCACACAAAGAAACAGAATATTTCTCGATGAGACAAAGATGGCGATCATAAAACATGTCCATAGTTCTTATCAACTTGCATTTATCGAGTCATTGCTTTGTTAGTTTCCTGGTTAGCAGTCGACATCGATCACGATATTTAGAACAAGCCCTAGAATATCGAATCAACTGCGACATGTAAACACCATAGGTAAGAGGGAGGTTACTATCAGGAAATGGAAAGTTCACGATCGGAAAATTGATATCGTCACGTTTATCGTATAGCTTAGTAGTAAGCTGTCCGTGTTGGCCATAGTTTAAGTAAAGATCGAGATAAGAAACTGATGTAGAAAAGTCTGTTGTGTCCTTTAATTCAAGTTCAGTAGGGTATATACGATCGACTATTTCAGCAAACGCTTTGTTGTTTATAGAAAACACATCGTCGTTATACCTGAAAGTGAATTGAAAGATTTGGCAAGGGTTTTGTCACCCGTCCTGATAAGTCCCTCGACAAATTCAGCCTCGTATGAATAAAAAACAAGTCAGCCAAAAGACGGACACAGTTAATTTCCATTGGAATGCCAACAGTCTGCTGGAAAATCTTTCTTCCGTACTCAACAAAGATATTGTCAACCAGGAATTCAATCATTTGGACTATATCTTCCTAAGTAAATTTCATTCTAGTTTTTGTTTTGTTTTCCACAAAATATGCTCAAAGATAGCTCACAACCATGTATTTGTATCGTCGTTCACCTTTCTTGGAAAAGAAAGCTCGCATAAAGAGAACCGAAGAGCTCTCAGTTTGGTATGTGGTATGGTAATGTACAGGGTGGACAAATCAAATGTTTTGATGGAAAAACTTTTTCGAGAAGGGAGTGCTCAAGATTGATTAGAAGATCTTTTGAGTTTTTTCAAAATCCACATCACATTAATGATATATTTTGTTAAGTATGAAACAATTCAGATACATAACATTACACCATTCAAATATATATAATACATGTCCAGCCTCAAACAGACACATAAACAATTATGTTTCCATTATTAAAAACGATCAGTAAAATATTAATTGAATTATGACTGACAAGACATTATACAGTATCTGTAGTTTTTTGTTCTAATCCGTCAAAACGCTAATATCAAGATACACTGTACATATATTAATTGGAATTGTAAATCATCATCCAATATCAATTCGCATATATTTATTGTTATATTGAGAAAAATTGAGTAGTATTGTTAAATAACTAGTTATTGTTAGGTAGCAAATTACAGTAAAATCAATTGATTCTGAAAAACAAGGCCTATGTCTCAGAAGAAAAGATATAGAATTATGACCGAACAAAACAAAATAAACATGTTATATATGTCTGTGAACGACATGCTATTTCCAATACAAATAAAGAAATGAGAAGTGTATAATTTTTTTTCTATGTATGCTACTTGTGTGAAAACCATGGTAACCACATCAAAAAGAACCAAAAAAAGGCAAAAAACCCACTATTTTTGACCCCCGCAAATCGGAATTTTTTCCTAAGATCTTTCTTAAATGAAAGATAACATACTTGGTTGAAGAATTATCTGTGTCCCAGCAAAGGTCGTTTGTTTAGATTTTTCGCTATTTTCCCTCATGTGCTGTTGTTAGAATTTCACTTCATGTACAGCTAAATTTTCATGTGTAGACACAAGTTTCGGGGAGGCCAAAATGTTAATCTCTAACCAAATTTACTCTTAGGAATAAGATTCATCAGTTGGTATAAACATCCAATTTAACATCCAATAAGGGGCGAATGGGTAAACATCTTACCCATCCCTCTGTCTACCTGTTGTATTAGAGTACATTTGGACGAAATGTCGCGCTACGTTTTCGACAGCTGACTTCTCTAACTCGCCCTATTTTGGGTAGTGAGCTGATTTCAGCGGTCAAAACACCGACACTCGGCTATTGTACTCTTTGCTTGACAAAGGAAACAGACGTTTTCGAAAGCTCGCAAATTAAGTTTTCAATTCCTGTTTGTGTACAAAACAAACTCAGTAAATATCAAATTTACTCTTCTTTTTTTTCAAATGTGAAGCCCCCACAGTAAACTTTATCATGTTTATGCCAATTTTACTGCTTATTTTATTTTTAGATTTTGATACACATACTATTATAGGGTTTATTCATTGTACAAAAATATCACGACCATGGCCAAATAATCCTACTGTACACTGCCACCATATACATCACTTTGTCTTTCCCAAAATTTAAATAAAACCATTTAGTTGTCTGGAAAATGACACAATGAACACAATGGTGTATCGGTTTCCTTTCTCCCTTGAACGGTTACAGAGTAAGTGAATTTCCCTGACAGATGAATTTTAACCAATTCTGCTCTCAAACTATCAACAAAGGGAGATAATCTGAAAAATGAAAACTTCAATAAATGTGAAGTTTCATGAATAAAATTTCATTATTGGTGAAACAGGATGATTTGAGATCATACGCATGTGAAAAACAAAAAAGGTTAGGGATAATGTGAGGTTTTTGCCTTATATGTTGACGTCATAATTACTGTGACGTCATCAATGGGTATCTATGACATCATCAACACTTACTGATATCAAAATGTTATTATGGAAATTGATAAATGATCACGTAACACACACATATGCTGCACCTTTTAAATTTAGTAAAAGATACAGTATGTCGAAAAAATGAATTAAACTGCATCATACAGCTGTTTCGTCCTCCTAGGACTCTTCAGTGATGCTAGGGGCCAAAAGGTAGGAATCCAAAATTTCTAAACTTATGTAGAAGCAGAAGAGTCAGGTGCATTAAACCCCTTTAATTTATTAATTTAGAAGTAAAATTAAACTAGTTCTGTATAATTTCAAATGAGATTAACTGTGGCTATGGAGGCTCCAGCAAAAGATATTATTGACTTTACTAAAGTAGTCATTAGGCTTATTCAACTAAAAAACAAAATATATTTAAATAGCAAAATTTGATTGAAAACAGATACTTTACCCATTTTTAATAGATACTAGGGTTTCCATGGATACCGTACACTGAACCGATGTGAAACAGTCTGAAATCTTGTCTAAATGTATCGAGAAGATATCCTGTGAGTTAACTGTTCTTAGTAAAACATGAAAATAAATGAGACATCTTTTCTGGTCCAATTTCCCAAGTGGAATGAATTCTAGATTTCTTTTAGTTATGAGTTAGAACGAGTTATGTCCCTTTATTCATTTAGGTATAATAGGATTTTGGAATGATTTAGAACATTTTTCCAAGTTTTAACCTGTAAAATGAATCAATGTTAATATGAAACAAGTAAGAAAAGGTTTTTTTCTTCAAAAACTGAATCTGGGCACTGATTAAGGTAGCAAATTACAGTAAAATCAATTGATTCTGAAAAACAAGGCCTATGTCTCAGAAAAAAAAGATAAAGAATTATGACCTAACAAAACAAAGTAAACATGTTATATATGTCTGTGAACGACATGCTATTTCCAATACAAATTAAGAAATGAGAAGTGTATAAAATAGTTTTTTCTATGTATGCTACTTGTTTGAAAACCATGGTAACCACATCAAAAAGAACCAAAAAAGGCAAAAAAACACTATTTTTAACCCAAAATTTGACCCCCGCAAATCTTTTCCCAAGATCTTTCTTAAATTAAAGATAACATACTTGGTTGAAGAATTATCTGTGTCCCAGCAAAGGTCGTTTGTTTAGATTTTTCGCTTTTTTCCCTCATGAGCTGTTGTTAGAATTTCACTTCATGTACAGCTAAATTTTCATGTGTAGATACCAGTTTCGGAGAGGCCAAAATGTTAATCTCTAACCAAATGTACTCTTCTTTTTTTTCAAATGTGAAGCCCACATGGTAAATTTAATTATGTTTATGCCAATTTTACTGCTTATTTTATTTTTAGATTTTGATACACATAATATTATAGGGTTTATTCATTGTATAAAAATATCACGACCATGGCCAAATAATCCTACTGTACACTGCCACCTTACAACCACGACATATATAGTTATTATATTATGTCTATATTATAAATTGTAAATTGTATAGATACAACTTATAGCAACTATTACTATTACAATCACATTAAACTTATTACCAACTGAATATAAGGATCTTATAATTATTTAATAACGAAATGCTTCACATGAAGACCCTTTGTAATAATACAAGAGCATAAGGTAGGTGTTTGGTAAATAAATTAAAAAAAATAAGTTTTCTGTTGTAAACAGTAGCGACCTCGTATACTGAAATGTTTCTTGTTCGTCGTTCTAAACACATTGTTGAAGTTCAGACATTTCACGGTAGTAACCCCTCTCCACGCCCTCGCTGTATGATTCACACACATTTTGAGCGGGTTTGAACATTACGACTTTTTAAAAATACTTACATTCTCCACAAGACAGACGACAGTTCACCAGCATGTAATCCGGATTTATATAACACTCGCCAGTTGCCGCCCAGAACTGACATAGGTCATTGTTGTTGGCACAGCCTGAAAAAAACCCAATATGAATTAATTATATCAAACCAGTCGGGAAAAGAACACATAACTAACATGTTAATAGGGTTGTACAAAATTCACACAATAGAATAGCACCTCCCTTTTTATTAATTTCCCATAACTACCTGTAACATAAAAAGAAAGCATATATTCAGTATGGGACAACAAGACACAAGTAGACAGCGAGCTAGAAAAATGCAGCGCTTATCTTCATTGCTTCCAAAAAAATCAGAGAATACCAAAGCGTCAACAAAACCATAATCCGAACATCAAAATCGATTAAACTAGGGGCAAAATAGGAACAAAGGAAAGATTTAGCACAAGCACAAGAGAATAAGACCATGTGTTCCGGAAGGGTAAGCGTCTTCTGCTTCATCGACGACACCCGCCATGTAAATCTTTGTCACATCCAAGTAAGCATCAATCCTCAAAATGAGAACCGAGTCAACATTGTCATCACAACAAGTAAACACACTAACAAGCCAACTCAAAAACGTCCATCTTCATATCACACACAGATACAGAACATATTACAGATGGCGACCATAAAACTTGCCCATAGTCTTCATCAACATGCATTTCTCGAATCCCTGTGCCGTAAGTTTGTTCGTCAGCAGTTGACATCTATCACGAAAATCGCGATATTCAGAGCAAGCCCTAGAATAACGAATCAACTGCGACATGTAAACACCATAAGATGGAGAAGCAGGGATGTTATTATCCAGAAAGGGAAACTTCACGGTCGGAAAATCGAAATCGTCACGTTCATCATACAGCTTAGTAGTAAGTTGCCCGTCTTGGTCATAGTTTAAGTAAAGATCGAGGTAAAAAGCTGATGCAAGAGTCTGTTGTGTCTTTAATCCCAAGTTCACTTTTCTTGGAAAAGAAAGCTCTCATAATGAGAGACCGAAGACGTTCTTTCAGTTTGGCATGTGGTATGGTAGTGTACAGGGTCGATAAATTTGCCAAGACGGCTTAGATCTTTAATCTTTTACAATAAAATACAGGCGAGCAAAACATTAACATTAAACTTCACCATACACAAGAAACATAGAACAAACTTACAGCACTCTTTTGCGATATTCACTTGTTACTTAACAAGCTTGGCAACTATTGGAATAAATTATCGTTAACAAGCCGAATCACATCGTGTTGTCTAGAGCATTTTTCACCTCTGAATGGATTCAATTCTTTTCGAAGACCTGGATATTCGTTTTTAACTACAACGTAGGTTTATTACAAATAAACGGAGCAAACTTACATATGCCACAGGAATATCGACAGTTTGTGTGCATGTAGTTCGGGTTAGCAAAGCACTCCCCAGTGGACGCCCAGTCTTCACAGTAGACATGGTCGTCGGTACACTCTGGAACACAAAAATACAATTCATTATTTAAATTCAATTTGCATCTCAAAACTTAAACGTTTTAATGAAGATCACAACATACACTCGCATACTCTTTGTAATAGCGCTTTTACAAAATACTTTATCTTTATTTAGCCAATTTGATTAAAATGCTCTCACTCCTTTACATATAATACTGATCTGACAATATCCAATATTCAGGTGACCTTTGTCGCCTCTTTATTTCACACAAGCAGAGTTTTCCAATGAAGATGCCATCTGCAGCAAGTCATTTCGTCACAATATTGTACATTTACTTTTTTGTGACGAAAGAGACGTTTACGGAATTGCGTAGTGATCAATACGATTGTTATTATTAAGCAATTCTTGAATTCCATCCCCTCGGTGCAGAAATTACTTACACTTATATATGAGAGCATAATTAATGTGATTCGCTTTGAAACGTAGTTAAGTATTGAATTTTATCATGTACAAAAACATCAGCAGCTTGAAGAATAAAATGAAAGTCAGACAATTTAATGTAATGCCATTTGAGTCCAAAGCTAACTCAGTCAATCGATATTCGGTACGCAAAGTTGTAATTGCAATGGCAGACGTCATATCTTATTACTCCATGTGTACCTGTCGGCAAACGGTATGAAAATCCTGCAGGACGAAAAACAAACTAACCCAAACACTTTTCAAAGGATTTTAGACAATAGGACGAGGTTGTCCTTGTCCGTCTCAGGATTGGTCCATTATACATAACCATTATTATTTATTGAAATGTGAGACTAGCCTCAATGTGTATAGTGTCAGGAAACATATTAGATTATACTGACATCAGTCAAACCAATAGCCGATATATTGCAACAACATATGTAACATAACTGAAAGGGATATCGATGTTAAAGGCCCAATATACGTAACTTTCGGCAAAACTTTTAGCGGAAATAAAGCCTTATAACTTTTTATATTTATAGATTAAGTTAAGATTAACTGATATCAGCAATATTCAAGATTAATTATTACGCGGTTACCGATACAGCAGCAGTTGAAACTCAGTATTTGTAAACACGCGTCCATTTCGAACTGTCTTCTAACTTCGGCTTGTTGTTGAAGTGGGCCTCACTTGAATTATTTTCAGTTCTTTTGATTTTTCTGTCAAAAGTTTCTTGTTAGTTACCGCTCAGGTTTACTTCGTTTTAGCCTTATGTTTGCATAGTTATCAACTGGATTTTTTTCAGATTTTTTCATAATCACGAAATATTTCCTGAAATTACGTATATTGGGCCTTTAAAGGTCACCTGCAGTAAAAACCCATATTTCATAACTTAGGTGAGCAGAATTAACTGACGATGCGCATGAGAGAGCAACTATGGATAGCAACATAGTTTATGTTGGCGATTTGAGCGGATTGGTTGAGTGGTAACAGTCTACGATCCCGTACAGGCGCCCGGGAGTCGATCCCCGAAGTCGTCCTACGCATGGGATAGTCAGAGAAAGTGCTGTTCTCTTGCCAATTCAACTACAACATTCCACTCCAGGACGAGAATAACATGGTTTTTGGTGGGTATTGCAGTATATGTGTGGTAGCGCTCAAGATAGGTGGCACTATGAAAGATGCCATTGGAAGCCAGTCCCGTTACCAAAAGAACACACCAGTTGGTATATGACTAGTAGTTAGCGCCTGATAAGGCATCTCCTGTGAACTCATCGAGATGGTAATGATAGAACTGCATGTGTTTATTGTATTCATTGTATATATGTACTGTAAAGCGCTTGAGAATAGCTTATGTTAGCTAGATAGAGCGTTATATGAAAATTTTTATTTATTTAGGTATACAATTATGAAAATGAATGTGTAAATGAGAACTTGGCTAAATCGTCACTTACCTTGTTGAAACGCAAACAGATCACTGTATCTCTTCAGGGGTTTGTGATTTCCTGTGGAGAACACACACCATCATATTTAAACATGTTTTCATTTGAGTTTAATGAAATCACAGAAACATTATTTTCTCATATTCAGGAAGTAATCAGGATGACCCGTATAGCACTGAACTCTCTTAAATAGTTAGGCAGTAAACAGCATTCTGTTCTGTGTTATGCTCCGTTAATACGGAAAACAATTGCAGATAAAATGATGCACGTTAAGATTATTTGTCTGCAATGCTGTCTGAAAATTAAGGCAGATTTCTATTAAACGGAACAGTCGACAGCCAGTATCGGCCAGTTATCTCAAACGTAATGATTATGACGTCACAATTGCAATTACGTCACTCCAGATTTATGGTCTCATAACACGGAACTGCCCTTGGGAGTGGTATATGGTAGCAATGCATAACACATGTAGATAGTACGTATTTTATCTCAGTATCGTATGTGTTACGGCGCTGTATGATCTTGTCTGTTATGTAGATAGAGAGCATTGCAGTAGGTGTGTCATTATAAAACGCCGAGGGTTGAAGAACAAAGAGTAATCGGCTGACGTTCGGATGTTATGTATATTACAACCGTAAACTGATTTAGCACATTGACCCTTGGTAAAGGCTTATATGATAAGACAGAATATAACGCATTTAATCAAAAAGATACAATAGAAATAGATAATAGTTAATTAAAACAGGAATTTATATTGTAATTAGAATAAAACCAATTTAATCAGGAATAACTATTGTTAATAGGATCACAGTTGCTTGAGTTTCTATATATATATATATATATGGAGCCGTGGCCCATTACAGAATGTATTCCAACGTTATTTATCAACTCTTATTCTTAGACTAAACACCGACATTTCTGATAAATGTAGATATTAATCCACCACTGCATGTTAGTTTCGTTTCATCTAACTATAATTTTTCCGTCGCATAGACGTTTTTTATGACGAGCGTACCGGCAACTTTTTAAACAAGCCGCCATTGCCTGTACATATGTGACATCACGTTCTGAACAATTCAGTGCAGGACGAAACATAAGGAATTTCTCGGACTTTTTCAAATTTTCCCCGAGAGTTAGAGTTGTCTTCCTAATCTATGTAGATTTAAACATTTATAAGGAAATCTCTTCGTGTTTATAAAAAAATGCAATTTACTTTCCACGTGCTCGTCTATAATTTGATGGACACAACAAACGTCAGCATGTATTTTATTTGAATAAAAAACATTATTTATTGTTTTGTATTCCATGCGGTTTCGTGACGTCACATATGTACAGGCCATGGCGGCTTGCTTAAAAAGTTGTCGGTACGCTCGTCATAAAAAAACGTCTATGCGACGGAGAAATTATTGTGGATGAATAGACACTAGCATGTAGTGGTGGATTAATAGCAAAATTGGAAATGTCGGTGTTTCGTCTGAGAATTGCAAATTTCACACAGAAATTCAAGCAATTCAAGCAACTGTGATAGAATATAGCCAATTAAATATTAAATACGGAATAAATATTGAAAATAAGATATAACCCATTAAATCCGGAATATATACTACTATTGCTGCATTTTATACATAGAATACAGCAAATGGAATCTGGCATATATTCAATACAAGTATTGTAAATTGAAAACAGTAAATTAAATCCGAAATATATATAGTAAACAGAAAAACAGCTATGTAAATCCGAAATAATTATTAAAATAGAAAACAGCCAATTATAATACTAGAACATTACACCATAATATATCATTGAGCATTTGGTATGTACCTTTATAAAATATCTATTAGTAAACTGAATCGCTTGGCTTGCGCAAAATATTGACGTATATTGTGACATCAATTTAATAAATTAACTTTTACCTTGCTTAATTTTCACGGCTTCTCCAGCCTTCGGGACTTTACTTATCGCCTCTATGTGGCTGGCCCTAGATGCAGGATTTTCCTTTTTGGCAAGCGACTGACTATCAGCGTCCGTCAGTTTGGCGGCATTGGTGATCTGAATCAAAAGGAAAGAATAACAGGTAATCGATCTAATTTGTTCAGTAGAGGTAATACAAGGCGAGGTATGTAATATCACCGAATAATCATTAATACTTCACACATACAAATAGCTCGGTAATATCTGTTCTATTGTTATTCCAAAATCTTCTTAGTGTTTATCTCATGACTTAACAAGGCTGAAATGTCTTACGTGTACCAAAATACTTTAAATTCACCAATAGAGAGAACACAAAATCAAACATACCGACAATAATACAGCTATCAGCGCCACTGCTATCCTGGTAATCGCCATGTTTCTGGAATGGTGTCGGGACAATGTCTATCAGAACACATGTTTTGCTATATATTAAATAAAATTCCTGATGACAGTTAACTTTGACATATGTAAATCTATGCGAACGTTTACTAATGACTATTATGTGTAATTAGATGTTATTGGAATAGCAAAACGTGTGTAACGCACGAACAGCCAAAACTTAAATTTTATTAATAAAGAGCTTGCAGGAAGCTGGTTATGTTGATAAACATCCACCTTCCAGGGCGGTACCACCATTGAAGAGGACCTGTGTGTTTTTTTAATTACGCCTGTTTCTTTCTAGTTTATCACATCCACCTCCAAGTGGGATGTAAAGCATGAAGATTGCCTGTTAAATACCACAAAAAGCAGAAAATTGGCTTCATAGATAGTCACGGTGACTAAAATATGAACTATTCATGATATGTCACAGGGCGACCTACCAGCAGACACTACTACACACAAGCATGTTATTGGCTATTAAAACAAGATTACCAAGCCCAACAGTTAAGGTCATGTGAAGACGGATATGGTATGATATATTACATATGTAACAGTCTATGTATGGGTCCCGGATTCAGTTACTATTATAACGGTATTTGTAAATGATTTATAAATTATGTATTAAATGAATACACGGGTTAAGATGGTGAGATTTGCTTTATGTCTTTTTAACATCATTTAAGATTCACAGTGTATAATCAATGTGTACTATGAGCTGCAAAATTTGAGTTAATACGGATAGCTGTGAGTAATGAAGCGAAGGAATGGCGGCCTGGCGATCATCATACGCTGGATACAGGCAAGTTAAACACATAGTTTTATGTCTTACAGTGAACAAATTCGAAACCGGATCTTATATTATAAAAATGGATAATATATGCATAACCTGTAATGTTCTAAAACATGACAAATGTATATTTTCCATTAAAACCTATTTTGATTCGTAAAACTCGCTGCTGAAAACTGTTGACACCAGCAAACAAATTGTGTTAAGAAACAGCTGAATGCCAATAAAACTTAACAAACACCAGATATAAGTACGTAAATTTGAGAATTATTTTGCACACTATTCCATACAAGATTTTGACCAGAATTTGAATTATTAGCAACCAAAGGCATGTTCTAATGACGGAAAACTGTACAATCAGCTGCCAATATTTTGTACGAATAGCTGGGGGAGCGACTGGCGTGTTTTGTACAATCAGCTTCAGTAGGCTTGAGTTAACTGAATCTTTGTGTTTGTTTATTACAGATAGTACATGACGTTATCCGATGGAAGCTGCCCCTTTCGGGTGTTTTTTTATTGCTGGGACAAATTCAAAAACAAGACATACTTGTAATAGACCAAGTTATTTCAAAACACCATGAATCGGTGTTGAAAATAAAAGCTTTATATCAACTAGACACAAAATTGTAGAGAAGGAGAGGCCCATGGGCCTTAACGGTCAAACAAGTTTTGATGTACAAGTACCAATAACTGTTGTGTCCCAATACTGAAATCATTTTCCAACAAACTAAACCAAGTTTCTCCCTAAATCATCGATCCTTCAGCATTGAAGTCAACGATCAATTTGATCAATTGACAAAGAAAGTTACAAACGGTTTTCAAGGAATCAGTGACTTTGACCTCTTCAACCTTGACTATTGGTCAGTTTGTTTTAATTCTGATCAACTTTCTTCACAATGTCATAACAAAAACTTCATCAGCGAGAAGCTACAAAATTTCACCTTGACCTTTGACCAAGTGACCATGACTTTTGGTCAGTAGACTTCATGATTAATTCTAACCACTTTGCATCATTATGTCACATCTTCATCTCCTGGTTATAGTTCCAACCAATTTTGAAGTATTTTCAGCTGAAAATGAACAAAATATGAAAAAAAATTCACCCCCTTATCAGATGAGAACCTGAAGTCCATGGGGCATGAAATCCACCATTTTGATAATGACCTTATTGACCTTTCCATTCGTGAAGAGTATTTGATTCCAGCTTATCTGGGTCTTGAGAACAATATACCCGAAAGGGATGAAATATCACCGCCACAGGCCCTATACATCAACCATCTTTATGGAATAATGAATTATTACAAGAGATCTAAGAGGGATCGTGGCGCCCACCATCGATGATTTATCATTTATTCTTAGTTCTATGAATTTCCCTTGGAAAATAATAATAGTTGAAAGAATGTCTCGTCAGCAGTTTTGATTTTTACAATGTATGATCAGTTCCAAATTCAAAATCCATTTTTGTATTTCTTAAAAAATAACCATAACATACTTTCATAGTCAACATACAAGATGGCCGTCTGGCGGCCATAGTAACCCCCTGGAGCAGTCCAAAAATTAGACCATGCACAACTAGTGACCGAACAGAACATGCTTATAGGTCTGTATCCCATGGGTAGATGAATTATGTCTTGGATAATGTATTTTAAATCCTCCAAAATTTATACAAATTGAAAATACATTTTAGACAAGCCAACTTTTATTAATAATAATCATAGAATGGTCCTTACTACTCAAATTACATATTCATACCATATTATATTATATATGTACTAAGTAATATCTTCATTGCATTGAAATTACTTAATTCTATTAAATTAGCAATGTTATATAATTATATATGTATATACACTTTGTTACAAGGAGATAACTTATATAGGCATATGCCTGTTGTTAAATCCTTTTCTCTATTGAATAAAATTTTGTGAAATTGAAAAACATGCTTATGAAATTTGGAAAGTATCCTTCAAGTACTTCTCAAGAAATAACGGTAACAAAGTTTCATTGTCAAAATCCAAGATGGCCGCATGGCAGCCATTTTGCTTGTCCGACCAGTCCCAAAATCAATACAGTACAACTACGCACCAAGGGGAATAGCCCACCATCTGATGATCATGGTGAGTTAAAACTATGTACTATGACATATTACGCGTAAGAAAGGATTCACATTTTATTTGAAATATTCATCTAAATTAGCTATTCAAACTACTTTCGTTTACACGTTACCAACGTTACTTCGTGGAAGCTTTCTTCTAGTGGTTCAATTTCAAATGTGTCGCCCATTTAGTAAATAATCCTGCAATAAATGAAAGTGGTTTATAAAAGCATTGCTCACAGCTCGTTGTACACACAACTCACAGCTTGGAGCACAGAAACACATTTGCTTGTATACCCGAACCCGGCAGCTGATCGTACATATTACGAAAGAGAATATGGCTAAATAAAGTCAAAATATGGCAAATACACGATGAGTTCATTTCTTAAAGAACATGTAGAGTATCTATTAGTATCAGCAGATTTGATATGTGTATCCAATCTTCGCTTTGCTACAAAATTAAAAGTATACAGCGTTGTTTTCCGTTACCTCCGCTGGATTTTTGCTGTGAGTATAACTACTTTCGCCTTAGAAAAATGGTATTTGAGTTCGCTAAGTGTATATGAAATATCAACGAAGGTGGTAATATACCCAGTGAACAACCTATCAGCATATGTCACTGAAAATACTAATAGAATTTGTTGAAATGAGCTTTAACATACCTGCCATGTTTTGGCTTTCTTCCGTGGTTACCGCCTCGCAACTCACAGCTGAATGTATGAACTCAAATTTTGCAGCTGATAGTACAAATCGATTATACACGGTGAAGATTGGTTTATGTAATGTGATTGTATGGGTTGATTGACAATGATACTCGTTTCTCATTTTGAGAGCTTGATGTTTACTTGGATGTGACAAAGATTTACATGGCGGGTGTCGTCGATGAAGCAGAAGACACTTACTCTTCCGGAACACCTGGTCTTATTCTCTTTTACTTTCACAGGAGTCTCCATTTAAATATTTCCTTTGTTCCTATTTTGCCCCTGGTTTAATCGATTTTGAGTTTGGCTTATGATTTTGTTAACGCTTCGGTATTCTCTTATTTATTTTGATTGTGTAGTTCGGAAGTTTCGGTTTGTTCGTACAAGCCTCCTAGTGATATCCGGAACAGATTTCGACTTTATAGTTCTACCTCACTGAACTGTACCACCGAAATCCCCTAGTAGAACACCCGGTCATATTATACAATGGGTGAAACGGTCGTTATGCTGCCATTTCGTCCATCAAAACATTTGATTTTCCACTCTGTACACTAAGTGTGTGTATGTATGTGTGTGTGCTGGAGATGAATTGTGTTTTGTTTGTAGTGGGACCGTGTTTCCAACGGCATCTCCCACCTCACTTGAATGTCACAGCACAGATACTGCAACACCCACCCCAGTGTCATCGATGAAGCGGAAGACGCTTACTCTTCCGGTACACCTGGTCTTAATCTCTTCTCTTGTACTTTGAAAAGGGTCTCCATGTATACTTTTTTTCCCGTTCTTTGCCTCCAAATGTAGTTTAATAGATTTTGAGTTCGGGGTATGGTTTTGTTGACTCTTGGTATTCTCAGATTTTTTTTGCCCCAAGTCTAATTGAATTTGAGTTCGATTATGGTTTTGTTGATCATTATTTTAAGGTTCTTACTTAGCATCACTAATGAGTCCTAGAGTGACACAACAGCTGTATGACTGTATGCATTACTAAATTTGTAACGTCATCTTTCATTCATTATTAGGCTCTGCTGTGAACATTTTCTCATTGTAAAGGTGTTATTTTCGTGTGTGTCGTTTGTGCAATCCTTTGAGTTTGCTAGGACATAGGGAACTAGTAATCGCTCTGGAACCTTTGTTTGGACGCTAGTGTTATTTATAATTACAAAATTGACTTCGATATTTCACCTTCCAAGTCAAAGATATATCAGTAATGGTTGTCAGTAAGAATACGCTGTATGAAGTACATTGTATGACATTGATAGGTTTAAAGGAACTTAAATTGTTACACATTAATCTTTGTTCGGACGACGCGACCGATGAGGTCAACATGTCATCTTTTCAGGAGATAAAATGGATGAGAGAAAATAACGATAGCAACCCAGAGTGACAACTGTAGCATACTTTGTGATGATGTCGTCTTGAGCAGTGCTACAATATGCGTCCTTAGTTTGTATATTTGATGAGGTTGATGTGATTCACATTTACAATCAGTGATAACATCAACAAATTTGTAAACATGATATTTTCTTTATTGATGTACTATAACATTTGCATAATTATGCGAATGAAGTTTTTTTTAAAGTCAGATATACACGGGTGTCGCTTCTCCGTGTATGTTGCTCTTGACGTCAACAACCTGACATAAATAGAAATTGACAGTTTACCAGCATTTTATATCAACATACATGTACATTATCAATATTAATATTCTTTGACTTGGATGCTTTTATTTTGAAAAATTGTCTAACTATAAAATTATTCTTCTGCTGGAATTTCTGTCGTCGTCCAGTGTAAACTGGTATTAATGTGTAGATGATATATATCTCATAGAAAAACAACAAAATAACAAATATGTCAATTTCGATTTTACCATCAGAATGTAGATCGCTTAGCGCTCCTTTTGCATTGGTCCAGTTTACCGTTGGCGTGGTGGTCCGTTGTGCCCTGAAAGGGAAGTCAAAGGGCGGTACATTGTATAAGCACATTGTTATAGAGTTTTGTGCTTCATAAAATGTTTATAAAATGGTTTAACAACCTCCGAAACAACTGGGACATCTGTTGTATATTTGGTGACGTTTCTCTTAAAAGAAATCTGGTTGATATCAAGATGAATTAAAATATTCTTATTACATTAAATGAGAACGTTGCTAAGGCCGTGTATGTTCTAATTTTATTGCAGCAGTCGAGGAAAAGTTTGTAATAAGAAAAGCCATTATCATTTGATCAAATTTTAATATATTTGGCAGTTATGCTGAACAAAATGAAGTGCAATTCTAACGTATAGGGGTTACATTACTGCGAACTGAAAGTATGTTTTAACAAAACTTGCTATTACATTTAAGAACATATCATGGAAGGTTTTAATGAACCTGATATTTTATTATGACATTCAGCATATAAATAGCATTCACGTAAGTATGAACCCTGAGGCGTTGTAAATAATACTGTCCGAGTAGCTGAGTAGCTTGACATTAATCAAGTCGGATCTGAAATAAATCTGTCCAAATGTTTTCCCTATTTCTAAAACTCATATGTAAATTAATGTAATACAAACTATTGCATATGTTCATTAAATAATTTTTGTTTGTAAACTAACGTCACCAAAGAAATGAATTACTTACATAAACTGCCTGCCACTCGTTATTTACAATGTACTACACTGTATGATAGGTTTCGAAAGTTTATATTCAACAGGCACACTGTCAGCTACAGTACAAAATCAAGGCCCCCAATGGAAACTGGAACATTCAGCGTCTTAACAAAAATCCTTATCAAAACATTGAATATTTCTTGCCTTTTTACAGTAGCAAATGTGTGTTGGCGACATTGACCTAAATATGACCACTGCTGGTGGATTGTTTAATTATCTACTACTCGGCATGCTTTTTGATATACTATGTTTTATCATATGTTTCGTCAAGGAGTGAATCTATAGTAAACTGTCCTATTATGTATTATCCGGGAGATAGTGACTTTGATGTGAGAGTGCTGTTGTTTTTTTTATATATTCATGTTGTAAATAATTTATTTACTCTTCATATATTTTTCAATTTGTGATTACTAACCAAAGTATACAATGGATAGTTTATACAGCAGAACATTTTGTTCTTCACAAAATTAGAGGAAACGTTTGATACCCTTACCATATAGCTATAGGGAATATTGCAGGTGTACAGTACCTTAGAGCTATATACTTACTCCTGGCAATATTAAATGTAGACCTTTTCACGAGAATTGGGAAAAGAACATTTGTATTTATAGCGACAATGATAACTATTTTATCGTGACACATCTTTTCAGGCATGTTTACAATTTGATTTAAGAATCACGGTGACAAAATAAGCAGCACAATTTAACCAGTTGTAACTTTTCATGCCGTGTTTGCATGAAACATTATATCACCTTGTCATATATCACTTAAGTAATGTGCATCTAATATGATTATCAACTTACTAACACCCCTGCGTGCGTTGTCTCTGGTACCGGGTGGACTGTTACCCAGGTCTCTACCGACGTCACGTCTGTTACTTTGTGGACCTGTCGTTGAACATGTAAAGATATTATTACGCGATAAATAGTTTTAATCAGTTGTATTGTGATAGATCTCGAAAGGATGGCATATGATTACTAAAACTATGAAATATAACGCGAAACATTGATATCCCCGATATCCATGGGTTCACCCCTCTTCGCTCTCCCATGATGTCTTATTATGTAAGTTCATTTCCTTCAGATTCCTCTCATGTTTACTAAGATATTCTGTGCTTAAGCCTTATTTATTCTTTTCAGTATGACTTATTTACACTAACCTTATTTTGTCAATCAATTGAATAAAAGTAAAGAGACTTAAATGAGTGATAAGTAGCTATTCTGATCAGATATTCAATGCTTGAACATAAGAACAGTGTTATGAAGGATCTGGAAATATGTCATAGCAAATTTCAAGGACGAGTATATAGCACCACGTGGATGAAATATATCTGAATCCTTTGATGAAAGTTCAAATAATCTCGCGGTTGCGCAACAGTAAAATGTACTGGCTTACATATGCGACATTATAAGAAGCTAGATATATTTGTTTTAGTCCTATAGGAGTATTTTCCTAGCTGGTTAGTCGACCAAGTCGCGCAATCTGTATTCGTAAATAAATAGTTGATCAACTAGTTACCTTTGTTCTCATACAATGTCTTAACAGTTAAAAATGGTGGTAAACTGTGTTTTGGAGAGTCTAATTCCGAACTGGTTTATGTATAAATCCATCCCCAGCAACCCATTATAAAAGGCGGATTGTTAAACTAATGTTTTGCTTGGTGTTGCCATTGTTATTTTAATCACATGATAAGGTTTCGGTACAAGCTCAAAGTCGTGTGAATACAATAAAGCGAAATAACGCACATTTGATTATGTAAACGGTACACCATGGCTTTCGTGGTGTTCGTGGTTGCTATATGTATATACTTTGATGTGCGGTCTACGCTTATTTTCACTAAATATACTGAAAACTCGAAAGATCATCTCACAACTTCAGTAAACCATGTGACAAGTTTCCATGATGTCAACAAAAATATGTGTTCCTCGAGTAACGCATCTTTATGTGAAGATGATTCAATTGTGACGTCATCGACATTAAATATAATTAAGCTTGGGTTTTTGAGCAAACAGACTGTTACCTTTATCAAATGTTAATTATTTTCTTGAATATTTCCGAATATTTTAATCACAAATTGTGTTTTATAATATATCTTTATTTTCTAAACACATACTTTATATACATATGTTCGTGGTACATGATTTGAAATAATACAGAACTAGTTTAATTTACTTCTAAATTCATAAAATAACGGGGTTTATGCACCTGTCCCTTCCGCTTCTACATTGGTTTAGAAATTTTGGATTCCCACCTTTTGGCCCCTAACATCACTGAAGATTTCTTGGAGGACAAAACAGCTGTATGGTGTAGTTTAATCATTTTTCGGCATACTGTATCTACAGGAATTACTAATTTAAAATGAAAAAGGTGCAGCATATGTGTGTGTTACGTCATTATTCTACTCACACGTTCCGCAGGCATGCTGGCATTTTTTATGCATGTACGTCGGGTTTAAGTCACACTCGCCTTTGTTCGCCCAAGTCACACATTCTACTTCGAAATTGTAACAACCTGGGAAACAAAAACACAATTACGATACCAATCATGTCAGATCAGCACGTATCCAACTATATTTTACAGATCTGATTAGGGATGTTTTCTTCTGAGAGGTCAAAATATTCCTGCTTTAAACTTGTTTTCTCAGATACATTTTTGGAAATGGAGGTCATGCCATGGCAGAAAACGAAAGATAATGATATATCAGTGTGCTCGTTTTTGTCCTGTGATCGGTCAAAGACACCAATTTGACATAATAAGTGATTTAAAGTGCATTTTGTTGTTGTGACCAATTAAACTTACCACCGCCGCGGTTCGCATAAGGATCGCTCATTCTTTTCAGAAGGTTCTCCTTTACTGTAGATAGAAAAAGCATATCAATATAATATTGTAATGAACTTATGAATTGACACCCTGAAAAACTGAGAACCTATTTAAGTGCATCTTTTTATAAAGTGAAGTACAGTATCAATGGATATTGTCTTCAAGTCAGACAGTTTCGTTGCAGTGTATAGTAGCATACCTTCCAGGCACCATACTAAAATGGAAGCAACATTATTGGTTCATTTATTATTAAGGCCTTGCAGATTATTTCTTTGTAATTACGTAAACTAATATATTGATGGTGCTTTATGAATACAGGGCAATAAATTATAATACACATACAATACTATAATGTATTGTACAAAAGAGGGCACTTTTAACCCTGAAATGCATATTGTAATCGGGAGATATTCCACTGAACACATTGTACATTTTAACAGAAAGGATCATATTAAGCCCGAAGTTATACATATCGCCTCTTTTATAAAGTCAAGTTTATATGCCGTAACTTCCTTGTCTATTGGCAATAGACTGTCGACGTCCATCAGTTTGGAGGCGAAGATAATCTGAATCATCTGAGTAATTAACAATAATGAATATGATGGAAGCAGACGGAGCAATTATTACACATTTACGAAATAAGGAAAGAAATTATGTGTAGTTCAAACAGAAAAGAATCGTTAAAAACAAAGATAGGGACGTTATCAAAGGACGAGGAACAAGGATCGTGGATATTTAACAGATGTGGATCAAATACAGAGGAGCTTTCGCATGATGTGGATCCAGGTGAAAGGAACGTTAACAAGTTGTGGATCAAGGGGAGAGGACATTTATCATGACATGGGAAATAAAGATATGATACCTTGGTATGGATTATGGAGAGAGGCGATTTAACACAGTGCAGTTACTAGATAGGTGTAATTTTGGACTGTAGGTTAAGATTGAACAGTGTGGGTCCAAGAAAGAAGTGATTCTCTAGGCTGCAGATTCAGCAAATCAGAGCTTTGACAGGTCCCCAAATCAACGATTGAGGGGATAAAACCAGGTGCAAATCCAGCTAGGTAAGAAGAGGTTTGATAACTGCTGAGTGTTGTGTCTGTATACAATTTGTATTGTTTTGCTTACTTGCACTGTATATTTTATTTGAAATGTACTGATAAACTGAAAAGTTTTTAAGTAATAAAATTGAATTGAACCGCTAATGCAGTTTGAAAGAAAGCAGATATTACCGTGGATAAGAAAAAAATCTGCGAATACCAAAGCGTCAACAAACCCATAATCCGAACTCAAAATCGATTAAACTAGAGGCAAAGTATTAACAAAGGCAAGATTTATACGGGACCCTCATAAATGTACAAGAGAATAAAACCAGGTTTTCCGGAAGAGTAAGCGTCTTCTGCTAAATCTACGACATCTGCCTTGTAAATCTTGGTTACATCCAAGTAAACATCAAGTCCTCAAAATGAGAACCAAGTCACCATTGTCAATCACAACAGAGGAGCACACTAATGAGCATACTCAAAAACGTCCATCATAACACACAAAGATACAGAATATTTCTCAATGAGACCAATAATAAGCACAATAATGGCCTTCATACATGTGGGGGCGATTCTAGATTAGTACAGAATGACGATATATATAATATTTACGCGGGATAGAACCAGGGAGAACAAATCTACTATTTCTTAATGAGTTCTACACCCTCGGTAAATGATCTATAAAATGACACACGATACCGAAATTGATTCAGATAAAAAAGAAAACAAAGTTATTGTTCAGATTTAAGACTGAAACGCTTCGGTATTCTCGCTTCGGTATTCTCTTATTTTATTACAATACAACTACAACTAAGCTAGATTTGTATACCTATCATTGATTAAAAAAAAAGAATTGATATTGATCAAACTTAAATGTCTAAAAATTAGTACCAGTACTTGCATATATGTTGAAAATTAGTTTCATAATGTCAAAGAAAATACATATTAGTAAGCTGGATTGTTAACGAAGTAATGAGATATACACCATTTTATACAATGCAATTTTACGGTAACGACATCTTTGGGAAATATTTATCGGAAAATCATCTTTTTACTAGGTCATTTATCATCCTTTTATTAGTAGGTATGTATAAGAAGCATGAGAACAATGCTGAACATCAAATAATAGGACAAAGTTAATTTGCATGTTGTATGCTACTATATACTGGTTATGATTGTCGATGCAGTGGATGTAGATATACGAACGATAATTTTATGTTTCGACGACTTTCGAAAGTTAAAAAAACCGTTACTAAACACGTCATTGCAAGCGACATAATCCAACATATTGACGTCACACAAATTGAAGCATGTTTTTCTCAGTGACGAGATTTAAGTTTTATATTTGAACTTTATTCATTAATTTATTCATATTTCTAATTTCATTTCCCTTTCAACATAAACTAGCTAATCATTTTCAAGTATGATCTTCGAAATTGCATGTAATAATTGAAAAGAAATCATAAAAAAAGACATTTACGAAAAGACCAACACAGAAATGGAAAACAGTCAGACAGAAATAAACTTACCACAGCTATCAGTGCCACTGTTATCCCGGTACCCGCCATGTCTGTCTGTTAGGTTTGGTGTCAGTCACTGTACTAATCCACAGGCGTCACTAGGTATTTTATACTGTTACAAAGCAATACTTTAATCACCTAACATCTGGGAATCCATGTGAACTTTAGAAATTGTCTATAAATGATAACTACGTACCTAGTATAAACAGTCTTTAATGCCACAAATGTATGTAATGGATGGACAAATAAAGTTAGAAATCATTAACATCACTCAGAACGGCAAGAGTTTTCCAGGTTATCACGTGACCATAAAACGAACACTTCTTACATTTGTATAGTCAGATTTAATCTGTTCATAATCAGAAATACAATTTCTGTTTGTTGTAAACAATTGTATCTACAAAGACTTAATTAAGTATTATACCTAACGCTATCGCCGAATATCAACTGCAATTGGCAACAATGTTCTTGGTAATACATTGACCAAAATCGGGACCATCTCACTTCGAGCTCGGTGCCGATAAAACTACAATTAGTAGTCTTTTCCATTGCCGGCGTTGTTATTAATTCTTTAGATATGATAAAAATGAATATTTTATCTCTAAATTTGTGCTGGTGAGTTTTGAATCAAGGAAACCATACTTTCGTTTTCCGGGTATTTGGTATTGGACCCGTATAACGCAATATGATAGATTGATTTATATATGTGACTTCATTTGTTTCATGTTTTTTTCGCTCTCCTTGAATGAGCTATCCACTCCGGACATACAATGTATCGTTTTCCTTCTTTCTTTACTTGATCACTCCCTAATAAGGAGTAGGACCTTTGGTATCGGAAAACAAGTAACACTTGATCTGTATCTTTTTTTTGGCATGACATCAATAACACATGGAGAATTATGTACAATGTATTCATGTTATGCTCATTAGTATGTCTACTTGATATGAATGAGAAAAAAAATCAGTTCTCGCTTAGAGGACGTGACATTTCCTTGAATAAGACCTATATTAACATTACGTGTATCGTGGGTAATTCGAACGTTTTCCATTTTAGAACAACTTCTCTATTTTCTGGTACTTTTCCAAGTGTTTTTCGTTTAAACCTTTCCTTCATATTTGTTCCTAGATTTTTGTTTTGTTGGTGTTTCGGTATTCTATGCTTTTTTCATCGTGATCAATTCAATATAGGCGGATTATTAGTGAGGACCTATCGTTCTTTTCTTGTTAAAATTTGTCGCCGGCCAAAGTCATACCTTAATAGCATACCTCAATTAGAAAGGAACATGTTTTGTTCTGTTTTGTGTACTGAAAGTAGATTTTATTTTAGAATCTTGACTGGCCAATATATCATTGTTACAATATATGTTTTAGTTGAAAAAAAAACATAAAATGGAACAGATTTTCTAGTACTGCATGCAGAGGATCCCCATTTCCTCATAATGTGTTATTGAATGGGGTGTAAAACATGAGCAACGCGGGGTTCCTAAAGTGGAACAGATACACACGTGATGCCATAATAATTACCATAAACATGTGGCAATCGGCGATAAATGTTTCTTTACTTTATCAGCGATAATTGGAATAATTAGCCACTTAATAGGTTCACTCATGTTGTTATATTGTCAACAGGTATAAATAGGATTTAAAGTTTATGGAGTAATTCAAACATGTTTCATTACCGAATGTAAATAACGATATTGGCATTTAAAAAAAATTGTCAACATAAGTTTAACTTGCACTTCAAAAGTAAGCATAACCTATTTTATCACGACACATATAACAAGATGTTTAAGCTGCTTCTACTTTTAATCACATTCTACTTTATGTGGCAAACATTTTTACGGAGGCGTTAGTAACGCCATGCATATAGGAATTAGGTAAAACGGGATGTATGAATTTTGAGACACCTAGCGGTAATCTCTGCAATTACTGTTTATAAGGGAGACAACTTTTACAGTATCGCAGTACAGTACTTAGGCACATATCAAATCTTGTACAAGAGATAATTCATAACATTATTTTATTAACATTCTGTACGTTTCAGCTAACACTTTCCTAAATTTATATTATCAGGCCGTTTTCCATTATGCTGAAAACCGGTTCACCAACCTTCAAACGTTAAGTTTACGTTTGACTCGGATTGTTGTAGGAGTGTGCTTTACATGTATGCTCACTAGGCTACTACACGAGTTTTATAGGATGGGCATATACATTTACTGGAGAACATAATTTTGAGATCATTGCCTGAGATCTACACGTGTGGGAAAAATGGTTTTCATGTTGATGAACAATTCTGAGATACATAATGATTGGGAACAATACCTGAGAGATTTACATGCAAGTTAGAACAAAGAGATTTAAAAGCAACTGATTTAAAAAAATGTCTTGAGATTTACACTGTGTTAAGAACACAATGTGAGACTGTTTTTCATTGTTTTTCAACATCTATCCTCGATTGTTACTGTGCATGTTTTGTACATGCATGTCTGAACAGTCATCTTATTACACTTTAATGTTTTATAACTGAGAATTGTTTCGGATTAACAGACTTTTGAACATTGCTAGATAATAGTTATCATTCTTTATACAACTGTGCTTTCTTGAATCTTGACTGACCAATATATCTTTGTTACAATATATGTTTTAGATGAAATAAACTTGAAGTACTTATTGACTAGATTCATAGTTTACATGGTATGGCCATAGTTAGATTAAAGTAGGACAGAAGTAAAACGTATAAGAAAACTTAACATACTTCCTACATCCTGTATGTTTTTCTAAATGATAAAAAGAATGTATTCAATAAGCTTCCCCTAGTAAAAATATCTTTTAAAATAACTTTTTTCTTGATAGTAAAATATTCATGAGGCATTCGAGCTTTAAAACCCCTGCATTTAAGTATTATAGTTAAGGCAAACTCAATGTTCAACTGTGTTAATCGGTGATTATTACAACTCTGGATCTACTGTTTGTATGTAATAAATGACTGGTAACATTTAACACTTGGTTGAATTTGAGTTGTATCTGGAACACTGTCCCAAGTGTAGTCACTTGTTGACACTTTTTTGTCTGATTTTGTTTATCCGAAGTTTAGTCGAGTATTATTTTGTTGACACTTCGTTGTTGACACTTCGGTATTCTCTGAGTCCCCCCCCCCCCCCCCCCCCCCCCTCCCCCCTTGCCATACTTACATTTACAATAATACACATATTCTGTCAAAGCAATCTATTCACAAAGTGGAAGGGAGATAACTCCAATTCATTTTATGAAATAAATATTCATATTTAATTATCACTAAATCACTTCTGTTTATGTTTTAGAAAATTTCCGTTATTAAAATTATGTACATTTGTTGACAATCCATCCCATATAAATAAAGGCCATCCACCCACTGGATATGTAAGTAAGGTTACCAAGATATGTACTTTTTTTTAGTATTTCAGAATATCATATTGATTCAAAATGGACACTGCAGATATAAGGATCTATTATTGGAGTTGGTTTAGAAGCAGTAATAATCACAAGTTCCAATTCAGTCCAGTCAAATTCCAGAGGTGTTCTGAAGGTATACTTAAATATATAGAATATATTACACCAGTGGCAATTATTATCAAATAAAATGACATTATAAGTATAGTACCAATTTTAGTAAGTTGAGTTGAGAGTGAGATTACTTGTTTAGTCTATTTGTTTTTCGAATAAAGCCACATGTATTTTGTAAGATGTATTTATTGGTATCAACACTACATATCATGCATCCACTTAACATAGTTTTTAAGTTATAATTATCATGGTTATCTGTTGAATAAAATTGAGAAATGTTTTGTTTTAATTGCCTTCTATTGTCACTATAGAATGGGCATTCAAATATAAAATGAAAAGCATTTTCATGCCACATCTACATGCTGGAGTGTCATTTAGATGGTCCATGTATAAATCACCGTTCAAGTTGCTAGCATGATTTCTAATGTGCTAGAAAAATTTCATTCGTGGTGATAACATTTTTAGATTCTATGATATTTTTTAATTGTTGTAGGGAAGTTGCTTTTACAGTTTCTGTTGGTAAGAGATTAAATCCTTACACATTGAGGGAAAAATCTATTAAAATAATTCTCAGTTCTACAGAGGGTGGGATTAAAAACATGAATATTTCTTAGAGGATATCTTAAATTAGCATTATTGAAAAGGTATGGCTCAATGATGTCTTCTTAATAAACTGGTGACTCATTTTTTTAAATTTAGCAATGAATTTTGTTTTAATAAACGTCCCTTGATGATATTTTGATAAAGAATACTTGCTTTAAGATCTGGAATTCTCCTCTCATGAGTTCTTTGTTATGACTTTACATTATAGAGTTTTTAGACAACAACAAGGCGTGCGACACCATGTGGCACCTTGGTATGTTTTTAATAAAAGGGTTTTACGCACCTGACCCTTCCGCTTCTACATTAGTTTAGAAATTTTGGATTCCCATCTTTTGGCCCCTAGCATCACTGAAGAGTCCTAGGAGGACGAAACAGATATATAATGCAGTTTAATTCATTGTTTTAAAAGGTGCAGCATATGTGTGTGATACGTCATCTTTAATACGTGCAAAGACTGATATGGCTTATCCGTAAAAACAAATACACAAATAAAGATTTCAACTTACTTAAAGGCACAATATACGTAACTTTAAGCAATTTTTCGTAATTGTGAAAAAATCTGAAAAAAAATCCAGCTGATAACTATGCAAAATTAGCCTCAAACGAATTAAACCTGAGCGGTAACTAACAAGAAACTCTTGACAGAAAAATCAAAAGAACTGAAAATAATTCAGGTGGGGCCCACTTCAACAACAAGCCGAAGTTAGAAGACAATCCAAAATGGACGCGTTTTTACAAATACCGAGTTTCAACTGCTGCTGTACCGGTAACCGCGTAAACATTAATCTTGAATATTGTTGATATCAGTTAATCTTAACTAAATCTATTAATATTAAAAGTTATTATGCTTGATTTTCGCTTCACGTTTTGCCGAAAGTTACGTATATTGGGCCTTTAATGGTTAGGCATCACAACTGAACTAAATGAAGAGTGATTTCTAAGGTGGGTTTTTGTCTACCAAAATTTATCTAATTTACATAAATGAATAACTAAATGTAATAGAAGAAAAAAAACAGAAAAGGTGCAGTTATTATAAATTTAAAAGTTAATATTCTAACTCCGGCAGATAACATGTGGCCTGTTATTACAAATTCAAAGTCTTCAAAACGTGAACAGGCGACAAAGGTCACTATGTCTTATTGTATGTTGCCAGAAGCTTATGAAACAGAGTGAAATAAAGATCTGTATTTTAATCGGATTGCTTCAAAATGTCTCAAAACTCTATGAAACACATAGACACTTTATTTATATGGGTGTTTAACAGCGTAAAATATAGAATATCCAATTTCATGGCTATGCACTTGAAAATTATAACAATATCGACAGTCGAATGTTGATTGATAATAATACATTCCTCACTTTGGGAAATATGAACTCTCTTGAAATTCTTACAATATGGCTCCAGTACAGAAGTATATGACTCCATGACTAGGCATGCCACAAAACATGATTTGGATATATTAACTGCGTAAAAATAATCAGAGAATACCAGAGCGTCAACAAAACCATAATCCGAACTCAAAATCGATTAAACTAGAGGCAAAATAGGAACAAAGGAAAGATTCACATAAAGACTCTTGATAAAAAACTAAAGAATAAGACCAGGTGTTCCGGAAGAGTAAGTGTCTTCTGCTTCATCGACGACACCGCATTATAAATCTTTGTCACATCCAAGTAAGCATCAATCCTCAAAATGAGAACCGAGTCATCATTGTCATCACAATAAGTAAACACACTAACAAGCAAACTCAAAAACGTCCATCACCATATGACAGTCTTCATCAACCTGTATCTCTCGAATCCCCGTACCGTAAGCTTGTTCGTCAGCAGTTGACATCTATCATGAAAATCTCGATATTCAGAGCAAGCCCTAGAATAACGAATCAACCGCGACATGTAAACACCATAGGATGGAGAAGCAGGGATGTTAATATCAAGAAAGGGAAAGTTCACGATCGGAAAATCGAAATCGTCACGTTTATCATACAGCTTAGTAGTAAGTTGCCCGTGTTGGTCATAGCTTAAGTAAAGATCTAGTTAAGAAGCTGATGTAGGAGAGTCTGTAGTGTCTTTAATCTAATGTTCAGTAGGGTATATACGATCGACTAGGTCAGCAAACTTCTTGTTGTTTATAGACAACACATCGTCGATATACCTGAAAGAGAAATTGAAAGATTTGGCAAGGTTTTGTTTCCCGTCCTGATAAGCCCTTAGACAAATTCAGCTCCATATGAAAACAAAAACAAGTCAGCCAAAAGTGGTTCACAGTTAGTGCCCATTGGAATGCCAACAGTCTGTTGGAAAATCTTCCCTCCGAACTCAACAAAGATATTGTCCACCAGGAATTCAATCATTCGTACTATATCTTCCACAGTATATTTCAACCTAGCTTTTGTTGTGTTTTTTACAAAGTATGCTCCAAGATAGCTCACATTCATGTATTTGTATCGTAGTTCATCTTTCTTGGAAAAGAAAGCTCATAATGAGAGGCTGAAGACGTTTTGCCATATGGTATGGTAGTGTACGGGGTGGAAAAATCAAATGTTTTGATGGACGAAACATTTTTGAGAAGGGGTGCTCAATACTGATCAGAAGATCTTTTGAGTTTTTCAAAATCCACATCCCATTTATGCCACTTCTGGAGTATACAGTGTCACAATAAGACTGAAGCCCTGATTTAACGGTACTAAGAATGGTAGTAAGAAGTTTTGATAATGGCTTGGTTGAGCAATGAGACGTTTACCCTGCCTTACTTCATGGTATCTCTGTAATGAGAATTGTATATCATTCGATAATATCAGTCTGTTCGTTTTCCCAATAAAAGTAGTTATTCGTTCAATGAGGTATTTGTTTCACTATGTTGTAAATTTATAGATAATGTCATTTGTTACAAACGCACTCGAGACACGATATGCGTTATTTGGGCGCTTAGAAACGTTGGCAATACGTGAAAATAGTATCGTCCTGTACGTTATAAAGTGAACTCCCCCACTTGGTATATAAAGCCGGTCAGTCACAGATCGGGGAGTGGCTGTACGAGATAGACGACAGCGAAGATCATACAGAGAACCCAGGGTATTTTTCATAAATTTAATCCTAAATAAAGGTTATAGGGCGGTCTGAATAAGACTTCTGATAGGGTTGGGTATAGCTCCCTTGGGATTGCGCAGAGGTAGGGTATACCTACGCGCAGAGTATAGCAGCTTGGGTGGAGGCCTTTGCACTAGCGCGCCGTTGCTTGCAGCCTATTGCATTAGTCGCGCAGAAGCAGGTAGCCAGTGCGAAATGTTAACATAATGTTAGCTGTCACGCAGTTGCAGATAGCCAGTGCGCACTATTCTATACTGTTATATTAGTAGCGCCATATCAAGTAGCAAGTGCGTAGGTTTTGTTTGGCAGTCATTTATTGTATGTTACACTAAGCAAGCAAGCTTTTATTAATCCTAATTATTGTAAATATACCCGATTCCATTGTGATTGAATTGAAGTCCCAGATCTTTGAATACACCGAGACGAACTGATAGGGCGAGCTCCCAATACACGTTACATCTCAAGCCTTCAACATTTTACATTTCTGTGTTTGGAGGTATGGATAATCTGCAACAGCAGGAAGGAACAAGCGATTATCAATCCGATTTGTTCAGAGGAGGTAATACAGGGCGCTGACCTAAAGAAGACGACGTGCTATTGAAAGTCTAGTGGTAGGACGCGTTCTTGCGACCGAAGGGTCGCTGGTTTAAGTCATGTCATGGCACTGTGTTGATCCTTGGCCAAGTTACTGTCTATCGCCTGTTCCAGGCATCCCAGCTAAAATCGGTACGTTATTGGGCGAAGCTAGAAACTGTAGAATGAGAGCTGCGGGAGCCGAAATGACAGCACCGACTGTATGCTCCTCATGAAGTTGAGAATTATTTGTTGGTTTCAAAAGTTCTATAACCACAGCTAATTATTTGTAAACCGCTTTGAGACAACCTAGGAACTATGTTGTGATAAAGCCTTATTTAAAAATCTTGATTTATTAACATTTGAAACAGACACTACGGCTGTTTCGAATGCATTTTGTTTAGGAATTTTTATATTCTCCAATTTATTTTTATTCCAAAATTGTATTAATCATTACCAAACACAATTTACCTTTATTACGTGTGTCATTCGAAAAGATATATAAATGTTTTTTTTAAGTCACCTATGTATTGGTCATAAAAAACAAAACCTGCTGACAGGAAGACCGCATTCAGTGTCACTGTTTTCCCACCAAGTGTTTCTGTGTGAGATGAGGCGGAACGCACGATTTCCTATATATATATATTTGATACAGTGACTGAAGGACAGTTAACTTTGACATCTGTAAATATAAAAGAACTTTTTTGTGAATGACTATTATGCATAATTATGGGTTATTAAGTCTATGTACATGTCAAACAGCGCGTGTAACGCGCGAGCAACAATAATATGGATAAAGAGTTGGGAGGAAGCAGATGAAATTGATAACCATCACGCAGAACAGTACCGGTATTGAAGAGGACTGATATTTTTAACGACTCTTGCTTTTTCTAATTGATCATTTTGTCTAACCCCCCATTTTTATGACGGTTTTAGAAAGTGAAACCCATTTTCTTTTCATACGCTAAATATTAAAAAAAGTTTGATATCAGAACTTTTTTTATAAAGCGGTTAATCTGCAAAAAATGGTGAAAAAATGATAATTTTCTCATTAAAAAATTAGGGGTAGGGGTAACTCAAATCGCTTTCCTGAGTAAAAATATAAAGTTAGAGAAATTTTACTTCCATAATTTAAAAGAAAACACTAATTTTGTCATTTCTGCAAATTTTCATACATTTCGGATCACAAATTAGGAAGATATTGTATGAAGATGTCCCGCAATTGGTCAAAACTACAAAATTCACTTAAAATTGCTTATTATGTCATATTGGTATGTTTGACCGATCATAGCACAAAAACGAGCACACTGACATATCATTGTCTTTGTATTTTCTGTCATGCCTTAAACTCCCTTATCCAAAAATGTATATGAGAAAAAAAGTTTGTTACAGGAAAATTTTGACTTCTCAGAGGTGTACATCCTTAAGTCATGTCATGGCACTGTGTTGATCCTTGGCCAAGTTACTGTCTATCGCCTGTTCCAGGCATCCCAGCTAATATCGGTACGTTATTGGGCGAAGCTAGAAACTGTAGAATGAGAGCTGCGGGAGCCGAAATGACAGCACCGACTGTATGCTCCTCATGAAGTTGAGAATTATTTGTTGGTTTCAAAAGTTCTATAACCACAGCTAATTATTTGTAAACCGCTTTGAGACAACCTAGGAACTATGTTGTGATAAAGCCTTATTTAAAAACCTTGATTTATTAACATTTGAAACAGACACTACGGCTGTTTCGAATACATTTTGTTTAGGAATTTTTATATTCTCCAATTTATTTTTATTCCTAAATTGTATTAATCATTACCAAACACAATTTACATTTATTACGTGTGTCATTCGAAAAGATATATAAATGTTTTTTTTAAGTCACCTATGTATTGGTCATAAAAAACAAAACCTGCTGACAGGAAGACCGCATTCAGTGTCACTGTTTTCCCACCAAGTGTTTCTGTGTGAGATGAGGCGGAACGCACGATTTCCTATATATATATATTTGATACAGTGACTGATGGACAGTTAACTTTGACATCTGTATATATAAAAGAACTTTTTTGTGAATGACTATTATGCATAATTATGGGTTATTAAGTCTATGTACATGTCAAACAGCGCGTGTAACGCGCGAGCAACAATAATATGGATACAGAGTTGGGAGGAAGCAGATGAAATTGATAACCATCACGCAGAACAGTACCGGTATTGAAGAGGACTGATATTTTTAACGACTCTTGCTTTTTCTAATTGATCATTTTGTCTATAAACGAGATGGAATAACGTGGTAATACGGACCTCCTTTATTTAGCGAAAAGGTCAAAATGCATATTTTCCTTTGCCTAAAATTTATGAAATCGGATTAGAATTGTGGGAGTTGGCTCTGCCTTTTTTCATTATTTTTCGGAACTTTTCTGCCTTTTCACTTAACATATGTTTAAAAATTGTCCGATGACACCTATTTTTCTCTTGCTAAAATTATCTGACAAAATATTTCAAAATTTTAATGATTCCTTCCCGTTCTTTTCTAGCTTTCAAAAAGTAATTTCTACATGTAGTTCCATTTAATTGTTCATGATATATATTTAAATTGACAAGAATTATTTCAAATACAAGAAGGAAGCACTGTATGAAGTTAGAGTTTGATAGGTCCGAGGGGACGCAAGATAAAACACCGAAATTTTTGTTCGGACATCGGTTCCATCAAGTAACAGTGTTCTTGATATTTGAAGAACAATCCAAAACAAGGACTGAAATAGAAAAGGCAATGCTTGCTGTTTGTTATTATCTTGATTTTGATATTTCTTTTGACCAGAGTTGTTTCCATAGTCACCTCCTAGATATCACATTTAGAACCCTTGTTTAGCATCAATGACGAGTCATTGAATGACGCAACAGCTGTATCAGCTGTGTGGTGCAGTTTAATTCATTATTTGGATCGACCGTATCTTATAAAGGTGCTATGTCCGTGTTTTCGACTTTTGTACAATCCTTTGAGTTTGAAAGGCCCAATGGAACTAGTTATCGCACAGGAACATTTGTTCGGACTTTTGCTCTTTCGTAGCAATTTCAAGTGAAAGTTTTTTTTCAGTAAGGATGCAGTGTCTGAAGTCTGGATGTGATAGTTAAGTGATTGGGAGTGATGGCACGAAACCTTTGTTCGGACGACGCAAACGACGACGTTCATAAGAGTAAGTACGCCAGCCTACTTTGTATATGTAAAGATGACGTGTTTGTCGAGGAGATCTGTGCTGCAACATACGTGTGTGTAATGTTCAGCTTTGTATATATAATGAGGTTGTTATGGTTTACATATACAGTCAGTGATAACATCAACAAATCTATAAACATAATATTTTCTTTATTGGGGTATTGTAACATTCACATAATGATGCAAACTAAGTGTTAAAAGTATGATCCATGTGCATCACTTGTCTGCGCTTGTTCCATTTGTATGTTGTCCTTACAATCCTGTCAGAATACAAAGTATCAGTTTTACCAGCAATTTATATACAAAGGCATTATCAAAATATATAGTATTTGATTTGAAATTTGAAAGTAATTATGTGAAAATATTCTTTCAGGATTTTGCATTATCCGGTGTAAACACCACAAGAAAAACAAGACAAATTAAATGACAAGAACATCGGTATTTTCTTTTACCATCATAATGTGGATCACTGCTCCGTTTCATATATGTGATATTGGTTTGATCTAACGTCCCCCTGGTGGTCCGTTGTGCCCTGAAACGAAAGACAAAGAAGGTTGAAAATGGCACATATTTATAGTCTGTTAACTTTTATTGTGGTACGTTGCGCCCTGCAACGGAGGTCAATGGTTAGAAACAGCACAGAGCTGTTGTCTGCTGCCCTGTGTAGAGTTGCCTCCGAATAATTGTATATTTGATGAGGTTCTTGACACGATATACATCCACAGGAAGATTAAAGATAACTCCATAAAAAAGCCCTGCTGATTTCTTAAAAAATGTTGTACAGTGTATCACATGGTTTAATTACATATTCCATGGATTGAGTGCAATTAAGCTCTAACGTATAGGATTTCATTGCGGCGAACTGAAAGTCAGGTTTTCTTTAGTATAATTTGCCTAATGTTTTATGAAAATATCACGTAAGATTTTCATGTACTCACTATTTAATATTACATTGAGCATATAAATAACACAATAATAAAATAAAGGAACATTGGGGCATTGTACATAATCAAAATTATAAAATATTGTCCGAGTAGCCATCAGACTTTACCTGTTCTATATGTAGACATATTCGCAGGGAAAGGAGAAAAGAGCAATGGTATTTATAGCGACAATGATCCGAAAGCGCGTCACCAAATATCCTATCCTAACACGTGACACATCCGTTTCAGGCATGTTTCAATTATGAACTGCCCAATGTAATCTAGTAGGGAAATCCCCTTAAATATCCCATTTATATATTACTTTGCTATTGTGTATCTAGTCAGGGTTACACTGATTCTCTGTGTTAATCCAGTAATAGAATACTGAAATCACCATTACCTAATAATGTCAGTATAAACAAGTGTTGAAACCATATATATCCATATATGGCACTACATTTCCTTTGTGAATAGGACCAGGTTTGAGTTCTCTTAATTATACGACTATTCAACTTACCAATATCCCTGCGTGTGGCCTCTCTTGTACCGGGTGGGCTGTTACCCATGTCCCTTCTGACGTCACGTCTGTTACTTCGGGGACCTGTCGGTGAGCAGTTCAAGATATTACAGAGAAGGCAAGGAATGAAAGGCAGTAAAATTTAGATCAAATTCGAAAGGACAGCAGATTATTTCTATAACTATTGAATATAATCCGAAGCATTGGCATCCTTGATGTCTAGGGGTTGCTCCTACTTCGCTCTCTATACTGATGGATATTGTGACTTAGGCCTAATATCTTCTCTTAAGCATAGCTTATTTTTAGCAATTTTATTTTGCTAATGTAGGAAAACATTGAATAGAATAGAAATGAAGACTTGAAGAGATATCTACGTCAATTTGTACCACGAATGATATACATGTGTTTGTACGTATACGATATCTATGTCAATTTGTACCACGAATGATAAACATGTCTACTGTTTGTACGTATACATCTGTTTGTACCACGAATGATAACCATGTCTACTATTCGATATCTACGTCAGTTTGTACCACGAATGATAAACATGTCTACTTTTTGTACTATACGATATCTACGTCAGTTTGGACCACGAGTGATATACATGTCTACTTTTTGTACGTATACGATATCTATGTCAGTTTGTACAACGAATGATATACATGTCTACTGTTTGTACGTATACGATATCTACGTCACTTTGTACCACGAATGATAAACATGTCTACTGTTTGTACGTATATGATATCTATGTCAGTTTGTACAACGAATGATATACATGTCTACTGTTTGTACCCTACGATATCTACGTCAGTTTGTACCACGAGTGATATACATGTCTACTTTTTGTACGTATACGATATCTACGTCAGTTTGTACCACGAATGATATACATGTCTACTGTTTGTACGTATACGATATCTACGTCAGTTTGTACCACGAATGATATACATGTCTACTTTTTGTACGTATACGATATCTACGTCAGTTTGTACCACGAATGATATACATGTCTACTGTTTATACTATACGATATCTACGTCAGTTTGTACCACGAATGATATACATGTCTACTGTTTGTACGTATACGATATCAACGACAGTTTGTACCACGAATGATATACATGTCTACTGTTTGTACCTATACGATATCTACGTCAGTTTGTACCACGAATGATATACATGTCTACTGTTTGTACCTATACGATATCTACGTCAGTTTGTACCACGAATGATATACATGTCTACTGTTTGTACCTATACGATATCTACCTCAGTTTGTACCACGAATGATATACATATCTACTGTTTGTACGTATACGATATCTACGTCAGTTTGTACAACGATTTATATACATATCTACTGTTTGTACCTATACGATATCAACGACAGTTTGTACCACGAATGATATACATGTCTACTGTTTGTACCTATACGATATCTATGTCAGTTTGTACCACGAATGATGTACATGTCTACTGTTTGTACGTATACGATATCTATGTCAGTTCGTACCACGAAGGATATACATGACTACTGTTTGTACATAAACGATATCTATGTCAGTTTGTACAACGCATGATAAACATGTCTACTCTTTGTACTATACGATATCTATGTCAGTTTGTACCACGAATTAAATACATGACTACTTTTTGTACGTATACGATATCTATGTCAGTTTGTACCACGAATGATGTACATGTCTACTGTTTATACTATACGATATCTATGTCAGTTTGTACCACGAATAATATACATGTCTACTGTTTGTACGTATACGATATCTATGTCAGTTTGTACCACGAATGATATACATGTCTACTGTTTGTACGTATACGATATCTACGTCAGTTTGTACCACGAATGATATACATGTCTACTGTTTGTACCTATACGATATCCACGTCAGTTTGTACCACGAATGATATACATGTCTATTGTTTGTACCTATACGATATCTACGTCAGTTTGTACCACGAATGATATACATGTCTACTGTTTGTACCTATACCATATCAACGACAGTTTGTACAACGAATGATATACATGTCTACTGTTTGTACCTATACGATATCTATGTCAGTTTGTACCACGAATGATATACATGACTACTGTTTATACCTATACGATATCTATGTCAGTTTGTACCACGAATGATATACATGTCTACTGTTTGTACCTATACGATATCTATGTCAGTTTGTACCACGAATGATATACATGACTACTGTTTGTACGTATACGATATATATGTCAGTTTGTACCACGAGTGATATACATGTCTACTGTTTGTACCTATACGATATCTATGTCAGTTTGTACCACGAATGATATACATGACTACTGTTTATACCTATACGATATCTATGTCAGTTTGTACCACGAATGATATACATGTCTACTGTTTGTACCTATACGATATATATGTCAGTTTGTACCACGAATGATGTACATGTCTACTGTTTGTAAATATACGATATCTACGTCAGTTTGTACCACGAATGATATACATGACTACTGTTTATACTATACGATATCTATGTCAGTTTGTACCACGAATGATATACATGTCTACTGTTTGTACCTATACGATATCTACGTCAGTTTGTACCACGAATGATATACATGTCTACTGTTTATACTATACGATATCTATGTCAGTTTGTACCACGAATGATATACATGTCTACTGTTTGTACGTATACGATATCTATGTCAGTTTGTACCACGAATGATATACATGTCTACTGTTTGTAAATATACGATATCTACGTCAGCTTGTACCACGAATGATATACATGTCTACTGTTTGTACGTATACGATATCCACGTCAGTTTGTACCACGAATGATATACATGTCTACTGTTTGTACCTATACGATATCTATGTCAGTTTGTACCACGAATGAGATACATGTCTACTGTTTGTACGTATACGATATCTACGTCAGTTTGTACCACGAATGATATACATATCTACTGTTTGTACGTATACGATATCTATGTCAGTTTGTACCACGAATGATATACATGTCTACTGTTTGTACTATACGATATCTATGTCAGTTTGTACCACGAATGATATACATGTCTACTGTTTGTACTATACGATATCTACGTCAGTTTGTACCACGAATGATATACATGTCTATTGTTTGTACTATACGATATCTACGTCAGTTTGTACCACGAATGATATACATGTCTACTGTTTGTACGTATACGATATCTATGTCAGTTTGTACCACGAATGATATACATGTCTACTGTTTGTACGTATACGATATCTATGTCAGTTTGTACCACGAATGATATACATGTCTGCTGTTTGTACGTATACGATATCTATGTCAGTTTGTACCACGAATGATATACATGTCTACTGTTTGTACTATACGATATCTATGTCAGTTTGTACAACGAATGATATACATGTCTACTGTTTGTACGTATACGATATCTACGTCAGTTTGTACCACGAATGATATACATGTCTACTGTTTGTGCTATACGATATCTACGTCAGATTGTACCAGGAATGATATACATGTTTATTGTGTGTAACTATACGATATCCACGTCAGTTTTTACCACGAATGATACACGTCTACTGCTTGTTCGTATACGATATCTACGTCAGTTTGTACCTCGAATGATGTACATGACTACTGTTTGCTTTATACGATATCTACCTCAGTTTGAATTACGAAACGCCTGAATGAAAAACATATCGGTTTATGTAGTATGCGGCCCTTTTAGTGTACATTGAATACATCTACGATCTGGTAGGAATACGTGTATGTTTAAATATCGAACGCCTATCTTTTATAACGAAAGAGGATGGTACTTACATCTCCCACAGGAGAGCCGGCAGTTGGCTATCATGTATCTCGGGTTAGTCTCACACTCGCGAGACTCCGCCCATGCTTGGCATTGCTGACTGCCGTTGGAGCAGGCGCCTTGAACACAATCAAAGTGCATCACAAAATGCTTGGCCAATATTAACTAAGCTAACCTTCCTTTTGTAAATGTACATACACTTTTATATGTTGATATTTTACTCGATAACCATTCTTCCTGAAAACTGTAAAGATCAGTTCCCAGCCTGACTAATCCTCGTGACCAATGTTGATTAGATATATAACACAATGTGTTCTTAAAGTAATGCACATTTTCTGCGAAGTTCTAAGAATTAATTATGACGTCTATGACACTAAATATATTTTAACTATGGTTTTTACGCAAACAGAACGTTACGTTAAGTATCAAATTTTAATTCATTTCTTTAAGTTTCTCCGGATACGTTTTTTAATCACAAATTGTGTTTTATAACTAATCTGTATGTTCTACTCACATGTTCCGCATGCATGCTGGCATGTACTATGCATGTACATGGGGTTAGCGTCACACTCGCCATTTGCCGCCCAAGTCAAGCAATTGATGTCGTGATTGTAACAACCTAGGATACAAAACCATGATCACAATTTTAACATTATGATACATATCTAATTAAGACATAGGTTTTCTTCTTTGAACAATGGTGATATAATATTGTTTAAACGAAGACTGTGTTTCCCCTGTGGACAGAGGCACGATGACCAGTCTGGAGAAATGCGACAAATCAAATGGGTGGGTTAAATAAAAGTTTTTATGAAATAAAATGGGTAAAAAGGAATTCGATTTCGAATGAACGTTAAAACGATGATGCGGTCCCTCAGGTTGCAGAGAGGCGGGGCCATACAATATGAATGAAAAACATTTTTAACGACGCTTTCTCCGTCTTCATAGATAAAGGAATTATAACCAAATGTCTTCTGGATCATCTGTAGACAAACGTGACGTTTTAGAGTGTCTTCCTCTTGGGGCAAAAAGTCGAGAAAGGAACCTTTTTGAAAAATTCGAATAAGGGATTTCAACCAACTTCAGTAAGTAGAAAATCCTCATGGAGGCTCTTGTAAAAGATGACGTATGACACCCATGCTGCACCTTTTAAATTCAGTAATAGATACAGTATGCCGAAGAAAGGAATTAAACTGGATCATACAGATGTTTCGTCCTTCTTGGACTCTTCAGTGATGCAAGGGGCCAAAAGGTGGGAATCAAACATTTTTAAATTAATGTAGAAACAGAAGGGTCAGGTGCGTTAAACCCCTTTAATTTATGAATTCTGCTTCTACATTAGTTTAGACATTTTGGATTCCCACCTTTAGCATCACTGAAGAGATCTAGAAGGACGAACTAGCTGTATGATGTAGTTTAATTTATTTTTTCGGCATGCTGTATCTATTACTGAATTTAATAGGTGCAGCATATGTGTGTGTTACGACATCTATGATTCCATCCACACCTTTAACTAAAATATGAAAAAATGTATAAAGAGGAGAACACATTCATTATACCAAGTATGTCCTGTAGCTCCAGACAAACCTGAAGACTATATTTTTGGGTTATTACATTGAGATGAATTAGAAATAGAATACCAGATGAGTTATGTAGCCCTAATGACCTCTTGTTTCCATTAAAGTATGATGTAACGTATAATTCTGCTAATATTATTTTATTATGATAACGTTAAAAATAAAAAAAAAGTTGCATTTGAGTCTAAAGAGGATTTATAAACTTGACCAAGAATCTAACATGAATTCTAGGTGCATTTTAAACTATTTTTGAAAAATTATCTTGTACATTAAAATGTAATGTAATGCATTCATATACACTCTTTACTAATTACGATATGTTTCTTAACGATATGCAGCTTGGATTTTAGATAGTAGCATGTAACATAACATAAACTTACCACCACCGCGGTTTGCATACGGATCACTCATTCTTTTCAGAAGGTTTTCCTTTACTGTAGGTAGAGAAAGCATATCAATATAATATTGTAATGTATTTGAGATTCTTTATTGACTCATAGTGTATTATTGAAAGCGATAAACCCCGATAACCGGAGAAGGCTAATCGAAATGTATTATTTATCCTTTTGAAGTACATGTTCAGTGCATCAAAGCCCGAGTACCGTTGTGGTTTAAAAGAGACAACCACGCGGTCATTGAGTACGATCACTTTTCGTTGTAATCTGAGTAGTACAATGAATATTTGATATTTTGTAAACCAAATCAATTATAATACATTGCACATGTTGAACCCTTGTGTTAGAGACAGTACGGATAAAAATCAAATCTGTCCCTTTATAAAGACACAAAATTTAACACAAGTTAAATCACACACAAAAAGCATGAAGAAAAGTGATAAAACATTTGACTTTTAATAAGAAGATCCTTAAAAAACAATGGTACAATGATAAGAGAATGTGTCCTATTGTAGGTATACATATTGCCTATATTAAACCTAAAATTAAGCTTACATGCCGAACCTTCCTTATCGGCTAGCTGTTGGCCGTCGACATTCGTCAGTTTGGAAGCGTAGATAATCTGAATCATCTGAAAGAAATAAACCATAAGGTTTAAGGTGAGAAAGTATCACAGAGTTGCGAAAGAAGGGGAAAACATTGTGTAGTTAAAAACGCAATGTCAAGGCGAAGATAAGTGATAGAGGTGTTGTCAAATGTGGATCCAGAAGTGAGGGGATATAACAGGATCAAACAAAGAAATTGAACCGGATCTAGATCAAACAAAGGAATTTTACAGGATCTAGATCAAACAAAGGCTTTTTACAGGATGTGGATCCGGGAGAAAGATTATTTAATATGACAAGAATCCAGGATAGAGGATAACAGGGATCAATGAGGTTTGCTAACTGCTGAGTTTGGTGTTTGTATATACATGTGGTTTGCATTGGTTGTAAATCCAATATTTGAACGGCTATACATTCATATTGATACATTCAAATTATAAGTTATAAGCTACGAAATGTATATACATATACATACCTGTACCTTTACTATAAAGAGAGAGTTACAAAAATAATATATTGCAAATGAAAACAAATAAAAACTTTCTTGAAATAAAAGAGAAAAGATAAATTGCATATTGGTTACTACTATAGACTGGTAATGACTGTCGACGGAGTTGATGAAAGATGAATAAAAGAATCGGAAATATATGAATGGGATAAAATATCATTAATCAGTGTCATAACTAAGGTAACACATACAAAAGCCCGTCAATGAGGAACATAGTGTTCATTGTTAAGATACTGATGCTACAGGGTAATTTGGTATTTAGATCATATTGATTATAACAGTCCGTTTGTTACTAAACGTTCCAGAATGAAACATCTTATACGTATGTCCCGATGACTTCCGAACGTTACATAAAAAACGTTACTAAACATGTTATTACAACTAGCAAAATCAAACATATTACAGCAAATCAGTATGTTGAATTTTCTTTAACAGTAAGACGTTCCAGTTTTGCAGCTTTATTGAAGCCAAACAACTAACAATGAAGCATGCCTTCCAATGACAACGTGTAAGATTTCATTATTATTGTATTCCTATTTCTCATTTAATTTCCATCCATCGGCATAAACTAGCTAAGCACTGTTAAATGTCCTATTAGAAATTACATGTATTAAAGTCATTTAATAATACAAAGACAAAAATACCGAAAAACCGAATGCCGGCAAGACAGAAACAAACTTACCACAGCTATCAGCGCCACTGTAATCCCGGTACCCGCCATGTCTGTCTGTTAGGTATGGTGTCAGTCACTGTACTAATCCACAAGGTGCCTCAGATATTTTATACTGTTGTACAGAGCGGAGATTTAACCATTTGACATCTATTAATCTGTGTGAACTATTAGTAATTGTGTATTATGTATGTTAAAGTATATGTAAACGTTTTTAATGCCACCAACGTGGGTGTAATGATGACCAAACAGTGCTAGATGTCATTGTCATCACTCAGAACAGAAGCAATTTTAACAATCAGAGGACTGGTATATTTTATCTATCGCAGACATCGTTTCTCTTTTGCTTAGTTTGTCTGTATATCTCGTGACCATAAAGTAAACATTTCTGATACTTGTACGGTTGGATGTTATCTGTTCATTATCATAACTGACATTCCTATGGTTTTTTATACCTATACAATATGCAGCGAGGCTAGCTTTGCTTGTGAATCTAAGGGTTAGGTTTTTGAAGCTTTGAGCATGATAGGAAAAAGAAAAAATGACATTCACTAACACATTGGAAAATATTAACTTATATCAACTGACATCGTCCTTTCTTTTGTAATTTATAGACAAAATTCTAATCCATTTCACTTGTGTCTCGTTGCCGAAAACAAAACTACAGTAAGTGCATTTATATAGTTTATATCAAGTCATTACTGGATCTTCAAAGTATTAAGTACTTCTTGGTGTTTATGAAGGTTGTTCCCTGTTGCATTATTACCTAGCAATCTTTCATGGTATGTCCAGGGGATCTTACTCTCTTTGCTTCTAATTGTTTTTATCAATACTTTAAACACTAGATGGATGAAAAATTAAACAACACATATGGTAATGAAAAAATATTTTTAAAGAAAATCACCTTTCCACTTCTTGCGTACTTTGACCACTACGTAGTTGTCGGTAAGCATTAAGTGGGTTTTTTTAAATTCCGGCTCGGATATGAATTATTTGGATTTGATTGAAAGTAACAATGTACCCTTGAAATTTGTGCAGGTGATTTCTTTTCTTTCGTTTTCCGGGTATTTGTTATTGACCCAGTATGCCGCACATTGTCTGTTTAGATTGTTTTATACATGTGATGTCATTTGTTATATAATTCTGTCCTTGACTGTTTTCCTTTTTTCTTTACTTCATCATTGTACTTTTAAATTAAATGATGATGGCAGTATCGTGGTTGAAGCAGAATACGCTCACCATTCCGGTACATCTGGTCTTTTTCTCTTTTACTTTTCAGGTGTCTTCGTGCAAATCTTCTTTTGCTCATATTTTGTCCCTATGGCCTATGGTTTTGCTGATTTTCAGTAGTGTATGTTTTTTTCATCTTGATCAATTCAGTAGCATTAGGTTGATTATTATTTAGGACTTAACGTCCTGTTTCTTTTGTATGAAGTTATCGTCATTCCAAAATAAAATTCTTAAAAATGTTACATGAGTTGTCTTTGTGTACCGATAGAAGATGTTATTTCCGGATGACTGTACGAAATGACTAAAGATTGGTTAACACGTGGACCGCGGGGCCTGAGTCCCTATATTAAACAGTTAAACATAATAAGTGTCATCATGTGGGAGTCGATGTTAAATGTTTCTTTACTTTTACCAGTGATAATTGGACACTTAACCACTAAATAGGTACAATCATGTAGTTATATTGGCAACAGGTATAATTGGATTAAAAGTGTATATAGTTATTCCGACGCTATGTATTACTGAATATGAATAACGATATTGGTATTTAAATAATGGTTGAAACTAATTTCAGTTAAGTAAGGTAGCTGTGTACAGTAGATCTGGAGATTAATGGAAAAAAAGACCAATGCCTGAGAATTGTCAACACAGAGATTTAACCGTACATTGCATAGATGTAAATGTACAGATTTTTGTAAATTGTATATCATTTCCAATTCATAAAATGGACTGTGAAGTGTATACACTGAGGTATCCTATGTATGGCACTTGTGTGAAAACCATGGTTACCACATCAAAAATTACCGAAAAATGCAAAATATCACTGTTTTTGACACAAAATTTGACCTATGCAGATAGGATTTTTTTTCTTAAGTTCTATCTAAAATTTAAGCTTACTAACTTGGTTGCAGAATTATATCTGTCCCAGCATAGGTCGTATGTTTAGAATTTTCGCTATTTTCCCTCATGTGCTGTTGTCGAAATTTTCACTTCCTGTAAAGCTAGCTTTTCATATGTAGACACCCTTTTCGGAAGGGTCAAAACTTTAATCTTTAACCAAACTTTTTTTTTCTCTTTTTACAAATGTGAAGTCCACAAAGTCCACTTTATCCAGCTTGAGCCAATTTTACTCCTTATTTTTTTTAGACTTTTAAAGGCATGCTATTATAGGGGTTATTCATTGTACAAAAATATCACCCATGGCCACAAAAGCCTTCTTTACACTGCCACCTAAGACAAAAGGTGTCATTTAATATGCAACACACGCTTTCCATAACGAATTTATTTTAACTTCAAACGTAGGCATATTATTCGACCATAATACACATTTTGTTTTTATATGAGGCAGTAAACTTGACCTGAGAAACTCCAATGATGGGAATCTTCTGTGGTAACTCTCTAGAACATTATCCAAGTGGCGCTAAGCTGGTTCTCCCTCCTGTAGCTAATGTTTCATGTAACAGGAATTCTTTCTAAAATGTATTTACTAGCGTTAAGTCTGTTCCGTGATTTGTCAAGGTGTAGGATGTCGTCGATAACATTCACCATTTTTATTGACAGAAGTCTATGTGCTGATGCTGTTGTAAAGAATACATACCTTAATATCTCCTATTCAGTGTGGTATCATTTTAAATCGGAAAAGAATGAGGAGTATAGCAATAAGGCTTACACGAACACACCGCAGCCTCCTTCCACATACACAAACACTCGACACGCTCACATTGGAAGCCGTCCTAAACTTGTAAGAGGAGTTGAAACAAATTAGAGAATACCAAAGCGTCAACAAAACCATAATCCGAACTCAAAATCGATTAAACTAGGGGCAAAATATAAACAAAGGACATTTATATGGAGACCCTTGTAAAATTACAAGAGTAGAAGACCAAGTGTTCCGGAAAAGTAAGCGAAAAGTGTCGACATCCGCTACGTAAATCTTTGTCACATCCAAGTAAACACCAAGTCCTCAAAATGAGAACTGAGTCGTAGATTAATTAGAGATTGAGGTAAACAACTGATGAAGAAGAGTCTGTTGTGTCCTTTACTTCATGTTCAGAAGGGTATAGACAATGAACGTGGTCAGCAAACTTCTTGTTGTTTGTTGTTTGTAGACAACACATCTTCGATATATATGACAGTGAAATGTAAAGATTGGGCAAGGTTTTTGCTACCTGTCCTTCCACAAATTCAGCCTCGTATGAAAACAAAAGCAAGTCCGCTAAGAGTGGGCACAGCCTGTCACTACTGGAATGCAAACATTCTGCTGGAAAATCTTTCTCCGAGCAAACATATTGTAAGAATATCAAAAAACAATTAAAGTAAACCAAACCAAGATACCAATTTGGCATCACACTTACATCACATATTAGTCCAGTCAATTTATGATTTAACCTCGAACTAATTGTAACAGAATTATTCTTTCATTTTTTGGTTGATGGGCATCATACTTATAACGGAAAAAAAAGTCCTTGAAAAAGTCCTGGCTTTTTGACCTTCTAAAGGATCAGAAAAATTAAGAAAATCACACGTATAACCATATTTGAGGTCTAATATCTACCTCAATTGCAACACTGGACATATGGATTTAACAGTATGTAAATACCAACTTATATTGAAAACAGATACGTCGAGATTTTCCACCCAAGGTATTGTATTGTCAATATGGCTGAAAAGCATTTTTCACAAGACAATTTTGGCTTTTCTTTTCTTTTCAAATGTAGAGAATAATATTAATTAATATCAGTATCAATGCCAGGCTTTATTTCCTTTCTTAAAATATGATTTTTAATTTAATTTACTCAATGATCAATTGTTCATTCGCATACGAAACAAATTATCAATCATCAAATCTTACAAATTGTGCTAAATGGATGATATTTTATGTCCAAATCGAACGATCTACCTATTGCTGAAACATATAATTTGAATAAGGGCAAGTAATTGAGTTAAAGCATCTTATATCTATTCATGTATGAGCACCTATTACTGCTAAAACTAATTTTGGTATGATGAGCTTACAAATGTGGCCAAGTTTTGAAGGTGAGAACTCAACCTCATGCATATTTTGCTCAATCCTTGAAAAATGGCAAAGTCAACGACTCTGAACAACAAAAAATGGATTTTTTCCTCATTTGTTTATCAATTAACAAATGACTTTGCCAGTAAAGCTGCCTTATATGCATGTACATACTGAACTGTATTTTAAGTTTCACATCCATACTACTTCACAGCTTTATCAAAAATTATGTATCCCCAATGCGTTGCTATGTGGGGGGGAGAAAAAAATGATTTATTCAAATATAAAATACTATTTCAAACTTAATTCCATTTAGTCAAAAGGGGCATGTTATGGTAGTAATTCCTGCCAAAAGTGTTGGCAATCGTATCTAACATTAAAAATATACACTAATTTTCGTTATTCAAAATCATGGACTTTGCCATTTTCAGCAGCCCAGTCAAAATTGCCAAAAATGAAGATTTGATCAATCTGAATTGGTTCAATATTGCTAGAAGTCTTCACCAAGATGACATTTCTGTTCAGAAAAATATACATAGAAAATAATTTGATGACTTTTAAGCATGGTCTTTTGATGTTATCTAAATACAAGTTACATAAAATGAGAAGTTGTTCAATTTGGACCCCCGAATAGCTCCAAATTAGCACAACTGGTCAACTTCGAAGGTTCATAAATGTTTATGAGTGAAAACAAAATCTCTGATATAAAATTATGAATTACAGATTACCTTATACAATGCAATTAAACTAAGCTTGAATGGATATTTATCTTGATTATTAGTATTTCCTTTACTAAAAATGTCAAACAAAGCCATTATCGTTATGTTAAAGATGCATATTATCGATATTGACAGGTCAATATTCCATTGAACTTAATTAGATCGTATATATTTTTTAACACAATTGTACTATAGTTTGGTTGGTCTTGTCATACTGTTAAATCTACATTATGTAGATGTCCAGTGTTACAAATGGGGTAGATATTACACGTCAAATATGGTTAAGCGTGTGATTTTCTTAACTTTTGTGGTTTTTTAGAGGGCCAAAAAAACACTTTCCCCCATTGGGATTTTTTGGGACTTTTTTTCTGTTACAGTATAGGTACCTACCATTCAAAAAATATAAAAAATAAATTCTTTTGCAATTTTGTTACGGTTAGGCCTATATTTTGGCTAAATTGACTCGACTATATGCCTAGGTCGGCCTTAAATGACCATTCCCTACCCTGTTCATCATATAGCAAGTCTAATAAACGGTTAGGTGTCCTTTTTATCTGCTGTAACTCGTTATACAGGTTGTTTTGTCATATTTATTGTAACGCTTAAGGATGTACTCTTGTGAGGTTTCAGTCACGTTCAAGTCTCGTTTATATGTCTTATTTAAAGATTTCATGTTATATTGAAGAAAGTATGATCAATTTTAATAGCATATTTGCATCTGAAAATTGTGTCAAAAATATAAGTGACTGATGCTTGTAGAACTTTTTTTACGTGAGTTTTAAAAATATTACCAATTTGGCGGCCATTTTGAATAAGCATATTTCTGTCAATTTTATGCACTTCCCGAATTGGCAAAATTTCACCATTTTGATGCTAGATCGATATCTTAAAAACATAAGTGTTTAGCCATTTTTAATTATAGCAAGCTAATTTTTGCTGTACTACTTTATAATGTTCGATTTTATAGAAATATTATGCTACAAAATGGATAATTATACAATTTTTGTATTTTTTTCATATATTTAGTGTAACCGGAGCAGTTTTTATTTTTGAACCCAAAACTGTGAAAAATAAAAAAAAATAATAAAGGGACAAAAAATTAAGCACACTAACACCCCATTTTTAAGAAGGTTTTAGAAAGAGAAACACATTTTCTTTTACACCGCCAAATACTAAAAAAAGTTTGATATCAGAACTTTTTTTAATAAGCGGTCAATCTGCAAAAAAATGGTGAAAAATGAGGATTTTCTCATTAAAAAATAAGGGGTAGGGGTAACTCAAATTGCTTTCCTGAGTAAAAATATTAAGTTAGAGAATTTAACTTAAAAGAAAACAATATTTTTGTCATTTCTGCAAACATTCATACATTTCGAATTACAAATGCGGAAGATATTGTTTGAAAATGTCCCGCAATCGGTCGAAACTACAAAATTGACTTAAAATCCCTTATTTTGTCATATTGGTACCTTTGACCGATCATAACACAAAAACAAGTACACTGACATATCATTATTTTTGCATTTTCTGGCATGCCTTGAACTCCCTTATCCAAAAATGTATATTAGAAAAAAAGTTTGATACAGGAAAATTTTGACTTCTCAGAGGTGTATATCCTTAATAGTCATATGCTTATTTCAAATATTAAACAATACATGTCTATTCTACCTATTAAAGTGGTTCATTCATGCGTAACTATTTGTGTTATTGAATTGAACGCAGATTGGAAACATGCATTAACTTTCTGAATGATGGTAAATTATAAGCGATATGTATGGAAACCAGGAGTGGCCATTGTATGTGTATATACCTAGGTGGTACGGGAAGATCAAAAATAGTAATAAACTAACGGGGACAGGAGTCTTAAAAGAATACAATATGTTAGATGTATATGTTTGTAGCGTGTATGCAATCATCAGTAATTAATGATTATTAAATAATAGAATATGTAGCATTCATAGACTTCAATGCGGTGAACGCAAGTGTGAGTGTTAATTTGTTAATTCATACTAACATCCGACCGAAACTTGCATAACGTTACCAGGGTCTCGTCTTACTAGTTTCATTTCTGCTATTTGTTGTAAAATATTGTTTATTTTCCTGGTTGGGATGTTTGTATGTACAAAATGTACTATTTATCACAATGATCATTTCAGCCCCGGGTACTCGATCAAACGTTACGTCGGGAAGGATCTGTTTGATTTTATGCCCACGTCAGGTGCTATATGCCGTCACGATTCATAACAAAATGGGGATTCGTCCGGGATGCCAGTGAGTGTCTGTTATTATTCGATGTGATTTGATAGAGGATCAAATCACTTTAAAGAGGGGGATGTTACGTGGGGACACGACCTTGCATAACAAAATCAGGAAATTACAAACCAGGTTAACTGGTTCGGACCCTTTGGCCTGGTGGTAACGTCCTGGCTCCATGACCTAAAGGACTCGGGTTCGCGCCCGGCTCGTCTCACTAGTTTCATTTCTGCTCTTTGTTGCAAAATATTGTTTAATGCCAAGGTCGGGATGTTTGTATGTACAAAATGTACAAATTATGACAATGATAATTTCTTAAATATACTTACAGCCCCTGGTACCCGATTAGATGTTACATCGTGACGGATTTGTTTGATTTGTATGCCTACGTCAGGTTCTATATGCCGTCAAGTTTCGTAACATACAAAACATCACAAACTGTAGCAGGATCAAGGTCATGAACAACCAAGCCTCACTTTGCGGTACCAGGGTCAAAGTCAGGGCCGACCAAACCACGCATAGTTGTACTAGGGTCACATACAGGGCAAACAATACCTCACATAACAGAACCACGGTCAAGGTCAAGACGAACCATGTCAAACCCAGCAGTTCCAGGGCAGGGTCACGTTCATAGCTGATCGAACCTCATGTAGCAGTACCAGAGTCAATGCCATTTATTAGAATAGCAGCTACATGTATCATCACAAAGAAAGGAACGAATGATCTGTCGGTCGTTTAAAAGGAATTTTTGTTCAATTTATTGATGTCAAAGGAAACCTCAGCGTTTCAGGAGATTCTGTGCTTTCGAACATTATAATTTAGATGAATAGTCAGGTCTGCGGTACCGTATATTGTAATCATACATATACACTGCGTAGCTGGTAGACAACTACGAATACCAAATACGAAAATGTTGTTATGAAATTAACCAAAATAAAACCAAAAGAATAGAGAAGTTCAATAATGTTATTTAAAGAAACATTCAGGTAATTGCTTTTAGTCAGTCATCGAAAATGTCGAACTTATCGTTTATTGCATTAGTAAATGTTGGCCAGTAGATCACCTCAATGTGTATCTGTATTATAGCATTAGTAAACGTTGGCCAGTAGATCTCCTCAATGTGTATCTGTATTATAGCATTAGTAAACGTTGGTCAGTAGATCTCCTCAATGTGTATATGTATTATAGCATTAGTAAACGTTGGTCAGTAGATCTCCTCAATGTGTATCTGTATTATAGCATTAGTAAACGTTGGCCAGTAGACCTCCTCAATGTGTATCTGTATTATAGCATTAGTAAACGTTGGTCAGAAGATCTCCTCAATGTGTATATGTATTATGGCATTAGTGTGGTATAATACACATAAGAGAATACAGACGCGTCATAAAAACCATAATTAATGCTCTAAATTAATTTAACTGAGTGCAAAATATAAAAAGGTTAATTTATATTGAGACACTTGACAAAAGAACAAGGAGAAAAGACCAAGTGTTGCGGATGAGTAAGCGTCCACTGTTTGCGAGGATACCCGGCATGCAAATCTAAGTCAGCTCCAAGTAAATGTCACGAAATCAACGTAAGAGCCGGGGCATCATTTTAAATCACAACAAGTAGGCATCAGACAATTTATAAGCACGAAACTTCGTTTATTCATCAATATGAAGATACATACAAATGTGTTTGTCTTCTCCAAATGTTCGGTCCGTTCTTGTTTCTGTGAGTATTCCACCTGCATACCATCCCTTTTCTCCTGTTATCAATATAAAATAATAACCCTACCAGTAATTTGTATATGCATAAAAGATGTAAATAAAACTCAGAGAATATCTAATCGTCCACTAAATTATTCGTTGACAGCGATGGTAGGTGGCAATAGCATTATTTTAGAAAGCAAATCAAATTGTTTTATCATTATGCTCTTGTTATATTGGAAGGGCACGTCAGTTAAAAATCCGTTGTTATCCGGAGGTATGTCTGTAAAAAGAACTGTTTGCAATTTAACTTTAACTTTTTTAATCCAAAAAACAGAATTAAAATTACATGATTATAAAAGTTGCTGTTACCATGTACATGTGGATTACTAATCGTCCGTTCAATCCTGATTTAGTTTGATCCAGTTGCACGTGCGCCTGGTGGTCTTTTGTTGCCTGTATTATAAAGCAAAAGAATGTTCAATAGACACTGACACGTACATTGACTAGGAAAATAAGTTTAAAAAATTACTCGTGCAAATATTTTTCATGACTAGGGATATCAACTTTGTTACAGCCTGTGTTAGTTTGTTGGCTGATCGTTCGTTCGACACCAATGAATTCGTTCGAACATTTCTTCTCTTAGTAGAATAAAAATCGATCAAAAATGTTAATTTGTTTATGTTTCATTATCATAAAAATAAGAGAATAACGAAACGTCAACTAAACTAAGGTACAAAATATGGACAAAGGAAATATTTAAACGCCAACACTTGATAGAGCAAGAGAACAAGCATACTAGGTATCACTTAAGCATTACATGTACCCTACCGTCCCTTTAAGCTTTTACACCTTAATGATTTATAAATATGATGGTCGAACTTGTCCAAATTATTATAGTCCTTTGTTATTGTTTCAAAATCTCCCAAAGAATGGAGACACTGGAGCACTGATTTTTTTAAAAATAAGATAGTAATGATGATCTGATCTTGACGCAACATCCCTGAAGCTCGAACTTGCGAGATAATATCGTACTTTGGTATCGTGTGAAGTTAGTTAAAATCCCTCACTGACCCTTCATCCTTTAAACTCAAACTGTTCCGATATATCATCATTATTTGTTTTTGTGAGAAGTGTGATCAAAATCCCCCAAGGAATGAAGTCGTTAGAGTGTTGAAAAAGATTTTCTAAAAATAGTAACGGTGACACTGACGTTGTTTCGACATCTCTGAAACTTGAACTCGTCTGGGTTGGCATTGTCCTTTGCTTATTTATTGAGGTAAATTGAAATGCCTCCAGGGAAGTAGCCACTAGAGCGCTGCCAAGGTTTTTTTTAATATTATTAGATTGTAGATTGATAAATGTGACCCTGACCTTGATTTACCATCACTAGAAAATTCACACCTGTTCAGGACATTGTAGTATTTTGTTATTGAGAAAAGTTTGATCAAAATCATTTATGCATTGAAGCTGCTAGATCTGCTGTAACACATTAAGGCATTTTATTCATACGGGTATATTACACTGTAGGGTATAATTTGCAATTGAATTACTATCTTTTCAAAAATACCAAAACTTCAACAATAATATGGAAATTTGAGTGCTGATTAAATTCATCCTATTAGAACATATAATCTATTTACTCGCTGTTTTCACAATGTAAACTGATACCTGGTAAAGACAGGGCGCCGTCTGCTTACATTACTAACTCATGGGCTATACCTACATACGTATGGTTTTGTTGATATACCATCAAAGCACAATAACGTGGCAGTCATGAGATGATTAATGTAACTGAGGGCGATAAACAACACTGAGTTTTCGGTCATATTTAACCTACCTTGGAACATATAGTGATAACATTTTATCCAGGCTGTATTGTAAATGGAACAGTGTCTATATTGGTGATATCCATTGAGGAAACTGCTTTTGTCCTTCGTATGATAACTTTATATATAAACAGATATTAACCGTCGTTGGTCTGTACCCAACCGGGAACATTACTTACTCTAGGTTTATGTCCGATCTTGGGTTACTATCCCGTACGAGAAACAAAGCAAAGTTCCTTGTATGTATCAACTCCGCAGTAAGCATTTACCTTTGTTAGAAATGTATGATTCTATTCAAGGAGATACATTTACCTTGTACATGTGACCATGTTCGAGCTTTCTTGATAAATTTCTGCAGTTCGTAAGCTCGTTTCAATTTCTCATCAGCTCTGAGTTCCTTATGCGAGTCGTCTCTGGTACCGGGTGGGCTGTTACCAAGGTTCCTAGTGACGTCACGTTTGTAGTAAATGGATGCTGGGCCTATCGGTAAACAAATGAACTTGTAAGAATAGACGACGAAAGCTGAATTATTTTTCTGTTATATCGTAAACAATATAATTGTATATATTATGATACTATATGTATACAATCACCTACTTTAACAGTTGCTCAGCGTCCTTCCATTGTTGTGCTTCGAGAAAGCAAACGTTGGTTGTAGACTTAAAAAAATATTTGCTTTTGTTATGTCATCAAGCACTCTATTGTGACGTCATCAATCTCTATTGTATATCATTGATTTCATTGTTGTAAGCACATGATTTGCTGTTTAAAAACTGTTTGAAATTACTAGCAAAATTATTATATCAAATGTTAAATCAATTTAGCAAATATAGCACACTTTCCTGACAAAAGTCCTAGTTTGTAATCAGCAGTAATGTGTGTAAAAGAACCATAGCATTTGCTAAAACAATAATTGTTTTTATACAAATAAAGAATAGTAATACATTGTGTTATTATAGACAATTTAATGATTAGATTGTTTAGAATCGCCGGATTTCTCAAGATATTTTCCCAGTTTGGTCTGAAATTTGATTAGTGTTTAAGGGATAACTACTAACACAATTCGCATGAAAGCTGGCAGGCACCATGCATGTAGTTTGGGTTGCTGAAACACTCTCCAATGCTTGCCCAATACGGACAATTGCCATCGTCATCGGTACAACCTAGAACACAAAACGTATACAATGATTTTTTTTCACAGTTGTTAGGCATCTTTCATTGTAATGCATCGAAAAAGCAGACGTATTTATTAGACTTAAACAGTATTTGCTATTGTGAAGTCATCAGGCAATATCTGTAGTGACGTCGTCAATTTCGTAGTAGTCAGCATTTGACTTGCTGTTTAAATCATATTCGGAATAACTAAATAAGGATCAACAATTCTATAAAATGTTAATATAAATAATACATCGTTTAGTAAAAAGTGCTATGGTCATATAACACTCATTATATTGTTGAAAAAGCCTTAGTTTATCATCGATAGCAATGTGTATAATGGATCCATAAACATATAGAAAGTTTAAACAATGGTATCATTATTATCAAATTAATGATCTGATTGTCTTTAATAGCTGGATTGATCTAGAATTATTTCAGTTTGGTATTAATTGTTTAAAATCATACAATAGTTTAAATGACGACTCAATTATAATTACTTACACTTATCACATGAATACTTGCAGGCATCATGCATGTAGGCAGGGTTGTTGGAACACTCTCCAATGCCTGCCCAGTACGGACAATTATCATCATTATCGTAACAACCTAAAATACAAAACGTATTTACAAACTAGGTTAACTATCATGGCAATTTACAGCAACAATGATCACCCACCTTAGTACAGATCGTTTCTAGTCACAATTTGTAGCTCGTTTTTTTGGCATGAAATGTTTATCATGCAGTGTAAGATAGATCCTGACTTCAATGCTTTGGATTTTGGAAAATATTTGATGTTTCGTTTCATCTTCCTGTTGTCTGATGTTTATGACGAGACATTTAATTGATATGACCTAAGAGGCACGGTGATCTAGTGACAGGACGACGCCGGGCTCGTGACCGAAAGTTTGCGGGTTTGAGTCACGTCACAGTGGTCTAGGGGCAGGAAGCCGGGATGGTGACAAAAGGTTTGCGGGTCCGTGTCAAGTTAGAATGGTCTAGTGGTAGGACGCCGGACACTGACCGAAAGTGGGCGGATTCGAGTCATGAGAATGCGGAGGGCATCGTGATTGCAAACCGGGGGCGCTAACCGGGGACGCAAACGGCGCAAATGTGGTAGCAACAGTTGTATGTAGACACATGAGGTCCGTATCTCTGTTAATGGATTACTTCATGTAATACACGTGGTCCGTATCTCTGTTAATGGACTATCAGTACACGTGGTCCGTATCTCTGTTAATGGACTATAAATACACGTGGTCCGTATCTCTGTTAATGGAATATCAGTGCACGTGGTCCGTATCTCTGTTAATGGACTATCAGAACACGTGGTCTGTATCTCTGTTAATGGACTATAAATACACGTGGTCCGTATCTCTGTTAATGGAATATCAGTGCACGTGGTCCGTATCTCTGTTTATGGACTATCAGTACACGAGGTCCGTATCTCTGTTAATGGACTATCAGTACACGTGGTCCGTATCTCTGTTAATGGACTATAAATACACGTGGTCCGTATCTCTGTTAATGGAATATCAGTGCACGTGGTCCGTATCTCTGTTAATGGACTATCAGAACACGTGGTCTGTATCTCGGTTAATGGACTGTCAGAACACCTGGTCCGTATCTTTGTTAATGGACTATTAATACACGTGGTCTGTATCTCGATTAATAGAATATCAGTACACGTGGTCTGTTTCTCTGTTAATGGGCTATCAGTTGACGAAGTCCGTAATTCCATTTAAAAGTAAGACGTCGGTTGAATTTTATAATAAAAAAAAAATAAAAAAAGAAACACAAAAAAAAAACGAGTCGAATTATTAGGTACCCACATTTTTATATTTCCAAAGTTTACCTATGTTGCTGGAACTCTGACATCTATTTTCATTCTTTAAACTGCTTGTGCCACCGGAAAGTTCAGTTTGTCGTTACGACATATATCAATCTTTAAGTTTGAGCCAAAAAAAAAACTTACCGCCAATGTTATGATAGGGATCGCTGTTTCTTTTCATGGCATTTTCTTTAGCTGTGTTGAAACATAATACAAGTTACTTGAAATTATTTTTATTCTTCTTTTTTTTTTTTTAAGTAACTGAAACTTTTTCTAAACTAATTAAGTTAATTTTTCCTAGTGGACATAATAAGTGGTTGTTTTCATTGAACCATGGGTAACTAAATTATAATATGTGGTATATTATATCAAGTAGATATCGTATCATTTATGACATATCCAATGGACGATGCTTATTACCATACAGATACTTATAAATAGCTTCCAGTCCAGAACATACAGCAATGTGTTTGTTATATTTAAAAAACAACAAATACCAACGACAGAAAAAAATAAACGGGAATTGTCATCAAATGAAGCATAGTACATCTGCCTGTCTGGTTTGTGAAAGAGGTGTAAAGCCATTTTAGCCTGAGATAAATCATTGTAACATGTAACCTTGTCTGAGGTTCTCCTGGGAGTTCCTGGCCTGGAGGACTTTACCCATGGCCTCTATAAAATTTAGTTTTTTTGCCGAACCTTTCTTATCGGCTAGCTGGTGACTGTCGGCGGATGTCAGCTTGGAGGCGTAGATAATCTGAATCATCTGAAAGTAAGCTATATATTTCACAACACGAATACCTGAACATAATTGTAAAGGATGCGAAAATGCAACATTTTTTCTAGTAAAAGAAACATTCAAATCATTTGCATTGCAATTCCAAGAACATTTGTTTACTAACATGAGTCGAACTTAAAAGTCTTAATTAACGAAAGAGCTCGGGGATTATCTGCGGCTATCTTGTATCGTCGTTAAAATTCATGAAAAAATCCCACACTGACCTCCATCTATTATAGATTCTAAGACCTTCAATAACTCTTGCTTTTATCAGCTGGACAAATATACACCGGTTGTCACATATATATATATATATACAGAAAGAGTCGCATGAAATACTCATGCTTGATAGTCAGTGTGGAGAAAACCAGGCAGATATAAACTTACTACATCATAATTACGGACAAACCGACAGACATATATCAAGTTAAATAAATAATCATTAAAACGGACACTCCGACAGACAGAAACAACAGATGTAAATTCACACCAATGTTCAAAATTACGGACAAACGGACAAACAACAAAACAAAAAACTTACAAGCTTAATAAACTATAGAACATAACGACAATCAGCCTGCAAGAAATAAGCTTACATCGGCGATCAGAATAACGAATATACCGACAGACAGAAATAAGTTTACACCGGAGATCAAAATAACGAATATACCGACAGACAGAAATAAGTTTACACCGGAGATCAAAATAACGAATATACCGACAGACAGAAATAAGATTACACCGGAGATCAGAATAACGAATATACCGACAAACAGAGATAAGTTTTCACCAGAGATCAAAATAACGAATATACCGACAGACAGAAATAAGCTTACATCGGCGATCAGAATAACGAATATACCGACAGACAGAAATAAGCTTACAACGGAGATCAAAATAACGAATATACCGACAGACAGAAATAAGCTTACACAAGAGATCAAAATAACGAATATACCGACAAACAGAAATAAGCTTACATCGGCGATCAGAATAACGAATATACCGACAGACAGAAATAAGCTTACACCGGAGATCGGAATAACGAATATACCGACAGACAGAAATAAGCTTACACCGGAGATCAGAATAACGAATATACCGACAGACAGAAATAAACTTACACCCGAGATCAGAATAACAAATATACCGACAAACAGAAATACGTTTACACCGGAGATCAGAATAACGAATATATCGACAATCAGAAATAAGCTTACACCGGAGATCAAAATAACGAATATACCGACAGACAGAAATAAGGTAACACCGGAGATCAGAATAACGAATATACCGACTGACAGAAATAAACTTACACCGGAGATCAGTATAACGAATATACCGACAAACAGAAATACGTTTACACCGGAGATCAGAATAACGAATATATCGACAGACAGAAATAAGCTTACACCGGAGATCAAAATAACGAATATACCGACAGACAGAAATAAGCTTACACAAGAGATCAGAATAACGAATATACCGACAGACAGAAATAATAAGCTTACACTGGAGATCAGAATAACGAATATACCGACAGACAGATATAAGCTTACACCGGAGATCAGAATAACGAATATACCGACAGACAAAAATAAGCTTACACCGGAGAAAAAAATAACGGATATACCGACAGACAGAAATAAGCTTACACAAGAGATCAGAATAACGAATATACCGACAGACAGAAATAAGCTTACACAAGAGATCAGAATAACGAATATACCGACAGACAGAAATAAGATTACACAAGAGATCAGAACAACGAATATACCGACAGACAGAAATAAGTTTACACCGGAGATCAGAATAACGCATATACCGACAGACAGAAATAAGCTTACACAAGACATCAGAATAACGAATATACCGACAGACAGAAATAAGCTTACACAAGAGATCAGAATAACAAATGTACCGACACACAGAAATAAGCTTACACAAGAGATCAGAATAACGAATATACCGACAGACAGAAATAAGCTTACACTGGTGATCAGAATAACGAATACACCGACAAACAGAAATAAGCTAACACCGGAGATCGGAATAACGAATATACCGACAGACAGAAATAAGCTTACACCGGAGATCAAAATAACGAATATACCGACAGACAGAAATAAACTTACACCGGAGATCAGAATAACAAATATACCGACAGACAGAAATAAACTTACACCGGAGATCAGAATAACAAATATACCGACACACAGAAATAAGTTTACACAGGAGATCAGAATAACGAATATACCCACAGACAGCAATAAGTTTACACCGGAGATCAGAATAACGAATATACCGACAGACAGAAATAAGTTTACATGGGAGATCAGAATAACGAATATACCGACAAACAGAAATAAGTTTACACCGGAGATCAGAATAACGAATATACCGACAGACAGCAATAAGTTTACACCGGAGATCAGAATAACGAATATACCGACAAACAGAGATAAGTTTTCACCAGAGATCAAAATAACGAATATACCGACAGACAGAAATAAACTTACACCGGAGATCAGAATAACGAATATACCGACAAACAGAAATAAGTTTACATGGGAGATCAGAATAACGAATATACCGACAGACAGAAATAAGCTTACACCGGAGATAAAAATAACAAATATACCGACAAACAGAAATAAGTTTACATGGGAGATCAGAATAACGAATATACCGACAGATAGATAGCTAGACACATCAAATTACCAAAGAGATCAAAATTACACACAAACCGGCAGTGAGACATCCAGACAGATATTTATTGTCACTAGCGATCAAAATTACAAAAATAAAAACAGATAGAAAGCCAGGGAAATGGTAATTTTCCACATAGATCAAAATTACAAACAAAACGACAGCCAGACAGATATGAATTTACACAGGAGATCAAAACTATGGATTTTCCGACAGACAGTCAGAGAGATGAATACTTATAAAATGTATCAAAAAATACGAACAAACCGATAGCCAGCTAGACAATGTAAATTGTCCATATAGGTAAAAAAAAATAAGAAAAATGCCAAAGAGTCAACACAACCATAATCAGAGCTCAAAATTCATGAAACCAGAGGTAAAATTGAAAAAAGAAAAGGTTTGCACGGAGAGCATTGAAAAACGACATGATAATGAGACCAGGTGTTCAGGAAGAGTAAGCGTCTTCTGTTTCATCGACGACTTCTGCTTCGACGTGGAACCTGAGGCGTACTTCTCAATCACAACAAGTAAGGATATTAGAGAGCGTATTAAAAAAAACAATTCTTCATATCATTCAGGGGTATATAACAAGTCTCAATGTAACCAAGATGGCGACCATAAACCCATATTCTTCATCAACCTCTATCTCGCGAATCCCTGTTCTAATTATGTTCGTAAGCAGCTAACATATATCACGACGTTCAGAGCAAACCATAACACAGGCAATCAACTGCGAAATGTAAGCACCATAGGATTGAGAAGCAGGGATGTTACTACTATGAAAGGGAAAGTTCACGTTCTTAAAAATCGAAATCGTCAAGTTAATCGTACAGTTTAGCAGTAAGCTGCCCGTGTTGGTATTAGTTTAAGTAAAGATCGGGATAAGATGCTCATGTAAAAGAGTCTAGTATGTCCTTGATATCAAGTTCAGAAGGGCATATACGACCGACTGGGTCAGCAAGCTTGTTGGTATTGTCGTCGTCGATATGCCTGAAAGTGAAATAAAAAAATCGCCTTGTTTTTGTTACCTGTCCTGATAAGCTCCTCGACAATTGCAGCAACGTATGAAAACAAAACAAAGTCAGCCAAGAGTAAGACACAACGTGTTCCCATTGGAAAGCCAGCATTATGTTGGAAAATCTTTCCTCCAAACTCAACAAAGAAATTGTCAATAAGGAATTCAATCATTCGTACAAATTTTCTCAGTATATTTCATCCTAGCTTTTGGTGTGTTTTTCACAAAGTATGCATGCTCTAAGGAAATTTATAACCATACATTTGTATCGTCATCCACCAGACAGATACAATCTTACCACATAGATTAAAATTATCAACATAACGACCCACAGATATAAACTAACACCAGTGAACAAATTTACGAATATACCGACAGTCAGACAAATAGAAAAATACAAAAGCAATCAAAATTACGATTATTCCGACAGAAAGACGAATATAAACTTACCACAGCTATCAGTGCCACTGTTATCCCGGTACCCGCCATGTCTGTCTGTTAGGTATGGTGTCAGTCACTGTACTAATCCACAAGCTTCACTAGATATTTTATACTGTTACAGAGCAACACTTTAACCACCTCACATCTGGGAATCCATGTGAGCGTTTTAATAAGCGTTTACTACGCATCATTATGTATCTGCGATCAGTTTTAAATGTCAAGTTCATGTATCAAATGCTGAGAAATATAATTCGCCGTAAGTATAACATTTTGTGGAGGTAATTGCATTGAAACCAACGTCGGCTCATGGCCAGTTTTAAAGTGAACTTAAACTAATGATATTTAAATGGCTGCATTATTACTCTCAATTTCCTGTCAATGTTTTCTGATGCCAGTTGCTATGGGTTTACTTAATAGTTACATTGTGTTCAGGAAGTCCTATCTTCATTTTCATTTGAGAGATATGCCGACGCGCTGGCATTGCGAACATTTTTAATTCAACATGACCATTACCGGGCAAAGGGCAATCTGACGTTACATGCTAATGACGTCGTAATTAGGTTGATTCGTACCCAACGGCGGCACTCGTTTGGACGTCCGATCTTTCAACAGAAAAGGTTACACAATTCTTTAATAAAAACAGACATACAGCAAAATTAGTCGGACTCGCCCCGTTTTCGTTGTATTTCCTTGACTTGCCCATTTCGGAACAATAATTACAGTATTAAAATATCAGGCTTTTCTTTTTTCATATTGCGTTTTATAGTTGTTTTTTTTTCACGAAAATATCCATATATGTTTTCATTGATGTTTTAAAAACAAAAATAAGGGAATAACCTCATATTTCTAAAAAAAAAAAACTATTTATTTCAACAGGGTCAGTATTTATTTTTTTAAATAATTGGCCAAAACCAACTTTATTGCTACATATGTATTTTTTTAGTAATATAAAATTATGTTACTGAGTTGTGTAATAGCACAATTCAGATTTGTTTTTACTTATCAGCTGACATTTTGAGAGACAAACCCCTAGTGTTCATGGAAAACATGATTGCAATTTACATGCTTTTATTTGAATCTTCAAGGATATATTTTAACCTCGGCATAGTTTGTGTATACATGGTCTAATAACCTCTGATAAAAGTAAACAAGATATCGTATAAATATCCGTCTGTCTGTTGTCTGTTGCTGCAGCTAGTTATTGTTTTTTTCAATAGCGTACATTTTTGGATAAATTGTTGAAGGCGAAATAAATTATTCTGCCAAAGACTGGGAAATACCAATCCCTGTTGACGATTAGCATTGGCAACAACTAGTAAACCGGTTTTTAGTATAATGTTACGAGACGGAATGCTTTGCCTTAAACATGGTAAATCGTATTTCATTGAGATACCTCTACGCCTCGAGTATGGTACATCGTATTTCAGTGACATACCTCTACGCCTCGAGCGTGGTACATCGTATTTCATTGAGATACCTCTACGCCTCGAGCATGGTACATCGTATTTCATTGACATACCTCTACGCCTCGAGTTTGGTACATCGTATTTCATTGAGATACCTCTACGCCTCGAGTATGGTACATCGTATTTCAGTGAGATACCTCTACGCCTCGAGCATGGTACATCGTATTTCAGTGAGATACCTCTACGCCTCGAGCATGGTACATCGTATTTCATTGAGATACCTCTACGCCTCGAGCGTGGTACATCGTATTTCATTGACATACCTCTACGCCTCGAGCCTGGTACATCGTATTTCATTGAGATACCTCTACGCCTCGAGCGTGGTACATCGTATTTCAGTGACATACCTCTACGCCTCGAGTATGGTACATCGTATTTCATTGAGATACCTCTACGCCTCGAGCATGGTACATCGTATTTCAGTGACATACCTCTACGCCTCGAGCATGGTACATCGTATTTCATTGACATACCTCTACGCCTCGAGCATGGTACATCGTATTTCAGTGAAATACCTCTACGCCTCGAGTATGGTACATCGTATTTCAGTGAGATACCTCTACGCCTCGAGCATGGTACATCGTATTTCAGTGAGATACCTCTACGCCTCGAGCATGGTACATCGTATTTCAGTGAGATACCTCTACGCCTCGAGCGTGGTACATCGTATTTCAGTGAGATACCTCTACGCCTCGAGCGTGGTACATCGTATTTCAGTGAGATACATCTACGCCTCGAGCATGGTACATCGTATTTCAGTGAGATACCTCTACGCCTCGAGTATGGTACATCGTATTTCAGTGAGATACATCTACGCCTCGAGCATGGTACATCGTATTTCAGTGACATACCTCTACGCCTCGAGCGTGGTACATCGTATTTCAGTGAGATACCTCTACGCCTCGAGCGTGGTACATCGTATTTCAGTGAGATACCTCTACGCCTCGAGCATGGTACATCGTATTTCAGTGAGATACCTCTACGCCTCGAGTATGGTACATCGTATTTCAGTGAGATACCTCTACGCCTCGAGTATGGTACATCGTATTTCAGTGAGATACATCTACGCCTCGAGCATGGTACATCGTATTTCAGTGAGATACCTCTACGCCTCGAGCGTGGTACATCGTATTTCATTGACATACCTCTACGCCTCGAGCGTGGTACATCGTATTTCATTGACATACCTCTACGCCTCGAGCGTGGTACATCGTATTTCATTGACATACCTCTACGCCTCGAGCATGGTACATCGTATTTCAGTGAGATACCTCGACGCCTCGAGCGTGGTACATCGTATTTCATTGAGATACCTCTACGCCTCGAGCATGGTACATCGTATTTCATTGACATACCTCTACGCCTCGAGTATGGTACATCGTATTTCATTGAGATACCTCTACGCCTCGAGTATGGTACATCGTATTTCAGTGAGATACCTCTACGCCTCGAGTATGGTACATCGTATTTCAGTGAGATACCTTTACGCCTCGAGTATGGTACATCGTATTTCAGTGACATACCTCTACGCCTCGAGCATGGTACATCGTATTTCATTGAGATACCTCTACGCCTCGAGTATGGTACATCGTATTTCATTGAGATACCTCTACGCCTCGAGCATGGTTCATCGTATTTCACTGAGATACATCTACGCCTCGAGTATGGTACATCGTATTTCAGTTAGATACCTCTACGCCTCGAGCATGGTACATCGTATTTCATTGAGATACCTCTACGCCTCGAGCGTGGTACATCGTATTTCATTGCGATACCTCTACGCCTCGAGCATGGTACATCGTATTTCATTGAGATACATCTACGCCTCGAGTATGGTACATCGTATTTCATTGAGATACCTCTACGCCTCGAGCATGGTACATCGTATTTCAGTGAGATACCTCTACGCCTCGAGCGTGGTACATCGTATTTCAGTGAGATACCTCTACGCCTCGAGCGTGGTACGTCGTATTTCATTGAGATACCTCTACGCCTCGAGCATGGTACATCGTATTTCAGTGAGATACATCTACGCCTCGAGTATGGTACATCGTATTTCATTGAGATACCTCTACGCCTCGAGCATGGTACATCGTATTTCAGTGAGATACCTCTACGCCTCGAGTATGGTACATCGTATTTCAGTGAGATACCTCTACGCCTCGAGTATGGTACATCGTATTTCATTGAGATACCTCTACGCCTCGAGTATGGTACATCGTATTTCAGTGAGATACCTCTACGCCTCGAGCGTGGTACGTCGTATTTCATTGAGATACCTCTACGCCTCGAGTATGGTACATCGTATTTCATTGAGATACCTCTACGCCTCGAGTATGGTACATCGTATTTCATTGAGATACCTCTACGCCTCGAGCGTGGTACGTCGTATTTCATTGAGATACCTCTACGCCTCGAGCATGGTACATCGTATTTCAGTGACATACCTCTACGCCTCGAGCGTGGTACATCGTATTTCATTGAGATACCTCTACGCCTCGAGCGTGGTACATCGTATTTCAGTGACATACCTCTACGCCTCGAGCGTGGTACGTCGTATTTCAGTGACATACCTCTACGCCTCGAGCGTGGTACATCGTATTTCATTGAGATACCTCTACGCCTCGAGTATGGTACATCGTATTTCAGTGAGATACCTCTACGCCTCGAGCGTGGTACATCGTATTTCATTGAGATACCTCTACGCCTCGAGCATGGTTCATCGTATTTCAGTGAGATACATCTACGTCTCGAGCATGGTACATCGTATTTCAGTGAGATACCTCTACGCCTCGAGCATGGTACATCGTATTTCAGTGAGATACCTCTACGCCTCGAGTATGGTACATCGTATTTCATTGACATACCTCTACGCCTCGAGCATGGTACATCGTATTTCAGTGACATACCTCTACACCTCGAGTATGGTACGTCGTATTTCATTGAGATACCTCTACGCCTCGAGCGTGGTACGTCGTATTTTATTGAGATACCTCTACGCCTCGAGTATGGTACATCGTATTTCATTGAGATACCTCTACGCCTCGAACATGGTACATCGTATTTCAGTGAGATACATCTACGCCTCGAGCATGGTACATCGTATTTCAGTGACATACCTCTACGCCTCGAGCGTGGTACGTCGTATTTCAGTGAGATACCTCTACGCCTCGAGCATGGTACGTCGTATTTCAGTGACATACCTCTACGCCTCGAGCGTGGTACGTCGTATTTCAGTGAGATACCTCTACGTCTCGAGCATGGTACATCGTATTTCAGTGACATACCTCTACGCCTCGAGCATGGTACATCGTATTTCAGTGACATACCTCTACGCCTCGAGCGTGGTACGTCGTATTTCAGTGAGATACCTCTACGCCTCGAGCGTGGTACATCGTATTTCAGTGACATACCTCTACGCCTCGAGTATGGTACATCGTATTTCAGTGAGATACCTCTACGCCTCGAGCGTGGTACATCGTATTTCAGTGACATACCTCTACGCCTCGAGTATGGTACATCGTATTTCAGTGAGATACATCTACGCCTCGAGCATGGTACATCGTATTTCAGTGAGATACCTCTACGCCTCGAGTATGGTACATCGTATTTCAGTGAGATACATCTACGCCTCGAGCATGGTACATCGTATTTCAGTGACATACCTCTACGCCTCGAGCATGGTACGTCGTATTTCAGTGAGATACCTCTACGCCTCGAGCGTGGTACGTCGTATTTCATTGACATACCTCTACGCCTCGAGTATGGTACATCGTATTTCATTGACATACCTCTACGCCTCGAGCGTGGTACATCGTATTTCATTGACATACCTCTACGCCTCGAGCATGGTACATCGTATTTCAGTGAGATACCTCTACGCCTCGAGCGTGGTACATCGTATTTCAGTGACATACCTCTACGCCTCGAGCATGGTACATCGTATTTCATTGACATACCTCTACGCCTCGAGCGTGGTACATCGTATTTCATTGACATACCTCTACGCCTCGAGCATGGTACATCGTATTTCATTGACATACCTCTACGCCTCGAGTATGGTACATCGTATTTCATTGAGATACCTCTACGCCTCGAGTATGGTACATCGTATTTCAGTGAGATACCTCTACGCCTCGAGTATGGTACATCGTATTTCAGTGAGATACCTCTACGCCTCGAGTATGGTACATCGTATTTCATTGAGATACCTCTACGCCTCGAGCATGGTACATCGTATTTCATTGAGATACCTCTACGCCTCGAGTCTGGTACATCGTATTTCATTGAGATACCTCTACGCCTCGAGCATGGTTCATCGTATTTCACTGAGATACATCTACGCCTCGAGTATGGTACATCGTATTTCAGTTAGATACCTCTACGCCTCGAGCATGGTACATCGTATTTCATTGAGATACCTCTACGCCTCGAGCGTGGTACATCGTATTTCAGTGAGATACCTCTACGCCTCGAGCATGGTACATCGTATTTCATTGAGATACCTCTACGCCTCGAGCATGGTACATCGTATTTCATTGAGATACCTATACGCCTCGAGCATGGTACATCGTATTCCATTGAGATACCTCTACGCCTCGAGTATGGTACATCGTATTTCATTGAGATACCTCTACGCCTCGAGTATGGTACATCGTATTTCAGTGAGATACCTCTACGCCTCGAGCGTGGTACGTCGTATTTCATTGAGATACCTCTACGCCTCGAGTATGGTACATCGTATTTCAGTGACATACCTCTACGCCTCGAGCGTGGTACATCGTATTTCATTGAGATACCTCTACGCCTCGAGCGTGGTACATCGTATTTCAGTGACATACCTCTACGCCTCGAGCGTGGTACGTCGTATTTCAGTGACATACCTCTACGCCTCGAGCGTGGTACATCGTATTTCAGTGAGATACCTCTACGCCTCGAGCATGGTACATCGTATTTCATTGAGATACCTCTACGCCTCGAGCATGGTACATCGTATTTCATTGAGATACCTCTACGCCTCGAGTATGGTACATCGTATTTCATTGACATACCTCTACGCCTCGAGTATGGTACATCGTATTTCATTGAGATACCTCTACGTCTCGAACATGGTACATCGTATTTCAGTGAGATACCTCTACGCCTCGAGCATGGTACATCGTATTTCAGTGACATACCTCTACGCCTCGAGCGTGGTACGTCGTATTTCAGTGAGATACCTCTACGCCTCGAGCATGGTACGTCGTATTTCAGTGACATACCTCTACGCCTCGAGCGTGGTACATCGTATTTCAGTGAGATACCTCTAACTCTCGAGCATGGTACATCGTATTTCAGTGACATACCTCTACTCCTCGAGCATGGTACATCGTATTTCAGTGAGATACCTCTACGCCTCGAGCGTGGTACGTCGTATTTCAGTGAGATACCTCTACGCCTCGAGCGTGGTACATCGTATTTCAGTGACATACCTCTACGCCTCGAGTATGGTACATCGTATTTCAGTGAGATACCTCTACGCCTCGAGCGTGGTACATCGTATTTCAGTGACATACCTCTACGCCTCGAGTATGGTACATCGTATTTCATTGACATACCTCTACGCCTCGAGCATGGTACATCGTATTTCATTGACATACCTCTACGCCTCGAGCATGGTACATCGTATTTCATTGAGATACCTCTACGCCTCGAGTATGGTACATCGTATTTCAGTGACATACCTCTACGCCTCGAGCATGGTACATCGTATTTCATTGACATACCTCTACGTCTCGAGTATGGAACATCGTATTTCATTGAGATACCTCTACGCCTCGAGCATGGTACATCGTATTTCATTGACATACCTCTACGCCTCGAGTATGGAACATCGTATTTCATTGAGATACCTCTACGCCTCGAGCATGGTACATCGTATTTCATTGACATACATATGTACCTCTAACTCTCGAACATGGTACATCGTATATCAGTGACATGCCTCTAACTCTCGAACATGGTACATCGTATTTCAGTGACATACCTCTACGCCTCGAGCGTGGTACATCGTATTTCAGTGAGATACCTCTACGCCTCGAGTATGGTACATCGTATTTCAGTGAGGTACCTCTACGCCTCGAGCGTGGTACATCGTATTTCAGTGTGATACATCTACGCCTCGAGTATGGTACATCGTATTTCATTGAGATACCTCTACGCCTCGAGCATGGTACATCGTATTTCAGTGAGATACCTCTACGCCTCGAGCCTGGTACATCGTATTTCATTGAGATACCTCTACGCCTCGAGTATGGTACATCGTATTTCAGTGAGATACCTCTACGCCTCGAGCGTGGTACATCGTATTTCATTGAGATACCTCTACGCCTCGAGCATGGTACATCGTATTTCATTGACATACCTCTACGCCTCGAGCGTGGTACATCGTATTTCATTGCGATACCTCTACGCCTCGAGCATGGTACATCGTATTTCATTGAGATACCTCTACGCCTCGAGCATGGTACATCGTATTTCATTGACATACCTCTACGCCTCGAGTATGGTACATCGTATTTCAGTGACATACCTCTACGCCTCGAGTATGGTACATCGTATTTCATTGAGATACCTCTACGCCTCGAGCATGGTACATCGTATTTCAGTGACATACCTCTACGCCTCGAGCATAGTACATCGTATTTCAGTGACATACCTCTACGCCTCGAGCATGGTACATCGTATATCAGTGACATACCTCTAACTCTCGAACATGGTACATCGTATATCAGTGACATACCTCTAACTCTCGAACATGGTTCATCGTATTTCAGTGATATACATCTACGCCTCGAGCATGGTACATCGTATTTCATTGAGATACCTCTACGCCTCGAGCGTAGTACATCGTATTTCAGTGACATACCTCTAACTCTCGAACATGGTACATCGTATTCCAGTGACATAACTCTATGCCTCGAGCCTGGTACATCGTATATCAGTGACATACCTCTACGCCTCGAGCATGGTACATCGTATTTCAGTGAGATACCTGTGTGATTTTTGCATCAAATCCGTGATATTGTTAGGAGGTTGTTACACCAATCCAGCACATATACACACTTCTGTCGGAGACCACAAATGACCAGCTGTTAATGGGACTTCAGTTTCCTTAGCTGTATGATTTAAACCGTCATCAATAAATCTACTTCTCAAAAAATACTGACGTTTACAGCAACATAAAAGGCGTTGTTGAATATATCTCAACTTCAATTTGTATGATTGTTGTGGTATATGAATAATGATAACTCAAAAGAAGTATATGCATTGATTATTTAATATATTGATGTAGAATTACAAATAAATGTGTGGTGTTTTACGATGGCCAGATATCCGTGTCGCCCTTCGTGAGTTTTCCACGTGTATAACATCTCACCTGTAATTGATATGCAATAAGAAACATAATAAAAATCTGTATATGTATAACGGAACAGAACAGAACTTCATTAATCTCTCAGATCGATACAAACGATACATGATGAACATACATACTATACAATAGACATTAATGGAATAGATAAGTTATTCTGGAGACTGAAATGTTTGCAAAATTCGTTTCAGAAAGTTACTGGAGTTTTTCAATAACTTCATATTAGTTTTGCAAAATAACTCATAGTATTAATATTATTTGGATACCGTAAGTAATATTTTTGTATATGTTTACATCTATCAGCACGATATATGTATAATTTATGGAAGTAAACACACGTTGACAGGGATGTTAATTAATATCAACAGTAGACCTATGTAAGGAAACGAATCGGAATTATTTCACTATTTAACATTTGTAATAGTTTTGCTTGGACGGTATGTCTGTTATAAAGTTTTGCAATTTTTATCAGCTACCTCCGGATAAAAGACATATTTGTGTATTTTGTGTTACCTTAACATCAATTTTTGTCAGGTACCTCCGGATAAAAGACACATATTTGAGTATTTGTATCAGCTACCTCCGGATAAAAGACATATTTGTGTATTTTGTGTTACCTTAACATCAATTTTTGTCAGGTACCTCCGGATAAAAGACACATATTTGAGTATTTGTATCAGCTACCTCCGGATAAAAGACATATTTGTGTATTTTGTGTTACCTTAACATCAATTTTTGTCAGGTACCTCCGGATAAAAGACACATATTTGAGTATTTGTATCAGGTACCTCCGGATAAAAGACACATATTTGAGTATTTGTATCAGCTACCTCCGGATAAAAGACATATTTGTGTATTTTGTGTTACCTTAACATCAATTTTTATCAGCTACCTCCGGATAAAAGACACATATTTAAGTATTTTGTGTTACCTTAGCATGCGGGTCGCTACCCGTCCGTTCTATTTTGATTTAGCTAGATCCAGTTTCAGGTGTGCCTGGTGGACCATTATTTCCTGCAATATAAATCAAATGAAGGTTTAATAGACACTTAGACATTTCTCGACAAAGCAAACTCTGTTTCTCAAATGTAAAGTTCGACTAGGAAAAGAAGTTTATAAAGTTGCTCTTTACTTTAAAAACAAAAACAAAAAAAGGAATTGGCGGAGATATTATCTGTTCCTGGACACGTTATAACGGGATATTATATTTTTCACCAACCTATGGTATTGACATACCGCAGTTGATTCATTGCCCTGACTATCGAGATTATCTGGATAGAAGGCACGGGGATACGTGAGTTGCAGGTTACAGTTTTATGGTCGCAATACTGGTATCGTCGAGAAATATTCTGCATCATTGTGTGTACTCATAAGTATACAAATGTCCATATTTTTCGTGATTTAGAATTATGCCCCAGTTCGTACATTGAGGCAGTTTCTTCTACTTAGATGGACCTGTTTGATCTCTTTTGATAAGTTTACCATGGTCGGAGGCCCGTTTATCATCAGTCCGGAGTTGTTCACGTGCGTGGTCTCTGGTACCTGGTGGGCTGTTAGGAGCATTCCCAGTGACGTCACGTTTGCTGAAAACGACTCCGGAACCTGTGTGTACGCATTGAATTACATCACTGCATATCACATATAAATAAATACGAATAATAATTTTTTCACCTGAACCGTTTGCTGAAGCAAGTGAAACCGCTAGTGGGTCTGGGTTTGTTTATTTATTGTTCATTTATTTCTCTTAAATAAATAAGTACACATTTTGTCTGAAAGCAATTTTGGAATTTTTTGAAGGTAAAAAGAAATGCATTGCCCTTTAAGCCCAGGATTAACCGGCTAGTTGTCCAAACGAGTTTGCTGAAAGGTGATTCGGTTAAATATAGCTGAATCACAACACTTTATAACGATTGCGATACTTCGCGGTGATCAGAATGATAAACGGTGATGTTGATTTCGTAACTCGAATCGATTTCTATATAAGCCTAAAAATATACTAAGGCAAATGGAAAGTAAAATCAAGGGAGATAACTATCAGGAAGTATGTGCTTATATCTGCAGACAAATCATCTAAAATAATGGTACTTGATATGTCTATTTGCAAAACGAACTAGACCTGTTTGATAACCAAGGTAACCCTTCTTTCACATTGACCGGTTTTGCGAAAGAAGAAATACTATCAAACTAAAATCAAGAATTACAATCTTTGAAAATACCTGTTCATGAACAAGATGCTGACCTACCTCGGCTTTACATATAAACAATAAACAGATGTTATATATCTATACCGTAAACCATGAAACTTGTTATATCTTATTACTACAAAATGGAAACATAATTGTATGCAGTGCATTACGATTTTATATATTACAGGGAAGGAAACACTATATATTACAGGGAAGGAAACACTATATATTACAGGGAAGGAAACACTATATATTACAGGGAAGGAAACACTATATATTACAGGGAAGGAAACACTATATATTACAGGGAAGGAAACACTATATATTACAGGGAAGGAAACACTATATATTACAGGGAAGGAAACACTATATATTACAGGGAAGGAAACACTATATATTACAGGGAAGGAAACACTATATATTACAGGGAAGGAAACACTATATATTACAGGGAAGGAAACACTATATATTACAGGGAAGGAAACACTATATATTACAGGGAAGGAAACACTATATATTACAGGGAAGGAAACACTATATATTACAGGGAAGGAAACACTATATATTACAGGGAAGGAAACACTATATATTACAGGGAATGAAACACTATATATTACAGGGAAGGAAACACTATATATTACAGGGAAGGAAACACTATATATTACAGGGAAGGAAACACTATATATTACAGGGAAGGAAACACTAACTATTACAGGGAAGGAAACACTATATATTACAGGGAAGGAAACACTATATATTACAGGGAAGGAAACACTAACTATTACAGGGAAGAAAACACTATATATTACAGGGAAGGAAACACTAACTATTACAGGGAAGGAAACACTATATATTACAGGGAAGGAAACACTATATATTACAGGGAAGGAAACACTATATATTACAGGGAAGGAAACACTATATATTACAGGGAAGGAAACACTATATATTACAGGGAAGGAAACACTATATATTACAGGGAAGGAAACACTAACTATTACAGGGAAGGAAACACTATATATTACAGGGAAGGAAACACTATATATTACAGGGAAGGAAACACTATATATTACAGGGAAGGAAACACTATATATTACAGGGAAGGAAACACTATATATTACAGGGAAGGAAACACTATATATTACAGGGAAGGAAACACTATATATTACAGGGAAGGAAACACTATATATTACAGGGAAGGAAACACTATATATTACAGGGAAGGAAACACTATATATTACAGGGAAGGAAACACTATATATTACAGGGAAGGAAACACTAACTATTACAGGGAAGGAAACACTATATATTACAGGGAAGGAAACACTATATATTACAGGGAAGGAAACACTATATATTACAGGGAAGGAAACACTAACTATTACAGGGAAGGAAACACTATATATTACAGGGAAGGAAACACTATATATTACAGGGAAGGAAACACTATATATTACAGGGAAGGAAACACTATATATTACAGGGAAGGAAACACTAACTATTACAGGGAAGGAAACACTATATATTACAGGGAAGGAAACACTATATATTACAGGGAAGGAAACACTATATATTACAGGGAAGGAAACACTATATATTACAGGGAAGGAAACACTATATATTACAGGGAAGGAAACACTATATATTACAGGGAAGGAAACACTATATATTACAGGGAAGGAAACACTATATATTACAGGGAAGGAAACACTATATATTACAGGGAAGGAAACACTATATATTACAGGGAAGGAAACACTAACTATTACAGGGAAGGAAACACTATGTATTACAGGGAAGGAAACACTATGTATTACAGGGAAGGAAACACTATGTATTACAGGGAAGGAAACACTATGTATTACAGGGAAGGAAACACTATGTATTACAGGGAAGGAAACACTATGTATTACAGGGAAGGAAACACTATGTATTACAGGGAAGGAAACACTATATATTACAGGGAAGGAAACACTATATATTACAGGGAAGGAAACACTATATATTACAGGGAAGGAAACACTATATATTACAGGGAAGGAAACACTATATATTACAGGGAAGGAAACACTATATATTACAGGGAAGGAAACACTATATATTACAGGGAAGGAAACACTAACTATTACAGGGAAGGAAACACTATATATTACAGGGAAGGAAACACTAACTATTACAGGGAAGGAAACACTATATATTACAGGGAAGGAAACACTATGTATTACAGGGAAGGAAACACTATATATTACAGGGAAGGAAACACTAACTATTACAGGGAAGGAAACACTATATATTACAGGGAAGGAAACACTATATATTACAGGGAAGGAAACACTATGTATTACAGGGAAGGAAACACTATATATTACAGGGAAGAAAACACTATGTATTACAGGGAAGGAAACACTAACTATTACAGGGAAGGAAACACTATATATTACAGGGAAGGAAACACTATATATTACAGGGAAGGAAACACTATATATTACAGGGAAGGAAACACTAACTATTACAGGGAAGGAAACACTATATATTACAGGGAAGGAAACACTATATATTACAGGGAAGGAAACACTATATATTACAGGGAAGGAAACACTATATATTACAGGGAAGGAAACACTATATATTACAGGGAAGGAAACACTATATATTACAGGGAAGGAAACACTATATATTACAGGGAAGGAAACACTATATATTACAGGGAAGGAAACACTATATATTACAGGGAAGGAAACACTATATATTACAGGGAAGGAAACACTATATATTACAGGGAAGGAAACACTATATATTACAGGGAAGGAAACACTATATATTACAGGGAAGGAAACACTATATATTACAGGGAAGGAAACACTATATATTACAGGGAAGGAAACACTATATATTACAGGGAAGGAAACACTAACTATTGTAAGGAAAACAATGTCTTAAATACTTACTTCTTTAAAGTTAAATAACTGATGACCTTTGATATATATATAACATTTGGTTTGTCTACTCGTTTGTTTAATTACATACTGACGTGTAATAACGATTAAGAGTGAGTACTTACATTGACCACAAGACCTCGCACAGTTGATCAACATGTAGCCTGGGTTGGCGTAACACTCCCCTATGGAAGCCCAGTACCTGCATTTGTTATTAGTGTCCAAACAGCCTACGTACAAACAAATATCAACGTTTTAATACACGCATACACTCACATTGCAAACACAGAGAGACCGTCCTTAAATTATCCTAACTGTTAATAGGGCGCAAAAACAACCCAACCAAACAACGATCATGATGAAATAAATGATAATTATTTATAACTAACAATACAAGGATTCGGGAGATGCAGGTTGATCAAAACTATGGGCAAGTTTTATGGTCGCCATCTTTGTCTGATTGAAAAATTATTCTGTATCTTAAAGTGATATGAAGATGGACGTTTTTGAGTATGTTCATTAGTGTGTTTACTTGTTGTGATTGATTATGATACTCAGTTCTCGTTTGAGAACTTAATGTGTACCTGGATGTGACCAAGATTTACATGGCGGGTGTTGTCGTTGAAGTAGACGACACTTACTCTTCCGGCACAGCTGGTCTTATTCTCTTGTACTTGTACGAGAGTCTCCATGTAAATTTTTCCTTTGTTCATATTTTGCCTCTAGTTTAATCGATAATTGATACATAGTCATATTGTTGTTGATACGTAACTACTAGAAACATGTAACGGATTCATTGAACATTGTGTTGTTTATTGATTCCCTTGTACGCTTGATCAGCGTTGTAAACGTTCTATAAGAATCTTTGTCACTTTGAAACCACTATCAGGTCATCATAGGCCGGAATTACGAAAGTATGTAAGTATAGGTTATTTCATGATTTTCGAGTAACAAGGTATTTATTACACCCTCGCTATCGTTCGGGTGTAATACGTCCCGAGTGACAAGAAATCTTGCATTACCTGACTCACTGCAGACTTTCCACCTCAAACACACACAATGAGAAAAAGCTCACTTAGCCATTTCATCACGAATGACTATGAAAGGGGATTACCTGCGTAGTGGACTGTGGTAGCAAGGAATTAATTGCACAAACTGTTCTATTGTGAGAAGTGGAATGTATACAGTAATACATGTTAACCGTTATTTCCTTTTTTTTCTTTTTTTTGTAATTAATATTGCTTTTAGGTACATATGTGTTGCATATATTGTATATTCTGTTTTTGACAACACCTATGAAGAGACTTGTTCTGAAAGTGAGTTCGACCCTAAAAAAAATCAGTAGGTGTACTGTTTTATTACATATCAGAATGCATACATTCAAGCTTTATACTGTGACGCTTCAATAAACAAAGAATATACTTTGATACTTTTAACAAAGGAAATGTTAATGTTACTATAAACAAGAAATGTATACCTAATACTGTGGACCATAAAAGTACGCTGTGACACTGCTAACAGTTAAACAACTCAAATCGCCATACAGCTGTGCTGATGGAGATTACTTGTTTTGTATTTGATATTTACCGTTTGACATGTTTAATTGGCTTTGTAATTACGATGTATTGTTGATACTTACACGATCCACATGATGCCCGGCATGAACGAAGCATATATCCCGGGTTGTTGGAACACTCGCCAATTCTCGCCCAATATTCGCAATTGTTATGGTTGTCGTTACAACCTGGGACAAAAATACATATTTCAAATAATGAAATACGTTTTTATATGTCAAACAATGAAAAACATTTTTATGTCAAACAATGAAAAACAATTTTTATGTCAAACAATGAAGTACGTTTTTATATGTCAAACAATGAGATTCGTTATTATATGTCAAACAATGAAAAACGTTTTTATGTCAAACAATGATATACGTTTTTATGTCAAACAATGAAATTCGTTTTTATGTCAAACAATGAAATACGTTTTTATGTCAAACAATGAAATACGTTTTTATGTGTCAAACAATGATATTCTTTTATTTGTCAAGCGGTATATACTGTTTTATGTAATAATGAAATGAAATAGTTTTTTAGATTTAAACAGGACACTAAAGTGCCGCTCGCAGTTTGTCATGCAGTTGATATCACTGTTCGATAACTCCTGACTACAAAAACTAGGCATGTGTGAATTTACTTGTTTCGTTATTACTTTCCGATTTCTTGTTGATTTGTTTTTTTTATTTATTTTTATATGTGTGTTTTGCGCAATATTTTGATGTTGTGTCACTTCTTTCATTTGACTGACATTTATGACAGGTGTCGGTGAATACGGTCGCTAATCGCTCCGGAACGCCTGACCTTCTCTCTTAAACCCATTTCAATGGTCACTTCGTTCATTATTCTTTAGCTAATATTTTTACATCATTTCAAAGATTGAAATACCTCGATGATGACTATAACTGACAACATATGATAAAAGACAAATATCAGATTGTTGATAAAATCTTTAGACAAGGATTTTATTACGAGCGACTGCGAGAACCACTAGTGAATGAAAAGAATATTCATATGGTTCATCAAACATGTTCAAATTTATGTTTTTGAAATTAGGTTTCCATGTGTATAAGTGAACAAGTAATTGTCCATTGATCTCAAAACTTGTTCATTCTTTGTAACGCGCCGAATTATTGTTACCGTTCTTGTTTTTAATACGCCTGCTCTATTTATGCATGTCTTTTTAAAACAAATTGGCAATATTTTCATCACAGTTTGGTAACACTGGGGTGTTTTATTTAGATCACCGGAGACGAAGCCTTAAGTTCGCCGCCAGTCGTATGTCGTGTGTCGTCCGTCCGTAAACCATTTACATTTTCAACTTTTTTCAAAATTGGTAAACCAATTTTGTTGTTTGAACCAATGTCTTCCCATTCTGTAATCCAAAATGTATGAATATTTGCAGAAATGACAAAAATAATGTTTTCTTTAACGTTAATGGACTGCAATTTTTTAACTTAAATTTGTTTACCAAGGAACGCAATTTAAGTTACCCCTTACCCTTTTTATCATGAGAAAATCCTCATTTTTTCACCTTCTTTTGTAGATTTAGCGCTTTATAAAAAAGTTCTGATCAAGTTACATTATCTTTATATTAAAAAACACTATGATTTAAAATGGCTAAATTCTTTTGTATTAAAGAGAGCGATCTAGCATGAAAAAGGTGAAATATCGGCCTCTCCATAAAATTGACAGCAATACGCATATCCAAAACGGTCGCCAAATTGGGATTTTTTCAAATTCATGTAAAAAACTTCTACAAGCAATAGAAACGTTTACTTTTCACACTATATTTAGATGCATATATGCATACTTTCTTCAATGTAACATACAATCTTTAAATGAGACATAAACGAGACCTGAACGTAACTGAAACAGAAGTATACATCCTTAAGGAGCCGAGGATTGTGCATTTTATATACCCACACCCGCACACTTCACATTTCCCATGGGGGAAGGGTTGAGGTTTACTATCGTTTATAAAGGAAAATGACACTTTTTGGTATATTTTGGAGAATTCTAGTAATCAACTTAAACATTCAAACTTGGTGGAAGTTAAAACTAGGGAATGGTGGTTTTGAGAAAAAAATATATTACCCCGGCCTACAAACGGGGTTGTGGGAGGGAATATGAATTGGTAAAATTTGGTACAATGTCGACAATCGTCTCCTTTAAACCCAGATATGATGGAAAGACATTTTCTTCATATATGGAAAGGTTTCACATTCCTAATGGGGAGGGGGTTACGGTTACTATTGTTTTATAGGGGATGCTTTATTTTGTTCATAAGTCAAATGTGGTTGGAACAATAACCAGGGGATGTCGGGTGGATAGGATGAATTTTTACTCTGGCCTAACCCTAGGACTTTTGGGAAAGGCTCAAATGGATGCAATTGACTAAAACTCAACAATATTCTTCAGACCCAGACACGCGGGAATTGAATATTTCCATGGATTGAAGGGTCTTCAGGTGTCGAAATCAGTTGCCTGGTGTTGTGCTAAAAAGATGGCCGTTTTGTCGGATATATAAAACATCACATCCCAATAGATATATGATAATTTGCACGGGTAAGAAATGTATCGTACAAAAGCAGAACTCTCCAATGAAGTAGATGCGAAATACCATGTAAACACAAAGGTAAACAATGGGAATCAGTACGATGGGCGATAGAGGTCGTCCCCGGGACAGAAATGGACAAACAAGTATTGTGATTTAGTGAGAAAACAACAATCAATTATTCTCACAATCTTATTTGTTCTCATTCTAATCGTAAATAACACCTGTAATGCTTTTTCGATACATTTGGTTTAGTTATTCTATATTTTTATACTTTGGAAATGGGTATTATATGCTATAGAAAAATCTATGTCTCATATATTTAGTTTCTGTGGCAGTGAAAAGGGAGGAAACTCAAATATAAAAACAATAATTCAGATTATATTTCCCAAATTCTTAAGTGATACTATATTTTTGCGGATTCAATTTGGCTAAAATCTAAAGAACCTTCTTCGTCAGACACAGATTTGCTGGAATAAAATCCTCATAGATGGAAGGTTCTTAAACTGTCATATCCCCAGACTTCATATTTGTGATGACATTGTGATGTAGATTTGGTCGGAAATATACAAGGATTCAACTGACAAAAAGTTAGGGTCAACGGGTTCAATGTCACGGTCACATTTTGTACCTTTTCAGTGATGGACATTTAATTATAATATTACGAAACAAACCTAGTAGGAACAAAACAAAGAGTCAAATGATTAAACCTCAATGTCTTTATATATGCCCGGATACTAGCGCGCGTGGAGTCGTTTTGTGGGAAGAAACTGGAATACATTGAGAAAACCGACGTGATTTGACAGATGACCAACTATCTTTACACGTTCGATCAGGGAATCAAATCCTGGCCGCTTTGGTGAAAGGCAAATACGCTATCCACTGCACCACCCGACAACTCATTTCATCAATGTCATTTTGTCGAATGTCAAGGTCAAATTTTGTAACTTTTTACTGATGAAACTTGTATATCAAAATTCAGGTGGCCGTTAAGGAGCATGAATCTTTTGCTATTATATATAGATATAGATCGTGACATACTTTTTATATATATAGTATATGTTAATTTTAACACAATTACATTCGGCAGGAAAGAAAATTGTTACTCACCGCGAAGGTGCTCATAGGGATCGGAGGTTCGCTTCAGAGGATTTTCCTTTGCTATGTGTAAATAAAACATAATACAAATAACTTAAAAAAACATGTTTTGCTCGATTTGCTTGATATATTGAAATATGAATTAATCCAGTTTATCTTCGTACACATAATGAATGATTGTAAGTCATAGAGAACACTTAGTAAAAACATTTCCTTGCTTGTGATAAACTAAATTAGAATGATAGAAGATATGTTTGTTATACTAAACAGGCCTTCAAGTTTTAATTAAATGATTGGGAAATTGATCTTACATAATTGCTTATTCTAATAAGCAATCTATAACTTCAAGTATAATTATATTTTTTCGGCATGCTGTATCTATTATTAAATGTAAAAGGTGCAAAACAATACCTTAAACATACCCTTGGTTTATACATCAATCTAAACCCTTGGGTAAGTATATCGACAACTGTATCATATTTAACCCTGAGAGGTATACATAAACAGAAATAGCTGATTAAATTCCCTTGTTAGTAATATATATTAACATGTGATGATAGGAAGCAAAATATACTTTATTGAACAATGAGCACATTATGACTAGACTAGATTAAGACCAATTATTCTAGTAAGAATATTTAAACTGTAGATAGAATAAAGCAAACCAAACCCCTGGATAGACATATTTCAAACATAGAACTTGTTAATTAGATATTTTAAAAAACAATTAGAGAATACCAAATCGTTTACAAAATCTTAACCGAACTCAACATAGATTAAACTAGGGGCAAACTATGAGAAAAGGGAACATTTACATGGAAACCCTTGTTAAAGCACAAGAGACTAAGACCAGGTGTTCCAGAAGAGTAAGCTTCTTCTGCTTCATTGACAACACCAGCCATGTAAATCTTAAAACATTATAAAACCAGTTGAACTAGTGTGTATCATTATGAGGTATTAACCCTCAGAACTTTAGAGAACCAAATAATGTGAAGCGAACAAGGTACATATACTTGAAACAGTTGGGAGAAATTATACATAAAATAAAGCACTTCGAGCTACTGTGCGACTATCATCATCTATCAGTTTATTTGTCTGAGTTCTTTTCCTGGATATTCCTAGTCATACGGATCTACGCCTTAAAAGCATGGTAATGGTACTACCGAGTGCCTTCGGCAATGTCCTTAAGTGTGGTAGCACTTACAATCGGCATAACTTCGAAACTACACAAGGAAGTTTAGACGAGAACCTAATGCGGCCCAGTAATACACACCCACTAATAACACATAATCCGGCCCCAGTAATACATACCCACTAAACACATCAGCTCATATCGTATACACCAGTAGGCCTGATATGACCTGAGAAAATAAAACCATACAACATTAAAGTAATTTCATATGTCTGACCTTCCTTATCGGCAAGCTGGTGACTGTCGACGTCCATCAGTGTTGAGGCGTAGATAATCTGAATCATCTGAAGTAATAAAAAAAATAAGCTTCATGATAGATGAAGATCAAGGATAAAAGAGATATCATCTGGCTAGGATCCCGGGTAATGAATTTCTAGGAAAAAACACTTTTATATTCAAATCCTGGTTCAAGGAGGTTTTACAGGGTGAAAATACCTCGATTATTCGACCTCGTAGTACATATATTTTCCTGTTCCACAATTGACATCGCCGAACCTAAATATTACTTTTTGAATAACTTTCCCTATTAATTTTGCGGCTATGAATCGTATGGCATACGCTATTTGAAAACTACCTAAACAAAAATTATATATAGTGACAAATAAAAATTATAAAACTTTTCATTATTAGATCATATTTTATCGTTATCCACGTTTATGTTTGTACTCTCATATAATAATTAGGATTGTCAAAATGCATTAAAGCAATTGATTTAAAATAAGAACAAAGTGTCTCGGCATATTTCTAATAAAAGTTTTGTTAAATGTGACTGCATGCTTGTGTAAGTTAAGAATTGATGCTTAAATCGAATGATTTGATATCACGGCGAAACAATCTGAGAAAACCATGGCGTCAACATAACCATTACCGAACACAAAATTGATTAAACTTTGGGCAAATAAAAAATGAAAGATTTACATGTAAATGTTTCATCGATGAAATAAATGAATTCATTGATAAAATATCATATACAATGTAGATTTATAAATAAACGGAAACAATGAAAAAAATGATTATTAAAAAATAGGAGATAACAGAAAGGCTACTATGAAAATATGTTAACAATGGAATAAAGAATGAACGTATTAATAGGTTTTTGGAGGTACTTGTGGGATGTATTTAGTTCATAATTCAACCTGCCTTAAAGGTTACATATTGAAAGTATTAGAGGGTAATACAAATAATCTATAACGATCAATTAATCGAAACTCACGATTGTTTATAGATATAAATGAAACAATGACGTCAACCAATAGACAACGTTTCAACAAATACTTAATCAACTAACAAAACGCTTTATCAACAAACATTTAAAATAGAATGTACATTTTACAACTAAAGGGTTATTAAACATGATTTAACGAATGACATGATTGTATAACATGGTATGACATGCTTTAGCCTGGTATAACATGGTATGACATGTAATGACATGATTGTACAACATTGTATGACATGCTTTTGCCTGATATAACATGGTATAACATGTAATGACATGATTGTATAACATTGTATGACATGCTTTAGCCTGGTATAACATGGTATTACATGTAATGACATGATTGTATAACATGGTATGACATGCTTTAGCCTGGTATAACATGGTATAACATGTAATGGCATGATTTAATAACATGGTATGACAAGCCTTATCCCGATATAACATGGTATAACATGTAATGGCATGAGTGTAGAACATGGTATGACATGCTTTAGCCCAATATAACATGGTATAACATGGAACAATGGAACAAGCCTCACATGGTAACGTGATGCGGAGATTGGATTTTCACCGACAGTTACATGTTTTTGGTAGTTGGTGACTTAATATTCACAGTTAATCAGTTCTAATTAATGCAGATACAGTTTTATATCTAAAACAATGCATGAATTTTCGATCACGAAATTCTTGTCAACAAATGACAAAAGTAAAGCAATATGACATGACGATAATGCATACAGATAAAGAAATAGAAAGAAATAAACCTACCACAGCTATCAGCGCCACTGTTATCCCGGTACCCGCCATGTCTGTCTGTTAGGTATGGTGTCGGAACACTGTAACAAACCACAGGATGTACCAGGTACTTTATACTGATACGGAGTGACAATTAAACCATTTGACATCTTGTAAAACTAATTTACTAATTGTCTTTTAGGTATAATTACTTATTTACGATCATTATTGAATGTCAAATGAATATATATAATAAATGTTGACAGAATAATATTACATACTTTGTTGCAAATATCAAAAAGGGTAAAGATAATTGCACCTAATTTACAAGTCAGCACATAACAACTGTTTAAACAGGTAAAAAAGCAAATGTACCGTAAATATCACAGGTGGAACCAACGTGATATGGTAACGATATCACTGTGATGTGATGATTGATGTTTACTACACATTATAAAATAGATGAAAAATGTACTTAAAAATACCGTTCCGGTATAAAAATTAACTATATTTGAGGCAATGTTATCCTTAAAGTTAGGCTGTATAACTGGCATTGATTTGGAAAGAGAGAGTTCAATGAACAGAGTCTTACCCGGTGGAATGCAATCACCGTCAAGCTGAATAGGGTTACCTGTCAGGTCGCTTCTGATGTAGGACCACATACTACCTCCTCAAAGGCTTCTGTCCCTCCGAATGATAGAGTAGCCGTCAAGTCTGTAATGGATTCATCCGACCATGTCTCGACTACAGAAATTTCAGCAGCTTTAAAATTTGTGGCTATGAGCTGAAATTCGTGAATATTTGGTAAACGTGCTTTTAAAGTCAGGTGATAAAAAGGTAGTCGTTTTTTCTAAACATCTTTTAGAGCTGGTTGCAGAGGGTTGTTTACAGAACTAGTGGTGGTGGAGGAAGGGAGATAATTCTTATTTCTTTGATGATCGTCGGGTTACTTGACGCTTTATCATTATCAACATGCAAGATTCTTTTAGTTGGAGACTTTTGGTAGTGTCCATGTTCAGCATATCAGTAAGAATTACTTACAGATAGTTTGTTATATGTACACACAGGTCACGATGCACTTGGAGTGTGACCACCGATCGCAACTGTCTTCAGCCTTCAAACAATGACCACATTGATATTTGGGTGTTCATGATTTAGTACTACATCTTCGCGTAGGAGAAAGTTTATCATAATAACTGTGAATGGTTTTATCATGATAGGATACGATGTTATACCGACAGTCTCGTTGGATGGACTAGCGAGAATTACTCTCCCACTTAAGTAGAGATATTGCAGAGCCATTTCGCTTGGAGGCATGGTATTTGGTTTGCACAGGCATAAAATGGAATACTCCACCGAACAGTAAAGCAAATATCAGCATCTCGCCTTCTTGAACAAAACTGGAATCCAGTATGACCAGTTTTATAGAGAACTATTGCTATTTAAAGGGATGATTATTTCTCTCATTCCTCTGATGTCAATCGTTATGAGTTTTTTAATAGTTGTTTTGTTTGTACTTCAAACGTGTGTTTGATGCTGATATTATTTGTATTTTTAAGTTTTAGAGATACTTTAAGAGATAGCCATATGGTTTGGAAGTGTAATTAAGTTGTTATAAAGAGTTATAAGGTTAGACAAAATAATATTGTTGATTGACATGTTAATTTCAATGTAATTTATTATATGATGTAAATTGCGATAATGATATTTAAACTACCAATGACGGTAATCTGCAATCAGATAGAACGGAAGTGGGATTTGAAAATGACATTTTTCTCGTTATTCCAACGAAAATAACAGAAAAAACTTTAATATCAGTAAATGACGAACGGGATGAATGACATGTAATCTTTTGCTATTCTGATCACACGACGGTAGTACACGACAAATACTCACTCCTGATCATACTAATGTAAATCTTAGGGAAACAATGTATGCTTCATTTGTTACAGAAGTGTCTTAGGCCCCGTCTCTATAACACCGCTCCCGATATATTTTAACATGATAGAAAAATGTAATTCAAACGAGCAACGAAAAACGTTTAAACGGTAAGAGATCATTGATGCAGATACATTAAAATGTAAATGTAACGTTAAAATGAATTAAAGAATAAACAAAATCATAATCCAAACTCAAAATCGAATAACAAGGGGCAAAATATGAACAAAAAAATCAGAAAATACCAAAGCGTCAACAAAACAATAATCCGAACTCAAAATCGATTAAACTAGGGGCGAAATAGGAACAAAGGAAAGATTTACATGGAGACTCTCGTATATGCACAAGAGAATAAGACCATGTGTTCCGGAAGAGTAAGCGTCTTCTGCTTCATTTATCATAATTCCTAAATCACTTTCTAGACCAATACATTTCGTTATACACATAGTTCTTAATGTAAGCCATCACAGTTATATTATTGATAACAGTAATTGCTACCCGGAATCATTATAATACAAACTGAATGTATAATGACTTACCATTAGTATTTTATTCTAACGTTGTAATATTATAACATCTTTTGATTCATATCCACTAACTTGCAATATATATTCAAAACCTTGTGTGCATTCACTCTTTTAAATCAGCTTGACTTCCCTCTGCGTCTATCCTCCTTCAGTTGATAAAGTTTCGTTCACAACAGCACGCTTAAAGGCCCAATATACGTAACTAACTTTCGGCAAAACTTGAATAAAACGAAAATCAAGCCTAAAAACTTATTTTATTTATAGATTTTGTTAAGATTAACTGATATCAGCAATATTCAAGATGAATTCGTACACGGTTACCGTTACAGCTGCAGTTGAAACTCGGTAGTTGTAAACACGCGTCCATTTTGAACTCTCTCGTAACTCCGGCTTGTTGTTGAAGTGGGCCACACCTGGATTTTTCTGTCAAGAGTTTCTTGTTAGTTACCGCTCAGGTTTACTTTGTTTTAAACTTATTTTTGCATGGTTATCAACTTGATTGTTTTTCGGAATTTTTCAGAGTCACGAAAAAATTCTTGAAGTTACATATATTAGGCCTTTAACGTGATGACGTTATACAATAATAATGGTAATAATAATGTCACTTGCAATTGTCTTTGCAAAAATGTCAGACTTTTGTTCTACATGTACTAGAAACAAAGTGAAATCATCATCCCTACCCCGAGGATGTAATATATAGTGAATATTTGTTTGTCTTACGATTTGCATGGACATTTATTGAGTCACACACTGAATATAGGGGGACATAACCTGGGCAGTGTAATATTCCGTATATTGTTCATATTTGATAGTAACGTAAACAAACACTCAAAACCATGCCGTTCGTGTCCATGCTGTATTCATAAAGAGGTCGTTACATACCCGGATGTAGCTGACTAACACCATAGAAAAGGTTCCGGCTAGGCAATCCGGAAAAGGATATTACAGGCAGTCGATACATTTCTCAATAATGTGTTAACGTTACATTTGCCTCAATTGTCTCTGAATCTTTTGTGCCTTTACTGTTTTCCGTTGATCGTTTAAATTCTACTTTCCCGTGAATAACTTCTGAGCGCTGACATAGGTAGGTATTCTAAGACGCCATTTTAGCCGTTGTTCATACAGGATCATGTATTGTTGTCAAGAAATATTTAACAAGGAACACGTTTTTGTCCTGTACAAAAGTAGTACCGTCAGGATCAGATAGTTGATGAAGCAGAAGACGCTTACAATTCCAGAACACCTGGTCTTATTTTTTCTGTATTTGTTTAAAGGTGTCTGCCCAAAAATATAGCCTTTTGTCCAAATAATTGATTTTGAGTTCAGATCATGGTTTTGTTGGACTTTCGGTATTCTCTGACCATTTTTATAAACATCAGATTGAATATAGAGATGAAATGTCCATGCTTTATGATAAACTCATCAAACTCAAAAATCATAACATTGACATCAGAGAACAGTGGCAGATAATTGATATAAAAATAAAGCCATTTGAATATCAATAGTGAACGTTCTCTTTTAACTGGTCATGTGCTGACTGATGAATTTAATACAATTATCCCCGCCAATTATAATACTTTTGTGGATATCTAATTAATATATACATGCGTTTGAAATCATAATACATTATAATGCATACAAATCAATTAGTTTAAAAAATCCATTAAATTTATAACTTTCAAATGGTTAATTGTTGCTCTGTAACAGTATAAATACCTGGTAAATCCAGTTGTTGTATACAGTGATCTGACACCATACCTAACAGACAGACATGGCAGGTACCGGGATAACAGTGGCGCTGATAGCTGTGGTAAGTTTATTTCTGCCTGTTCGTCTATCTGTGTCTATTTTTGTAATTCTTTAATTCTATACAAGTAATTTGTTTACTAGCTTTAATTATCGAAAAGTCAAACTATGTTTAAGATACCTGAATGTATTACTATTTGGCTTTATCTACATTAAAGAAGAAATGATTTACTGTAAGTAATGAGTCAACGGCTGTTTCGAACATGTAACTATTGTGTAAATCCAAACTTTATATGACGTCACCATGCTTAGTCTGTTTCATTGTTGAACACTTTTTGATATATCAGTGAAAATCTTGCACACGTCTTACAATGTGATACCATGTCAAACCATACCATACCATGTTGTAAAATGTTATAAACCAGGTTAAATCAGGCATAAACACCCTACAATTGTAAACTATTAATCAACGAGTAAAGCTATTTTTCTGATGCATTATGTCAGCCGTTTAAACTGAAACTGTGTTTAATTGACTTCATTTAATGAATTTTGGAAGACCATTGATTATAATGAATTGTTTTACTGACCTCTGTGAGTTTCAATATAGTTATTTACAGGCTATTTGAAGTAGCCAATTAACTACATGCAATCCATAAAATTCTCCTGCATGTTGAATTTACATTCTATGTGCATTTGTGTACATTGCAAATGTATTAACCCGTTACCTTGTCTATGGACTCCAATTTACTTATAACATGTTGCTACCGTATATTCCTTAATTTATATAATATTCTATTAAATATGTGTTCAATTCATCATTAATTCATGCAGTTATGAAATCATTCACATGTTAATGTTTCCTTTGATCGTATTTTGTTCATACTTTTAGGTTTTGTTAATGCGTCGGCATCATACTGAATCATTCGACAATTGATTCAATAGTTTTTTTTTACTTCCATAGTATATATCGAGATTGACGAACACGGTATGCATAGTTAAATATTCATGTATTCTTTTCCTAAGAAATATATTCAATTCTCTTTAATTTTCCACCCTCTGGTCAAACAATCCTGATCTAAGAGAGGGCTTGTATAGGCATTTGCCTGTTGCATAATTCCTATCGAAAATTATTTCAAAAAGACCTTTCAACAATCCTGATCTATCTATAAACATAGAGTAAAATAGTAGGAAGAACGTTAAACAATATAAATTGCTGTGATATATATCAAACTTACCTGAATAACAATAAAAACTGTCTAATGATCAAAAGAAACGTAACAAATTTATGTGTCAGTTAATGAAACATTTCACATAGTTCGGTAAATGTTACCGATACAAACAATTCTAACAATTCTAAAACACTGATTTAGTATTTTGCAAAAGAAGGAATCCATAAAAAAAATCATAATATTAAAATTGACATTGAAAGTTACTAAAAGAAAAGTTAATTGTTGAATAGGATAAAAATAATTGTACTGCGAGAAAATAAACATATTATGTTTACGCTCAAAAACTTTCTTGAAGCAGGATTAGTAACTTGTAAACAATTGCCTCTTTATTAGACGACGTATCACAACCAGTACGGACTATTGACCCTTTCTCAGCACTATATATGAATCCTACTTTTACCTGAGAATTTTCCTTGTAAATCATCCATCATCAAAGATCCTAGACATGTAAAACCTCTTTAACGATGATCTGCATCATAAGGCTTAATATTTATTACTTTCAGATGATTCAGGTTATCTTCGCCTCCAAACTGACAAATGTCGACAGTCACCAGCTTACTACCAAAGAAGGTAAGACATCTAAGCTCAAATTTTATAGAGACGATGTTAGGTTAGGCTATGACTATGTTGCTAGCTTTTATTTAATTGTCTTATTAACAGCGAGTGTCATATGGTCATAACAAGTATATAGAAGTCTAACACTGAAGTTCTTCAGCAGTACCTCCTATCTGGTCACCTTATACTAACAATGGGCGAATCAGTCATTCAGCTCCCACAATGTTGAGCGTCAAGTCTTCAAGCTTTGAAACTATGGTAGCTCTTGGCCAAGGGGAGAAACCTTCTCCGTAGGTGCGAACACACAACAGTAGGAAGGAGAAAGTTATAAAGAATAAAGAGAAAACATAATATCCTATATTAAGTGGCTTAAGTCGCCTCTTACGAATCAAGCAATGAAGACAGCAGGTATATCGCATACGTCTTACCTGCATGGTGCGAGAGGCGATTAGTAAAGATGTCCTGAATGCGATAATTCCAGACAAGGTTAAAGGTTACACTCGTTAATGTTTAAATGCAACCAACTATTGACTTCGTTACTTTTCATTTTCATGTCTTCACAAGCCATTTGTATCTTCATCGGTAGACAAATCATCGTTCAGAGTGCTAAGTTGTATTTTAAAATATAATTCAATTGTTCAACGGGTGTCAGTCTGTTTTCAATATATTTGTCCTATAGTTCAGTTGGCTGAATTATATTTGGAATATGTAGATACAAGGGTTTCGTTGGTTCCATTCTATCTACAAAATACCGCGGTGCAATTGACTTATTGACTTTGTATCCCTACTTCAATTGGCTTTATTCTATTGACAGTAAATAAATCCCATGGTTTGATTTGCTTCAATTTGCTTACAACATACTAACCAAGCGATTGTTCAGTTATATATAACAAGGGTTAAACAAAATATGGTCTCTTAAACAAAATAAAAATACCATTCCTTTTTATTATAACATAAACAATGAAATTTGCTATGTTACCAAAGATTCAATAAGTCATGTTTACGGGGATACGAGACATAATGTATATAACAATAGAACACTTAAAATAAGTAAAATTGATCAAACAATGTATTTTGACTAATTTATATTATTTTATTTACAAATAGCAAAGGAAAATCCCCTGAAACGAACCATGTATGGTTACGGATATGAGTACGGTAAGTTCCATTTCTGTCTAATGTAACTGTCTGAAACGGGAACTGATAACGAAATCACAAATTAGAGCAAAATCCAAATTGTCTAGTCAATTTCATCAGGAGCTATCAAACACTAATAAAATCTAAGCGACTACATGTGTGTCCTGATAAGTTTTGTATTTCATTGTTTAATCCTTATTACTTTGAAATCCTATCTACTATGATTAATGATGTTTCAGGTTGTTATGACAACCATGATAATTGTGACTATTGGGCGTCCTGTGGCGAGTGTGACAACAACCCGGGGTTTATGCATAGTACATGCCGGTCATCATGTGGAATGTGTAAGTAGTCAACACTGAATCGCAATTATAATGCCAATTAAAACATTTACCAAGAGTAAAACAAACATTTTTAATATCCCAGCTATTTAAAATGCTCATGCTTCAAATGATGCTTTATATAATGCATTTTAAGCCACAAGAGAACCGGAAAACAACAGGATTTCAGTAAATACGTTAAATGTTTCTTATACAATGTACTATGTATGAACAACAAAATGAATGTGTTAATATTAAGACCAACAATGTCGGGTTGTGAAAAGGTCAGCTGGTACATATTTTAAACATTATATTTGATGTCCCAATTGTTTACTGATGTGGTCTCAATTAATATCATTATTTGTCTCAACATGAGTATTAATACGTTGATACAGGTTCTAACGACGGCTGTTTCGACAATCATAACCGATGCGGATACTGGGCTTCCATGGGGCAGTGTAACTCTAACCCGGGCTTCATGTTCTCCAACTGTGCGAGGTCCTGTGGTCATTGTAAGTACCCAGTAGTTACCGTTATCTCTTCTGTCATAACTTAACTAGTTTATCAACCGAATTTAAGAAGCTTGGCTAATTGCTTAATTAATTTGCACAGTTATTTAATAAAATTTATTTCACAATAATAAGATATACTATTAAATATTATATATTTCATCGTTTAAAAATATATTTCATCGTTTGCAGTGATAAGATATGTCCAATGATTTACATTATTAAGGCATAATATATTTCATATTTACAGAAATAAAATATATTTTTTGCCAACAGTAAAAAAATATCATATATTTTATTTTTTACATTACCAGAGTTTAACGTCTAACTTTTTTTCAAACAATACATTCGGCGATATTCTTCCTTATTAACAATAGGAAGTTACAAATTCATTGGAGTTTACAATGACCAGAAAAATGTTATGAGCAGTGTTCTATGAATTAAGTTTATACAATTGTAATTTTCACGTCCATACAACAAAAATGGGAGTACAATTAATGAAACGTTGTTTGACAACTAGATCACCTTTTACGAACTATTATCACCCAGCAACCATCACCCCCTAGTAACTATTCAGGCGTCCGCTAAAGTTATCTCCCTTGTTTTGATAAAATGCATCAATTTTCCATACGAAAAATACGTTTCCCGCTATATGTAAAAATCAGTTAGGGTTATGATGTCAACAGAGGTCATCGTTTGTTTTTCTGATCACCGTGAAGTATCCGAATATGATCGGAAATCACTTCAAAACATCGTTATAAATTCTTGTAATTCAGCTATATTTAACAAAAATAACTTGAATCGCGTTTAGTTAACTTATATGTATCTGCCAGTAGTTGGTTTAAACGACAAAATATATTTGTCTTCCACTGACTTAAAATATGTTTTGTTTTAAAGGGACCTGACCATGCCTTTCTAACGAATTTATGTCATACAGATATATCTTCACGTTTTATTGATTCGCAATGTCTGTATATGTATAACTAACATGTGTACCGACAGGTTCGGGAGGCAGGTACTTCTCTGGAGACAGGTACTTCTCTGGAGGCATGTACTTCAAGCGTGACGTCACTAGGAACGCTGGAAACAGCCAAAGTGAACAAGTCCGATCTGATGATAAACTGAAACGGATGTACGGGAAAATGTACAAGGGAGGTCGAACATGGTCACAATCATACGGTTTGTTGTTTTCGTGTTTTGTTTGGTTTTATTAAGTTTTACGTCATATTACCAAATTATGTTATCTAAGGACGGTCTACCGGTTTTCACAAAGAAAACTTTGTTCACATACTAGCTTCATGATATCTTATCTATGTCTCTAGATAGTTCATAACCAATTAAAACCGCATCTGCCAGGTATGTCTGAATGAACGCGTGATTACTAAGGGTTTTGCTCGAGTGAATTTGCTTAATTGTTTTCATACATTGATTTGGAATTTAAAGAGATTGCAGATTAAATGTTTGGCCGACTTTTACATGACAAAGAAAATAGATATTGGAAAAAATATTAATCAGCAATTACGCTTCATGCCATGGAACAGATCACCTCACCGTCGATTCCTCCAATACAAGCAATTAAGAGCAAGTTTATTTTCTTTCGAATATCAGCTCATATTTAAGAAAACATTATGTTTTATTGAGATATGACGAATAAACTTTCTTTTGACTTCTGTTATAGGATACAATATGCCCCCATTCACACGTAAATCTGGATCAAACTAAACCAGGATGGAAAGGACGAGTATTGATCCACATGTCAACGGTAACACCAAATATGTTCATTATATATGTGTGTAATCTTCTTGGAGGAATCTAATCAAAACGTTAAAGATAAACTGCAACAAGTTTAAACAGACATACGTTTTTGAACCTTCCGAAAAATGAAAAATATTCTTTTAAATGGAATATCATTCTGATTTGTTTCAAACTTAGTGTTGATATCGATTAACATCCTGGTCGATGGATATATACTGATATGATTTATGCATACACATGTTGCAGTTATAATTATTATTCTTATATCAATTACAGATGCAATAGGAAGATATCCACGTGGAGTATTTGGAAAGGAGGACACGAGCACGGACCTACACTTTGTAGAAATCAACATGTTTATGAATTATGTAAATTTACATCAATAAATATATTAGTCTATGCCTATAAATAGTCTTTGTAGTTGTTTCTACAGATTGAGGACATATACTGGTCAACGTCGTTGATTTTATTGTAAACGTCAATTTTTGAGAAATTTATTCACTGACGTCTAGTTAAAATCATATTCCCATAGTTTCTGTAATATTTGAAACAATTAAGCATTGATGACATTTTTTTTTTTTAGTTTCATGGGGGTATGAAAAATATTTTGTTTGCAAACTTTATGAATCCGCGTAGCGGATTCTTACAAAAGTTTGAAAGCAAAACGTTTTTCATAACCCTATGAAACTAAAAATATAACTGACATCAACGTTTATAATTAATTTTTGAAACTTATTTTTCAAATTAAAAGCATGTTTATGCACAATTTGACTGCTCTTACAACGGTTTCTTTTTTACAAATCAAAACGTAACATCACGTGCCGTATTGTGCCGTCATATTTTCCGCGCCATTTTCGGAATTTTTTTTCGTAAAGATATGAAAAAAAAATCTCCACCGATAACAAAGCCGCTTTCTGCATACAATCAATGGAAAATTAAGGAATACAAAATTTCATGTCATTATGATTAAGACAAACAAGTTTGAGAGGTATTGGTTGAAAACTGTAGGAGAAGAGCCCCGGGCAAAACAACAGTTTATGACAGAAATGCATTTTCTACATAATGCCTATTTTTTGCAATTGCAATTATGCAATGCTGTTACGCGTTAAGTGGAAATAACTCAACAAAACCCCTAATATATGTTCACTAGTATAGCTTTTCCAATTACCAAACCAAATTTTAGAGGAAATGAAGGAAAAAAAAAAACGTTTTGACACTTTCTACATAATGCCCGAAACTGTATAAGATATGAAGTTCCAAAGGGCCATAACTTTTGTAAATAATGTCAAATCAAACTGTCATACAGGAAAACACAAGTTCATGACATGCTGATAAAGTTACCAAGTTTGAAAGGTCTCGGTTGAAAACTGTAGGAGAAGATCTCCGCACACAACAACAGTTTACAACAGAAATGCATTATCTACATAGTATCTTTATCTAACTATACAATGCTGTTACGCAAAAAGTGGAAATAACTCAACAAAACCCGTAATACATGTGAAATAGTATAGCTTTTCGAAGTACCATACCAAATTTAAGAGGAATTGAAGAAAACACAAAAATATTCTAATGTTTTCTATATAATGCCTGAAATTGCATCTAAAAGGGCAACAACTCTAGTGAATATTATCGAATCAACCTGTCGTTCAGGAAAACACAACTTCATGTCATGGTGGTCAAGCCTAGCAAGTTTGATAGACATTGGTTGAAAACTGTAGTGTTCGGGAATGTGTGCATGAAGCAGGGAATGTTGGTTTAATTTTTGATAGCGTAGATCAGTTGCCGACTTTATAGTGTTATTTATCTGAAATAACATGCCGAAGGAAACGTTTTCCATTCGGTCTGATTATACTACAATGGGTATTGCTGAAGGGTAAGCATCGATTTTTATGCCCAGACTTTGAAAAGACTTCAGTTGCCTTCCTCCCTTTCAGCACGTAATCCAATATAAAACAAGGCGCCAGGGAATAAAAGGTAATCCCAATTAATGCATTTGGTGCAGCGGATTGATTTTTAAAACCCTTAATCTAAACTATGGAATCTTTCTTATCCACATATTCGAATTCGAACTGATTCGTTATTCTATGGCTTGCTTTGAATATCGAGATTTGCGTGGTAGATGTCGGCTGACGAACAATCTGACGGCTCTGGGTTTCGAGAGATACTGGTTGATGAAGGCTATAAGAAAGTTTTATGGTCGCCATATTGGTTTCATTCATAAATATTCTGTATCCTTGTATAGTATGAAGGTGGGTATTTTTGAATATGATCATTAGTATACTTATGATACTTATGATTGAATACAATGCTTCGGTTCAAACTTTGAGGCCATGACCTTTACTTAGATATGACCTAGATTCACATGGCAGAAGTTGCTAATAAAGCATTTAATCTTCCGGAACACCTGGTCTTATTCTCTTGTTCCTTTTCAACGGTCTCCGGGAAATCTTTCCCCTTCATTCATATTTTGCTCTAGGTTTAATCGACTTTGATTAAATAATGCGGGCTATATGTTGTTTAATGTTTCCACTTTTATCAACATTTCGATCTACGCTAGTTGTAAACAAAATATAGCATTGATAAGTTAATATAATAGAGCTTTAGTTATACATATATATTTACAAAATAAACACAATATTTCCATGATATATGTCTCTGATTTCCAACATTCAAATTACAAAGTCACATAATACACTTGTACTCGCCAGGTATACATTCGACGTATAACCCGCGGGCAATCTACCAGCGCGGGTTATCTGGATTTGTTTTCAAAAGTTTCAAAGATGCCTTTATTTACACTGTACTTCCCGCGGGCTATACTCCGGTGCGGGAAATATGCAGGAAATAACTACGTCTTTTGTCTTCAATGCGATGTTCCAACTGTCGGGAGATGGTATTGAATGTTATATTACCTCCTCATCATTTAAGCCAAAACATTTCGTTATACATATTCTTCAAGTATGTCATCATATTTTGTGATTAATGGTAAATAGGAACGACTCGTACATACGAACCGGAAATATACTGACGTACCATTAGTATGGTTCCCACTCTTTATTGGTGTATCTCACACTTTGACAGAAAATGAGTACCTTAACCCCCCACACCCCCACACCCCCATCCCCACCCCCCCCCCCCCCCCCCCACCCCCACCCAACCCCTCTCCATATATACTCCTGAAGTAGATATAGCGCTTCACAACAGTACGCTCTTAATTGTTATATTATATAATAATAAATAAGAGAATACCGAAGCGTTAACAAAATCATAATCCAAACACAAAATTGATTAAACCAGGGGCAAAATATGAACAAAGGAAAGATTTTCAGGGAGACCCTTGCAAAAGTACAAGATAATAAGACCAGATGTTCCGGAAGAGTAAGCATCTTCTGCTTCATGGACGACATCCGACATGTAAATCTTGGTCACATCCAAGTAAACATCAAGTTCTCAAAATGAGAATCGAGTCATCATTGTCATCACAAGTGAACGGTGATCATTATATGTCACTTGTTATTGTTTTTACAAATATTCCCGACTATTGTCGTTAGATTTGTATAAAGAAATATTAGGAACGAAGAGAAATAATTATGTCTTACCCTTAGGATGTTAAAGATGATGATTATCTGGTTGTCTGGTCATTGGCTTGGACATTTATTATGTCACACCCTGATTCCTGTGCGAATCTTAGCCATTGCTCAATTTCTCCATAATTTCTGAACATGACTTTTAAAAGTTTTAAATGTACATCAACTGCCTCCTAATTTTTGTCCATCTTCTGTTTTTGTTGCTCGTTCAAATTCTATTTTTATCATGTCTAAACAGCTAGGGAGCATTGACATGGGATGGTAGTCATAAATAAAGTGTTTCTAAAGATATATGAACATGAATGTTATGTCGTGTGCTACTAGATTAGAATAATATAGGTCGTTCAAGCTTTCATTCTATCCGTTTGTCATTTATGGATATTAGAGTTATTACTTTGTTCTCTTCGAGATGTCACTTCCGTTTTATCTGACTCTGGATTATCATCTACATTTCAAATACCAATACCGCAATTGACATTGCACAATTAGTTACATTGAGATTGACATATAGTCAACAAGCTAACATTGTCTAACTTTATGAATCTTACAGGAAGTTAATATCATTTTTTTGAATGATAGATTCTCTACTTCCTAGAACAATATTAACAATATGGCGGCATCATCTCTAACATATAGTTTATTGACAACAGGTTACTGAGGTCTTCCAAACAATATCAGATGTCAAGGAATGATTTAGGGAGAGGTACCAAGAAAGAACGATAACTCCGAAAACAAAAAGATTGCACAAGAAAGACCAAAAAGTTCTTTCTGTTTGGTATGTGGTATGTGAGTGTACCTTAAGTAGGTAATACACAGATATGCTGCACCTTTTACATTTAATGATAAATACGGTATGCCGAAAAAATGAATCAAATTGTTTCTTACTCTCAGTGATGCATGGGGCCAAAAGGTGGGAATCTAACATGTCTAAACTAATGTAGAAACAGACAGGTCAGGTGCGTAAAAAATGCATGGAAAAATCAATATTGTGATAGACAGGACATTTTGAGAAGGGAGTGCTCAAAATTGATCAGAAGATCGTTCGAGTTTTTAAAACCAACATCCCGTTAACGCCACTTGTTGTATACGGTGTCACAATTAGACTGAAACCCTGAGTTAAAGGTACATGTACAAAGAAAGGTAGTAAGAGTTTTTATAATGGTTTGGTTGATCTATTAGAAAAGCTTGCGATATAACAAATGTTGCTTATCAGGACCCTTGTGAATGTTATTTCAGCGAGATAGCACTACAAAGTCGGCAACTGATCTGCGCTACCACAAGGATGTAATAAACCGACATTCCCTGCCGCCTCCTGCACAAATTCACGCATACACAACACACCGAGACACTTCCATATATGACCTAACTGTTCATTGGACGACAGTTTTTTGTATAACTTATATGCATTTGTTCCTCCTATTAAAGAGAATATATGGTGTAAGCAAACGCAACTCGCCGGTATATGATTTAAGCCAGACATCAATGAAATTGTATCAAATTTGTACGTTTACAACAAAATTAACGATTGTGTTCAGTGATCCTCCTCGATCTGTTGGAACAACTACAAAGACTATTTATAGGCGTAGACTAATATATTTATTGATGTAAATTTACATAATTCATAAACATGCTGATTTCTACAAAGTGTAGGTCCGTGCTCGTGTCCCCCTCTCCATATACTCTACGTGTATATCCTCCTATTGCACCTGTAATTAATATAAAAATAATAATTATAACTGTAACATGCATAAATCATATCAGTAAATACACGTTGACAAGAATATTAAACATTAAACATTCATAGGATATTAATTGATATCAGCATTATAATTGAAACAAGTCGGAATTATTTATCATTAAACATTTGTAATATTATTTGTTGAAGCTATGTTTAATAGAACTTATTACAATATAATTTTCATTCATTATGTACCTCCAATATACAATGACATACAATAGTTGCTGTTACCATTGACATTCGGATCGTTGCTCTTCTGTTCTAGATTTAGTTTGATTCAGTTTCACTTGAGCCTTGGGGCCAATTATATCCTGCAACAGAAATCAAAAGAGAGTTTAATAAACACAAAACCATATCATAATAACGTGTACGTTTTTTCTCTCAAATGTAAAATGCAATTAGGAATGGAACTTCAAATGTCCCTTTCAGAAATTTAATGGAATCGATGGTGTTTTGCTGTACTTGGGCACTGGTTAATTAGAAAATACTTTTTGTTATTATTTATTTTCTTTGTAGAACAGAAGTTGATCCAATATTGCGTCTACATTCTCTTTAGTTCCGTATTATAAGTGTATGTATATACATGGGTTAAAAATACCATTAAAACAACTAACAAATACACGCAAGTATAAGCTCTTGCAACTCACACTTTCATTGAATTTTTGTCAATCAGACATGAATGACAGTGGCCGTGTTTATTTATTTTGAAAGCTCCTAAGACATAGATAATATTAAATAACGAGAAGCAATGATATGTGAATTGAATCAAGATTTTCTTGAGTTTTTTTCTCTGTTCTTTAGCGACTGCAAGTATACTATCTTTTGGTGCCATTGTCACAAAACATGTCACGAGACACGCTTATTGATGTTTTGCATGTTGGGTGTTCGTGCAACTTTACCGCATAATCCCAATACAAATTTCTAAAGTAATACATCATTGTAGCTGTATTTTTATAATCAAACGGGAGCAAAGAGTTTCAAAATATCATCGGGCGACACAAAACATTAAAAGACCGTTAGATGTTGCTTAACACTACCATAGCGATACACAGGTACTACCGTTCTATGGAGTGATTGACTAATATTTAACAGGGATAACCGTCATGGGGATATCAAACATCGCTTGTTTGTGTCCTATCAAAATTTTCATAAAACTTTTCGATTTCGATTCAGTAAAGGAAACATAATTTACATTGCTTTTTGTATTGATTAACAAATTCTATGTACCTTTGATGGAGTAGTACTAGTATATTTCCATTCACTGAGCTAGATTTGCCTTGTAATGACCTTGAAACCGTCCTTTAAAACATTAACTAGTAATAGGAAGTAAAACTTAATATAACAAAACAAAATACGAAAACAACAAACCATATGACTGTGACCATGTTCGACCTCCCATGCCCATATTTCCGTAGGTCCGTTTCATTTGATCATCAGCCCTGATTTGTTCAGGCGTGTCATCTCTGGTGCTGATTTTGTTAGCAGAGTCCTTAGTGACGTCACGCTTGAAGTACCTGCCTCCAGAGAAGTACCTGTCTCCAGAGAAGTACCTGCCTCCAGAGAAGTACCTGCCTCCCGAACCTGTCGGTACACGTGTTAGATATTAAAAACACACTGCTAATCAGCAAAATATGAATAGCTATAAAACGTAATTCGTATTGGAAGTACTTTTTAAATTGAAGTCCCTCTTCATCTTCATCAGATATATTTTGAGTCAGAGGAAGAAAAAAACATGTTGTCATTAAAGCCAAGTGCTGACAGGTACATGTGTATGAACCAAACGAGACTGGTGAAGGTGCTTTCCTTAAATGTGTCTGAATAACAACAGTTTTAAACGGTTGTTTGTAGCGATTTACGATTAATGGATACTTCTTGGTAATCAGAATAATTCACGGTGATCTCTGTTGATATACGGACCCGAATAAGTTCTTCTTATATAGCCGGAATAGTTTCATTTGTACGTCGTATGGAAAGTGAATGTATTCGACCAAAACAAGGGAGATAACTTCAACTGACTTCCGAAACGTTATTATGAGGTGATAGTTGCTAGGTGATGGTAGATAGTGATTTGGTTATCACAAACAATTTCAATTTAATATTTGTGTTAGTATGAACATAATAAGGGAAAATGTATGTAACTTAATTCAAAGCACAAAAATACTTATATTGTCTGGCCATTGTAAACCCGCTGTATTTGTAACATCATTTAAGTAGATAATGAAGGACAGAAAAATAAATTGTTTTAAATACTGAAGGTAAAACGTAAAATATCTTCTGATTTTATAATCTTATTGCTTAATAATATTGCTGTAATTAACTAATTATGATTTTTGTTATCACTGTTTATCACATTTTATAATTGTAACCAATGCAATATGCAATATATTCATATCCTTAAATTGAAATATGTAGTATAGGTTATTAAGAGGATGAAATTAATTAACATTAATTACTAAAAACAATACGATGTATCTTATCTCTGAAGGTCATTTTGAAATAATATAATACAGGAACATACTGTTATATTTAAAATAATGTTAAGCATCCGATGACATTTACATTACTTTTTGAATTTGGTTGGTACTAGTTAATTGTATGACAGATGAGATAACGGTAAGTACTGGGTACTTACAATGACCACAGGACCTCGCACAGTTGGAGAACATGAAGCCCGGGTTAGAGTTACACTGTCCCATGGAAGCCCAGTATCCGCATCGGTTATGATTGTCGAAACAGCCGTCGTTAGAACCTATAGCAACGTATTAATACTTATGTTGAGTCAAATACAAATAATGCTAATACAAAGCTAATAAATTATATAATATAACCTTTTTTGGCTTTATATTATCATATTTATATTGTTGTTTTTACATATTTAGTGATTATCAGAAACGTGTATCTATTAAAACATTATTGTTATGGCAGGCTTTATAGCAATATCAACTGTTTACTGTCATGTCTTTGCTTGTTTTAATTTACCGAATAATGTTTTATTTTATTTATTGATTTCCTTTTTGTGAACTATTTATACTTTGTCAATATTGAACATTTTACTGTCGACTACTTGTGAGAAAAGACTAGTACTAAAAGTCAAACCGACACTTAACAAAATCATTATTACATGTAATATCTATTATATAATGTAATATCTATTATATATGACAATATCTATTATATATGACAATATCTATTATATATTGTAATATATATTATATATTGTTAAAAATATTATATATGGTAATATATATTATATATGGTAATATATATTATATATGGTAATATATTATGTTGTTCTATCTATTATATACTGTTAGGATAAACACGTTGAAGCTGAATATATACTGTGACAATGTAATCAATGAGGTATTTTGAAAAAGAGAAGGTAACTATATGATACTATAAACAAGACATGGATACTTGATGCTGTGGATTATGAAATGGACAATTTGGTACCTCAAAATATTACACGAAGTAATACCAATTTTCACTTTTTAATGGCTAGAATGATGACGTAACACACACATGTGCTGCATTTTTAAATTTAGCAATAGATACAGTATGCCGAAAAGATCAATTATCCTGCATCATACAGCTGCTTCGTCCTCCCAGGACTCTTCAGTGATGCTAGGGACCAAACGGAGGGAATCCAAAATTTATAAAATAGTGTAGAATCAGAAGGGTCAGGTGCGTGAAATCCCTTTAATGTATGGATATAGAAGTAAGATTAAACTATTTTGTATACTTTCAAATCGTTTACTAGGGAAATGTGTATGTTTTGTACCGTGCCACTACTCAAATGGGATAACTGTGGCTATGGAGGCTCAAGCAAACATCGGGGACTAAAAAGTCAACCAGCATAGTCTGCAATCCCCTATTATGAACATGACGTAACACATATATATTATACAACTTTTAAAGATTTTTGTTTTGTATAATTATAATTACAATTTAATGTTGACTACTTACACATTCCACATGATGACCGGCATGTACTATGCATAAACCCCGGGTTGTTGTCACACTCGCCACAGGACGCCCAATAGTCGCAATTATCATGGTTGTCATAACAACCTGAAACATCATTAATCATAGTAGTAGGATTTCAAAGCAATAAGGATTAAACAATGAAATACAAAAATAATCAGGACACACATTAGTCGCTCCTGATTTGTTATATAATTTATTCAGTGTTTGATAGCTCCTTTCTAAAAGGATGTTGATCTTTATTGTGGTTTAGTTATCAGTTACCGTTTCAGACAGTTACACTTGACAAAAATGAAACTTTTATCTTATTTGACAATGCTGTATATTTTATGTATACTTGACAAAAAGTAAGACGAGTATTTGACTAGTTTTGTTATCAGGTATAAATAAAGACTTCTATTATCTTATTATTATTAACTTACTGTACTCGTATCCATAACTGGTTCGTTTCAGGCGAGTTTCCTTTGCTACGTGTAAATGAAACATAATACAAATTAGTTAAACTGCATTTACTTGAGCTGTTTAACAAATCTTAAGTATCTCATTGATATTTACATTATGCCAATTTATCCTTGTTAACATGATGAATGAATGTTTTTCATATCATAACATGGCACATATCATTGCCTGTGTTATAATAAATAATATTGATATCATCGGATTTTTTGTATTGATTTAACACATATTGTTTATTTGAAAAGATCATAGCAAGTTCAACCCTTTCAATATATAACTGAATAATTTCTGGATTATTATGGTTATCAAAATGTTGCATATTAAACCCTTGGATAGACATATTGTGAACAGATTCAAGTCCATTGTACAATGGGTACATTATAATAAATCAACTAGTCCAATGCACCCTGGTAAAGTATAATGTAGATAGATTAGAACCTATCTATCTATCCATGGATCTACATATTCCGCAAATATATGAATAGCAGGATGACACCCGTTGAAAAATTTGATATTATTTTTTAAAAAAACCTAGCACACTGAACAATGAATTGGCAACCGATTAAAGTACACATGGCTTGTGAAGACATGAAAATCAAACGTGACAAAGTCAATAGTGCGGAGCATTTTATACATAAACGAGTGTAACCTTTAACCTTGTCTGAAATTCTTGTATTGAAGTCATCTTTACTAATTGTCTCTAGCATGATGCAGGTAGGGTGTATGAGATATAATGCTGCGCATCCCTCCCATCCTCCACCTCCCTATCCTCCCCTTGCTTGATTCTTAAGATGCGAATATTGATTTGGGATAGTATCTCTTCTCTTTCTTTATATTTTCCCTTCATAATGTTTCTCTTGGTACCTCCTCACTTTTAGTCTTAAGTTAAGCGTTTGCCGTTTGTCCCTATAAGGATTGGTTTGTTTTCCTCCTGGCCGAGACCTACAAGTGTCTCAAAAATTGTGGTTTCTAGACCATGATTGACGTTCAGCATTATGGCAATGGAACGACTGATTCAACAGTTGTTATTATAATGTGACCGAGTGTGACGTACTACTGAAGGACCTCAACAGTATATTTCAGAATGGTTGTACATCGCAAGAACGCGTATACGAACATACCGCAGCCTCCAGCCTACATCGTATACATCGGGAGGTCTTTCTTATATGATCTAAGCTGTTGAGAGTGCGTGCAATAAAATATAAACATTAACTATGAACAAACCAACCATCGTAGCTATAAAATTTAAGCTTAAATGCCTTACCATCCTTGCCAGTAAGCTCTTGACTGTCGACATTCGTCAGTTTGGCGGCGAAGATAATCTGAATCATCTGCAGTAATAAACAATTAGCCTTATGATGGATGCAGGTCCTCGTTAAAGAGGTATTACATCAGGGATGATGGAAGTTTACAAGGTAAATTCCCAGGTAAAAGTAGAATGTACAGGTTGCTGATCTAGAGTGAATATATAGTATTGATTGAGGATTAGTCGCCTAATATAGAGGTACTACTTTACATGATGCCCTCTTACTTCAAGGAAGTATTACAGGTTAAATAAATATAATGGACTGCTTATTTCATTTTTTACGTGGTACACATCTTTTTTTCTATTTAACAATAAACATCGTGGAAACTAACTTTTACCCATTGATTAACTTTCCCTGTCTATTTTTCGGTTATAGCATGCGTTTTATGGATTACGTCTTCTTTTGATAAAGGCTAATGTTTTATAATTGTTAGTATCCCAAACCAGTACCAGAATCAGGTGTAATATTACATATACTGAAAATACATTTAAATTATATTTATTTGATTTTTTTTTATTGATATACAAATAAGTTTCATATATATTAGAGCAATCTAGTTTTGTTAAATGGTCTTTTCACAATTCCATTGTGATGATAAATAAATAAGCATTGTTTGACGAATTAATGAAAAATATATTGATATAGTTTATTAAATATAAAAGCAAATTGGATATATATCCTAGAAATATGAAATATGTGTGATACGTTAATTATGCGTAGAAATTAATTATTGAATCAATGATCGTATGATTACATATACATGTAAAAGCGTTAACAAAACCATAAACTGAACTCAAAATCGATGAAACAATAACCAAATACGAACAAATGAAATGTATACATGTAAATAATTTCACATCTGAAATGAATTATTGATAAATCAATCAAATTGATAAAGATTAATGATTATACGGCAACAACAAAAAGAGTTAAGAGATAAGATAATAAATATGTTAACGATGAATACAGATTGCACAAAGAATGTAATTAGTAATTCAAATATTTTTAGGTAACCATATTTAAATTCACAGAGGTCATTAAAAAAGAATTAATTGAGATAATTTGTCTTCGATCATTCAATATAATTATAGACAACGTTTCAACTTATAACCACTGACAAAATTCATCTTAATTAATAAGCCAGTGATGAATAGCCTACAATAACAATGAGTTTAAGCACAGATAAACATGGTGTAACACTGTCCAACATGGTATAAAATGGTATGGTTTGCCGTTGTAAAACGTGGTGTGATAATGTATCAAATGAATTAACAATGTATAACATTATTAGACGTGTGCCAGATTGTTATTTTGTTATTTAAACTCGCTTAAATGGTTAACATCGTACAGAGATTGGATTTCTACCGCCAGCAACATGTTTACAACAACTTGCACTTGTTAAATACGCTAAATGGTTAATTTTTGTTTGCAAATGTAGCTAAATATCTGAAATAATGTGTGACTCTTGATGAAATGTATCTTATCAACAAATTACATGTATAGAAATATACAATGACAAAATTGTCACAGAGATAAACTTACCACAGCTACCAGCGCCACTGTTATCTCGGTACCCGCCATGTCTGTCTGTTAGGTATGGTGTCGGAACACTGTAACAAACCACAGGATGTACCAGGTATTTTATACTGTTACGGAGTGGCAATCTAACCTTTTGACAGTTGTAAAAAAAAACTGCACATTTTACTAATTGTCTTTTATGTATAATTACGCATTTGAATTTCAAACGCATGTATATGTCAATTATATTTCGTCACAAATATGAAAATGCGCGGAGATAATTGCATTTGATTCACCAATCAGCACATGACCAAATTAAAGAGAACTTTTATTATTGATTTTCAAATGGCTTTGTTTTCTCTCAACTATCTGTCATTGCTCTATGATTGTTTCAGTTTGATGAATTTAGCATGAAGTAAGGACATCCCATGGAAATATATTAAATCTAAATCTATACTTTTATATTTACCGCAAAACGTCATCCGAAATTAAACCGTAATAATGCAAATTTTGAAAGAAAGGTTAACTATTACCTAGAAAGTATGAAGTTACATAGAATGATGAATGCATGAATAAATTATATGACATGAATTTTTGAATGTAAAAGGAAGTGAATGAATAAAGTATGGCAAATTACATCCCTCATATTAGGACATTATCGATCTGTTGGCGCTTTAAAAAATAAAATCTAATATAAATCTAATGTTTCTGAAAAAAAATAAAGAAAACCGTAATCTTAACTCAAAACCGAGGTTTGCTGGAGCCTCCATAGCCACAGTTAATCACTTTTAAGTAGTGGCACAGTACATAACATACATATTTTCGTAGTACACGATTTTGAATTATACAGAACTAGTTTAATTTTACTTATGAACTCATAAATTAAAGGGGTTTTACGCACCTGACCCTTCTGCTTCTACATTAGTTTAGAAATTTTGGATTCTTACCTTTTGGCCCCTAGCATCACTGAAGAGTCCGAGGAGGACGAAACAGTTGTATGATGCAGTTTAATTCATTTTTTAGGCATACTGTATCTATCACTAAATTTGAGAGGTGCAGAATATATGTGTGTGTTACGCCATCTTTAGAAAGAGACAACAGCAAAAATCAATGGGTGGCGCCGGAGAAAATGGGGACTCGACAGACTAAAATAAAAACTTTTGCTCAGAGTGAAAGCAGAAACGGATCTCTCTAGTCAAGATAGGTGCATCTTCATTTACGTTTCCGAGATTGATAAAGATTATTTGGAGACTATTACATGTGGAACCTATCATTTTTTGTTCATCTCATGGTTATATCACTGATCATTTGAGTTATGATGATCCTTGTAAGCAATGTTCTATTGATCGCTCTACACATTGCGAAATCCAGACTTTATAATCATAAACATACTTTTTTAAAAACACAGATGAAATATACCGAGGAAGATTTAGTAGGGATGATTGATCTCTAGGTTGACAAAAATTTTGTTGAGTTTGGCGGAAAGATTTTTCAACAAACTGTTTGCATTCCAATGGGAACAAAATGTGCTCCACATTTGTCCGTTTTGTTTTGTGTTCATACGAGGCTGAATTTGTCGAGTAGGTTATCAGGACAGGCAACACAATCTTGCCATTTTCAGGTATAATTGAGTGTAAGCTAACCTTTACACCTAGTGCACTAGTAGTGCACTACATTTAAACTACAGGTAAACTAGTAGTGCATTACACCCTGAACCCCTTATAGGTCAAGTACCCCTACAGGTAAATGGGCAGTCCCCTATACCTGTGATCCTTACCAGTACTTCACCTGTGTCCCAGCTGGTACTTAGAAGCTGGCCTTATCATTAGTTAATATTTATAACTTTAATATATATATTTGAATCTCATGTGGTTATCTTTCTCAAACAACTTTCTTTCATTTCAAAACTACAAATTATGAAATCATGATAATTACTGTTAGAGTTTGTCCCAAAACTTTCTTGCATACAGGACTTAAATGAAATAGAAAATTATTATTTGTCTAACAGTTTTGATGTCTTATATTTCATTTAATGTGTACTATAAACATTTTTTTATATTTATTTACCAATTTACAATCAAGTATATTGAAAAATTGAAGGAATATCTATTAATAATTTTTTTGTTTAGAAGTACATTTTTAAATAATGTAAGAACTAATTGTGTAAAAAAACAACAAATGAATATTCTTTTATTACTTAATTAAACTAAATATATATTTTTATCAAAAACATTCATCTGTGAGATCTATATATTTATGAATGCGCTATAATGTTTTGATAATCTTTATTTTCAAAGGACCTCTTTCACGAACAATGAAATTTTGCCCACGACCCGATTTAATCTTAACTAGGTGTCATATATAGCACCCTAGTATACTCCCCTGAAACAGTGTTAAAAAAATTCAAAAGGTCCATGGGGCCTGAAATATTAACTTCTTTGTGACGTTTAGTAGGGGTGTGAGATAAGGTTCAGAAATGGCTACATAAAAAGAAAAGGAACTCTCATACAGAACTATATTACTTCTTATTATGTTCATAAGAACCTGCTTGATGATTTTTCAAACAAACATAACTGGAAAAATTTGACATATGCAAAAAGTTATGCTCAATGAAATACAAAAAAAAATGTGTTTTTTTGTTTATTTTTTAACACAGTACTGTCTTCAGAGCTGAGTTTCACACACTTTCGGTTCCTGTGCACCTAAATACTTTTGACATTATTTGTCCCAATATGTTTGCTCAAAAAAGTAAAAAAATGAAGAAAATTGGTAACCGGTAAATTTGTCATTGACAACGATGCGTTCGAGTAGTCGGAATCTCAAAATTGGTGCCATGAAATTTATGTGGTTGTTTAATGAAAATCTTGCTTTTTTTGGTTTTTCAAATAATGATTTTGAAAGTTTAAATATGATTTCATAAAAAACAATCTTTTAACACACAGTATGAGGCCCAGATGGCCTGTATCAGTTCCTTTACAGCAAGACCCTAAGCAAGTATTTAAAACGTGTGTGTATTGATCTTGCATTTTATGGACGTCTGCTCAGTAGTTTTACACACTTCCGGTTCATATGCACATACTTCAATTAAACATTACTTAAGGACATCACATTTTCTCAAATCAATTAAAGTGTCAAGAAATTGTTTGCCAGGTAAAATTATCAATGAAAATAAGTCCGAATCTCGAAATTGGCATAACAAAATAGATATGACAATTAATATTGAATTACATCAAGTGAGTTGTCATATTTTTGTTATCAATGTAACCATGTACAGCCAAATCAGTGAAATGACAAATGGATACACTAGTTATAAGTTGTTTTACTCTATATATACCGTAAAATAAATGCAAAAGTGATGTGTATGTTAGGTGTAATTCTAAAAACTTAAAACTCATCAATGGAGCAGTTGTGAAGATGCAAAGCTCCAAGAAATCAATGCAAAAATGCAGTGATCGTTATTGCATGGTCTTAAAAGACCTCCCTGACGAAGCACCACTAAAAAATTTAATACAGTCAAACAGTTCTCATCTTTGGTTATCACTATCATTATGTGATTATGTGTTTATGGACGCATATCTTGATATCTTTATTTACAATTGGACCATTACATAGTACATTGATTTTGAGTCCAACATGGGTGATGTTTGCATAAATCCAAGTTGTAAGACACGATTTAAGGACTGTAGTAAGGATGGAAAATCAGTAAGAAACTTAGAAACCCCGCAAAATGTTCTCAAGAAAGATGTGCTGTTTGCAGAAGATGGCAGTAAGATTTGCAAGAAATGTTACACTCAATATCTGAAGAAAAGACTACATCCTGATGAGGATGGAGAGGTTGCTCAGGAATCCAATTCTTGTGATAGTTTGGTGGATAATGCAATTGCTGTGAATTCACAAAACCAAACAAATATTTCCCCAATCCCATCCCTTCTGAATATCACCAATATCAAATATGGTTCATCTTCACATCGCAAATGTTCTGTGTGCTTACAGTATAATGATTCATGTGTTACTGTTCCGAAGTCCGTTCGCCATGTTTTACTGATAGAGAAAAAACTGTGGTGCTCTCCTGGTGCACGTATTTGCCCTGAACACCTGATCGGTAACTACCTGCACCCTGATACCGAGATATCTATGACCACAATTATGAACACAACAGTTGTGCCAAAATATCTTGGAACAGAACATCTTTCACGTGAAGAAGCTAAATCACACAACACAGTATTTACAAAGACATTCTATGGCGATAATGTAAGTCTTATCCTAGATGGTACATACATTTATCTAAACAAAAGTAGTCATCATGAGTTTCAAAGGTCTTCTTATGGAGGACAGAAAAAATGCAACTATCTGAAATTCATGTCCATTGTGTTACCAGATGGGTATGTATTGGATACAATTGGTCCATATTATGGCAGCGTCAATGATGCTTCTATAACAAAAATGATCATGGAGAAATTCGATCTTCTAAGATGCTGGTTACATGAGAATGACAACATGATTGTAGACCGTGGTTTCAGGGACGTGCTGACTCTCTTTGCCCAGTTGGGATATGATGCTAAAATGCCATCTTTCCTTCCTCCTGGTAAGTCACATCTGGATACCCACCAAGCTAATGATGATCGTTGCTGTACAAAGGTACGTTGGGTTGTGGAGTCCTACCATGGAAGATTAAAGAAATGGTTACTATTTAAAGAGAAACTTACTTCAAATCATCGTGTGACAATACTTGGGAAACTTGTACATATAGTTACAGCAAGCCTGAATGGTTTCAGAGGGACCATATATGTTTCAGACCCCAAGCGTCAGCAGCGAGACATACAAATGGCAACTCGTACGGTGTCACTTTTGCAAAGGGATAATGTTCTTGCGAAACGGGTTTCAGATGATACAAACATGACTCGCAGAGCCAAAAGTGAATGACAAAAAATTGAAGCAGCAAATATTACATTTCCTCAATTGAATCTTGAGTACCTTGAGACACTAGCATGTGGTATTTACCAGATCAAACTTTCCCCTGGTTACATTGTTGAGCACCAATCAAATGATGGTGACTATGAGATCTGGGTGTACCAGCATACTGAGGATCTTATTCGAGGTCAGATTCATTCACGCCACAAGTCGCAGACAAAGTATCATGTTTGGATCCAGTTTGAAAACAATGAACCAGATGATCCCATCAAGGCGTATTACTGTCTTTGTCCTGCAGGGAAAAGAACATCTGGTATGTGTGCACATGTTACATCAATGTTGTACTACCTGGGCTATTATATTAATCAGGCAAATCCGAAAACTCTCCAGTCAGCCAGTCGTAAATTCAGAGATTCTGTGTTATGAAAAAGCGTAACTTAGTATCCAGTTATCAATTTCACTTGGGATGAGGTAACAACAAAGCATTAAAGCAGAAAACTTGGGAGACGTATATCTATATATGAGCTTAATCCACATAGTCTTGTTTTAAAGTACTGATTCCTACAGGCCCTCCGGGCCTATTGTGTTCGTACAAAGATGGTTTCATATATCATATTTAATGTTTGTTCTTTCACTATCAATCTTTCATAACTTACAAAACAAAAAAATGAAAAAAAATTCATTTAAACCTCAAATCAATTTGATGACGCCAATTTTGAGATTCCGACTCCTCGAACATATCGTTCTGAATGACAAATTTACCGGTTACCAATTTTCTTCATTTATTTTACTTTTTTGAGCAAACATATTGGGACAAATAATGTCAAAAGTATTTAGGTGAACCGGAAGTGTGTGAAACTTAGCTCTGAAGACAGTACTTTGGTAAAAAAATGAACAAGAAAACACATTTTATTTTGTATTTCATTGAGCATAACTTTTTGCATATGTCAAATTCTTCCAGTTATGTTTGTTTGAAAAATCATCAAGCAGGTTCTTATGAACATAATAAGAAGTAATGAGAGTTCCTTTTCTTTTTATGGAGCCATTTCTGAACCTTATCTCACACCCCTACTAAACGTCACAAAGAAGTTAATAATTCAGGCCCCATGGACCTTTTAATTTTTTTTAACACATTTTCATGGGTGTATGCTAGGGTGCTATATATGACACCTAGTTAAGATTAAATCGGGTCGTGGGCAAAATTTCATTGTTCATGAAAGAGGTCCTTTTCTATATTATGATCTGTATGTATATATATCACCACATACAACAGTGTTGATTTAAATATAAGAATTTGAAGTTGAAAAAAAAGTAATACGACAATAATTAAAATTTAGTCAGATTGTTCAGTATGGAACAGATGTTTTGATTCGACCCCCAGGCCTCAGGCAATTACCTGACCAGTCTCGAACACCTGCTTATATAAGCCAGTCAGTTAATAAAGGGCTCAGCTGGAGACGACTGGTGAACCAGATGACGAGGATCATATCATAATACATATTTTAACTTTTACTCTGGTTTATCATGTTTATATCAAATTAAAAATCATTGAGAATATACATAGATATTAACATTTCCCTTTAAATAGTGGATATTTTGAGAACTATTAATATATTTTGTTTTGTTCCATTCAAACCATTAAATTACGCAAAAATACATTGATAGTACATAAAATTACATTGAAATAAATAATAATTAATTGGACAATAATGTAAGTCTATATCAGGCCTTTACCAGATTCTGGTTTTCTTAAACATTAAATACCAAGTATCTTATGACACCTGAATGAATACAATCCAATGATGCATTTTGATTTCTAAATTTCTAAACATTTACAAACATATACTTGTTAAATGAATTAATGATGACAAATTATCTAGTTTATATTGGGTGTTATCAGGGACGTATATGTGAGAGAATATATACGTCTCTGGCTCAGTCGCTTCATACAGTTTGATGATAAAATACATAAATTCATTATACTATTTTTTCTCATAATCTGTATATTTTAAAATGCATTTCCCATATAGTAGGCAAAAATGTTGAAGGCAATTACAGGTTGTTTTAAATATGACTTGAAGGTTTATGCATATATGTAGTAATATTTTGTTTAAAAGCAAGGTCAGTTAAATGGAATAATTTCAATCAATTCTATATTCTATATTCGAAGTATACAACAAATATATAATATGCAGTTATATTAGCCTAAATAAGAACAAAGTTAAGCCTATGCCAGTAACATTTATTCTACTTTAAATCAACTTATGACTTATATAATATCTAACTTAAAAGGACAGCTATCGATCTTCAGGTAGAATCCTTTACCCTCCAGGCATACTTACGTACAGTGTACCTGACCTGCCGGGGCCACATCCTCACAGAGGTCAGGATAGGGGACACCCCTAGGCTGGCTGTAGGTGTGAATTTCTCACCTCCCACTCCCTCGGCTCATTCCCCGAACACCAACTCTGGTAACTTGAAAGAAAGGTGTTGAAATAGGAAATCCTTTGAAGTATAAGTTATAGTCTGTTTCAACTAAGAATGTCAACTCATTTGATTTGTAGACATGATACTAAACTGAATAATGGCATTTATTAAATATTTTCATATGATACAGCTTTACGTAATAGAAAATGATCATTAAAAATTATTTTTAAGACTCAATAAATGAAAAATAGTACGTGACATACATTATTTGAAAAATAAATCTCCTTAATCGAATTATTTAAAGCATATTGATAATAAAATTAAGTTTCTATTCATATATGTTATAGTAATACATATTTAATACAGCACCGAAAGATACTTAATTAAACAATTAAACACCATTACATCTGTACAAGTTTAACTAATATATACTATGATATAAATAAGGCATTTGACAGAGATCGGCATGTAAGTATTTTGTATAAACTATACAAAAATGATATAAAAAGGAAAAATTATTTGACAGAAAAACAAAGGGAAATTACTGATGGATACCAATCAAGTACTTAATCCATATTAGCAGGATATATACTGAGATTGTTTTTGTACACAAACAGGAATTGAAAACTTAATTTGCGAGCTTTCGAAAACGTCTGTTTCCTTTGTCAAGCAAAGAGTACAATAGCCGAGTGTCGGTGTTCTGACCGCTGAAATCAGCTCACTACCCAAAATAGGGCGAGTTGGAGAAGTCAGCTGTCAAAACGTAGCGCGGCATTTCGTCCAAATGTACTCTAGTACTACAGGTAGACAGCGGTCAGAACACCGACACTCGGCTATTGTACTCTTTGCTTGACAAAGGAAACAGACGTTTTCGAAAGCTCGCAAATTAAGTTTTCAATTCCTGTATGTGTACAAAAACAATCTCAGTATATATCATTCATACCAAACTGATGAATCTTATTCCTCATATAAGCAGGAGTTCTTCAAGGATCTGTTCCTTTGCCCTTTTTATTTCTATCCTTTATTAATAGAAAACAGCTGATGTAACTTCTTATATTAACTTGTTTTCAGTTGATACTTCTCTATATGTTATTGCAGATAGTGATGATGACCCTAATACATGATGATCTTTCATCAATCCCTGCTTGGGGTTATCAATGAATGGCAAATTAATTTAATCCAACTGAAACAGTAACATTAACTTTACTCTAAGCCTTCTAATCCTCATCTCCTTCTTTTCTTTAACTACCAGGTTAAAGGTTACACTCAACTGTATATCGACGATGTATTGTCTATATCCAACAAGAAGTTGCTCACCTACTCGATCTTATTTCACCTTCAAGGACACAGCAGACTTTTTTATAATCTTCTTACCTCGATCTTTACTTAAACTTAATCCGCAACACGAGTAGCTTACTACTTTGATTTTCTGATCGTAAGCTTTCTCTTTTTTGATAGTTACATTCCTGCTTCTCCAATCATGTCGAAGTTGATTCGTTATTCTATGGCTTGCTCTGAATATTGATTTTTTGTAATAGAAGTCAACTCCTAAAAAACTAACGACACGGGGTTTCGAGAAACGCAGATTGATGAAAGACAATGAGCTGTTCCACCATCTTGGTCTCATTGAAAATTATTCTGCATCCTTGAATGATATTTAGATATACGTGCCAATGAAGCAGAATACGCTTACTCTTCCGGAACACCTTGTCTCTTACAATTCAGTATTAGGATATATAATCTTGTATCTTCCTATAGATAATACCGTACTGCCTTAGCTTTTAAATGCAAAACTAAATACACAAATAAATACCTATACAGGTAATACTCCAATACTGAATAACGAAAGAAGCTTGTATGTGACAACATTTCAAACCATTAAAATCTTAGGGAAATAATCTTAGGTTTGTTTAAAGACAATCGCCTGCATACTTTAGTATCCATACACCCGGCAAATTTGACAATTATTGTTTTTGTTATGTTTCAAAACAGTGCCATAGACACTAGCAGTTAAGCAATACGGTCATTCCATTATCGTTTTAAGTATGTAGTCCCACAAACGTTTTGATATTGCGTTCTATTATCAATAGCTTATTGAGTATTCTTTACTAGGGAAACAGTGTTTATGCAACCAACACATATATAGTTTATCTCCTAAAAACACAGATTCCTTTGACGCTAAAGTTTTGACTAAAATAACTGTTTGTTTTGTCTATAAAATTCTCGGTAAATTGTTGTCTTACATGTGAACTCGTCGTTGTGTACCTTTCGATAAGGTTATTAATTGTTAATCTTACAAACTTATTTTTTTCGAAAATCACAACATTTTCTGGAGGGAGTCACTCTGGTGCGCCATAAAAACAAAATGTGTGTTCAAATAAGGTTTATTTGTTTAAGTTGTTGCTACAACGGCAGGAGCAACAAACTACCAAAAGGAAATTTCAGAACAAACTAGGGGTCATCTCTCAAATGTTTTAACATCAAATGTCTCATTGTGTGCCTCCCATTTTGTTTCGTTGATCTTTCCTATTCTGCTTTCCCATCATGTTTAAAAGTGGGCACTGGCATAGGGACGTGGTGTAAGACGCATCGTTACAAATAAAAATGTTCCACGGTTCATACGAGAACATACCTTATATTGTTGCCTAGAATATATAAACAAAAATATTTATTTGTTGTGTACTACCTTCAGATCAGAATGGAGTAAGTCTCCAGCTTAAATGGTTTAATCAGGTATCATTCGTACCGCTTGTCAGTTATGAGAATTAAAATGAATATTTTATACTCGTCAGAATAACTAGTAAAAAGGTCACTTTCAAAGGCAACTTCTGTTCCATCTGACTAGCGTCACCAGTATTTCAAGTACCATTATCGCAATTGACATTACATAGTAAACTACATTTAAATTACTCTGTAATCAACAAAATCAAATCATAGGGTTTAATATCATAACTCTGTATTAAAAAACTTAATTATACATGAAAACCACATGGCTAATCTATAAAAGTTTTTTTAAAAAAAAAATATCTGCATGACGATATGCCCGACGTACAAAGTTCATCCTGAAAAAAATCGTCTAGCTTTGATAATAGTATTATTGTCATGTTCTGCCAAATATAATATAAACACATCGAAAAAAATGAATTTGAATCAATTAATCAATATTCACATGGAACTGGTTTTTACTTTTTAATGCAACGACATGCTACCCTTTCATAATTGTGCATTTGTCAATGCAAATGATAATTTTGTAGATTTATTGATTTAGTTTTTTTGTTTTTGCTGGGGTTATAAACTTTTTTTTTCTATTTGCATTCAGTGTATATTTTTGTATCGAATAAAAACTATCCAGGGATATAATTTTGATTTAGTCAGCAACACAAGATTAAACATATGGATTGAACGGCCTCGCCTGCAAACAATTACTACAATTAACTCATAATAGTGACATCAGAGAACAGCGGCAGACAGTTTGAACAAATTATAACGTTATATCAACACAGTTTACTCTTTGAAACTGGTCATGTACTGACTGGTGTATTCAAAGTAATTATCTCCACCTGTTATATTTATATTTATATTTACAACGAATTTTATTTGATATATACGTGTTTTTGAAATTCAAATACGTAATTATACATTAAAGACAATTAGTAAAAATGTTCAGTCAGATTTCCAACTGTCGAAAGGTTAATTCCGCTCCGTAACAGTATAAAATACCTGGTCCATCCTTTGGTTTGTTACAGTATACTGACAACATACCTAACAGACAGACATGGCGGGAACCGGGATAACAGTGGCGCTGGTAGTTGTGGTAAGTTTATTTCCGTCGTTATTTGTGTCTATTTCTTATCATTTATATTTTTATTTTTGGAAAAGTCAAATAGTTTGTCTTAGATATCTTTCTATATATGTATTAAAGAAGGAATCATTTAATGTAAGTAATAAAACAAACAATAGTCAACGGTGTCACAGTCGGTGAACACCTGGTCTTATTCTCTTGTACTTTTATTAGGGTCTCCATGTAAATCTGTCCTTTGTTCATAGTTTTGGCCTGGTTTAATCGATTTTGAATTCGGATTATGATTTTGTTAACGCTTTGGTATACTCGCAGTATTTTGTTTTCATATTCAATCTCTGCATGACGTCAAAATGATGTCATACCGTGTCAAACAATGTTTTACCATACCATACCATGACATGTAATATCATGATATATCATGTGGTACATGTAGCATATATTATACCATGTCTTACCGTGCGTAAGGAGGCTCGACCCTTTCGCAATTAACCGCTAGATTTCCTTAAAACTTTCGTATGTTGATTATGCTACCAGGTAGAGATGATTTTGTGAAAATCAAAGCATTCCTATGACTTGTTTCATTTTTGGTAAAAAAAAACACCAAAAAAATGATTTTTCTCAAAAAGTTTTTTTTTTCTATTTTTTTTTTCTTCTTGTGAATGTTGTTGAAAATCACAAACATACAATAAAATAAAAAAAGAAATCAATAGCTACCTCAGAAATATTTTATTTGCGGAAAAATGGACAAAACGATTTTTACAAAGTGTGTTGTTTTTATATCTAGCGGACAAATTTCAGTATTCACAGTCAAATTATTTACATACTATATAGTTACATAAAGCACAAGCAAAAAATTGAATCAAAATATCACAAACATTGAAAACCAGATGTAAAACTGTGTCTAGGGTAGGTTGTCTCCCTTGATGCTATTAGGAAGTTTTTATAGTGGGTAGTATTTTTACATAACATACATACTGTGAATGCGTACAAGCCTAAAACATTTTAGAACATAACAACTACCGGCGTTCTGTGTTATATTTCAACAACATAATAGTGCATATATAATGACACCAGGCACAGCCCTTGTGCAAACGTTCTGCCAACACGGATAATTCTACCACTCGCTGACTCTCTCTCCAGTTTGAGAAAACATGGCCAGTTGTATAGGTACTATAGGCCTACCTTCCGATTCTGTTTCTATACAGTTGCCGTCGCTGCCAGTGTCCGACCATATGTCGATACAGTGTACATCTATTTTTGTTGTTGTTTTGCAATAGGAGTGGTCGTGACAATACTTTATTTGCTCGTAATCTTGAGTTGAAGACTTGAACTGTTCCCTCTCATCTCGCCATTGTTGACATCGCGACATATCTCTGTGTAGAACGAATTTGATACCCCGTTTTCAAATACCAGGTACACAAATAGGAAGCTACGTTACCACAAAACGAGAATCAAAACGTGTGTATTACGTAGGGTCGAGCGTCCTTAAACAGACTATTGTAAAAAAAATCACTGATATCATATCGTGTTATACTATGCAATACCATGTTTAACTATTTTCTACAATGTCAAACCTTGGCATATCATTATCATATCATGATATGCCATGTTATATCATGCGTAATACATTATATTTTAACTGTTCATCGCTGATTAAATGTTTGTTAATAATGCGTTTGATGAAAAATATGTTAAAACGTTGAATATTGGTTGACTTTATCCAATGGATTGTTGGACACCATGATCATAATGAAGTATATCTACTTACCTGTGCGTGTTTCTATATGTAACCTTATGACATTCTATGTGTATTCTGATACATCTTTGATACATTCATATATCACCTATCTGTTAACTCTATACATTTATATTTAATGATTTATATAATATTTTATCAAGGATTTGTTCAATTTGATCATAAATCAAGTCCACGTGTAAATCTTTCCTTTGTTAATATATTGTCTCTCTCTCACTCGATTGTAGTGTTGATTTTGTGTTTTTATTTATTTTTTTTGTGCTATGATATTATATCATTTGATCATTTATTCAATAATTCTTTTTCTAGCTGCATAATCATTAAATCAGATATGCTAATAACACCATGCATATACATTTATATATATTTGAAAACTCAACTCATTTATTATTTCTCGGAAATATGTCAAGTTTGCGCTTACATTTAATAAACTACATCAGTTAATTTCAATTCATTCATCGTAAATTACCATCTAGGAGTAAATTAACAGAAACGAATTTTATATAGGCATGAATTGCTATAACATACATAACATAAATAACAATAACAAAACTGTCCTATAATATAATGTAATACTTTTTATCTATTTATCAATATATGTAATATTTCATCTATAATAGGGAACGGTTATGGATATTAACAATTCTAAAACACTTGCTTGATTCTGTTTGTTCGAAAAACGAAATCTATAAAAACTATAGCCGAAAAATTAACAGAGAAAATTACTCAATGGGTAATGGTAAGTCTCGATGATGTTTATTGTGAAATATGTGTACTACGAGAACGATGGAAGTAAAGTATGTCTATCTTGTAAAGTTCCTTAAAGCAGGATTGGCATCTTGTAAATTATAACCTCTATATTAGACGAGTTATCCGCAACAAGTACGAACTATTGACTCTAGATCAGCACCATATCAATATAATAATAATATACAACATTTGATATAGCGTCATATATTCTTAACATTAACCATTCTAAGACTCTTTATACAGTGTAGTACATTGATATACCACTCTTGCACAATCAATACAATAAACACATACAGTTCTATCATATACAATTCTGAGGAGTTCGCAGGATCTGCCATATCAGGCCCTGACTACCACCTGGTTAATATATGTGTGTGTTTGTATGCGTGTGTGCTGGAGATGAATGTGTTCTGTTTGTAGTGGGATTTTAATCATCCAGGATCCTAGCCAGGTAATACTTTTTTACTTGAAATCTCCACCGATTATAAAGCGTATTGTTTATTCTTTTCAGATGATTCAGATTATCTACGCCTCTAAAATGACGAGCGTCGAAAGTCAACAGCTTGCAGAAAAGGAAGGTATGGCATCTTTGCTAAAATTCATAGAAGCAATGATTGGTTTGGTTTTATTTTGTTTTACATGATACTAACACAGCTAGGGTCATTCAGTCATATATGGACGACCTCCCGGTGAATGCGAAGTACAATGGAGGCCGCGGTACAATTGTATGTGCGTATAAGCACCCTTGTGATGGACGATCATACTTAAGTATACTGCCGAGGTCCTCCAGTGGTACGTCACACCCGGTCACATTTTACAACAGACGTTCCATTCCCATAATGCTGCGCGTCAAGCATGGTTGAAGTTTTTGAGACAACAAATATATCGGCTAAGGAAAACAAAAAAACCTTCATAATGGGGCAAATGCTCACCTAACAGCCAAAAGTGAGGCGGCGCAGAGGGAAACTTTCGAAAAAGTTTTGTTTGGGAAGAATAGAAAAGATAAGATCTAAAATTAAGTTGCCTCTTACGGATCACTTCTATTTATCAAACACAAACATGAAATGAGTAATATTACCAAAGGTTCAATGAAATACAATCGTTCATTTTGTCAACGTGCCAAATAATGCATATACCAATAAAACAATTTCCGTTAATTAAACAGTTCAAACAAATGTCTTTCAAGTAACTTGTATTGTGTTTTATAGTGAAGGAAAATCCCCTGAAACGAACCAGCTATGGATATGAGTACGGTAAGTTCCTTATATGGTAAATGTAACTATCTGAAACGGTAACTGATAATGAAACCACAAGTCACAATAAAGAGCAAATCCAAATTGTCTAGTCAATTTCTTCAGGGGCTATCATTCACCGAGTAAATTCCATGACAAAACCTAAGCGACTAAATGTGTGTCCTGATTAGTTTTGTTTTCATTGTTTAATTCTAATTACTTTGAAATCCATCAACTATGATTAATTTATGTTCCAGGTTGTTATGACAACCATGATAATTGCGACTATTGGGCGTCCTGTGGCGAGTGTGACAACAACCCCGGGTTTATGCATAGTACATGCCGGTCATCATGTGGAATGTGTAAGTAATCAACACTGAATCGTAATTATAATAACATATAAAACATTAAACTGTTTATACTTAAGGTAAAACCAAAATCTTCATCAATCTAACTATTTAAAAAGAGTGAAAGCTCCTTTAAAATTCTACACTTCAAAAGTGAACATTGCATTATCCGCAATATCAAAGTATATACTTCATTGCTTACAGTGTCATAATATAAAGCTGCAAAGTTTTGACCTTGAGTAATAGTGGTAGGTAACATAAAGAAAAAAAAACATAATTCAACACCAATAGACATAATAGTAAATATTTATTGCATAAAATCACCATGACAACATTTGCTATACAGCCCGCCATGACATAACAAAATTACAACGTTTTGCTCAAAATAATGATTTGTATACCAAATGCATTTCAAGGGTGCGAGAGAACCGATGAACATCTTGGTTTTAATAAATACGTTACACGTTTCTGATAATTACTAAATATATATGAACAGTGACATGAATAGATTAATATGCGGCCAAAAAGGTATGTGAAGGTTACTTATATATATTTTGTAAGGACTTATATTTTCTGGTGTGGTCCCAATTATTATCATTTGTCTCAACATGAGTATTAATACGTTGCTATAGGTTCTAACGACGGCTGTTTCGACAATCATAACCGATGCGGATACTGGGCTTCCATGGGGCAGTGTAACTCTAACCCGGGCTTCATGTTCTCCAACTGTGCGAGGTCCTGTGGTCATTGTAAGTACCCAGTACTTACTGTTATCACTTCTATGATTAAATAAACTAGTTTACCAACGAAATATAAGAAATATAGTAAATGTCATCGGCTGCTTAACATTATATTAGTACACAAGACGTTATTTTTCATTATTACAGTATATATTTCATCATTATATTATCTCAGAATGCCCTTCAGTAATAAGACCTATATTATTGATAACTGTTATAAGATACATGTATGTTTCATTTTTACAATAATAAGATATGATGTGTATTTCATTTTTTACATTATTCGAGTTTTAAATAACAATGTGTCCGTCGATAACCTCCTTTATTTACCAAAAGATGTTACAAAAACAGTGGGGTTTACAATGACCAGACAATATAAACAATTTTGTGCTTTGAATGAAGTCACATACAATCATCCTGGTTACGATCATAAGGCAACAGAAATAAAAGTAAGATAAAAGTAACGTTTCCCAGTAATTAAATCCCATCTAACAACTATTCGGGGAGTAGGTTGAAGTTATCTCCCTTGTTTTGGAAATACGTCCATTTTCTTTACGACTAGCAAAGTACGCTTCCGCCGTTCATTAGAGAAGCATAAACATGTATAAAAAGTCACTGGGTTACAATCGCAGTAAACGCCCTCGTTCTCTGATTCTGATCTCGGTGAAGTGTACTAATAAGAAATTACAATAAATTACCGTTGGTATTGTTCAGCTCTACATATCACCAATCTTGTTAAGTCGACTTCCCTGCCAAAACTGAGACTAAAACGACAATATAACTTATTTTTCCTTTGACTCGAATAACATTCTTTATTTAGGAGAGCCTAAAATTTAAAAATCGCTTTATTTAGGAATTTACGTGATATAGATAACTCTTCATGTTTTACTGATCAGCAGTGGTTTTTGTATCTAACATGTGTACCGACAGGTTCGGGAGGCAGGTACTTCTCTGGAGGCAGGTACTTCTCTGGAGGCAGGTACTTCTCTGGAGGCAGGTACTTCAAACGTGACGTCACTAGGAACGCTGAAAACAGCCAAAGTGAACAAGTCAGGGCTGATGATCAACAGAAACGGATGTACGGGAAAATGTACAAGGGAGGTCGAACATGGTCACAATCATACGGTTTGTTGTTTTCGTGTTTTGTTTCGTTTCCTTAGGTTGACCTCCTTTCACCAGTTTATATGTCAGGGATGGTCTCCTGGTGTTCTAAACACAAACGTAAATCGCTTAGTGAAAATATACCTCTCCAACAGAGGTAAAACAACTCGTGGAATTAATACAATCAAGCAATTGATAATTTTAGTTTACCTTCACTAGATAAAAATCAAGTTTAAATGAAAGCCTGATTAGATACAAATCAGCGTTCCTTCATATCCCAATAGCTGATAATATTAAACAATAACTCCATATAACGTAGGAAAGTACGGAGTTAGTTCTTATGTGATTACTATAGTCAATCAACAGTTGACGGTCCATAGAAATTACATTTAAAATTAAACAGTAAGGCACCCGTGGAAATAAAGTTTCTGTTTGCTTTATAAAACATTTTTGAATATGAAACGCTTCAATATGTCAGTTATTAAATTTCCTGAAGAATATTGTTGAATACGTTGCAGAGTTTTGTGTCTCCCAATGACATTTTTTAAACTCTTTCGATTCGTTCTGTGAAATATAGTTATGATACACTGTCCTTGTCACTGTAATATACTTCTCAGATTCAAGTTTACCCAACATCAATAAGCGTGTCTCGTGACATACTTCAGGGCCTATCGTCACCAAAAGATATTATGTTCGATGTCTCTATACGATAAAGAACATATTGATATACATATCCTGGCTTCATGTTCATCAAACTAAACAAACTTATATATGTCTCTGGATGATTTATAATACTGAAAAATACCATTGCCAGGCATGTCTGATAGACTTAAAATGAATTTGTGATCGCCAGAGCTCATGTTGGCGTGTGTTACTTACTATTACATTTGTACATTGTATGCTTACTCTTCCGGAACACCTGGTCTTATTCTCTTGTACTTTTACAAGAGTCTCCATGTAAATCCTTCCTTTGGTCATATTTTGCCCCTGGCTTAATCGATTTTGAGTTTGGATTATGATTTTGTTAACGCTTTGGTATTCTCTTATTTATTTTATTACCATATTTTATTATAAATCAATAACTGTTAAACATAAATTACTATCCACTTATCATTACGAAAATAAAGAGAATGCAGAATCAATGTAAGATCGACTTTTGTTGGACAAAGAAAATAATATCTGAACAAAATTAGTTCAGAAAATACCACAAAATTAATTGGAATGCGTAAGAAAGGTGACTCTATTACCGCCAATTACCATAGTTTTCCTAACATAATTGAAAAGCGAAGGCTATTAAAGATCTTTATATTTGAGTTGAGATTATGACTTGGTGTGTATTAAACCTAGCCCTGACTTCTGTTACAGGATACAATATGCCCCCATTCACACGTAAATCTGGATCAAACTAAACCAGGGTGGAAAGGACGATTACTGATCCACATGTCGATGGTAATACCAAATGCTTATCAGTATTGATCATTTCCCTGGAGGTATATAATGAAAGATAAAGTTAAAGTTAAAATGCGGAAAGGTCTAACAGTAGTACCTTGCAAATAATGATACTGCAAGTGGCTATGGTGAAATAAGTCTGATTTGCTTTTTATTATGATGCTGATATAAATTAACACCACTGTCAAAAACGTTTTCTCACATTATTTATGTCTGTACAAGTTGCTGTTATGATTAATATTTGTATATCAATGATAGGAGAACGGGATGATATACACGTGGAACACACGCAGAGGGCGACACCAGCACGGACCTAACCATTGCAGATAACCTGACAATTATATGTAATTTTTCATCGATGAATAAAATTATCTAGACCTATGCATTCAAATACCTTTTATAGTTGTTATTTCGAAATTGAAGACTTACTCAACAACGTCTCCATGTGTATATATGAGTGCGTGTCTCCATGTGTATCTATGAGTGCGTGTCTCCATGTGTATATATGAGTGCGTGTCTCCATGTGTATCTATGAGTGCGTGTCTCCATGTGTATCTATGAGTGCGTGTCTCCATGTGTATCTATGAGTGCGTGTCTCCATGTGTATCTATGAGTGCGTGTCTCCATGTGTATCTATGAGTGCGTGTCTCCATTCGTATCTATGAGTACGTGTCTCCATGTGTATCTATGAGTGCGTGACTCCATGTGTATCTATGAGTGCGTGTCTCCATGTGTATCTATGAGTGCGTGTCTCCATGTGTATCTATGAGTGCGTGTCTCCATGTGTATCTATGAGTGCGTGTCTCCATGTGTATCTATGAGTGCGTGTCTCCATGTGTATCTATGAGTGCGTGTCTCCATGTGTATCTATGAGTGCGTGTCTCCATGTGTATCTATGAGTGCGTGTCTCCATGTGTATCTATGAGTGCGTGTCTCCATGTGTATCTATGAGTGCGTGAATGTCACGTGATATTAATCTGATGCCAACTACAGAGTGCTCTCTCACTGAAGGAAAGGCATGCCGTCCGGTCACGTGATACTGCCGGTGAAAGATTAGCAGTCACTAGGATGTCAACTGCTGACGAACAAACTTACGGCACAGGGATTTGAGAGATGCAGGTTGATGAAGACTATGGGCAAGTTTTATGGTCGCCATCTTGATCTCATCGAGAAATATTCTGTATATTTTTGTGATATGAAGATGGACATTTTTGAGTTTGCTTATTAGTGTGTTTACTTTTTATGATGACAATGATGACTCGGTTCTCATTTTGAGGATTAATGCTTACTCGGATGTGACCCAGATTTACATGGTGGGTGACGTCGATGAAGCAGAAGACGCTTACGCTTCCGGAACACCTGGTCTTATTTTCTTTTGCTTTTACGAGAGTCTCCATGAAAATATTTCCTTTGTTTCTATTTTGCCTCTAGTTTAATCGATTTTGAGTTCGGATTATGGTTTTGTTGACACTTTGGTATTCTCTGATTTTTTTTTTCTTGTAATCTGGCCTTAGTACAGTCCCGGTTTCCTTCCTCGTCTTCAACACTTACTATCACGAGCATTTCCATTGGTTATAATCAACACAGATAATTTATTATTTTACAATACGTTATTATTCCTGCTGCTCCACCTGCATGATTCGGAAGAGGCGACTAAATTTGGGATAGTATCTTTTTTCAATCTGAATAAAATGCTAATCCTTGTTCTCACTCCGTTTTACAAGGATCTGATAACCTTCCATATAAGAGGTCATATTCTGGTAAACTTTGTCGCCTCTTTATATCACACTTTAGTGGAATTTTCTAATGATTCTGTCACCTGTGGTAAGTCATTTCGCCACAACATTGCAAATGTTCTTGGCGTGGCGAAATGACTTAACGCATAATTAGGATTATGCAAACTTTTTTCGCCCACAAACATTCACTCCGAAGATTCTGTACGTTGTAATTTGATTGGCTAATGCAAAAGGTCACCAGAACGTGACCTTCTATGGGATGTTATCAGATATTGACGCAACAGTCACACGCCGTTTACGGAACGGCGTGGAGATCAAGAGATGATTCTTTTCTCTTCTTCATTGACAACCTTCTCCTTCCTTATGTCTGCATCGACATCGCTCACTTTTGGTCTTTAGTTAAGCGTTCGCTCCTTTGATGAAGGATTCGGGTTTTGTCCTCTGCCCGAGACATACCAGAGTCTCAAAATGTAGTACTTACTACTAACTGTTGGCGCTAAGCATGATGGGAGTGAAACGACTGGTTCGCCCATTGCCAGCATACTATGACCGGTTGGAGTGTATTACCGGGGGCCTTCGGCAGTATATATGATCTGGACTATTGCAAGGTATGGTGGCTGACTTGTGCCTTTTTGCATTAGTTATACGCAAAAAAAACAAAATTTCCACATTAGAATTACGCTTTTCGCCGTTTTTTAGGGCGAAAATGTCACGAATAAGCCACCATACATGTAGCAAGGAGACTTACTCGAACATACCGCAGCCTTCTACTCAACACCCACACCTACACCGCATACACCGAGAGGCCGTCTTCAAATGACATACTTGTCGATAGGACATAGAAAAACATTAAAACCAAACCTACACCATAGCTTGATTAACAGAAATCTAAGTTGGTTATAGAACCATATACATACACTTGTTGTTTTGACGCAGTGTTTGTTAACATTGTCCTTTCAAAACAACTTGCAGGGAGAGAGAGAGACGAAATTCTACATTTAAAGGTAGATAACTCCGGAAGCATTAGGAACTATCAGCTGTTTAATACCAATACATTGTGCAGTTGTCCATTTTAAAGGTACAATAAAATTTACTATATGCATCAAGCCAACATGCAGCGTTTAAATATCAAAAGTTTGATATACTTACCAAATTCTAAATGTAATCGCTGCAATGGATCTCAAATATGATTAATCATATAATGGACAATTTGTCACCAATTAAGTTCTGAAGAGTTTTGGCTCATTGCCAAAATAATAGTTTGAAATAGTAGTTAATCTTGAATTCGTGTATTATATGTATTGTTTCACAAAATCCCTGTGAATATTAACCTCGTTTGCTAGTTTCAGACTTTTTCCGCGAAAAGTCTTTGTCCTTTCTGGCAATGTTACGTCATGTCGCGACATTTCCGTAGATTAAGACGTAGTGATGAACATGCAAGTTTGTTGAAGCGGAACAACATCAATTGACATTTGGATCATAACAATTCATGATTGCCACTATAGTTATTGAAGACACTATTAACCCATCGTCTGTTGAAGTCCACGCGTTAGTTTCTATATACATGTATATGACATTTGTATGATTTCTCACCTTAATGTCAATTTAGTTAATACGATATGTAGCTAGTTTTTCATTACATGATTTACAACATGTCATAGAAAATTAATCATGACTTTCACAGTATGTTTTGTGATTACGTTTTTATCGTAAATATGTTATTAAATTTCTCAATCATGTCCCTCAGAATTGCTCAAATGTCACCTCCCCGTACCCACCCCCCCACCCCCACCCCCCACCCCCCCCCCCCCCCCCCCCTGTATCCCCCACCCCTTACGAGTTGAGGGCTCCAGCCCCTTTCTCGTGCTCTCCCTCTGGTTGTACATTCGCCACTCCGTTGGACCGAAAGTCCAACCGGGCTTCAACTTTCCTTTAGATCAGGCTAGGCGCCTGTAGTCTCTTTTCATATGCTTATTAGAGCCTCTAAGAACTTCATGAAGGAACCAGCCACAGTATTTCAGAATTTGTCCAATGATCAACTATATTGGTTGCTTAAGATACTGTTTGCTACAACCACCGTTAAACATTATTCAGATTAAACTCAAGAGCTGAAACGTCTCTGCTGCCGACGAGAGGTATTCACTTTGTAACTCCAATGTACTATCTTACAATGTTGACGAGGTCACAGAAAAAAGATGAGTTCAGTGTTAAGTTTCGTTTTTTTATGATTTAAAATATTCATATTTGAAAGATTTTCTTTAAATGAGGAAGCAGACTTTCATGGGTTTCTGTGTAAACCTTTCCTGTGTTCATTTTTTTTTCGTCCCCTTGTTAAGGGTTAGGGTTATGATTTTGTTTACACTTTGGTATTCTTTTAGGATTTTTCTGATGAAGGTCTAAAGAAAACATAAACAAAATGTTTAAGCTTTCTCTCTCTTTCTCTCGTAGTAATAAATCAAACTCCCTAACGATGTTGGCTAACCGGTCTTTCCCTTCTTCTAGTCTGTATGTTACGTCATCTTTGTAAATGAAGGTAGGTTTTCATTGGGTACACATATAACAGACTATGGACAGTGTTAGATAGCACAGGACTGAGAACATGTTTGAGGTGACATGTCTGCAGGAAACAATGTATTTCGGAAATATGGAAGACGAATGTTCGACAAAAATGGATGATTTATGTCTGTAATTTAGAATACATGTAATAGAGTCCTTGCCAAAAAAAAGTATAGAATAGGGTTTTCTGTTACGTCTGGATGAATGGTATGATATATTACCAAGTTGAACTCAATGGCTCAGCATGCCAATATTGTGTCTAATCGTAAAATTATTAATATAATATCTGATTACAACCTTCCGTACCGTCAACAAATCAATTTTGTCTAGAGTGTCTGCGGTTGTCACACAATCTTAATAGAATGTATCACCTCGGCTTGATTGGGACCGGGGAATGTTAGCCCGAGGGTTAATGCTTTACGTCTAGAACAAGAGTCTGTCGATATGCGGCCATCACTAACTTACCCAGGGGTCTCTTCATTTCATCAGGGAAATATAGTATTATCCAGCTGGTCACCGTAGATTTGGTCCCGTACTTGGCTGCTGGTCACTGTAGATTTGGTCCCGTCTGCTGGTCACTGTAGATTTGGTCCCGTACTCGGCTGCTGTTCACTGTAATTTTGGTCCCGTACTCGGCAGCTGTTGGTCACTGTAGATTTGGTCCCGTACTCGGCTACTGGTCACTGTAGAGTTGGTCCCGTACTCGGCTGCCTGTCACTGTATATTCGGTCACGTACTCCGCAGCTGGTCACTATAGATTTGGCCCCGTATTCAGCTGCTGGTCACTATAGATTTGGCCCCGTATTCAGCTGCTGGTCACTGTAGATTTGGCCCCGTATTCAGCTGCTGGTCACTATAGATTTGGCCCCGTATTCAGCTGCTGGTCACTATAGATTTGGCCCCGTATTCAGCTGCTGGTCACTGTAGATTTGCTCAGTTTTTAGTAGTAGTTGTTTATTTCAGCAATGTATCCCAATCTGTTGTTTTAACAGTGGATACAATTATCTATTGTTTTTCTATAGATTTAAAAGCATATCATACATAAGTGATGTTTGGTGAAAATGTATCTAATGAGTCGGTATTCTTAAAACAAGAGGCATGCTATCCTCAAATGAAAATTGGTGTGTTAAGGCGAAACCGAAACGCATTCCAAGGGTTCAGTTTCGGTAAATTATTTTCAGCTAAACATTATCCGTAATATTTTATTTTAGTCAGACATCAGCCTGAATTAGTTATTTCAGACTGTTTTGGTAAACTATTTACAGTTAGACATCGGCCTTATACTTATTTTAGACCAGGCTCTGGTTTCATCAACGTTCCTTAACTTAAGGAAACTCCTTAACTTAAAAATCTCCATAAGAAAGCATTACGGAATCTAAAGAAAGTTCCTTAACTAAGGAGTTTCCCTTTAAATTCTGAACGTTGATGAGACCAAGGCCTGTTCGGTAAACTATTTTGGGTAAGACACAAGTCTTATTTCAAACTAGTTCGGTTAATTATTTCCAGTGAGTCACCAGCCTTAATATTGTATTTCAGAATATAATAAAATCTTTTGTATCCGTTTTAGTATTATTTTTACATATAAAGATGTATCTCAACACTGCTGCTTAGTTAATTGATATAGTGGCTACATTTTATTGAACATTAAAAGTTGGAATTCATAAGCAATAAAAATGCCAACCTGACAAAATTCGTGTTACCTTTGCCTTTGTCAGGCTGGCATTGATTGAGTTGAACCTAAAACAGTTTCATGTAAACGAATTATAGAATATGTTTTATATCATAGAATAATAAATTAGATTTTGATACCAGTATCATAACATTTAGTTCAATACAGTTATTGTACGTTCATGACAGCAATTTATCCAGGGAGGTGCATTGCTATAAAACGTACATCATAAGCATAATGGCAAATCGGATCATGGCATTCATAACTTACATGAATGCCATATAAATCTGATATGGTTATATAGTGATATACAATGGTAAATATTTATATAGACATCCAACTGATTCCAATCGGCATTTATAGTATATTGCTAACCTACTCGAAAATACATGTTCGTCACATTTACAAGTATATTTCCAGTATCATATTTTCATTATCATGTTGAATTCAGATACTTCATGAAGTATGTAGCATTAGGCCCAATATACGTAGCTTTCGCAACATTTAAGTGAAAATCAAGCCTAATAACTTATATAATTACAAATTTAGTTAAGAGTAACTGATATCAGCAATATATTCATGATGAGTTCTTACGTGGGTATCGGTACAGCAGCAGTTGAAACACGGTATTTGTAAATTAAACATGCACCCATTTGAACTGTCTTCAAACTTCGGCTTGTTGTTTAAGTGGTCTACACTCTTATTATTTTGAATTCTATGCATTTTTCTGTCAAGAGTTTCTTGTAAGCCCTTAAGTTTAACTCGTTTTAGTCTTAATTTTTGCATGGTTAGAAACTGGATTTTTTTCAGGATCACGAAATATTCCTTGAAGATGCATATATTGGGCTTTTAAAGCAAGATTACCATGGTATAATTCATAGATAAGATAGAAGATAATGATCCTTACGTTTAATCGTGTTTAATGGTGAGAAACAATAATAATAGTAATCTTTATTTTCAGAGGATAAAATACATATTTAGGCAAAGGCTAATCTTCCACATGGTCCTCAATGTGTTAACTATGGAATTCAGACGTTATATTTATGTATATCAGAAACTCTACTTTTTCAATTTGAATAGTTATATTTATTTATTATCCTGATTATTTTGTTTGGTTTTGTGACACTTTATAAACGAGTTGTTCTGCTGTAACGAGGTTGTGTTTGTATGGTTACCGCTACCGTTACGTGATCATACGTCAGGAATCTCCTCAAAATCACACGTCAGGACGATCTCGGACAATATGATGCGGAATCGGAGAGTTCCAAGGCTGAAATGTCTTTAGTTTGTGTCATTTTTGGTGATGTGTGTATTTTCAAATCAATTTCTAATCGGATTGAACTTTAAATTAATGAAAACATGTATAATAGCTGGTTTTATTGGAGGAAATAGCATATTTTTCCCGATTTCTTAATTTGCAAGTTTGCGTAAAAAAACTCATTGAAATCTTTGGATGTTGTGGTGTTGGTATGTTAACAAACATCATTATCTATAAACTGTAATTATACGACACAGCGTGTCCCACTGGTGCCCCTGTAAGACACAGCGTGCCACTCTGGTATCCCTGTAAGACACAGCATGCCCCACTGGTACCCCTGTAAGCACAGTGTGCCCCACTGGTACCCCTGTAAGCCACAGTGTGTCCCACTGGTACCCCTGTAAGACGCAGTGTGCCCCACTGGTACCCCTGTAAGACACCGTGTGCCCCACTGGTACCCCTGTAAGACACAGCGTGCCCCACTGGTACCCCTGTAAGACACGGCGTGCCCCTCTGGTACCCCTGTATGACACAGCGTGCCCCTCTGGTATCCCTGTATGACATAGCGTGCCCCACTGGTACCCCTGTAAGACACGTTGTGCCCCTCTGGTACCCCTGTAAGACACATCGTGCCCCACTTGTACCGCTGTAAGACACCGTGTGCCCCACTGGTACCCCTGTAAGACACAGCGTGCCGCCCTGGTACCCCTGTAAGACACAGCGTGCCCCACTGGTACCCCTGTAAGACACAGCGTGCCCCTCTGGTACCCCCTGTAAGACACATCGTGCCCCACTGGTACCCCTGTAAGACACAGCGTGCCGCCCTGGTACCCCTGTAAGACACAGCGTGTCCCACTGGTACCCCTGTAAGACACAGCGTGCCCCACTGGTACCCCTGTAAGACACGGCGTGCCCCTCTGGTACCCCTGTATGACACAGCGTGCCCCTCTGGTATCCCTGTAAGACACAGCGTGCCCCACTGGTACCCCTGTAAGACACGTTGTGCCCCTCTGGTACCCCTGTAAGACACATCGTGTCCCACTTGTACCGCTGTAAGACACCGTGTGCCCCACTGGTACCCCTGTAAGACACAGCGTGCCGCCCTGGTACCCCTGTAAGACACAGCGTGCCCCACTGGTACCCCTGTAAGACACGGCGTGTCCCTCTGGTACCCCCTGTAAGACACATCGTGCCCCACTGGTACCCCTGTAAGACACAGCGTGCCGCCCTGGTACCCCTGTAAGACACAGCGTGTCCCACTGGTACCCCTGTAAGACACAGCGTGCCCCACTGGTACCCCTGTAAGACACAGCGTGCCCCCCTGGTACCCCTGTACATATATAAGCACACACGTATAAATCTTAACACTTTCTGTATTGGAACATATATACACTGTCATACAAACAAACATCTATGCAAATATGCTGAATGTACATAAACTACGAGGTGTAGGAATGACGCCACACAAACACACGACACACATACCCGTTACAAAGACCGGTCACTGCTAGGATCACACCAAATTAATTTCTTATTCTTGGCATTTTTTTTTATGAAATGCTTCACAAATTCTACACAATCTCACCAAGTCCGCCTCTATTTCGTTTTATTCATTGACGGTAGGAGGGATGTCTGCCTGCTTTTGATACTGAATAATTAGGTTTATATTGTGTATACTTAAAGTTCTTTGTCCCACTGCAGAGAAACATTAGGGGATTTATTGATGGTTTTTCTTATACACAATTACCTCCCCTTTATTCTGTATTTAACCGAATGCAATATTTGACACGGCCACATCTGCTGACTACGCGACACAATTGGTTGGAGGGACCTTGATGCCGAGGGTCTGGTCGTCTTGCTGAGTTTGTGCATTTACAAAGTTGTTAATTACTAGGGTTTGTCATTCAGTTTCATTCTCAACATGGGAGTCTTTTAAAGTATTCTTTCCTTCTTAGAAATGATATACCAGGGAAACATTCGTGACTGAAAATGAAATATCAGGAAAAATAGTCGTGACTGAAAATGATATATCGTGAAAATAGTCACGCTGGAAAACGATGTTTCAGGAAAATTGTCATAAATGCTATATCAGGGAAAAAATCGGAAATGATGTATCAGGGAAATAGTCAGAAATTATGCATCAGGGAAATAGTCAGAAATTATGTATCAGGGAAATAGACAGAAATTGTATTTCGGGGAAATAGTCAGCAATTATATATCGGGGATTAAACAGACATGCTATATCAGGGAAATAGTCAGAAATGCTATATCAGGGAAAATTCGGAAATGATGTATCAGGGGAATAGTCAGAAAGGCTGTATCAGGGGAATAGTCAGAAATGAAATATCAGGGAAATAGTCAGAAATGAAATATCAGGGAAATAGTCAGAAATGAAATATCAGGGAAATAGTCAGAAATGGTAAATCAGGGAAATAGTAAAAAAAAAACTATATAATGGAAATAGTCAGCAATCATATATCAGGGGAATAGTCGGAAATGGAATATCAGGAAAATAGTAAGAAATGCTGTATCGGGGAAATAGTCGGAAATGCTGTATCAGGGAAACAGTTAGAAATGCTGTACCGGGGAAATAGTCAGAAATGATATATCAGGGAAATAGTGAGGAATGGGATATCAGGAAAATGGTCAGAAATGATATATCAAGTAATTGGCAGTCAGAAAGAAAGCTAGAGTAAAAATCATTTCATTTCAACTGATTTCACGTGTAGTTATTGTGGGTATATATTGGATGTAAAATTCTAGTTAACATAAGCAAAAAACGTTTGAAAAAGTGCTTAAAAATTCAAAAGAACACGGAATTAATTTGGTGTGGCCTGACCGTACACGTATGCAGGGTGAGAGAGATAGAGGATGAACGCGAGATTGAATACAACGTTAGGTCGAATACCCGGATTCAACCTAACTGGAATCAGAAAAGGCTATACTAGTGGTACATAGCTGTGATTGAGTTGAATACGTGAGGTATTTTATATATTACAGATTTACGTTGTGTTCTGAGTTATAAAAGATGGTGTCCCTGTCTCGTACTGTGACATACTCGTGCTCCGTGGTGGGGACGCGCGGCAAATACACAATGATGCGTCACGTTTATAGTTTATACAAGTTGTGCAAAAAGATCACCAATTGTTTATTGAATAATAATCTATAGTATTTTCCTCCGAGTGAAAAAAAAATCAATTTAATTTACAATGTAGGTAAACATGTAATCCCATTGCATGCACTTCTTAAAAACAAGAACAAAATCTATTCTATGTTTCCTTCATAAATTAGCGTCACTCCTGCCTTTCTGTGAGATACTGCCCCTGTAAACATTCTCCAGGCTTCACTGTCTCACACGCCCCGTCCTGTCACAAAACCACGCCACACTCATCAATCTCACGTACGTGGAAGACGAATGCATTAGTTCTTTACTGACTCTGTAGGAATTGGCCGGAAACACGTGTTTGTGTTTCCGCTTAGACACTCACGTCCCATGCACGACGACACGGTTGTTGCATCTCCTGTAAAATTTCAAAAGATAGTTAGGTAGAGTTATCTCCCGTTAACAACACAATGTCGTTTTATCTCCGTATGCTAGCTAGCTATATTGTAGCAAATTTCATCAAACACTTGTTACCTTTGAGAATTTCTGAGAGTCGGAAGAGTCTGGAGTTCCTAGTTTGTCCGAGTCGTCGTCTGCCTGCGATTTTTTATCTTCCAAACTGAGCTCTCTAATCACTTTTAATGGCTTCTCAAACGTCAGCTTGTAAGGCGGCACCGGATCAGGTCGCTTTGGCGGAGGAATTTCAAACGGCCTTCTCACATAGTCGAACTCCCTGGTGTTGTCTCTCTCCACAACCTTGTCCGACCTCTCCAGCACCCTCTCCCGACTCGAAGGATGATCCACCTTGTTTGCTCTGTCCACGTGATCACCGGGTTCCGTTTTGTCGGCGATGCGTACAGTTGGATAAACCGGACTTGTGAGTGTTTCTGGTCTAGCTCCCTCGCCATCTTTAGTGAACACTTCATCCGGGCTCTCGGTAACAATCTTTGGTATAATCTTGAACCGAAGGTCCCTGGTTTCCGTCTTTACCCCTACGGTACTATCGTTGACCTTGTCTCGATCAAGCACCGGAAGGTCATCGTCCTGAGTCGCGTGCTTGATAACGCGCGAGTATATATCCTTTGAATACATAGGTACGTCGTAATGGTTGTCGTAGGGATCGGATTCCGAAGGGCCGATCGGGCGAGATTCAATACTGATGCGCTGGTCCCTCCATCGCAGACTTTCTAGGACTCCAGTTGTTACTATTTCAATGGCACAACTCTGCTTGTCCCCCTCGTCTCCCTTTAAAACATTTATAACCGGACAGCCTAAATCACCGAATATTTCACCTAGGTCTGATATTAATAGAACAGCATGTATGTGATTGTCCCGTTTGCGTTTTAAGATAATAGGAGCTTCACCAGTTGTCATCTTCATCGTTGTTCGCACTTCAAAATCTGCTATAAACTCGTCTTCAGTTACAACGAGCGTGACTTTTGTCACGTGATAGGGGTCAACAGTGATGTCACTGTCCACTTGCCATGTGAACATTTCGTCCAATGTCTCCCCCCGACACTTGGTCACCCTCAGGTGCCCATCAGCACTGGCCGTTACTCCACAATGTCCATATCGTTCAGGAATTTTCAGTTTAAAATTAGCCTTTCCTTTAATGTTAAAACCTCGCTGAAAAGTCACATTAGTCAATGCTTTAGTTTGTCGTTGTGTTTTTAGATTATAGATCTGATCTTTTCCCGTATTGTTTTTGTAATCTGTAGAGAACAGTTCTACATGCTTGCGTTCCCGAAAGCCGTCCCCCGAGGAATGACGTGTGTGTCTCGGAGCAAATCTCACTGTTTGGTGTTCAAACTCGTAAAAATTCCATGGAACCTCAATATCGTAACAAGACCTGCGCAGTAGCGGTCCTTGATACCACCGAGCGTCACGTTTTAATTCCCGCCATGCATAGTCCTGGATTGTTTTTTCAAGGTCAACGATTGGACCTGAGTCACGTGACTGTTCACCACACGAACACAACATTGTATCTGATCGTTTGAGGTCGTAGACAACCGATTCCCGACAAATACTGATATATTCTGATAGGAAGATCGTCGCCGATCGAGTGCTGATGCACTCAGTTTAAATGAAAAAAAATTGCTAAAAGCAAAAACAAAGCATCGTTATAGTTTGTACATTTTTTTTCATAGTCTTGTGGAATTATAGCATTCACTTTTGGCGGGAAAATACCACATACAGGTTTTGTTGTAGCCTGGTGGAATGGAAGCACATAAAGGGTTGTGTGTCCTAGTGGAATGAGCGCACGTACAAATCTGTGTCGTAGTCTGATGATACAGTGTACTGTGTCTACGGTCCAAACTGAATGCCCGTACAGTGGCGAGTGCCCGGTAGTATGATCCCCCGGGGTAGGGCGTGTAATGACTTGATCATTTAGATTTGGAACGTATAGATTACTCTAGCCTGTCTGTCATCACTTAAGCGCCAAGGGAGCTGTTTTTGGCAAATATTGATCAGCATTAGCTTGGAAGAGCGGCTCACAAACCGATACGGCTAGCTATAACGAACCGATACCCGCTCTAATGCTTTCTTCAATATTCTCCCAAAATGTAAGTACATCGGACACCGACTGGGCCTATATAGACAATTTCACTTATTGTCGGTGCGTTTGACGTAGATGTCCTCGCCCCACACTACGGAGACTACTTAAATAATTTAACACGCACAGTATAGAGACAGCTTTTAGCGGTATATACAAGTCCGGTTCATTCATTTGATCACGTTTGGTTCCCACGCACTCGTACATTCGATTAAGTTCTGAAAGGTATACACAAATATACGTCGTTCATTGGCCACACCTCCTAGGAAACTGACCACGCCTCATAAAACTAAAAATGAATGTTTAAAATAATTCTTTGTAAAAGTGACAGTTTCAATTCAAAGAAATATATCAACACTTCTGTCACGTCCCCTAGTGGGTGTTAAGTCTCTAGTTAGCTGAACTTCTTCCGTCACGCCCTCTGGTGGGCTTTTAGTCTCTAGTTAGCTGAACTTCTTCCGTCACGCCCTCTGGTGGGCCTTTAGTCCCTAGTTATCTGACCTTTTCTTGTTTACGTCACGCCTTCAGTCGTGACGCCACGCCCCTACATAAGGTGAACGCTGTCACCTATCATTCTTTAACAAACACCATTAAATGCAGTTGATTGCTGTGAGGGTCGCACAGATCGATTACCGTCGGAACTACACACTTGCTTCCTCTCTGTCGAGTCATTCCCAGTACGAGAACTGGAACCAAGCTGGCGAGACGTGCATGTAAACACCTTTCACAACGCCACCTCACTACACGGGGCCAGTTAAGTCACGTGATCCCGGAGGCGTGGGGAACAGCCTTCAAACTCTGCACTTAACAGTCGCCTTACTCAGCACACCTTGTCAAATATTTATGAAAATTGTGTTTTACCCCGGGCTGGTAATGGACAGCCTTGGAGTACACGAAGATATAGTGTTGGCTTCCTGTCGCAGTATCGTGTATACGCAGCACACTAAATCCCGCGCACAACTCTCACGAGACGTTCGTTTTCTGGAATTATTTCACGTGCGCTTAACACGTGCTTTCATTTTGATACATGTTTACATGATACATCCTGTTTGTGAAAATCGTACAAAGAGGATTTGAAAACTTCATTGCTGTTGTCGGCAGGATGATTTCGAAAGATAGCTGAATCGATAATATTTCAAATTTCACGTTTTCAACATAACTGGAATGGTTTCAGACTGACTAATGCATGTCTAGAGTGACATGTTGTCCGTCACTGATACGATTCTCCAGCTGTACGAGCCTGTAACGGCAGATTAACACGTGTGATGGCCGATATGTGGTATGGTTTGATATTATTAATCATCCATTTAGCTCACTCCCATGAGTACACGAGCTGCCTTGTAGTGGCTGTACCAACTCATCCGAACGTTTCCTAGTTTGAACCAACCCTCAAGGAAAACCCGACCTTCGAATGTCCGAAATTGCGTCCAGTGGCTCCACGTTCAGCCCAGTATGTGCTACAAATGTATATCAGTTGCATATGTACATTCCCGCCGTCCAGCAACTCTGACCCAGTGGTTCCAAGCACGAGAACTGTGGCGCGCGCTCTAATTGGTAATTTTCGACAATACGAAATCAAATTCGCGGGCCTGTTCTGTGGTGTTGTCTCTTAAGCAATAGAATCATAGCACTGCCCTGTGGGCTTCCTGAAAGTCCATATACACGTGTTCACTATTCAGTGGTCGTATATGCGTGCTGAGTGAAAATGTCTTGTACCATGTTTCTCGTAACATTCAGTATCGCTTGTTTCCGGGAGACAGACGCTTAACTAGTTAGTTTTGTTAAATCGGTAGAACACTTTCTGGTCGTCATGGAAACATACTGGTCGTCAAGGCTGACTTCTCATACAAATCACTTGGTCCAAATCACCGCTCTGGCTTTGGTATCTGAAAGTATACAATAAAATACTGGAGTCAAACAGATGAATACAGTGGGCTTCAGAAACAGCAGACATTTACCAAATCAAAGGTTTGTCGGTTAACAATCCGTACTGGACGGTTTCTACTTGTCGGCATATTATTTGGTAAGTGTGTTGGTAAGCGGTTGGTAAGTGGCAAGGACAGTCTATATTTTAGAATTGTTATTTGGTCGGTCAGTGGTTTGGTTTATTATTATTTGTACATGGTATATATTTGCGAGGCATTGCTTAGGGGAAGGTATACATTTGTTGAGTATTGGTAAGCAGGTACATGTAGTATATATTATACAATTATAGCCTTTTGATGAGGTCGATACATGGTTTTATCAACCTGAGAAAAAAATATCGACCGAGGACGAGGATTTATAAACCAATCAGAAAGTGTAAAAAATATCAATTTATAATAACTCGTTGTGTTGTGTTTATAGTTAGTTACATTGTTAGGTTGATGGGTCACTGATGATTGTGTTTGTGGTTACATTGTAAAGTTGATGGGTTACTGGTGATTGTGTTTGTGGTTACATTGTAAAGTTGATGGGTTACTGGTGATTGTGTTTGTGGTTACATTGTAAAGTTGATGGGTTACTGATGATTGTGTTTGTGGTTGGTTACAATGTCAGGTTGACGGGTTACTGATGATTGTGTTTGTGGTTACATTGTAAAGTTAATGGGTTACTGGTGATTGTGTTTGTGGTTGGTTACAATGTCAGGTAGACGGGTTACTGATGATTGTGTTTGTGGTTGGTTACTCTCTCAGAGAGAGAGAGAGGACCTGAAGGTGAACGGACACGATTGTACCGCTGTCCTCAGGTAATAGGTATTTACTCGATTTTACGATGTCGGACATCGTACTGATTTTTCATGGAAGACCTTAACTTGATCAACAAGTGTATCTTGTGCTCAAATTGATAATTTTGTGTATAAAATAGAAGAACTTTGAGTGAAAAGATATCGCTCGATTGTGTGATATAGACATATAGTGACCAATGAAGCGGTAATGAGGCGTTAATACCTGGCATACACACGTGAGCTGAGTTCTCGCTATCGGTGTATAGGTAACCGATTGATATGAACGCACACGTGTACATATAGACTATTGATAACAACAGTGCTTTTTTTTACATGTTTACTATGGTGAAAAATAAGGAACTGCCGCAAAAATCAGTGGAATTCAATGAAGAGATAGACGATACAAGTATGACCTCAACTCAGATAGATAAAAGTGTGTACACTCTGTTGACAGAAATAGTCGGAGGACGCGACAAACAAAAATTTAAGGAAAAAGTACGATCGGTATATAAAAGTAACTCTGATAGTCTTTCATATGTTAGACAATCTTTATACGACACTGCCTTGGCAAGGAAACCCGAAACACCATTAGGCACTCTTGTGAAAAGAACAAATGCTGGTAATTCGACGGCAGTTGAAAAATATGTTGAAGATATTTATACGCTGTTTCACTACGTAGATGGAAGTGTTGATGTAGGAGAAGTCCGCAATATATTGACGTATAAAGACAGACATCGTTCAATATGCGAAGCTAATGAGTCTGGGCTTAATATGAGTGTCTCTGATGAGGGCGTAGAAGCATCTTCCCCTGGCTTGCGAAATGTGAATGACAATATATCAAACGTTACTACGGGAGAGAGTATGATTTCAACCGATAACGGGATACAGAACTTTGCTGATCTAGCTGTATTAATCGTTGGAATGAGAGGAGAGATTATGGAACAGTTAAACGCAATAGACACTGCTAATCGACATTTGATACGCGAACTTCGCGATGAAATACGCGGGCTTCGTGAAACGGTTAAAATGAAAGACAAAACGATAAATGCTCTAGAACAAAGAGTGGCATTTGTACAAAACACGCTGGACCAGAATATAGAACATAATACAAAAAGTACCTATGCAGATGCTGCTGCGAGTAAAAAGCGTACTAACGTGTCTGCCGATTCCAACTCTACCACGCGTACCGACGTTCCTACTGGTAGATTAGTCGAGTCAACAGTAGAACCGTTACATGTCACTGTACCCGATCGCGACGAACCGATAAAAAATATACAAACCAATCGTCTATCTCGAGATGTTGATTCTAAGGTTAACCGTGATGAGCGCATTAAGTCAAATGTTTTTGTTCATCGAGAGAATACTCAACAGCATTGTGAGCAGAGTCAGACATCTGCATATGAGTTCCGTGGCGTTCGTCGAAGACCCAGAAGTAAAAGACTCCTTATGTCGCGCATTACTGCGGATGCACCTGAAGAAGAAGTGGTGTGGTCTGTAAAGACGTACGCAGCGGACAGAGGAGTAAAAGTAACTATGATGCGCATCATTAAACTCTGGGACACAGACTATCCTACTTACACGGCACGCATTAATGTTTCTGAAGAAAGTTTCGCAGCGGCAACCGACCCATACTTCTGGCCGGAGGGAGTTCTTGTACGCGAGTGGGAGGACCGCCCTGATAATCGGTTCAGAAATCGCGACAGGGAATGGGAAGGTGGCTGCGATAGTCGTTCAAACAATCAAGATACATGGTGATGAACTCTGTGTGGCTTATATCGTTCCTAGTCATATTTGTCTTGAAGCTGCTTACATGGAACACTCGAGGGGTTATGTATGGCACTCCTTTACTAGGCGAGATTCTTCTTAGTACAGATATTGCTGTTATTACAGAACATTGGTTACCGCCAGAACAGCTTAATTTCCTGAATAGTATCGATTGTAACTTTGACGCGTTCGGACGAAGTGATGAACGTATACCTACAGAACTTGAACTAAGGACGCACCAGAGAGGATTTGGTGGAATCGCGATTCTTTGGAAGAAAACCCTGAAGGTATCGCCTTTAACTAATGAGGGAAATGATCGCATAATAGGGGTGTCTGTTCAACTGGCCGACAAGTCGTTTTTGTATATATTCGGGATATTGATGCCATCGACTAATCTTCCCATGTCTCTGTACCGAGAAACATTACAAACGCTGTCGGACTTATACCAATGTTATAGTGAACAAGGACCCGTCGTTATTCTTGGTGACTTTAACGGGCGATTATCAGAACGGTTCGGTAAAAAGAATCGTTACGAGGCAAACGAAAGAGGTAAAATCCTTGAGTCGTTTATTGTAGATAACGATCTTATCTCTGTTAATTCGCAACAATGGGCGAAAGGATGTGATGTGACTTATATATCATGGGACGGCTTGAACAGTTCATTGATCGATCACGTTCTTATAGGAGCACATACTATAGATTATGTAAAAACTTGTCAAATACACGATGATCATTTTATCAATGCGTCAGATCATTTGCCTGTGTCTATTGAACTTTGTTGCATTTTGAGGAACAAGCACAGAGATATATCGTCACAACAGGCCGTTAACTGGGGAAAAGCGTCTCCCGAGCAAAAGGCTGCCTATTCCAGCAAAGTAACGCAACTGATCAAAAATAGATCAATTCTCCGAGAGGCGGAAAATTGCGATGATCTGGACAGTTTTATAAATATCATTGTTTCCATAATAAAGGAATCATCCAAAACTACACTGCCAGTGAAAAAGTATCGTAAATATTTGAAACCTTACTGGAATTTCGGAAGTGTGAAGGAACTCCATTCGTCAATGAGACAGTTTCGCAGTGTGTGGAAATCTGAGGGTCGTCCGCGCGGTGTAGAACATAATTCTTACAAAGAGTATAAAGATTCTAAAAAAGTTTTCCGAAAGGCATTAAAAGAAGCAAGAGAGCTCTATGAACAACAGCAGCTTGAACGTTTGCTAGAATCAGCTGAACTCGACATCGGTACATTCTACAAGGCGGTTCGGGCAAGAAAGTGTAATGGTCCTAGATGTTCAGATCTGAAAGTTGACAATAAAATCATCCGCGATTCAGATGAACTGAGAAAGGTTTGGTTTGAGCACTACAGTAAGTTAGCTCTACCGTCAGAGCAGGCCAACTTCGACGATAGTCATCGGGCTAAGGTACAATTAGATATCCGTGATATGTTCCACAATAGTTTTGCAAATAACGATGGCATTTGTGATCGGGATATTTCAACAAGTGAAATCGTGATAGCAATCAGAAGTATGGAAAACGGTAAGGCGGGCGGTCATGATAATATAGTCATTGAACACATTCGCTTTGGCGGTAAAAGTCTGCTTGACTGTATCGTTTTACTCTTCAATAAAATCCTAGAGAAGGAGGAATATCCCGTACATTTTAAAAAGGGCATAGTTATCACATTATTTAAAGGTGGTAACAAAGACAAACTGGATAAAAACAATTATAGAGACATCACGTTAACACCAGTTCTACAAAAGCTGTTCGAAAAAGTAATATATCAGAGGTTAATGGCTCGATGTGGTGAAATACAGTTTCCGCATAGATTACAACAGGGGTTCAGACCGGAATGTGGAAGCATCATGGCGGCATTCACTGTCAAAGAATCAATATGCCACTATATCGAAAATAAATCGAAGGTATTTGCTGCATTTTTGGATAATGCTAAAGCATTTAATAGTGTGTGGATAGACGGATTACTGCATAAAGTGTACAATCTCGGCTTTAGTGGTAAGTTCTGGAGAATACTACAAGGCTCATTCCAAAATGTGACTTCGCGTGTGATGTTTGATGGGAAGCTTAGTGCAGCCTATCCGGTTAGGCAAGGGGTCGGTCAAGGAAGAACTTTATCAGCCTGGTTATTTCTCGTGATGATAAATGATCTTGTATGTGATCTAGATGATGAGAGACAGGGATTGTTAGTTCAAAAATTGCACATCCCCTGTGTGTTTCTAGCAGACGATACGCTTTTACTAGCTGGCAGTATAACAAATCTGCAAAGTCAACTAGACACTGTATACGCGTATGCTAATCGCTGGAGGCTGAATTATAACTCTGCTAAATCGTCATTGATGGAATTTTCATATAAGAGACGAAACGCCAGACATAAATCAGCTCGATGTTCGCTGGGAGGCACAGATATCAAATGGACTGATTCAAAAGTTTACGCGGGAATAACATTTTGTTCGAATCTGAAACCCGATGTCGCTATAGAGAGCGCGTGCGGTAAAGGGAGGAGAAATCTTAACAGCTTAATGAGTATAGGTGTTCATCCAGACGGTCTGAATCCTCTAAAAAGTGCACAACTTGTTAAGACAATTATAATACCGAGTATTATATACGGTTGTGAACTGTGGGCGAATACTACACAGAAGTCTATTGATACGTTAAACAGAACTATTCGATATGCTGCTCGAAGGTGCCAGGGCTTTGAGAAAACGTCGTCATCGGCCATAACTACAAGGGCTATCGACTTACCTGATGATATATGGTCTGAAGTGGAAACCAGAAAACTATACCTTTGGAACAAGTTGTGTAATGCTAAATCGTGTTTTGTTTGGAAAGCTCTATTTATTATCCGTTTATGTACACTTATGTTCACCTCGCAATCTTTGCTAAACGTGAGCTTCATTGTAGACATTCTGCACACAATGGTGAAACTTAAAGTCGAGACATTCTTTTTCGAATTTATTTTTTCTGGTACCTGTTGTAAGGAGTTTCAATGGAAGTCATTTATCAAGAAAGTAGTAACGAACTTTTATTTTGAGGAGTGGTGTAAAATGTGCAAAAATCGTTCCGATCTGTTGTATTATAGAGCAGTTCATCAATGTATGGGGCCCAATCCTCTGTGGCTTTTAACGCTGAAGTTTCCGAAAAACACATGGAAAATTTGTGAACTGATTAAGCTTTCCTACAGAACTGAATTTCAAAACGCTATTTGTAAGCTGTGCAAAAACGCTGTAGACAATAACGTTAAACATTTCGTCATACAATGTCCTGCATTATTCAGAAGTAGGGACATCTTGCTTGAACAAATAGTAAATTTGATAAGCGTTGACAAATATGTACAATATGATATGCTAAATGAAGATGAAAAATGTTCCTTCATTCTCGGTGGAAGAAATAATATAAATTTGGATGACGGAGAATGGGACAATCTCATGGTTGCTTTAAGCGAAACGGTAGCTGGGATGATAAATGAAATGAATACACTTCTCCAGAACTGTTGACAAACATCTAATGAAAAAGAAGGAAACTGTACATTATTATGTAATATTCATGTTATAAATTGACAAGACAATGTTAATCTCAAAAAGAGGAAATAAAGAATGTCTGTCTGTCTGTCTGTCTGTCTGTCTGTCTGTCTGTCTGATGATTGTGTTTGTGGTTACATTGTAAAGTTGATGGGTTACTGGTGATTGTGTTTGTGGTTACATTGTAAAGTTGATGGGTTACTGGTGATTGTGTTTGTGGTTACATTGTAAAGTTGATGGGTTACTGATGATTGTGTTTGTGGTTGGTTACAATGTCAGGTTGACGGGTTACTGATGATTGTGTTTGTGGTTACATTGTAAAGTTAATGGGTTACTGGTGATTGTGTTTGTGGTTGGTTACAATGTCAGGTAGACGGGTTACTGATGATTGTGTTTGTGGTTGGTTACAATGTTAGGTTGATGGGTTACTGATGATTGTGTTTGTGGTTACAATGTTAGGTTGATGGGTTACTGATGATTGTGTTTGTGGTTACATTGTAAAGTTGATGGGTTACTGGTGATTGTGTTTGTGGTTGGTTACAATGTCAGGTTGATGGGTTACTGGCGATTGTGTTTGTGGTTGGTTACATTGTCAGGTTGATGGGTTACTGATGATTGTGTTTGTGGTTGGTTACAATGTTAGGTTGATGGGTTACTGATGATTGTGTTTGTGGTTGGTTACAATGTTAGGTCGATGGGTTACTGATGATTGTGTTTGTGGTTGGTTAAAATGTTAGGTTGATGGGTTACTGATGATTGTGTTTGTGGTTGGTTACAATGTTAGGTTGATGGGTTACTGATGATTGTGATTGTGGTTGGTTACATTTTTAGGTTGACGGGTTACTGGTGATTGTGTTTGTAATTGGTTACAATGTTAGGTCGATGGGTTACTGATGATTGTGTTTGTGGTTGGTTACAATGTAAGGTTGACGGGTTACTGATGATTGTGTTTGTGGATACATTGTAAAGTTGATGGGTTACTGGTGATTGTGTTTGTGGTTGGTTACAATGTTTGGTCGATGGGTTACTGATGATTGTGTTTGTGGATACATTGTAAAGTTGATGGGTTACTGGTGATTGTGTTTGTGGTTGGTTACAATGTCAGGTAGACGGGTTACTGATGATTGTGTTTGTGGTTGGTTACAATGTTAGATTGATGGGTTACTGATGATTGTGTTTGTGGTTACAATGTTAGGTTGATGGGTTACTGATTATTGTGTTTGTGGTTACAATGTTAGGTTGATGGGTTACTGATGACTGTGTTTGTGGTTGGTTACAATGTTAGGTTGATGGGTTACTGATGATTGTGTTTGTGATTGGTTACAATGTTAGGTTGATGGGTTACTGATGACTGTGTTTGTGGTTGGTTACAATGTTAGGTTGATGGGTTACTGATGATTGTGTTTGTGGTTGGTTACAATGTTAGGTTGATGGGTTACTGATGATTGTGGTTGGTTACAATGTTAGGTTAATGGGTTACTGATGATTGTGTTTGTGGTTACAATGTTAGATTGATGGGTTACTGATGATTGTCTTTGTGGTTGGTTCGATATTAGGTTGATGGGTTACTGGTGATTGTGTTTGTGGTTGGTTACAATGTTAGGTTGATGGGTTACTGATGATTGTGTTTGTGGTTGGTTACAATGTTAGGTTGATGGGTTACTGGTGATTGTGTTTGTGGTTGGTTACAATGTTAGGTTGATGGGTTACTGATGATTGTGTTTGTGGTTGGTTACAATGTTAGGTTGATGGGTTACTGATGATTGTGTTTGTGGTTGGTTACAATGTTAGGATAATGGGTTACTGATGATTGTCTTTGTGGTTGGTTCGATGTAAGGTTGATGGGTTACTGGTGATTGTGTTTGTGGTTGGTTACAATGTTAGGTTGATGGGTTACTGATGATTGTGTTTGTGGTTGGTTACCATTTTTGGTTGATGGGATACTGGTGATTGTGTTTGTGGTTGGTTACAATGTTAGGTTGATGGGTTACTGGTGATTGTGTTTGTGGTTGGTTACAATGTTAGGTTAATGGGTTACTGATGATTGTGTTTGTGGTTACAATGTTAGGTTGATGGGTTACTGATGATTGTCTTTGTGGTTGGTTCGATGTTAGGTTGATGGGTTACTGATGATTGTGTTTGTGGTTGGTTACAATGTTAGGTTAATGGGTTACTGATGGTTGTGTTTGTGGTTACAATGTTAGGTTGATGGGTTACTGATGATTGTGTTTGTGGTTGGTTACAATGTTAGGTTGATGGGTTACAGATGATTGTGTTTGTGGTTGGTTACAATGTTAGGTTGGTGGGTTACTGATGATTGTGTTTGTGGTTGGTTACAATGTTAGGTTGATGGGTTACTGGTGATTGTGTTTGTGGTTGGTTACAATGTTAGGTTGATGGGTTACTGGTGATTGTGTTTGTGGTTGGTTACAATGTTAGGTTGACGGGTTACTGGTGATTGTGTTTGTAATTGGTTACAATGTTAGGTCGATGGGTTACTGATGATTGTGTTTGTGGTTGGTTACAATGTTAGGTTGACGGGTTACTGATGATTGTGTTTGTGTTTGTTTGTGGTTACAATGTTAGGTTGACGGGTTACTGGTGATTGTGTTTGTGGTTGCATTGTTAGGTTGATGGGTTACTGATGATCGTGTTTGGGGTTGGTTACAATGTTAGGCTGATGGGTTACTGGTGATTGTGTTTGTGGTTGGTTACAATGTTAGGTTGATGGGTTACTGATGATTGTGTTTGTGGTTGGTTACAATGTTAGATTGATGGGTTACTGGTGATTGTGTTTGTGGTTGGTTACAATGCTAGGTTGATGAGTTTCCGATGTTTGTGTTTGTGGTTGGTTACAATATTAGATTGATTGGTTTCAATAGACGATTGTCTTCGTTGTGTTGCTTTAGCTTAATGTGTCTATCTGTTTGGTCGTGTTAGACGGCTTGAAAGGTGTCTTTCTGATCGGTAGTTGCTGTGCCAACTCTCAGTGACTGAGAATACACAAACCTATTACAATGTACACGCTATGGAATGATGATATATAACACTCGTGATGATGTTGGTATAACAACTCATAACAACCAGACATACACTGTAAGTGTACCACTAGCCGTCTGATGACGGCGACTGTTTCTCATACAATTGGACGCTGATCGTAAAGGATTTTTAATGCGGGTAGGAATTAAATCCAAGAAAGTGCTATAATTCAATAACATACGCATCAGGACCCTTTACTGTCGGGTAATCAAAAGTTGAGCTATATCTTTTTTATAGATTGAAAAGTTAGCATAGAAGTGCGGGAACCAATGTTTATGTTGATAATTAATGAAATTCAATCAAAATCATAGAGCGTAGGTCTATTTCAATCCTTTTCAGTTGATAGCTCGCGACTGCAGCGTATCCCCTGATGCTCTCACAACATCACTATATTACCGTTACTTCAATGTCTCCCGTCACTTGTAGCGGAATACAATTTATCGATCTTTCCGTCACTGAGACGCTTTCCGTCTCCGGGTCACTGAAACGCTTGCTGTCTGACCGGAATGGTGTAAAGTGCGGTTAACATATAACTTGACAGTGTTTCCAGGAGAGGTGTTTTTATTACTGTCAAAGAAAACAGTCCATATATCCCGTTTTGTGTTATCTGCTTGTTCATGTGTTATAAAATTGATCTTTTGACAACATTAGCATGCACAGGTTATAGTATCTATCATGCTACAACCGAGTTTGATTTCAATCATGTCTGGTCTCCTATCGACAATAAGACAAGATTCAGGTGTCGACACCGTAAAAACCTTTTATTTGTAATAACTAAGTACAAATTTAACAAAAACCCTCGAGACATGATTTTCACAAAACTTTCCTTTATTTGCAGCAATACAGCGACACTGATCAGCTTTACTACAGGTACTTAAATACCCAAAGAGCATGTGACAGCACGTTATATAGATATACGTGTCTTTATCTGGATAAATAAAATATTTGCACCGATAGGGACAATTTGCAGTTGTAGAATGATAAACGCACACTGAAGATTGGGGTTGGAGTGTGTACAAAATTCAGCAGAGTTAATTTTTAATACCTTGTTGTTGATCGCGGTTAGTTGTCGTCATAGCTGTTTTTGACTAAAAACACGTGGTAATTACATATATACATAACTAAAGAAACAGCTGTAGCAGGTGCAAGATGAGAATGAATACGTTTAACATCTCGTCAGACTTGCCCAGTTCCTAGCTATGTAGCGGGGATGGTACAAACACACATATTTGAATAAACCCCGACATAAATCATGATGCTTAAACGACAACTTAACCCGGGGTTATTAGCTTACAGACAACACAGAAGGTCCATAGTGTCTGTACCACAATTACGTCCGGGTCGTTAGCTTACAGACAACACAGAAGGTCCATAGTGTCTGTACCACTATACAGTCCGGGTCGTTAGCTTACAGACAACACAGAAGGTCCATAGTGTCTGTACCACAATACCGTCCGGGTCGTTACCTTCCAGACAACACAGAAGGTCCATAGTGTCTGTACCACAATACCGTCCGGGTCGTTAGCTTACAGACAACACAAAAGGTTCAAAGTGTCTGTACCACAATACCGTCCGGATCTTTAGCTTACAGACAACACAGAAGGTTCATAGTGTCTGTACCACCATACCGTCCGGGTCTTTAGCTTACAGACAACACAGAAGGTCCTTAGTGTCTGTACCACAATACCGTCCGGGTCGTTAGCTTACAGAAAACACAGAAGGTCCATAGTGTCTGTACCACAATACCGTCCGGGTCGTTAGCTTACAGACAACACAGAAGGTCAATAGTGTCTGTACCACAATACCGTCCGGGTCGTTAGCTTACAGACAACACAGAAGGTTCATAGTGTCTGTACCACAATACCGTCCGGGTCGTTAGCTTACAGACAACACAAAAGGTCCATAGTGTCTGTACCACAATACCGTCCGGGTCTTTAGCTTACAGACAACACAGAAGGTTCATAGTGTCTGTACCACAATACCGTCCGGGTCGTTAGCTTACAGACAACACAAAAGGTCCATAGTGTCTGTACCACAATACCGTCCGGGTCTTTAGCTTACAGACAACACAGAAGGTCAATAGTATCTGCACCACAATACCGTCCGGGTCGTTAGCTTACAGACAACACAGAAGGTCCATAGTGTCTGTACCACAATACCGTCCGGGTCGTTAGCTTACAGACAACACAGAAGGTTCATAGTGTCTGTACCACAATACCGTCCGTGTCGTTAGCTTACAGATAACACAGAAGGTCCATAGTGTCTGTACCACAATAACGTCCGGGTCGTTAGCTTACAGATAACACAGAAGGTTCAAAGTGTCTGTACCACAATACCGTCCGGGTCGTTAGCTTACAGACAACACAGAAGGTCCATAGTGTCTGTACCACAATACCGTCCGGGTCGTTAGCTTACAGACAACACAGAAGGTTCAAAGTGTCTGTACCACAATACCGTCCGGATCTTTAGCTTACAGACAACACAGAAGGTCCATAGTGTCTGTACCACAATAACGTCCGGGTCGTTAACTTACAGATAACACAGAAGGTCCATAGTGTCTGTACCACCATACCGTCCGGGTCTTTAGCTTACAAACAACACAGAAGGTCCATCCATAGTGTCTGTACCACAATACCGTCAGGGTCGTTAGCTTACAGACAACACAGAAGGTCCATAGTGTTTGTACCACAATACCGTCCGGGTCGTTAGCTTACAGACAACACAGAAGGTCCATAGCGTTTGTACCGCAATACAGTCCGGGTCGTTAGCTTACAAACAACACAGAAAGTCCATAGTGTCTGTACCACAATACCGTCCGGGTCGTTAGCTTACAGACAACACAGAAGGTCAATAGTGTCTGTACCACAATACCGTCCGGGTCGTTAGCTTACAGACAACACAGAAAGTCCATAGTGTCTGTACCACAATACCGTCCGGGTCGTTAGCTTACAAACAACACAGAAAGTCCATAGTGTATGTACCACAATACCGTCCGGGTCGTTAGCTTACAGACAACACAGAAGGTCCATAGTGTCTGTACCACAATACCGTCCGGGTCGTTAGCTTACAGACAACACAGAAGGTCCATAGTGTCTGTACCACAATACCGTCCGGGTCGTTAGCTTACAGACAACACAGAAGGTTCATAGTGTCTGTACCACAAAACAGTCCGGGTCGTTAGCTTACAGACAACACAGAAGGTCCATAGTGTCTGTACCACAAAACAGTCCGGGTCGTTAGCTTACAGACAACACAGAAGGTTCATAGTGTCTGTACCACAATACCGTCCGGGTATTTAGCTTACATACAGCACAGAAAGTTCATAGTGTCTGTACCACGATACAGTCCGGGTCTTTAGCTTACAGACAACCCAGAAGGTCCATAGTGTCTGTACCACAATACCGTCCGGATCGTTAGCTTACAAACAACACAGAAGGTCCATAGTGTCTGTACCACAATACCGTCCGGGTCGTTAGCTTACAGACAACACAGAAGGTCCATAGTGTCTGTACCACAATACCGTCCGGGTCGTTAGCTTACAGACAACACAGAAGGTCCATAGTGTCTGTGCCACAATACCGTCCGGGTCGTTAGCTTACAGACAACACAGAAGGTCCATAGTGTCTGTGCCACAATACCGTCCGGGTCGTTAGCTTACAGACAACACAGAAGGTCCATAGTGTCTGTACCACAAAACAGTTCGGGTCGTTAGCTTACAGACAACACAGAAAGTTCATAGTGTCTGTACCACGATACAGTCCGGGTCGTTAGCTTACAGACAACACAGAAGGTCCATAGTGTCTGTACCACAATACCGTCCGGGTCGTTAGCTTACAGACAACACAGAAGGTTCATAGTGTCTGTACCACAATACTGCCCGGGTCGTTAGCTTACAGACAACACAGAAGGTCCATAGTGTCTTTACCACAAAACAGTCCGGGTCGTTGGCTTACAGACAACACAGAAGGTTCATAGTGTCTGTACCACAATACCGTCCGGATCGTTAGCTTACAAACAACACAGAAGGTCCATAGTGTCTGTACCACAATACCGTCCGGGTCGTTAGCTTACAGACAACACAGAAGGTCCATATTGTCTGTACCACAATACCGTCCGGGTCGTTAGCTTACAGACAACACAGAAGGTCCATAGTGTCTGTGCCACAATACCGTCCGGGTCGTTAGCTTACAGACAACACAGAAGGTCCATAGTGTCTGTGCCACAATACCGTCCGACCGGGTCGTTAGCTTATAGACAGCACAGAAGGTCCATAGTGTCTGTACCACAAAACAGTCCGGGTCGTTAGCTTACAGACAACACAGAAAGTTCATAGTCTCTGTACCACGATACAGTCCGGGTCGTTAGCTTACAGACAACACAGAAGGTCCATAGTGTCTGTACCACAATACCGTCCGGGTCGTTAGCCTACAGACAACACAGAAGGTTCATAGTGTCTGTACCACAATACCGTCCGGGTCGTTAGCTTACAGACAGCACAGAATGTCCATAGTGTCTGTACCACAATACCGTCCGGGTCGTTAGCTTACAGACAACACAGAAGGTCCATAGTGTCTGTACCACAATACCGTCCGGGTCGTTAGCTTACAGACAACACAGAAGGTCCATGGTGTCTGTACCACAATACCGTCCGGGTCGTTAGCTTAGAGACAATACAGAAGGTCCATAGTGTCTCTACCACAATACCGTCCGGGTCGTTAGCTTACAGACAACACAGAAGGTCCATAGTGTCGGTACAACAATACCGTCCGGGTCGTTAGCTTACAGACAACACAGAAGGTCCATAGTGTCTGTACCACAATACCGTCCGGGTCGTTAGCTTACAGACAACACAGAAGGTCCTTAGTGTCTGTACCACAATACCGTCCGGGTCGTTAGCTTATTGACAACACAGAAGGTCCATAGTGTCTGTACCACAATACCGTCCGGGTCGTTAGCTTAGAGACAACACAGAAGGTTCATAGTGTCTGTACCACAATACCGTCCGGATCGTTAGCTTACAAACAACACAGAAGGTCCATAGTGTCTGTACCACAATACCGTCCGGGTCGTTAGCTTACAGACAACACAGAAGGTCCATATTGTCTGTACCACAATACCGTCCGGGTCGTTAGCTTACAGACAACACAGAAGGTCCATAGTGTCTGTGCCACAATACCGTCCGGGTCGTTAGCTTACAGACAACACAGAAGGTCCATAGTGTCTGTGCCACAATACCGTCCGACCGGGTCGTTAGCTTATAGACAGCACAGAAGGTCCATAGTGTCTGTACCACAAAACAGTCCGGGTCGTTAGCTTACAGACAACACAGAAAGTTCATAGTCTCTGTACCACGATACAGTCCGGGTCGTTAGCTTACAGACAACACAGAAGGTCCATAGTGTCTGTACCACAATAACGTCCGGGTCGTTAGCCTACAGACAACACAGAAGGTTCATAGTGTCTGTACCACAATACCGTCCGGGTCGTTAGCTTACAGACAGCACAGAATGTCCATAGTGTCTGTACCACAATACCGTCCGGGTCGTTAGCTTACAGACTACACAGAAGGTCCATAGTGTCTGTACCACAATACCGTCCGGGTCGTTAGCTTACAGACAACACAGAAGGTCCATAGTGTCGGTACAACAATACCGTCCGGGTCGTTAGCTTACAGACAACACAGAAGGTCCATAGTGTCTGTACCACAATACCGTCCGGGTCGTTAGCTTACAGACAACACAGAAGGTCCTTAGTGTCTGTACCACAATACCGTCCGGGTCGTTAGCTTATTGACAACACAGAAGGTCCATAGTGTCTGTACCACAATACCGTCCGGGTCGTTAGCTTAGAGACAACACAGAAGGTTCATAGTGTCTGTACCACAATACCGTCCGGGTCGTTAGCTTAGAGACAACACAGAAGGTTCATAGTGTCTGTACCACAATACCGTCCGGGTCGTTAGCTTACAGACAACACAAATGGTTCATAGTGTCTGTACCACAATACCGTCCGGGTCGTTAGCTTACAGACAGCACAGAAGGTCCATAGTGTCTGTACCACAATACCGTCTGGGTCGTTAGCTTACAGACAACACAGAAGGTCAATAGTGTCTGTACCACAATACCGTCCGGGTCGTTAGATTACAGACAACACAGAAGGTCCATAGTATCTGTACCACAATACCGTCCGGGTCGTTAGCTTACAGACAACCCAGAAGGTTCATAGTGTCTGTACCACAATACCGTCCGGGTCGTTAGCTTACAGACAGCACAAAAGGTCCATAGTGTCTGTACCACAATACTGCCCGGGTCGTTAGCTTACAGACAACACAGAAGGTCCATAGTGTCTGTACCACAATACCGTCCGGGTCGTTAACTTACAGACAACACAGAAAGTTCATAGTGTCTGTACCACAATACCGTCTGGGTCGTTAACTTACAGACAACACAGAAGGTCAATAGTGTCTGTACCACAATACCGTCCGGGTCGTTAACTTACAGACAACACAGAAGGTTCATAGTGTCTGTACCACAAAACAGTCCGGGTCCTTAGCTTACAGACAACACAGAAGGTCCATAGTGTCTGTACCAAAATACCGTCCGGGCCGTTAGCTTACAGACAACACAGAAGGTCCTTAGTGTCTGTACCACAATACCGTCCGGGTCGTTAGCTTACAGACAACATAGAAGGTTCATAGTGTCTGTACCACAATACCGTCCGTGTCGTTAGCTTACAGACAACATAGAAGGTCAATAGTGTCTGTACCACAATACCATCCAGGTCGTTAGCTTACAGACAACACAGAAGATCCATAGTGTCCGTACCACAATACCGTCCGGGTCTTTAGCTTACAGACAACAGAGAAAGTTCATAGTGTCTGTACCACAATACCGTCCGGGTCTTTAGCTTACAGACAACACAGAAGGTCCATAGTGTCTGTACCACAATACCGTTCGGGTCGTTAGCTTACAGACAACACAGAAGGTCCATAGTGTCTGTACAACAATACCGTCCGGGTCGTTAGCTTACAGACAACACAGAAGGTCCATAGTGTCTGTACCACAATACCGTCCGGGTCGTTAGCTTACAGACAACACAGAAGGTCCTTAGTGTCTGTACCACAATACCGTCCGGGTCGTTAGCTTATTGACAACGCAGAAGGTCCATAGTGTCTGTACCACAATACCGTCCGGGTCGTTAGCTTAGAGACAACACAGAAGGTTCATAGTGTCTGTACCACAATACCGTCCGGGTCGTTAGCTTACAGACAACACAAATGGTTCATAGTGTCTGTACCACAATACCGTCCGGGTCGTTAGCTTACAGACAGCACAGAAGGTCCATAGTGTCTGTACCACAATACCGTCTGGGTCGTTAGCTTACAGACAACACAGAAGGTCAATAGTGTCTGTACCACAATACCGTCCGGGTCGTTAGCTTACAGACAACACAGAAGGTCCATAGTATCTGTACCACAATACCGTCCGGGTCGTTAGCTTACAGACAACATAGAAGGTTCATAGTGTCTGTACCACAAAACAGTCCGGGTCGTTAGCTTACAGACAGCACAGAAGGTCCATAGTGTCTGTACCACAATACCGTCCGGGTCGTTAGCTTACAGACAACACAGAAGGTCCATAGTGTCTGTACCACAATACCGTCCGGGTCGTTAGCTTACAGACAACACAGAAGGTCCATAGTGTCTGTACCACAATACCGTCCGGGTCGTTAGCTTACAGACAACACAGAAGGTCCATAGTGTCTGTACCACAATACCGTCCGGGTCGTTAACTTACAGACAACACAGAAAGTTCATAGTGTCTGTACCACAATACCGTCCGGGTCGTTAACTTACAGACAACACAGAAGGTCCATAGTGTCTGTACCACAATACCGTCCGGGTCGTTAACTTACAGACAACACAGAAGGTTCATAGTGTCTGTTCCACAAAACAGTCCGGGTCCTTAGCTTACAGACAACACAGAAGGTCCATAGTGTCTGTACCACAATACCGTCCGGGTCGTTAGCTTACAGACAACACAGAAGGTCCTTAGTGTCTGTACCACAATACCGTCCGGGTCGTTAGCTTACAGACAACATAGAAGGTTCATAGTGTCTGTACCACAATACCGTCCGTGTCGTTAGCTTACAGACAACATAGAAGGTCAATAGTGTCTGTACCACAATACCATCCAGGTCGTTAGCTTACAGACAACACAGAAGATCCATAGTGTCCGTACCACAATACCGTCCGGGTCTTTAGCTTACAGACAACAGAGAAAGTTCATAGTGTCTGTACCACAATACCGTCCGGGTCTTTAGCTTACAGACAACACAGAAGGTCCATAGTGTCTGTACCACAATACCGTTCGGGTCGTTAGCTTACAGACAACACAGAAGGTTCATAGTGTCTGTACCACAAAACGTTCGGGTCGTTAGCTTACAGACAACACAGAAGGTCCATAGTGTCCGTACCACAATACCGTCCGGGTCGTTAGCTTACAGACAACACAGAAGGTCCATAGTGTCCGTACCACAATACCGTCCGGGTCGTTAGCTTACAGACAAAACAGAAGGTTCATAGTGTCTGTACCACAATACCGTCCGGGTCATTAGCTTACAGACAACACAGAAGGTCCATAGTGTCTGTACCACAATACCGTCCGGGTCGTTAGCTTACAGACAACACAGAAGGTCCTTAGTGTCTGTACCACAATACCGTCCGGGTCGTTAGCTTACAGACAACACAAATGGTTCATAGTGTCTGTACCACAATACCGTCCGGGTCGTTAGCTTACAGACAGCACAGAAGGTCCATAGTGTCTGTACCACAATACCGTCTGGGTCGTTAGCTTACAGACAACACAGAAGGTCAATAGTGTCTGTACCACAATACCGTCCGGGTCGTTAGCTTACAGACAACACAGAAGGTCCATAGTATCTGTACCACAATACCGTCCGGGTCGTTAGCTTACAGACAACCCAGAAGGTTCATAGTGTCTGTACCACAAAACAGTCCGGGTCGTTAGCTTACAGACAGCACAAAAGGTCCATAGTGTCTGTACCACAATACCGTCCGGGTCGTTAGCTTACAGACAGCACAAAAGGTCCATAGTGTCTGTACCACAATACTGCCCGGGTCGTTAGCTTACAGACAACACAGAAGGTCCATAGTGTCTGTACCACAATACCGTCCGGGTCGTTAGCTTACAGACAACACAGAAGGTCCATAGTGTCTGTACCACAATACCGTCCGGGTCGTTAGCTTACAGACAACACAGAAGGTCCATAGTGTCTGTACCACAATACCGTCCGGGTCGTTAACTTACAGACAACACAGAAAGTTCATAGTGTCTGTACCACAATACCGTCTGGGTCGTTAACTTACAGACAACACAGAAGGTCCATAGTGTCTGTACCACAATACCGTCCGGGTCGTTAACTTACAGACAACACAGAAGGTTCATAGTGTCTGTACCACAAAACAGTCCGGGTCCTTAGCTTACAGACAACACAGAAGGTCCATAGTGTCTGTACCACAATACCGTCCGGGTCGTTAGCTTACAGACAACACAGAAGGTCCTTAGTGTCTGTACCACAATACCGTCCGGGTCGTTAGCTTACAGACAACATAGAAGGTTCATAGTGTCTGTACCACAATACCGTCCGTGTCGTTAGCTTACAGACAACATAGAAGGTCAATAGTGTCTGTACCACAATACCATCCAGGTCGTTAGCTTACAGACAACACAGAAGATCCATAGTGTCCGTACCACAATACCGTCCGGGTCTTTAGCTTACAGACAACAGAGAAAGTTCATAGTGTCTGTACCACAATACCGTCCGGGTCTTTAGCTTACAGACAACACAGAAGGTCCATAGTGTCTGTACCACAATACCGTTCGGGTCGTTAGCTTACAGACAACACAGAAGGTTCATAGTGTCTGTACCACAAAACGTTCGGGTCGTTAGCTTACAGACAACACAGAAGGTCCATAGTGTCCGTACCACAATACCGTCCGGGTCGTTAGCTTACAGACAACACAGAAGGTCCATAGTGTCCGTACCACAATACCGTCCGGGTCGTTAGCTTACAGACAAAACAGAAGGTTCATAGTGTCTGTACCACAATACCGTCCGGGTCATTAGCTTACAGACAACACAGAAGGTCCATAGTGTCTGTACCACAATACCGTCCGGGTCGTTAGCTTACAAACAACACAGAAGGTTCATAGTGTCTGTACCACAATACCGTCCGGGTCGTTAGCTCACAGACAGCACAGAAGGTTCATGGTGTCTGTACCACAATACCGTGCGGGTCGTTAGCTTACAGACAACACAGAAGGTCCATAGTGTCTGTACCACAATACCGTCCGGGTCGTTAGCTTACAGACAACACAGAAGGTCCATAGTGTCTGTACCACGATACAGTCCGGGTCGTTAGCTTACAGACAACACAGAATGTCCATAGTGTCTGTACCACAATAACGTCCGGGTCGTTAGCTTACAGACAACACAGAAGGTCCATAGTGTCTGTACCACAATACCGTGCGGGTCGTTAGCTTACAGACAACACAGAAGGTCCATAGTGTCTGTACCACAATACCGTGCGGGTCGTTAGCTTACAGACAACACAGAAGGTTCATAGTGTCTGTACCACAATAACGTCCGGGTCGTTAGCTTACAGACAACACAGAAGGTCCATAGTGTCTGTACCACAATACCTTCCGGGTCGTTAGCTTACAGACAACACAGAAGGTTCATAGTGTCTGTACCATAATACCGTCCGGGTCTTTAGCTTACAGACAACACAGAAGGTCCATGGTGTCTGTACCACAATACCGTCCGGGTCGTTAGCTTACAGACAACACAGAAGGTCCATAGTGTCTGTACCACAATACCGTCAGGGTCATTAGCTTACAGACAACACAGAAGGTCCATAGTGTCTGTACCACAATACCGTCCGGGTCTTTAGCTTACAGACAACACAGAAGGTCAATAGTATCTGTACCACAATACCGTCCGGGTCGTTAGCTTACAGACAACACAGAAGGTCCATAGTGTCTGTACCACAATACCGTCCGGGTCGTTAGCTTACAGACAACACAGAAGGTTCATAGTGTCTGTACCACAATACCGTCCGGGTCGTTAGCTTACAGACAACACAGAAGGTCCATAGTGTCTGTACCACAATAACGTCCGGGTCGTTAACTTACAGATAACACAGAAGGTTAATTGAGTCTGTACCACAATACCGTCGTTAAATACGTTTGATGTATGTTTATGCATTAATACATTTTTCAATAAATGGCAATAATATTTAACCTTAACCGTCATAAAAAATAAACTCTCATCCAAGCGTCAGCTAGTCCAGTCGTAAGTACAGTATACCGTTGTTTAAAACATTTATTGATTGTAGGCAATCTTATTTAAGAAATTAATTCAATAACCTCAGAACATTCAAGATCTATATCAGAACTAGTTTAATTTTACTTCTATATTGATAATTAAAGGGGTTTTACACACCTGACCCTTCTACTTCTACATTAGTTTAGAAATTTTGGATTCCCACCTTTTTGCCCTAGCATCACTGAAGAGTCCTAGGTATGATGTAGTTTAATTCATTTTTTTCGGCATACTGTAATTATTACTAAATTTACAAGTGTAGCATGTGTATGTTACGTCATCAATATGAAGCTGATTATTCAATCTATCGAAGTTAAAGATAATTTTGTCAGTATGTATCAATACGTTTATGGTATATATAAACCAAAAACAAAAAGCTGACACAAACAGTCCGCCCGAAGAAGCCTGAGAAGGCAGAAAGGCCTTGAGTCAAAGTCTCAATTTGTTTTTGTTGGTTTTTTTTATATATATATATATATATTTAGCTTCGCAAGGTAATATCACTACGGTTTGCTTATACATACATTTTGCTTAAAAGGTTATTACAATATCCTCTCTAACTTCGACAGGATTGACAGGTTTTGATACAATGTTAAGACCGAGCAGTATCACAGATGAGACAAGCTAACCGTTACCAGGCTAGCCAGACTCTATACACACACCGGCACTGTACGTTTATGTGAATATAGCGCCTCTCACTCACTCTCCCTCTCTGATCTCACACCTCCGCAACTTCATAATTGGCGTTGGTGAACTCGATCGGTGATCGGCGGCTACTGAGGCCAGGGAAACGCGAGCCTGCTCGGGCGTCTTAACACCTCCTGGTGGCATTTTGTGGTGGTAGCCACACCAAGTCCCTCTTAAATACTCATACAACGTCACTACAGGCACGTGATCAATATCGTATTTGGTACGAAACTATCGCTAAAGATATATGGCTGCTATACACGTGTATTTCAATACGATAGCCTGGCAAATCAGAAAATGGGACAGCACCTTTTGGGAGCGAAATTCTAGGAGGATATACTAGTTTTACAAACACAGTCTGGACTTCTTTACTCCTTTTTGAATTTGTTAGTTATTAACGACATGGAGGTTTTTGTCCTGCTGATGGTCACTTGACTTTGTTAGTTATTGTTGTACCATGCAGTATGACCAATACACATTTATACAAAGTAGTGTTGTTTTACCTCTCTAATTTAAAAATAAATACATAAACGTTTTCAAGAAAAATGACCATTTCGCTTTTTGTCTTTTAGATATTGTTTTGTTGCTGAACAGACAATCGTAGATAATATTGATACCGCTACTGGGCAGAATGTTCTCCACTTTGTTGTAACAAGCATTTTGTCAAAAAATAACAGTCTTTTTATTCAAAGTTTGGTAGGGTCAACGATAATGCAGATTTAACATGCGTTGGCTCTCCTTGCAAAAAAAGATACATACAAAAAGGTATGGGAACGAGAAGCTTAAATCTGGACTAGTAATATCAGGTTTTATCTTTATGACAAATGGGACCTCATTAACTAAAACCTTTATGTGTTATAATGATCGGTAATACAACTCCTCCTAGAGCATTTAAATGACGTTCTTACTTCAAAAGTGAATCTTTTCCGTTTGAAGAACATTCCAACTGTTATTTTGGTACAAAATATGACACTGTTTGAGGAAAGAACTGCTCTTTTTGTTTAAGATTTACGCAGAAAAGCATGTAATACTTCGTTAAAATTAAGAATAACAGTTTGACAAACTTATATATATTGATCTAAAGAAAACATTTAATCCTCATAATTGGTTATATTTGGCTTCCAATCCTATCTTTTAGCACGAGGAATTTCGAATAAAGTGTACCTGCTGCCCCCCAATGCATGTCTTAAGAAGTGAGAAAATAGGATCTTATCTTTACAACTATCTCCTTCCTAGTGTCTCCCTTGACACAACCCCACTTTTGGCCTTTAGTTGAGCGTTTGCCCCTGTGAGGAAGACTATGGGTTATGTCCCCTGGCCGAGACATACCAGAGTATCTAACAATGGTAGTTACTACTCCCTGTGAGGAAGACTATGGGTTCTGTCCCCTGGCCGAGACATACCAGAGTCTCTAACAGTGGTAATTACTACTCCCTGTGAGGAAGGCTATGGGTTCTGCCCCCAGGCCGAGTCATACCGGAGTCTCTAACAATGGTAGTTACTACGCCTGTTTGACGCTCAGCATTATGGGAGTTGAATTACTGGTTCGCCCGTTGTCAGTATAATGAGACCGGGTGGGGTGTGTTGCTGGGGGCCTTCAGTAGTATACTTCAGTGTGGTGGCACTTTAAATTCGGCAAAGATCCGGACGATCTCAAGAAGGTTTACACGAACATACCGAGCCTCCCCAATACACACGCTCTCAACACACACACACACACACATCGCATACACCGAGAGGCCGTCCTTAAATGACCTTATCTGTTAGCAGGACGAAAAAGCAAGCAAACCAAACCAAATCGAATAAAAATGACAGCCCGCCAATTTATCTTCGAACACTTTTGATTCTTATATATATATATTAATGGGTATCGATGGATAGATTGATTGCCGGTTCAAATACACAAAATGTTCATTTCGTTCTTAAGACCGATTGTTTTTCGTTACCATCAATCCAATTATCTTTGCCTTCCTTTTTCAGTACTGAACACGAAATTAACATTTTAGTGCAATGTATGGAATGATATAACGAGTACCCAGAATCTTCGAACACGAGTCAAACATTCAACCAGCATATACAACTTAATCCTAATCATATGTATTCTACCAAGTAAGGCGCTATTTTGTATTTTCGTGTGTATCCGGTGCCAAAACAACAATACACATTGAACTAGAAAGTCTAATTATTTCAATTAGGCGTGTGAACGTTGGTCACTGGATGCCTTTCATTTTACAACAGGCTGTGGGTTTCTGGTGTAATTGGCCGTTGTCCTATTTCTCCTGATTAACCTGGCTATATTTAGAAAGAATCACAACTAACTCATACTTTTATTGTTAACACATGCAACATGAAAATAAAGAAAAAAACAAATGTTCGGTCTGAAATCTGTGTTAGTGTTCTCTACAATTGAGTTGTAGCTTTCGCTAACGTAATGATTCATACCTTATCTTTATTCCAAATTAAATAAATTCTTGAGAAACGTTAAAACAGTATTTCCAGTCAACTATAGGTTTTTTAAACAATATTCTGTTTATGAGCCCGGTATATTAGCAAGGAAAACAGATTAACGTGTGTTTGTATGATGAGGTTTTGGGAGAACATAGCATAATTTACAGGAGTGTGTGTTAATTTTGTTTAGCGTCCTTTAACAGCTAAGGTCTGACATAAAATATATTATATATGTATATGTCCTAATGATTATAGTAATAACTCACTGAGAGACCATCTCGCTACATTATCCTGTTGATGTGGCTACCATGAGTACTGTAGACAGGGAATGACACAGCCATCTTGTTGTTGTGGCTACCATGAGTACTGTAGACAGGGAATTACACAGCCACCTTGTTGTTGTGGCTACCATGAGTACTGTAGACAGGGAATGACACAGCCATCTTGTTGTTGTGGCTACCATGAGTACTGTAGACAGGGAATGACACAGTCACCTTGTTGTTGGTGCTACCATGAGTACTGTAGACAGGGAATGACACAGCCACCTTGTTGTTGTGGCTACCATGAGTACTGTAGACAGGGAATGACACAGTCACCTTGTTGTTGTGGCTACCATGAGTACTGTAGACAGGGAATGACACTGTCACCTTGTTGTTGGTGCTACTATGAGTACTGTAGACAGGGAATGACACAGCCACCTTGTTGTTGTGGCTACCATGAGTACTGTAGACAGGGAATGCCACAGCCACCTTGTTGTTGTGGCTACCATGAGTACTGTAGACAGGGAATGACACAGCCACATTGTTGTTGTGGCTACCATGAGTACTGTAGACAGGGAATGCCACAGCCACCTTGTTGTTGGTGCTACCATGAGTACTGTAGACAAGGAATGACACAGCCACCTTGTTGTTGTGGTTATCATGAGTACTGTAGACAGGGAATGACACTGTCACCTTGTTGTTGTAGCTACCATGAGTACTGTACACAGGGAATGACACAGCCACCTTGTTGTTGTAGCTACCATGAGTACTGTAGACAGGGAATGACACAGCCACCTTGTTGTTGTAGCTACCATGAGTACTGTACACAGGGAATGACACAGCAACCTTGTTGTTGTGACTACCATGAGTACTACAGACAGGGAATGACACAGCCACCTTGTTGTTGTGGCTACCATGAGTACTGTAGACAGGGAATGACACAGCCACCTTGTTGTTGTGGCTACCATGAGTACTACAGACAGGGAATGACACAGCCACCTTGTTGTTGTGACTGCCATGAGTACTGTAGACAGGGAATGACACAGCCACCTTGTTGTTGTGGCTACCATGAGTTCTGTAGACAGGGAATGCCACAGCCACCTTGTTGTTGTGGCTACCATGAGTACTGTAGACAGGGAATGACACTGTCACCTTGTTGTTGGCTCTACCATGACAGTGAATGACACAGACACCTTGTTGTTGTGACTACCATGAGTACTGTAGACAGGGAATGACACAGCCACCTTGTTGTTGTGACTACCATGAGTACTGTAGACAGGGAATGACACAGCCACCTTGTTGTTGTGGCTACCATGAGTACTGTAGACAGGGAATGACACAGTCACCTTGTTGTTGGTGCTACCATGAGTACTGTAGACAGGGAATGACACAGCCACCTTGTTGTTGTGACTACCATGAGTACTGTAGACAGGGAATGACACAGCCATCTTGTTGTTGTGGCTACCATGAGTACTGTAGACAGGGAATGACACAGTCACCTTGTTGTTGGTGCTACCATGAGTACTGTACACAGGGAATGACACAGCCACCTTGTTGTTGTGGCTACCATGAGTACTGTAGACAGGGAATGACACAGTCACCTTGTTGTTGTGGCTACCATGAGTACTGTAGACAGGGAATGACACTGTCACCTTGTTGTTGGTGCTACTATGAGTACTGTAGACAGGGAATGACACAGCCACCTTGTTGTTGTGGCTACCATGAGTACTGTAGACAGGGAATGCCACAGCCACCTTGTTGTTGTGGCTACTATGAGTACTGTAGACAGTGAATGACACAGCCACATTGTTGTTGTGGCTACCATGAGTACTGTAGACAGGGAATGACACAGCCACCTTGTTGTTGGTGCTACCATGAGTACTGTAGACAGGGAATGACACAGCCACCTTGTTGTTGTGGTTATCATGAGTACTGTAGACAGGGAATGACACTGTCACCTTGTTGTTGTAGCTACCATGAGTACGGTACACAGGGAATGACACAGCCATCTTGTTGTTGTAGCTACCATGAGAACTGTACACAGGGAATGACACAGCCACCTTGTTGTTGTGACTACCATGAGTACTACAGACAGGGAATGACACAGCCACCTTGTTGTTGTGGCTACCATGAGTACTGTAGACAGGGAATGACACAGCCACCTTGTTGTTGTGACTACCATGAGTACTACAGACAGGGAATGACACAGCCACCTTGTTGTTGTGGCTACCATGAGTTCTGTAGACATGGAATGCCACAGCCACCTTGTTGTTGTGGCTACCATGAGTACTGTAGACAGGGAATGACACTGTCACCTTGTTGTTGGCTCTACCATGACAGGGAATGACACAGACACCTTGTTGTTGTGGCTACCATGAGTACTGTAGACAGGGAATGACACAGCCACCTTGTTGTTGTGACTACCATGAGTTCTGTAGACAGGGAATGACACAGCCACCATGTTGTTGTGACTGCCATGAGTACTGTAGACAGGGAATGACACAGCCACCTTGTTGTTGTGACTACCATGAGTACAGTAGACAGGGAATGACACAGCCACCTTGTTGTTGTGGCTACAATGAGTACTGTAGACAGGGAATGACACAGCCACCTTGTTGTTGTGGCTACCATGAGTTCTGTAGACAGGGAATGACACAGCCACCTTGTTGTTGTGGCTACCATGAGTACTGTATACAGGGAATGACACAGCCACCTTGTTGTTGTGGCTACCATGAGTACTGTAGACAGGGAATGACACAGCCACCTTGTTGTTGTGGCTACCATAAGTGCTGTTTAGGGAATGACACAGCCACCTTGTTGTTGTGGCTACCATGAGTACTACAGACAGGGAATGACACAGTCACCATGTTGTTGTGACTGCCATGAGTACTACAGACAGGGAATGACACAGCCACCTTGATGTTGTGGTTATCATGAGTACTGTAGACAGGGAATGACACTGTCACCATGTTGTTGTGACTGCCATGAGTACTACAGACAGGGAATGACACAGCCACCTTGATGTTGTGGGTATCATGAGTACTGTAGACAGGGAATGACACTGTCACCTTGTTGTTGTGACTGCCATGAGTACTACAGACAGGGAATGACACAGCCACCTTGTTGTTGTGGTTATCATGAGTACTGTAGACAGGGAATGACACAGCAACCTTGTTGTTGTGGCTACCATGAGTACTACAGACAGGGAATGACACAGCCACCTTGATGTTATGGCTACCATGCGTACTGTAGACAGGGAATGACACAGCCACCTTGTTGTTGTGGCTACCATGAGTACTACAGACAGGGAATGACACAGTCACCTTGTTGTTGTGGCTACCATGAGTACTACAGACAGGGAATGACACAGCCACCTTGTTGTTGTGGTTATCATGAGTACTACAGATAGGGAATGACACAGTCACCTTGTTGTTGTGGCTACCATGAGTACTGTAGACAGGGAATGACACAGACACCTTGTTGTTGTGGCTACCATGAGTACTGTAGACAGGGAATGACACAGCCACCTTGTTGTTGTGGCTACCATGAGTACTACAGACAGGGAATGACACAGCCACCTTGTTGTTGTGGTTATCATGAGTACTACAGATAGGGAATGACACAGCCACCTTGTTGTTGTGACTACCATGAGTACTACAGACAGGGAATGACACAGTCACCTTGTTGTTGTGGCTACCATGAGTACTACAGACAGGGAATGACACAGCCACCTTGTTGTGGCTACCATGAGTACTGTAGACAGGGAATGACACAGACAGCTTGTTGTTGTGGATACCATGAGCATTGTACACAGGGAATGACACAGCCACCTTGTTGTTGTGGCTACCATGAGTACTGTACACAGGGAATGACACAGCCACCTTGTTGTTGTGGCTACCATGAGTACTGTATACAGGGAATGACACAGCCACCTTGTTGTTGTGGCTACCATGAGTACTGTAGACAGGGAATGACACAGCCACCTTGTTGTTGTGGCTACCATAAGTGCTGTTTAGGGAATGACACAGCCACCTTGTTGTTGTGGCTACCATGAGTACTACAGACAGGGAATGACACAGTCACCATGTTGTTGTGACTGCCATGAGTACTACAGACAGGGAATGACACAGCCACCTTGATGTTGTGGTTATCATGAGTACTGTAGACAGGGAATGACACTGTCACCATGTTGTTGTGACTGCCATGAGTACTACAGACAGGGAATGACACAGCCACCTTGATGTTGTGGGTATCATGAGTACTGTAGACAGGGAATGACACTGTCACCTTGTTGTTGTGACTGCCATGAGTACTACAGACAGGGAATGACACAGCCACCTTGTTGTTGTGGTTATCATGAGTACTGTAGACAGGGAATGACACAGCAACCTTGTTGTTGTGGCTACCATGAGTACTACAGACAGGGAATGACACAGCCACCTTGATGTTATGGCTACCATGCGTACTGTAGACAGGGAATGACACAGCCACCTTGTTGTTGTGGCTACCATGAGTACTACAGACAGGGAATGACACAGTCACCTTGTTGTTGTGGCTACCATGAGTACTACAGACAGGGAATGACACAGCCACCTTGTTGTTGTGGTTATCATGAGTACTACAGATAGGGAATGACACAGTCACCTTGTTGTTGTGGCTACCATGAGTACTGTAGACAGGGAATGACACAGACACCTTGTTGTTGTGGCTACCATGAGTACTGTAGACAGGGAATGACACAGCCACCTTGTTGTTGTGGCTACCATGAGTACTACAGACAGGGAATGACACAGCCACCTTGTTGTTGTGGTTATCATGAGTACTACAGATAGGGAATGACACAGCCACCTTGTTGTTGTGACTACCATGAGTACTACAGACAGGGAATGACACAGTCACCTTGTTGTTGTGGCTACCATGAGTACTACAGACAGGGAATGACACAGCCACCTTGTTGTGGCTACCATGAGTACTGTAGACAGGGAATGACACAGACACCTTGTTGTTGTGGATACCATGAGCATTGTACACAGGGAATGACACAGCCACCTTGTTGTTGTGGCTACCATGAGTACTGTACACAGGGAATGACACAGCCACCTTGTTGTTGTGGCTACCATGAGTACTGTAGACAGGGAATGACACAGCTACCATGTTGTTGTGGCTACCATAAGTACTGTAGACAGGGAATGACACAGCCACCTTGTTGTTGTGGCTACCATGAGTACTGTAGACAGGGAATGACACAGCTACCATGTTGTTGTGGCTACCATGAGTACTGTACACAGGGAATGATACAGCCACCTTGTTGTTGTGGCTACCATGAGTACTGTACACAGGGAATGATACAGCCACCTTGTTGTTGTGGCTACCATGAGTACTGCACACAGGGAATGATACAGCCACCTTGTTGTTGTGGCTACCATGAGTACTGTAGACAGGGAATGACACAGCCACCTTGTTGTTGTGACTACCATGAGTACTGTAGACAGGGAATGACACAGCCACCTTGTTGTTGTGGCTACCATTAGTACTGTAGACAGGGAATGACACAGCCACCTTGTTGTGGCTACCATGAGTACTGTAGACAGGGAATGACACAGCCACCTTGTTGTTGTGGCTACCATGAGTACTGTAGACATGGAATGCCACAGCCACCTTGTTGTTGTGGCTACCATGAGTACTGTAGACATGGAATGACACAGCCACCTTGTTGTTGTGGCTACCATGAGTACTGTAGACAGGGAATGACACAGACACCTTGTTGTTGTGGATACCATGAGCATTGTACACAGGGAATGACACAGCCACCTTGTTGTTGTGGCTACCATGAGTACTGTAGATATGGAATGACACAGCCACCTTGTTGTTGTGGCTACCATGAGTACTGTAGACATGGAATGACACAGCCACCTTGTTGTTGTGGCTACCATGAGTACTGTAGACAGGGAATGACACAGACACCTTGTTGTTGTGGATACCATGAGCATTGTACACAGGGAATGACACAGCCACCTTGTTGTTGTGGCTACCATGAGTACTGTTTAGGGACCTTGTTGTTGTGACTACCATGAGCACTGTAGACAGGGAATGACACAGCCACCTTGTTGTTGTGACTACCATGAGCACTGTAGACAGGGAATGACACAGCCACCTTATTGTTGTGACTACCATGAGTACTGTTTAGGGAATGACAGCCACCTTGTTGTTGTGACTACCATGAGTACTGTAGACAGGGAATGACACAGCCACCTTGTTGTTGGTGCTACCATGACAGGGAATGACACAGCCACCTTGTTGTTGTGGCTACCATGAGTACTGTAAACAGGGAATGACACAGCCACCTTGTTGTTGTGACTACCATGAGTACTGTAGACAGGGAATGACACAGCCACCTTGTTGTGGCTACCATGAGTACTGTACACAGGGAATGACACAGCCACCTTGTTGTTGTGGCTACCATGAGTACTGTAGATATGGAATGACACAGCCACCTTGTTGTTGTGGCTACCATGAGTACTGTAGACATGGAATGACACAGCCACCTTGTTGTTGTGGCTACCATGAGTACTGTAGACAGGGAATGACACAGACACCTTGTTGTTGTGGATACCATGAGCATTGTACACAGGGAATGACACAGCCACCTTGTTGTTGTGGCTACCATGAGTACTGTTTAGGGACCTTGTTGTTGTGACTACCATGAGCACTGTAGACAGGGAATGACACAGCCACCTTGTTGTTGTGACTACCATGAGCACTGAAGACAGGGAATGACACAGCCACCTTATTGTTGTGACTACCATGAGTACTGTTTAGGGAATGACAGCCACCTTGTTGTTGTGACTACCATGAGTACTGTAGACAGGGAATGACACAGCCACCTTGTTGTTGGTGCTACCATGACAGGGAATGACACAGCCACCTTGTTGTTGTGGCTACCATGAGTACTGTAAACAGGGAATGACACAGCCACCTTGTTGTTGTGACTACCATGAGTACTGTAGACAGGGAATGACACAGCCACCTTGTTGTGGCTACCATGAGTACTGTAGACAGGGAATGACACAGCCACCTTGTTGTTATGGCTACCATGAATACTGTAGACAGGGAATGACACAGCCACCTTGTTGTTGAGGCTACCATGAGTACTGTAGACAGTGAATGACAGCCACCTTGTTGTTGTGGCTACTATGAGTACTGTAGACAGGGAATGACACAGTCACCTTGTTGTTGGTGCTACCATGAGTACTGTAGACAGGGAATGAAACAGCCACCTTGTTGTTGTGACTACCATGAGTACAGTAGACAGGGAATGACACAGCCACCTTGTTGTTGGTGCTACCATGAGTACTGTAGACAGGGAATGACACAGTCACCTTGTTGTTGGTGCTACCATGAGTACTGTAGACAGGGAATGACACAACCACCTTGTTGTTGTGGCTACCATGAGTACTGTAGACAGGGAATGACACAGCCACCTTGTTGTTGTGACTACCATGAGTACAGTAGACTGGGAATGACACAGCCACCTTGTTGTTGGTGCTACCATGACAGGGAATGACACAGCCACCTTGTTGTTGTGGCTACCATGAGTACTGTAGACAGGGAATGACACAGCCACCTTGTTGTTGTGGCTACCATGTGTACTGTACACAGGGAATGATACAGTCACCTTGTTGTTGTGGCTACCATGAGTACTGTAGACATGGAATGACACAGCCACCTTGTTGTTGTGGCTACCATGAGTACTGTACACAGGGAATGACACAGCCACCTTATTGTTGTGGCTACCATGAGTACTACAGACAGGGAATGACACAGCCACCTTGTTGTTGTGGCTACCATGAGTACTGTACACAGGGAATGATACAGCCACCTTGTTGTTGTGGCTACCATGAGTACTGTAGACAGGGAATGATACAGCCACCTTGTTGTTGTGGCTACCATGAGTACTGCACACAGGGAATGATACAGCCACCTTGTTGTTGTGGCTACCATGAGTACTGTAGACAGGGAATGACACAGCCACCTTGTTGTTGTGACTACCATGAGTACTGTAGACAGGGAATGACACAGCCACCTTGTTGTTGTGGCTACCATGAGTACTGTAGACATGGAATGACACAGCCACCTTGTTGTTGTGGCTACCATGAGTACTGTAGACAGGGAATGACACAGCCACCTTGTTGTTGTGGCTACCATGAGTACTGTAGACAGGGAATGACACAGACACCTTGTTGTTGTGGATACCATGAGCATTGTACACAGGAAATGACACAGCCACCTTGTTGTTGTGGCTACCATGAGTACTGTACACAGGGAATGACACAGCCACCTTGTTGTTGTGGCTACCATGAGTACTGTAGACAGGGAATGACACAGCTACCATGTTGTTGTGGCTACCATGAGTACTGTACACAGGGAATGACACAGCCACCTTGTTGTTGTGGCTACCATGAGTACTGTACACAGGGAATGATACAGCAACCTTGTTGTTGGTGCTACCATGAGTACTGTAGACAGGGAATGACACAGCCACCTTGTTGTTGTGGCTACCATGAGTACTGTACACAGGGAATGACACAGCCACCTTGTTGTTGTGGCTACCATGAGTACTGTACACAGGGAATGATACAGCCACCTTGTTGTTGTGGCTACCATGAGTACTGTAGACAGGGAATGATACAGCCACCTTGTTGTTGTGGCTACCATGAGTACTGTACACAGGGAATGATACAGCCACCTTGTTGTTGGTGCTACCATGAGTACTGTACACAGGGAATGACACAGCCACCTTGTTGTTGTGGCTACCATGAGTACTGTACACAGGGAATGACACAGCCACCTTGTTGTTGTGGCTACCATGAGTACTGTACACAGGGAATGATACAGCCACCTTGTTGTTGTGGCTACCATGAGTACTGTAGACAGGGAATGATACAGCCACCTTGTTGTTGTGGCTACCATGAGTACTGCACACAGGGAATGATACAGCCACCTTGTTGTTGTGGCTACCATGAGTACTGTAGACAGGGAATGACACAGCCACCTTGTTGATGTGGCTACAATGAGCACTGTACACAGGGAATGATACAGCCACCTTGTTGTTGTGGCAACCATGAGTACTGTAGACAGGGAATGACACAGCCACCTTGTTGTTGTGGCTACCATGAGTACTGTAGACAGGGAATGACACAGCCACCTTTTTGTTGTGGCCACCATGAGTATTGTAGATAGGGAATGACACAGCCACCTTGTTGTTGTGGCTACCATGAGTACTGTACACAGGGAATGATACAGCCACCTTGTTGTGGCTACCATGAGTACTGTACACAGGGAATGATACAGACACCTTGTTGTGGCTACCATGAGTACTGTAGACAGGGAATGACACAGCCACCTTGTTGTTGTGGCTACCATGAGTACTGTAGACAGGGAATGACACAGCCACCATGTTGTTGTGGCTACCATGAGTACTGTACACAGGGAATGACACCGCCACCTTGTTGTTGTGGCTACCATGAGTACTGTACACAGGGAATGACACAGCCACCTTGTTGTTGTAGCTACCATGAGTACTGTAGACATGGAATGGCACAGCCACCTTGTTGTTGTGGCTACCATGAGTACTGTACACAGGGAATGACACAGCCACCTTGTTGTTGTGACTACCATGAGTACTGTAGACAGGGAATGACACAGCCACCTTGTTGTTGTGGCTACCATGAGTACTGTAGACAGGGAATGACACAGACACCTTGTTGTTGTGGATACCATGAGTATTGTACACAGGGAATGACACAGCCACCTTGTTGTTGTGGCTACCATGAGTACTGTACACAGGGAATGACACAGCCACCTTGTTGTTGTGGCTACCATGAGTACTGTACACAGGGAATGACACAGCCACTTATGTTAGGGCTTTTACTATACTCTGGCCTGGACACAGAGTATTTAGTTTGACAGACGTTCAAAACTACATTTTACAGGTCGTATTATCAAGATATATGCCAGGAAACAAGAAGATTTGAAGGAAGTTGAGAAAAACCAGAACGGGTTTAGAAGTAACGGATCTAGACCGGATCAATCGTTGTCGACCAGATAGCTCAGTTAGTTGAGCGTCTGTCTCGGAGGGCCCGGGGTTCGACCCCTGATGTTGCCGTGCAATATCCCTCTCCTGATACAGTTGAAATGAAAGCAGCATATTGGTTTGGACATTTTTCATCCCCGACCAGCAGAGGTTTAATAATAACGGTTCAATGAATACATTATAATTGATTAATAATACAACATTCTACAGTTTCTAAAACTGCCAAAACACGTACCCATTTACAGCTTAGTAGAATGGAACAAGCAGAGTAAAGGATCTTGCACAAGAATACAACACAAGTGCCGTGACTGGGACTCGAAACTCGCGACCCTTCGTTCACGAGCCCGACGTCCTACCATGAGCATGGCGTCCTACCATGAGCATGGCGTCCTACCATGAGCATGGCGTCCTACCACTAGACCACCATACCTCTAATGAACATTATATTACCGTTACAGGACCGACATCGACGAACTGGTGTTTATATCATAAATTATACATATATTACACTGGAGGGCAGCGACAACAACTTTTTATTTAGTTTTAAAAAGAGAGAAATAAGAATCCCCTCCGTACGTTTGCTTTACAAAGATAATGTGTACAATGTAACAAAAACTGTGACCTAATTAGATGTTTACGGGGACCATATCCATTCAGTCTCCGGGGTGACAATTTGACCGGAAATCGATCTTAATTCCAGAAACATCCAACATCACCCTAGACACACTAGGATAGGCCCACCAATACCAAAAGCAAGAAAGTCTTGGTTTTCTTTGATCTTAATGGTTTTTTAATCCCTGATACGAATTCCTGCGTTTGATGGACGGCCGTTAGATGGCCGTAAATATTTATGATAGACGGTCAGACAGAGCCTGCACCGAGCCTTGTTTGTGTTGGGGGCATAAATATGATCAAATCCATCGATTACAACTCTAAGACAGAAACTCACGAGCTGTCGAAACCAAGATCAGCTAACGTGATCACGGAGGCGCTTATATTAACCCATACGTGTCAAGCATCTGAGCCGCTGGAAATGTGAAGAGCAATAACATTTTTTTGGAAAATAGAAAAAATGGTAAACATCACCTTTATCTAGTACTCCTTCAGAGTTACGTGTAACATACAACACTGTTGGGGATTTATGACAGATTTGCTGTTTAATATATGGCAGGATGCTTTTGAATGACTTTAATATATTTCTTCATTTTAAATTATTAATGAAGTTTGATATGAAAGGCATAATTTTCATCAATCTCACTTATTACAACTGAACTTCAGGCAATTAGAAAGCAAATACCATTGTGTTTAGATTTGTTGGGAAGGAAATGAACGGTGACGCCTAAAATATATTTACACTGAAGAAAAGTTCAGGTGTACCTCAATATGACGGGTATTAGTGTGTCTCGTTTGTTACCTGACATAGATATGTATGATGTTATAACAGACCCAGATACATGTTGTATGTACTGCTCACAGGGATATTCATCAAATAATATACCAGGACATATTGACCAATTTTAGACCAGTTATGAACATTTAAATTATACAACACTGTATTGTCTGATCCCATTGTTGGCTTACTGTAAATTGTAGGTGATGCATTTTCTTCCATTTACACAACAATGGGTATATTCAGTTGACAAAGGATTCCTAGCACAAAGGATTCAAGTTTTGCTCCAATACAGACAGAACAGCATTATCAATATTTACCTTTACTTGTATTCACTAAAATTCAATTCCCAGATTTTCCGAAAGAAAAAGGATATACAAGCTTTATTTATAGTTTCCTAATTTGGCTCGGCCTTTTTGCACAAACAGGGTCCATACTCTTTGTCCATAAACAAGGAGTTTCCTTATCACAAAATGACCCAAACAAATGTAAACTCCATCGCGCTGCCCAGAACAATGTTAACTCCATTGTCTGCCAGACCAATGTTAACTCCATTACCCTGCCCAGAACAATGTTAGCTCCATTACCCTGCCCAGAACAATGTTAACTCTATGGCCCTGCCCAGAACAATATTAACTCCATTGCCCTGCCCAGAACAATGTTAACTCTATTGTCCTGCCCAGAACAATATTAACTCTATGGCCCTGCCCAGAACAATATTAACTCCATTACCCTGCCCAGAACAATGTTAACTCTATGGCCCTGCCCAGAACAATATTAACTCCATTGCCCTGCCCAGAACAATGTTAACTCTATGGCCCTGCCCAGAACAATATTAACTCCATTGCCCTACCAAGAACAATGTTAACTCTATTGCCCTGCCACAACAATATTAACTCCACTACGCTACCAATTATACCTCAGAAATGAGCAAAATTGTTGCAGTGTTTGACTAAGAAATACATTGGGGAAGATTTTTTGTTAAATGCAATGCATAATCATAATTTTGACATATTATTTTGGAAATGATGACTTATTTTGCATTGATATTTCGATAATATGAAGGAAACATTCGGTCACTGGGCATGATTATAACATGCCTTGTTAAGGGGTAAGGCTAGTTCCGAAAGATCGACTTTTAACATGCAGATCCATCTCCCATAAAAGTGACGAACGGACAACGAGCGATAAATGGACGAAACCTATGGAAGGACAACGAACGCCGTCATATTGTTTCAGCTGTCTATAAAACAACGTGAACGACGGAAGAAGAATGTAAACAAAATGTTGATTTATCATTGTATCAACGGTGATTTAAATGTGCTAAAAATTAATAGCTTCAGGAAATTATATCATTTTCAAATTGATACCGTACTTACAGGATATTTTCAACAATCTTTCCTCTGCTTTTAAATCTGAAAGAAAAGAAATAAAAGCATTACAATTCCGTCTTATCTCATTAAATACATCACGTAATAATTTCAAGCGAAAAACCATACATATTACATCACAGTACGTATAAACATCCATATGGTATGATAGAAAATTCCAGTACAGTACTGTATCACCCTACACAAATCACAGTACAGTATCACACTACACTTCACAATACAGTATCACTCTACACACATCACAGTACAGTATCACACTACACACATCACAGTACAGTATCACACTACATACATCACAGTACAGTATCACACTACACATCACAGTACAGTATCACACTACACACATCACAGTACAGTATCACACTACACACATCACAGTACAGTATCACACTACATACATCACAGTACAGTATCACATTACACACATCACATTACAGTATCACACTACACACATCACAGTACAGTATCACACTACACATCACAGTACAGTATCACACTACACACATCACAGTACAGTATCACACTACACACATCACAGTACTGTATCACACTACACATAACAGTACAGTATCACACTACACATCACAGTACAGTATCACACTACATACATCACAGTACAGTATCACACTACACACATCACAGTACAGTATCACACTACACATCACAGTACAGTATCACACTACATACATCACAGTACAGTATCACACTACACATCACAATACAGTATCACACTCCACATCACAGACAAGTATCACACTACACATCACAGTACAGTATCACACTAAGCACATCACAGTACAGTATCACACTACACACATCGCAGTACAGTATCACTCTACATACATCACAGGATAGTATCACACTACACACATCACAGTACAGTATCACACTACACATCACAGTACAGTATCACACTAAGCACATCACAGTACAGTATCACACTACACACAAAACAGTACAGTATCACACTAAACATCACAGTACAGTATCACACTACACACATCACAGTACAGTATCACACTACATACATCACAGGATAGTATCACACTACACACATCACAGTACAGTATCACACTACAAACATCACAGTAGAGTATCACACTACACACATCACAGTACAGTATCACACTCCACATCACAGACAAGTATCACACTACACACATCACAGTACAGTATCACATTACACACATCACAGTACAGTATCAAACTACATATCACAGTATAGTATCACACTACACATCACAGTACAGTATCACATTACACACATCACAGTACAGTATCAAACTACATATCACAGTATAGTATCACACTACACATCACAGTACAATATCACACTACATACATCACAGTACAATATCACACTACACATCACAGTACAGTATCACACTACATACATCACAGTACAGTATCACACTACATACATCACAGTACAGTATCACACTACACATCACAGTACAGTATCACACTACACACATCACAGTACAGTATCACAGTACATACATCACAGTACAGTATCACACTAAACACATCACAGTACAGTATCACACTACACATCACAGTACAATATCACACTACATATCACAGTACAGTATCACACTACACATCACAGTACAGTATCACACTACACACATCACAGTACAGTATCACACTACATATATCACAGTACAGTATCACACTACATGCATCACAGTACAGTATCACACTACAAACATCACAGTACAGTATCACACTACACACATCACAGTACAGTATCACACTCCACATCACAGAAAAGTATCACACTACATATCACAGTATAGTATCACACTACACATCACAGTACAATATCACACTACATACATCACAGTACAGTATCACACTACACATCACAGTACAGTATCACACTACATACATCACAGTACAGTATCACACTACACCTCATAGTACAGTATCACACTACACATCACAGTACAGTATCACACTACATACATCACAGTACAGTATCACACTACACACATCACAGTACAGTATCACACTACACACATCACAGTACAGTATCACACTACACATCACAGTACAGTATCACACTACACATCACAGTACAGTATCACACTACATACATCACAGTACAGTATCACACTACACATCACAGTACAGTATCACACTACACATCACAGTACAGTATCACACTACACATCACAGTACAGTATCACACTACACATCACAGTACAGTATCACACTACATACATCACAGTACAGTATCACACTACACATCACAGTACAGTATCACACTACATACATCACAGTACAGTATCACACTACACATCACAGTACAGTATCGTATCACACTAAACATCACAGTACAGTATCACACTACACATCACAGTACAGTATCACACTACACACATCACAGTACAGTATCACACTACACATCACAGAACAGTATCACACTACATACATCACAGTACAGTATCACACTACACACATCACAGTTCAGTATCACACTACTCACATCACAGTACAGTATCACACTACACACATCACAGTTCAGTATCACACTACACACATCACAGTACAGTATCACACTACATACATCACAGTACAGTATCACACTAAGCACATCACAGTACAGTATCACACTACATACATCACAGTACAGTATCACACTACACACATCACAGTACAGTATCACACTACAAACATCACAGTACAGTATCACACTACACACATCACAGTACAGTATCACACTCCACATCACAGAAAAGTATCACACTACACACATCACAGTACAGTATCACATTACACACATCACAGTACAGTATCAAACTACATATCACAGTATAGTATCACACTACACATCACAGTACAGTATCACATTACATACATCACAGTACAGTATCACACTACACATCACAGTACAGTATCACAGTACATACATCACAGTACAGTATCACACTAAACACATCACAGTACAGTATCACACTACACATCACAGTACAGTATCACACTACATATCACAGTACAGTATCACACTACACATCACAGTACAGTATCACACTACATATATCACAGTACAGTATCACACTACATGCATCACAGTACAGTATCAAACTACACATCACAGTACAGTATCACACTACATATCACAGTACAGTATCACACTACACATCACAGTACAGTATCACACTACACATCACAGTACAGTATCACACTACACCTCATAGTACAGTATCACACTACACCTCATAGTACAGTATCACACTACACATCACAGTACAGTATCACACTACACATCACAGTACAGTATCACACTAAACACATCACAGTACAGTATCACACTACACATCACAGTACAGTATCACACTACATATCACAGTACAGTATCACACTACACATCACAGTACAGTATCACACTACATATATCACAGTACAGTATCACACTACATGCATCACAGTACAGTATCAAACTACACATCACAGTACAGTATCACACTACATATCACAGTACAGTATCACACTACACATCACAGTACAGTATCACACTACACATCACAGTACAGTATCACACTACACCTCATAGTACAGTATCACACTACACATCACAGTACAGTATCACACTACACATCACAGTACAGTATCACACTACACACATCACAGTACAGTATCACACTACACACAACACAGTACAGTATCACACTACATACATCACAGTACAGTATCACACTACACACATCACAGTACAGTATCACACTACACACATCACAGTACAGTATCACACTACACATCACAGTACAGTATCACACTACATACATCACAGTACAATATCACACTACACACATCACAGTACAGTATCACACTACATACATCACAGTACAGTATCACACTACACATCACAGTACAGTATCACACTACATACATCACAGTACAGTATCACACTACACATCACAGTACAGTATCACACTACACACATCACAGTACAGTATCACACTACACATCACAGTACAGTATCACACTATATACATCACAGTACAGTATCACACTAAACATCACAGTACAGTATCACACTACACATCACAGTACAATATCACACTACATACATCACAGTACAGTATCACACTACACATCACAGTACAGTATCACACTACATACATCACAGTACAGTATCACACTACACATCACAGTACAGTATCACACTACACACATCACAGTACAGTATCACACTACATACATCACAGTACAGTATCACACTACACACATCACGGTACAGTATCACACTACACACATCACAGTACAGTATCACACTACACATCACAGTACAGTATCACACTACACATCACAGTACAGTATCACACTACATACATCACAGTACAGTATCACACTACACATCACAGTACAGTATCACACTACATACATCACAGTACAGTATCACACTACACATCACAGTACAGTATCACACTACATACATCACAGTACAGTATCACACTAAACATCACAGTACAGTATCACACTACACATCACAGTACAGTATCACACTACACACATCACAGTACAGTATCACACTACACATCACAGAACAGTATCACACTACATACATCACAGTACAGTATCACACTACACACATCACAGTTCAGTATCACACTACTCACATCACAGTACAGTATCACACTGCACACATCACAGTTCAGTATCACACTACTCACATCACAGTACAGTATCACACTACATACATCACAGTACAGTATCACACTAAGCACATCACAGTACAGTATCACACTACATACATCACAGTACAGTATCACACTACACACATCACAGTACAGTATCACACTACAAACATCACAGTACAGTATCACACTACACACATCAAAGTACAGTATCACACTCCACATCACAGAGAAGTATCACACTACACACATCACAGTACAGTATCACATTACACACATCACGGTACAGTATCAAACTACATATCACAGTATAGTATCACACTACACATCACAGTACAGTATCACATTACATACATCACAGTACAGTATCACACTACACATCACAGTACAGTATCACAGTACATACATCACAGTACAGTATCACACTAAACACATCACAATACAGTATCACACTACACATCACAGTACAGTATCACACTACATATCACAGTACAGTATCACACTACACATCACAGTACAGTATCACACTACATATATCACAGTACAGTATCACACTACATGCATCACAGTACAGTATCAAACTACACATCACAGTACAGTATCACACTACATATCACAGTACAGTATCACACTACACATCACAGTACAGTATCACACTACACATCACAGTACAGTATCACACTACATACATCACAGTACAGTATCACACTACACCTCATAGTACAGTATCACACTACACATCACAGTAAAGTATCACACTACACATCACAGTACAGTATCACACTACACACATCACAGTACAGTATCACACTACACACATCACAGTACAGTATCACACTACATACATCACAGTACAGTATCACACTACACACATCACAGTACAGTATCACACTACACACATCACAGTACAGTATCACACTACACATCACAGTACAGTATCACACTACATACATCACAGTACAATATCACACTACATACATCACAGTACAGTATCACACTACACATCACAGTACAGTATCACACTACATACATCACAGTACAGTATCACACTACACATCACAGTACAGTATCACACTACACACATCACAGTACAGTATCACACTACATACATCACAGTACAGTATCACACTACACATCACAGTACAGTATCACACTACACACATCACAGTACAATATCACACTACACACATCACAGTACAGTATCACACTACACATCACAGTACAGTATCACACTACACATCACAGTACAGTATCACACTACACATCACAGTACAGTATCACACTACATACATCACAGTACAGTATCACACTACACATCACAGTACAGTATCACACTACACATCACAGTACAGTATCACACTACACATCACAGTACAGTATCACACTACACATCACAGTACAGTATCACACTACATACATCACAGTACAGTATCACACTACACATCACAGTACAGTATCACACTACATACATCACAGTACAGTATCACACTACACATCACAGTACAGTATCACACTACATACATCACAGTACAGTATCACACTAAACATCACAGTACAGTATCACACTACACATCACAGTACAGTATCACACTACACACATCACAGTACAGTATCACACTACACATCACAGAACAGTATCACACTACATACATCACAGTACAGTATCACACTACACACATCACAGTTCAGTATCACACTACTCACATCACAGTACAGTATCACACTACACACATCACAGTGCAGTATCACACTACATACATCACAGTACAGTATCACACTAAACATCACAGTACAGTATCACACTACACATCACAGTACAGTATCACACTACACGCATCACAGTACAGTATCACACTACACATCACAGAACAGTATCACACTACATACATCACAGTACAGTATCACACTACACACATCACAGTTCAGTATCACACTACTCACATCACAGTACAGTATCACACTAAACACATCACAGTACAGTATCACACTAAACACATCACAGTACAGTATCACACTACACACATCACAGTACAGTATCACACTCCACATCACAGTACAGTATCACACTACACACATCACAGTACAGTATCACACTACACACATCACAGTACAGTATCACACTACACACATCACAGTACAGTATCACACTACACACATCACAGTACAGTATCACACTACAAACATCACAGTACAGTATCACATTTCACATCACAGTACAGTATCACATTTCACATCACAGTACAGTATCACACTACACACATCACATTACAGTATCACAACACACATCACAGTACAGTATCACACTACACATCACAGTACAGTATCACACTTCACACATCACAGTACTGTATCACACTACACATAACAGTACAGTATCACACTACACACATCACAGTACAGTATCACACTACACACATCACAGTACAGTATCACATTTCACATCACAGTACAGTATCACACTACACACATCACATTACAGTATCACAACACACATCACAGTACAGTATCACACTACACATCACAGTACAGTATCACACTTCACACATCACAGTACTGTATCACAATACACATAACAGTACAGTATCACACTACTCACATCACAGTACAGTATCACACTAAACACATCACAGTACAGTATCACACTAAACACATCACAGTACAGTATCACACTACACACATCACAGTACAGTATCACACTACACACATCACAGTACAGTATCACACTACACACATCACAGTACAGTATCACACTACAGACATCACAGTACAGTATCACACTAAACACATCACAGTACAGTATCACACTACAAACATCACAGTACAGTATCACATTTCACATCACAGTACAGTATCACATTTCACATCACAGTACAGTATCACACTACACACATCACATTACAGTATCACAACACACATCACAGTACAGTATCACACTACACATCACAGTACAGTATCACACTTCACACATCACAGTACTGTATCACACTACACATAACAGTACAGTATCACACTACACACATCACAGTACAGTATCACACTACACACATCTCAGTACAGTATCACACTGCACACATCACAGTACAGTATCACACTGCACACATCACAGTACAGTATCACACTACACATCACAGTACAGTATCACACTGCACACATCACAGTACAGTATCACACTACACACATCACAGTACAGTATCACACTACACATCACAGTACAGTATCACATTGCACACATCACAGTACAGTATCACACTACACACATCACAGTACAGTATCACACTACACACATCACAGTACAGTATCACACTGCACACATCACAGTACAGTATCACACTACGCACATCACAGTACAGTATCACACTACACATCACAGTACAGTATCACACTGCACACATCACAGTACAGTATCACACTGCACACATCACAGTACAGTATCATACTACACACATCACAGTACAGTATCACACTACACATCACAGTACAGTATCATACTACACACATCACAGTACTGTATCACACTACACATAACAGTACAGTATCACACTGCACACATCACAGTACAGTATCACACTGCACACATCACAGTACAGTATCACACTGCACACATCACAGTACAGTATCACACTACACACATCACAGTACAGTATCACATTACACACATTACAGTACAGTATCACACTGCACACATCACAGTACAGTATCACACTACAAACATCACAGTACAGTATCACACTACACATCACAGTACAGTATCACACTTCACACAAAACAGTACAGTATCACACTACACATCACAGTACAGTATCACACTACACACATCATAGTACAGTATCACACTACACATATCACAGTACAGTATCACACTACATACATCACAGTACAGTATCACATTTCACATCACAGTACAGTATCACATTTCACATCACAGTACAGTATCACACTACACACATCACATTACAGTATCACACTACACATCACAGTACAGTATCACACTACACATCACAGTACAGTATCACACTACACACATCACAGTACTGTATCACACTACACATCACAGTACAGTATCACACTACACACATCACAGTACAGTATCACACTACACACATCTCAGTACAGTATCACACTGCACACATCACAGTACAGTATCACACTACACACATCACAGTACAGTATCACACTACACATCACAGTACAGTATCACACTGCACACATCACAGTACAGTATCACACTACACACATCACATTACAGTATCACACTACACATCACAGTACAGTATCACACTACACATCACAGTACAGTATCACACTACACACATCACAGTACTGTATCACACTACACATCACAGTACAGTATCACACTACACACATCACAGTACAGTATCACACTACACACATCTCAGTACAGTATCACACTGCACACATCACAGTACAGTATCACACTACACACATCACAGTACAGTATCACACTACACATCACAGTACAGTATCACACTGCACACATCACAGTACAGTATCACACTACACACATCACAGTACAGTATCACACTACACATCACAGTACAGTATCACATTGCACACATCACAGTACAGTATCACACTACACATCACAGTACAGTATCACACTTCACACATCACAGTACTGTATCACACTACACATAACAGTACAGTATCACACTACACACATCACAGTACAGTATCACACTACACACATCTCAGTACAGTATCACACTGCACACATCACAGTACAGTATCACACTGCACACATCACAGTACAGTATCACACTACACATCACAGTACAGTATCACACTGCACACATCACAGTACAGTATCACACTACACACATCACAGTACAGTATCACACTACACATCACAGTACAGTATCACATTGCACACATCACAGTACAGTATCACACTACACACATCACAGTACAGTATCACACTACACACATCACAGTACAGTATCACACTGCACACATCACAGTACAGTATCACACTACGCACATCACAGTACAGTATCACACTACACATCACAGTACAGTATCACACTGCACACATCACAGTACAGTATCACACTGCACACATCACAGTACAGTATCATACTACACACATCACAGTACAGTATCACACTACACATCACAGTACAGTATCATACTACACACATCACAGTACTGTATCACACTACACATAACAGTACAGTATCACACTGCACACATCACAGTACAGTATCACACTGCACACATCACAGTACAGTATCACACTGCACACATCACAGTACAGTATCACACTACACACATCACAGTACAGTATCACATTACACACATTACAGTACAGTATCACACTGCACACATCACAGTACAGTATCACACTACAAACATCACAGTACAGTATCACACTACACATCACAGTACAGTATCACACTTCACACAAAACAGTACAGTATCACACTACACATCACAGTACAGTATCACACTACACACATCATAGTACAGTATCACACTACACATATCACAGTACAGTATCACACTACATACATCACAGTACAGTATCACATTTCACATCACAGTACAGTATCACATTTCACATCACAGTACAGTATCACACTACACACATCACATTACAGTATCACACTACACATCACAGTACAGTATCACACTACACATCACAGTACAGTATCACACTACACACATCACAGTACTGTATCACACTACACATCACAGTACAGTATCACACTACACACATCACAGTACAGTATCACACTACACACATCTCAGTACAGTATCACACTGCACACATCACAGTACAGTATCACACTACACACATCACAGTACAGTATCACACTACACATCACAGTACAGTATCACACTGCACACATCACAGTACAGTATCACACTACACACATCACATTACAGTATCACACTACACATCACAGTACAGTATCACACTACACATCACAGTACAGTATCACACTACACACATCACAGTACTGTATCACACTACACATCACAGTACAGTATCACACTACACACATCACAGTACAGTATCACACTACACACATCTCAGTACAGTATCACACTGCACACATCACAGTACAGTATCACACTACACACATCACAGTACAGTATCACACTACACATCACAGTACAGTATCACACTGCACACATCACAGTACAGTATCACACTACATACATCACAGTACAGTATCACACTACACATCACAGTACAGTATCACATTGCACACATCACAGTACAGTATCACACTACACACATCACAGTACAGTATCACACTGCACACATCACAGTACAGTATCACACTGCACACATCACAGTACAGTATCACACTGCACACATCATAGTACAGTATCACACTACACACATCACAGTACAGTACCACACTACACATCACAGAACAGTACCACACTGCACACATCACAGTACAGTATTACACTACACACATCACAGTACAGTATCACACTACACATCACAGTACAGTATCACATTGCACACATCACAGTACAGTATCACACTACACACATCACAGTACAGTATCACACTACACATCACAGTACAGTATCACACTACACACATCACAGTACAGTATCACACTACACACATCACAGTACAGTATCACACAACACACATCACAGTACAGTATCACACTACACATCACAGTACAGTATCACACTACACACATCACAGTACAGTATCACACTACACATCACAGTACAGTATCACACTACACATCACAGTACAGTATCACACTACACACATCACAGTACAGTATCACACTACACACATCACAGTACAGTATCACACTACACACATCACAGTACAGTATCACACTACACATCACAGTACAGTATCATACTACACACATCACAGTACAGTGTCACACTACACATCACAGTACAGTATCACACTACACACATCACAGTACAGTATCACACTACACATCACAGTACAGTATCACACTACACACATCACAGTACAGTATCACACTACACATCACAGTACAGTATCACACTACACACATCACAGTACAGTATCACACTACACATCACAGTACAGTATCACACTACACACATCATAGTACAGTATCACACTACACACATCACAGTACAGTATCACACTACACATCACAGTACAGTATCACACTACACATCACAGTACAGTATCACACTACACACATCATAGTACAGTATCACACTACACATCACAGTACAGTATCACACTACACATCACAGTACAGTTTCACACTACACACATCACAGTACAGTATCACACTACACATCACAGTACAGTATCACACTACACACATCACAGTACAGTATCACACTACACACATCACAGTACAGTATCACACTACACACATCACAGTACAATATCACACTACACACATCACAGTACAGTATCACACTACACACATCACAGTACAGTATCACACTGCACACATCACAGTACAGTATCACACTACGCACATCACAGTACAGTATCACACTACACATCACAGTACAGTATCACACTGCACACATCACAGTACAGTATCACACTGCACACATCACAGTACAGTATCATACTACACACATCACAGTACAGTATCACACTACACATCACAGTACAGTATCATACTACACACATCACAGTACTGTATCACACTACACATAACAGTACAGTATCACACTGCACACATCACAGTACAGTATCACACTGCACACATCACAGTACAGTATCACACTACACACATCACAGTACAGTATCACACTACACATCACAGTACAGTATCACATTGCACACATCACAGTACAGTATCACACTACACACATCACAGTACAGTATCACACTACACACATCACAGAACAGTATCACACTGCACACATCACAGTACAGTATCACACTACGCACATCACAGTACAGTATCACACTACACATCACAGTACAGTATCACACTGCACACATCACAGTACAGTATCACACTGCACACATCACAGTACAGTATCATACTACACACATCACAGTACAGTATCACACTACACATCACAGTACAGTATCATACTACACACATCACAGTACTGTATCACACTACACATAACAGTACAGTATCACACTGCACACATCACAGTACAGTATCACACTGCACACATCACAGTACAGTATCACACTGCACACATCACAGTACAGTATCACACTACACACATCACAGTACAGTATCACATTACACACATTACAGTACAGTATCACACTGCACACATCACAGTACAGTATCACACTACAAACATCACAGTACAGTATCACACTACGCATCACAGTACAGTATCACACTTCACACAAAACAGTACAGTATCACACTACACATCACAGTGTAGTATCACACTACACACATCATAGTACAGTATCACACTACACATATCACAGTACAGTATCACACTACATACATCACAGTACAGTATCACATTTCACATCACAGTACAGTATCACATTTCACATCACAGTACAGTATCACACTACACACATCACATTACAGTATCACACTACACATCACAGTACAGTATCACACTACACATCACAGTACAGTATCACACTACACACATCACAGTACTGTATCACACTACACATCACAGTACAGTATCACACTACACACATCACAGTACAGTATCACACTACACACATTTCAGTACAGTATGACACTGCACACATCACAGTACAGTATCACACTACACACATCACAGTACAGTATCACACTACACATCACAGTACAGTATCACACTGCACACATCACATTACAGTATCACACTACACACATCACATTACAGTATCACACTACACATCACAGTACAGTATCACACTACACATCACAGTACAGTATCACACTACACACATCACAGTACAGTATCACACTGCACACATCACAGTACAGTATCACACTACACACATCACAGTACAGTATCACACTACACATCACAGTACAGTATCACACTGCACACATCACAGTACAGTATCACACTACACACATCACAGTACAGTATCACACTAAACATCACAGTACAGTATCACATTGCACACATCACAGTACAGTATCACACTACATACATCACAGTACAGTATCACACTAAACATCACAGTACAGTATCACATTGCACACATCACAGTACAGTATCATACTACACACATCACAGTACTGTATCACACTACACATAACAGTACAGTATCCCACTGCACACATCACAGTACAGTATCACACTACACACATCACAGTACAGTATCACACTACACACATCACAGTACAGTATCACACTACACATCACAGTACAGTATCACATTGCACACATCACAGTACAGTATCACACTACACACATCACAGTACAGTATCACACTACACACATCACAGTACAGTATCACACTGCACACATCACAGTACAGTATCACACTACGCACATCACAGTACAGTATCACACTACACATCACAGTACAGTATCACACTGCACATATCACAGTACAGTATCACACTGCACACATCACAGTACAGTATCACATTACACACATCACAGTACAGTATCACACTGCACACATCACAGTACAGTATCACACTACACACATCACAGTACTGTATCACACTACACATAACAGTACAGTATCACACTTCACACAAAACAGTACAGTATCACACTACACATCACAGTACAGTATCACACTACACACATCATAGTACAGTATCACACTACACATATCACAGTACAGTATCACACTACATACATCACAGTACAGTATCACATTTCACATCACAGTACAGTATCACATTTCACATCACAGTACAGTATCACACTACACACATCACATTACAGTATCACACTACACATCACAGTACAGTATCACACTACACATCACAGTACAGTATCACACTACACACATCACAGTACTGTATCACACTACACATCACAGTACAGTATCACACTACACACATCACAGTACAGTATCACACTACACACATTTCAGTACAGTATCACACTGCACACATCACAGTACAGTATCACACTACACATCACAGTACAGTATCACACTACACATCACAGTACAGTATCACACTGCACACATCACAGTACAGTATCACACTACACACATCACATTACAGTATCACACTACACATCACAGTACAGTATCACACTACACATCACAGTACAGTATCACACTACACACATCACAGTACTGTATCACACTACACATCACAGTACAGTATCACACTACACACATCACAGTACAGTATCACACTACACACATCTCAGTACAGTATCACACTGCACACATCACAGTACAGTATCACACTACACACATCACAGTACAGTATCACACTACACATCACAGTACAGTATCACACTGCACACATCACAGTACAGTATCACACTACACACATCACAGTACAGTATCACACTACACATCACAGTACAGTATCACATTGCACACATCACAGTACAGTATCACACTACACACATCACAGTACAGTATCACACTGCACACATCACAGTACAGTATCACACTGCACACATCACAGTACAGTATCACACTGCACACATCACAGTACAGTATCACACTACACACATCACAGTACAGTACCACACTACACATCACAGTACAGTATCACACTGCACACATCACAGTACAGTATTACACTACACACATCACAGTACAGTATCACACTACACATCACAGTACAGTATCACACTACACATCACAGTACAGTATCACACTGCACACATCACAGTACAGTATCACACTACACACATCACAGTACAGTATCACACTACACATCACAGTACAGTATCACACTACACACATCACAGTACAGTATCACACTACACATCACAGTACAGTATCACACTACACACATCACAGTACAGTATCACACTACACACATCACAGTACAGTATCACACAACACACATCACAGTACAGTATCACACTACACATCACAGTACAGTATCACACTACACACATCACAGTACAGTATAACACTACACATCACAGTACAGTATCACACTACACATCACAGTACAGTATCACACTACACACATCATAGTACAGTATCACACTACACATCACAGTACAGTATCACACTACACATCACAGTACAGTTTCACACTACACACATCACAGTACAGTATCACACTACACATCACAGTACAGTATCACACTACACACATCACAGTACAGTATCACACTACACACATCACAGTACAGTATCACACTACACACATCACAGTACAATATCACACTACACACATCACAGTACAGTATCACACTACACACATCACAGTACAGTATCACACTACACATCACAGTACAGTATCACACTACACACATCGCAGTACAGTATCACACTACACATCACAGTACAGTATCACACTACACATCACAGTACAGTATCACACTACACACATCACAGTACTGTATCACACTACACACATCACAGTACAGTATCACACTACACATCACAGTACAGTATCACACTACACACATCACAGTACAGTATCACACTACACATCACAGTACAGTATCACACTACACACATCACAGTACAGTATCACACTACACATCACAGTACAGTATCACACTACACACATCACAGTACAGTATCACACTACACACATTACAGTACAGTATCACACAGCACACATCACAGTACAGTATCACACTACACATCACAGTACAGTATCACACTACACACATCACAGTACAGTATCACACTTCACACATCACAGTACAGTATCACACTGCACACATCACAGTACAGTATCACACTGCACACATCACAGTACAGTATCATACTACACACATCACAGTACAGTATCACACTACACATCACAGTACAGTATCACACTACACACATCACAGTACTGTATCACACTACACATAACAGTACAGTATCACACTAAGCACATCACAGTACAGTATCACACTGCACACATCACAGTACAGTATCACACTGCACACATCACAGTACAGTATCACACTACACACATCACAGTACAGTATCACATTACACACATTACAGTACAGTATCACACTGCACACATCACAGTACAGTATCACACTACAAACATCACAGTACAGTATCACACTACGCATCACAGTACAGTATCACACTTCACACAAAACAGTACAGTATCACACTACACATCACAGTACAGTATCACACTACACACATCATAGTACAGTATCACACTACACATATCACAGTACAGTATCACACTACATACATCACAGTACAGTATCACATTTCACATCACAGTACAGTATCACATTTCACATCACAGTACAGTATCACACTACACATCACAGTACAGTATCACACTACACATCACAGTACAGTATCACACTACACACATCACAGTAGAGTATCACTCTACACATCACAGTACAGTATCACTCTACACATCACAGTACAGTATCACACTACACATCACAGTACAGTATCACACTACACACATCACAGTACAGTATCACACTACACACATCACAGTACAGTATCACACTACACACATCACAGTACAGTATCACTCTACACATCACAGTACAGTATCACACTACACATCACAGTACAGTATCACACTACACACATCACAGTACAGTATCACTCTACACATCACAGTACAGTATCACACTACACACATCACAGTACAGTATCACACTACATACATCACAGTACAGTATCACACTACACATCACAGTACAGTATCACACTACACATCACAGTACAGTATCACACTACACATCACAGTACAGTATCACACTACACACATCACAGTACAGTATCACACTACACATCACAGTACAGTATCACACTACACATCACAGTACAGTATCACACTACACACATCACAGTACAGTATCACACTACACACATCACAGTACAGTATCACACTACACACATCACAGTACAGTATCACACTACACACATCACAGTACAGTATCACACTACACATCACAGTACAGTATCACACTACATACATCACAGTACAGTATCACACTACACATCACAGCACAGTATCACACTACACATCACAGAACAGTATCACACTACACACATCACAGTACAGTATCACACTACACATCACAGTACAGTATCACACTACATACGTCACAGTACAGTATCACACTACATACATCACAGTACAGTATAACACTACACATCACAGTACAGTATCACACTACACACATCACAGTACAGTATCACACTACACATAACAGTACAGTATCACACTACACATCACAGTACAGTATCACACTACATACATCACAGTACAGTATCACACTACACATCACAGTAGAGTATCACACTACACATCACAGTACAGTATCACACTACACACATCATAGTACAGTATCACACTACACATCACAGTACAGTATCACACTACACACATCACAGTACAGTATCACACTACATACATTACAGTACAGTATAACACTACACATCACAGTACAGTATCACACTACACACATCACAGTACAGTATCACACTACACATCACTGTACAGTATCACACTACATACATCACAGTACAGTATCACACTACACATCACAGTACAGTATCACACTACACATCACAGTACAGTATCACACTACACACATCACAGTACAGTATCACACTACACACATCACAGTACAGTATCACACTACACACATCACAGTACAGTATCACACTTCACATCACAGTACAGTATCACACTACACACATCACAGTACAGTATCACACTACACACATCACAGTACAGTATCACACTACACATCACAGTACAGTATCACACTACACATCACAGTACAGTATCACACTACACATCACAGTACAGTATCACACTACACACATCACAGTACAGTATCACACTACACACATCACAGTACAATATCACACTACACACATCACAGTACAGTATCACACTACACACATCACAGTACAGTATCACACTACACATCACAGTACAGTATCACACTACACACATCACAGTACAGTATCACACTACACATCACAGTACAGTATCACACTACACATCACAGTACAGTATCACACTACACACATCACAGTACTGTATCACACTACACACATCACAGTACAGTATCACACTACACATCACAGTACAGTATCACACTACACACGTCACAGTACAGTATCACACTACACATCACAGTACAGTATCACACTACACACATCACAGTACAGTATCACACTACACATCACAGTACAGTATCACACTACACACATCACAGTACAGTATCACACTACACACATTACAGTACAGTATCACACAGCACACATCACAGTACAGTATCACACTACACATCACAGTACAGTATCACACTACACACATCACAGTACAGTATCACACTACACATCACAGTACAGTATCACACTACACATCACAGTACAGTATCACACTACACACATCACAGTACAGTATCACACTTCACACATCACAGTACAGTATCACACTGCACACATCACAGTACAGTATCACACTGCACACATCACAGTACAGTATCATACTACACACATCACAGTACAGTATCACACTACACATCACAGTACAGTATCACACTACACACATCACAGTACTGTATCACACTACACATAACAGTACATTATCACACTAAGCACATCACAGTACAGTATCACACTGCACACATCACAGTACAGTATCACACTGCACACATCACAGTATAGTATCACACTACACACATCACAGTACAGTATCACATTACACACATTACAGTACAGTATCACACTGCACACATCACAGTACAGTATCACACTACAAACATCACAGTACAGTATCACACTACGCATCACAGTACAGTATCACACTTCACACAAAACAGTACAGTATCACACTACACATCACAGTACAGTATCACACTACACATATCATAGTACAGTATCACACTACACATATCACAGTACAGTATCACACTACATACATCACAGTACAGTATCACATTTCACATCACAGTACAGTATCACATTGCAAATCACAGTACAGTATCACACTACACACATCACATTACAGTATCACACTACACATCACAGTACAGTATCACACTACACATCACAGTACAGTATCACACTACACACATCACAGTACTGTATCACACTACACATCACAGTACAGTATCACACTACACACATCACAGTACAGTATCACACTACACACATCTCAGTACAGTATCACACTGCACACATCACAGTACAGTATCACACTACACACATCACAGTACAGTATCACACTACACATCACAGTACAGTATAACACTACACATCACAGTACAGTATCACACTACACACATCACAGTACAGTATCACACTACACATAACAGTACAGTATCACACTACACATCACAGTACAGTATCACACTACATACATCACAGTACAGTATCACACTACACATCACAGTACAGTATCACACTACATACATCACAGTACAGTATCACACTACACATCACAGTACAGTATCACACTACACATCACAGTACAGTATCACACTACACACATCATAGTACAGTATCACACTACACATCACAGTACAGTATCACACTACACACATCACAGTACAGTATCACACTACATACATTACAGTACAGTATAACACTACACATCACAGTACAGTATCACACTACACACATCACAGTACAGTATAACACTACACATCACAGTACAGTATCACACTACACACATCACAGTACAGTATCACACTACACATCACAGTACAGTATCAGACTACATACATCACAGTACAGTATCACACTACACATCACAGTACAGTATCACACTACACATCACAGTACAGTATCACATTACACACATCACAGTACAGTATCACACTACACACATCACAGTACAGTATCACACTACACACATCACAGTACAGTATCACACTACACACATCACAGTACAGTATCACACTACACACATCACAGTACAGTACCACACAACACACATCACAGTACAGTATCACACTACACATCACAGTACAGTATCACACTACACACATCACAGTACAGTTTCACACTACACACATCACAGCACAGTATCACACTACACATCACAGTACAGTATCACACTACACACATCACAGTACAGTATCACACTACACACATCACAGTACAGTATCACACTACACACATCACAGTACAATATCACACTACACACATCACAGTACAGTATCACACTACACACATCACAGTACAGTATCACACTACACATCACAGTACAGTATCACACTACACACATCACAGTACATTATCACACTACACATCACAGTACAGTATCACACTACACATCACAGCACAGTATCACACTACACACATCACAGTACTGTATCACACTACACACATCACAGTAGAGTATCACACTACACATCACAGTACAGTATCACACTACACACATCACAGTAGAGTATCACACTACACATCACAGTACAGTATCACACTACACACACCACAGTACAGTATCACACTACACATCACAGTACAGTATCACACTACACACATCACAGTACAGTATCACACTACACATATCACAGTACAGTATCACACTACACACATCACAGTACAGTATCACACTACACATCACAGTACAGTATCACACTACACACATCACAGTACAGTATCACACTACACATCACAGTACAGTATCATACTACACATCACAGTACAGTATCACACTACACACATCACAGTACAGTATCACACTACGTACATCACAGTACAGTATCACACTACACACATCACAGTACAGTATCACACTACACATCACAGTTCAGTATCACACTACACACATCACAGTACAGTATCACACTACACATCACAGTACAGTATCACACTACACATCACAGTACAGTATCACACTACACATCACAGTACAGTATCACACTACACATCACAGTACAGTATCACACTACACATCACAGTACAGTATCACACTACACACATCACAGTACAGTATCACACTGCACACATCACAGTACAGTATCACACTGCACACATCACAGTACAGTATCACACTACACACATCACAGTACAGTATCACACTACACATCACAGTACAGTATCACACTGCACACATCACAGTACAGTATCACACTACACACATCACAGTACAGTATCACACTACACATCACAGTACAGTATCACACTACACATCACAGTACAGTATCACACTACACATCACAGTACAGTATCACACTACACACATCACAGTACAGTATCACTCTACACATCACAGTACAGTATCACTCTACACATCACAGTACAGTATCACACTACACATCACAGTACAGTATCACACTACACACATCACAGTACAGTATCACACTACACACATCACAGTACAGTATCACACTACACACATCACAGTACAGTATCACTCTACACATCACAGTACAGTATCACACTACACATCACAGTACAGTATCACACTACACACATCACAGTACAGTATCACTCTACACATCACAGTACAGTATCACACTACACACATCACAGTACAGTATCACACTACACACATCACAGTACAGTATCACACTACACACATCACAGTACAGTATCACACTACACACATCACAGTACAGTATCACACTACACACATCACAGTACAGTATCACACTACACATCACAGTACAGTATCACACTACATACATCACAGTACAGTATCACACTACACATCACAGTACAGTATCACACTACATACGTCACAGTACAGTATCACACTACACACATCACAGTACAGTATAACACTACACATCACAGTACAGTATCACACTACACATCACAGTACAGTATCACACTACACATCACAGTACTGTATCACAATACACACATCACAGTACAGTATCACACTACACATCACAGTACAGTATCACACTACACATCACAGTACAGTATCACACTACACACATCACAGTACAGTATCACACTGCACACATCACAGTACAGTATCACACTGCACACATCACAATACAGTATCACACTACACACATCACAGTACAGTATCACACTACACACATCACAGTACAGTATCACACTACACATCACAGTACAGTATCACACTACATACATCACAGTACAGTATCACACTACACATCACAGTACAGTATCACACTACATACGTCACAGTACAGTATCACACTACACACATCACAGTACAGTATCACACTACACATCACAGTACAGTATCACACTACACATCACAGTACAGTATCACACTACACACATCACAGTACAGTATCACACTACACATCACAGTACAGTATCACACTACACATCACAGTACAGTATCACACTACACACATCACAGTACAGTATCACACTACACACATCACAGTACAGTATCACACTACACACATCACAGTACAGTATCACACTACACACATCACAGTACAGTATCACACTACACACATCACAGTACAGTATCACACTACACACATCACAGTACAGTATCACACTACACATCACAGTACAGTATCACACTACATACATCACAGTACAGTATCACACTACACATCACAGTACAGTATCACACTACATACGTCACAGTACAGTATCACACTACACACATCACAGTACAGTATAACACTACACATCACAGTACAGTATCACACTACACATCACAGTACAGTATCACACTACACATCACAGTACTGTATCACAATACACACATCACAGTACAGTATCACACTACACACATCACAGTACAGTATCACACTGCACACATCACAGTACAGTATCACACTGCACACATCACAGTACAGTATCACACTACACACATCACAGTACAGTATCACAATACACATCACAGTACAGTATCACACTGCACACATCACAGTACAGTATCACACTACACACATCACAGTACAGTATCACACTACACATCACAGTACAGTATCACACTACACATCACAGTACAGTATCACACTACACATCACAGTACAGTATCACACTACACACATCACAGTACAGTATCACTCTGCACACATCACAGTACAGTATCACTCTACACATCACAGTACAGTATCACACTACACATCACAGTACAGTATCACACTACACACATCACAGTACAGTATCACACTACACACATCACAGTACAGTATCACACTACACACATCACAGTACAGTATCACTCTACGCATCACAGTACAGTATCACACTACACACATCACAGTACAGTATCACTCTACACATCACAGTACAGTATCACACTACACACATCACAGTACAGTATCACACTACATACATCACAGTACAGTATCACACTACATATCACAGTACAGTATCACACTACATACATCACAGTACAATATCACACTACACATCACAGTACAGTATCACACTACACATCACAGTACAGTATCACACCACACATCACAGTACAGTATCACACTACACACATCACAGTACAGTATCACACTACACATCACAGTACAGTATCACACTACACATCACAGTACAGTATCACACTACACACATCACAGTACAGTATCACACTACACACATCACAGTACAGTATCACACTACACACATCACAGTACAGTATCACACTACACACATCACAGTACAGTATCACACTACACATCACAGTACAGTATCACACTACATACATCACAGTACAGTATCACACTACACATCACAGCACAGTATCACACTACACATCACAGAACAGTATCACACTACACACATCACAGTACAGTATCACACTACACATCACAGTACAGTATCACACTACATACATCACAGTACAGTATCACACTACATACATCACAGTACAGTATAACACTACACATCACAGTACAGTATCACACTACACACATCACAGTACAGTATCACACTACACATAACAGTACAGTATCACACTACACATCACAGTACAGTATCACACTACATACATCACAGTACAGTATCACACTACACATCACAGTACAGTATCACACTACATACATCACAGTACAGTATCACACTACACATCACAGTACAGTATCACACTACACATCACAGTACAGTATCACACTACACACATCATAGTACAGTATCACACTACACATCACAGTACAGTATCACACTACACACATCACAGTACAGTATCACACTACATACATTACAGTACAATATAACACTACACATCACAGTACAGTATCACACTACACACATCACAGTACAGTATAACACTACACATCACAGTACAGTATCACACTACACACATCACAGTACAGTATCACACTACACATCACAGTATAGTATCACACTACATACATCACAGTACAGTATCACACTACACATCACAGTACAGTATCACACTACACATCACAGTACAGTATCACACTACATACATCACAGTACAGTATCACACTACACATCACAGTACAGTATCACACTACACACATCACAGTACAGTATCACACTACACACATCACAGTACAGTATCACACTACACACATCACAGTACAGTATCACACAACACACATCACAGTACAGTATCACACTACACATCACAGTACAGTATCACACTACACACATCACAGTACAGTTTCACACTACACACATCACAGCACAGTATCACACTACACATCACAGTACAGTATCACACTACACACATCACAGTACAGTATCACACTACACATCACAGTACAGTATCACACTACACACATCACAGTACAATATCACACTACACACATCACAGTACAGTATCACACTACACACATCACAGTACAGTATCACACTACACATCACAGTACAGTATCACACTACACACATCACAGTACATTATCACACTACACATCACAGTACAGTATCACACTACACATCACAGCACAGTATCACACTACACACATCACAGTACTGTATCACACTACACACATCACAGTAGAGTATCACACTACACATCACAGTACAGTATCACACTACACACATCACAGTACAGTATCACACTACACACATCACAGTACAGTATCACTCTACACATCACAGTACAGTATCACTCTACACATCACAGTACAGTATCACACTACACACATCACAGTACAGTATCACACTACACACATCACAGTACAGTATCACACTACACACATCACAGTACAGTATCACACTACACATCACAGTACAGTATCACACTACACACATCACAGTACAGTATCACACTACACATCACAGTACAGTATCACACTACACATCACAGTACAGTATCACACTACACACATCACAGTACAGTATCACACTACGTACATCACAGTACAGTATCACACTACACACATCACAGTACAGTATCACACTACACATCACAGTACAGTATCACACTACACATCACAGTACAGTATCACACTACACATCACAGTACAGTATCACACTACACATCACAGTACAGTATCACACTACACATCACAGTACAGTATCACACTACACATCACAGTACAGTATCACACTACACATCACAGTACAGTATCACACTACACACATCACAGTACAGTATCACACTGCACACATCACAGTACAGTATCACACTGCACACATCACAGTACAGTATCACACTACACACATCACAGTACAGTATCACACTACACATCACAGTACAGTATCACACTGCACACATCACAGTACAGTATCACACTACACACATCACAGTACAGTATCACACTACACATCACAGTACAGTATCACACTACACATCACAGTACAGTATCACACTACACATCACAGTACAGTATCACACTACACACATCACAGTACAGTATCACTCTACACATCACAGTACAGTATCACTCTACACATCACAGTACAGTATCACACTACACACATCACAGTACAGTATCACACTACACACATCACAGTACAGTATCACACTACACACATCACAGTACAGTATCACTCTACACATCACAGTACAGTATCACACTACACATCACAGTACAGTATCACACTACACACATCACAGTACAGTATCACTCTACACATCACAGTACAGTATCACACTACACACATCACAGTACAGTATCACACTACATACATCACAGTACAGTATCACACTACACATCACAGTACAGTATCACACTACACACATCACAGTACAATATCACACTACACATCACAGTACAGTATCACACTACACGTCACAGTACAGTATCACACTACACATCACAGTACAGTATCACACTACTCACATCACAGTACAGTATCACACTACACATCACAGTACAGTATCACACTACACATCACAGTACAGTATCACACTACACACATCACAGTACAGTATCACACTACACACATCACAGTACAGTATCACACTACACACATCACAGTACAGTATCACACTACACACATCACAGTACAGTATCACACTACACACATCACAGTACAGTATCACACTACACACATCACAGTACAGTATCACACTACACACATCACAGTACTGTATCACACTACACATCACAGTACAGTATCACACTACACACATCACAGTACAGTATCACACTACATACATCACAGTACAGTATCACACTACACATCAGAGTACAGTATCACACTACACATCACAGAACAGTATCACACTACACACATCACAGTACAGTATCACACTACACATCACAGTACAGTATCACACTACATACATCACAGTACAGTATCACACTGCATACATCACAGTACAGTATAACACTACACATCACAGTACAGTATCACACTACACATCACAGTACAGTATCACACTACACATCACAGTACAGTATCACACTACACACATCACAGTACAGTATCACACTACACATCACAGTACAGTATCACACTACACATCACAGTACAGTATCACACTACACACATCACAGTACAGTATCACACTGCACACATCACAGTACAGTATCACACTGCACACATCACAGTACAGTATCACACTACACACATCACAGTACAGTATCACACTACACATCACAGTACAGTATCACACTGCACACATCACAGTACAGTATCACACTACACACATCACAGTACAGTATCACACTACACATCACAGTACAGTATCACACTACACATCACAGTACAGTATCACACTACACATCACAGTACAGTATCACACTACACACATCACAGTACAGTATCACTCTACACATCACAGTACAGTATCACTCTACACATCACAGTACAGTATCACACTACACATCACAGTACAGTATCACACTACACACATCACAGTACAGTATCACACTACACACATCACAGTACAGTATCACACTACACACATCACAGTACAGTATCACTCTACACATCACAGTACAGTATCACACTACACATCACAGTACAGTATCACACTACACACATCACAGTACAGTATCACTCTACACATCACAGTACAGTATCACACTACACACATCACAGTACAGTATCACACTACATACATCACAGTACAGTATCACACTACACATCACAGTACAGTATCACACTACATACATCACAGTACAATATCACACTACACATCACAGTACAGTATCACACTACACATCACAGTACAGTATCACACTACACATCACAGTACAGTATCACACTACACACATCACAGTACAGTATCACACTACACATCACAGTACAGTATCACACTACACATCACAGTACAGTATCACACTACACACATCACAGTACAGTATCACACTACACACATCACAGTACAGTATCACACTACACACATCACAGTACAGTATCACACTACACACATCACAGTACAGTATCACACTACACATCACAGTACAGTATCACACTACATACATCACAGTACAGTATCACACTACACATCACAGCACAGTATCACACTACACATCACAGAACAGTATCACACTACACACATCACAGTACAGTATCACACTACACATCACAGTACAGTATCACACTACATACGTCACAGTACAGTATCACACTACATACATCACAGTACAGTATAACACTACACATCACAGTACAGTATCACACTACACATCACAGTACAGTATCACACTACATACATCACAGTACAGTATCACACTACACATCACAGTACAGTATCACACTACATACATCACAGTACAGTATCACACTACACATCACAGTACAGTATCACACTACACATCACAGTACAGTATCACACTACACACATCATAGTACAGTATCACACTACACATCACAGTACAGTATCACACTACACACATCACAGTACAGTATCACACTACATACATTACAGTACAGTATAACACTACACATCACAGTACAGTATCACACTACACACATCACAGTACAGTATAACACTACACATCACAGTACAGTATCACACTACACACATCACAGTACAGTATCACACTACACATCACAGTACAGTATCACACTACATACATCACAGTACAGTATCACACTACACATCACAGTACAGTATCACACTACACATCACAGTACAGTATCACACTACACACATCACAGTACAGTATCACACTACACACATCACAGTACAGTATCACACTACACACATCACAGTACAGTATCACACTTCACATCACAGTACAGTATCACACTACACACATCACAGTACAGTATCACACTACACACATCACAGTACAGTATCACACTACACATCACAGTACAGTATCGCACTACACATCACAGTACAGTATCACACTACCCATCACAGTACAGTATCACACTACACACATCACAGTACAGCATCACACTACACACATCACAGTACAGCATCACACTACACACATAACAGTACAGTATCACACTACACACATCACAGTACAGTATCACACTACACATCACAGTACAGTATCACACTACATATATCACAGTACAGTATCACACTACACACATCACAGTACAGTATCACACTACACATCACAGTATCACACTACATACATCACAGTACAGTATCACACTACACACATCACAGTACAGCATCACACTACACACATAACAGTACAGTATCACACTACACACATCACAGTAACGAATGACACCTCACAATTATTCCACATCACAGTATCACTCCGCACTCTCTGTGAAAAATATTCAATCCGTGTTCGTCACAGTTTGATATCATTATCGTAATTGAACTGATAAGGACAACATCATCACAGAATCATAACAAAACGACATTGAAAAGGGATACTGAATAAATGTGTCTTACCCAATTCCTCGTCGTTGTGTTTGACGATCAAAATACTGTTTTCTTCTTAATTTATTCTGGATGATAATTTATTTGCAACATTAATCATCGAAATTTAATGAATAATGGTGATACACGATTAGAAGTTCCAGTTGCAATGCTGAATCTGAATACGGTGGAGCATCCTGGGAGTTGGATGAGTTTGATGTACCGATGCTGAAGCTATGGTTGGTCTTGTCGTGGGAAGGTCGTGTATCTCCTAGCCCAATACTGGCAAGGCGACTTCTCCATGCTACTTTGTTTTATTGGAGGTCGTCCGATTGCTAATACATTATGGTTATTATCACATTTCACATCCGTTAATATAAAATTAACTGTGTTTTACACGTGTTCGGTTGAACTAATCACAGAACATCGACCTAGAAATCCCAAACCAGAAAGGCAAAGTAACCGGCGGCCTCCACGTTCCTAGCCGCACTATCAACTGCTCCAGCGAGCTGGCGATCGATCGTCTGTGGGTATACACTGTCGTAGGCAAACCCTTCTGTATCTAAGGCAAGTTATAGCGTGTCTTGGGCGAGCCCGACAGTGGTGCAGTTCTTCACATATACCGTCACAGTAAACCTACCCCTTCTTACACATATGGCATTGTTCCTATCTTTACGTCAGCATCTCATTCATTGGCATTTTGACTGTTGACAAAATATTACCATTCCATGGCCAACAGAACTGTTCTCTGAACCTCAGCGAAGACAGCAATGCGTCTCGAAATCAAGATTTACCCAATTTACTCGCCATAACTCAACGACTATGCTCAATTTCTTAATGGGCATTTCTTTCAGTGTTGCATACTCGATGTTATTGAAGAGCTATCAAAACAAATTGATCCACTTGCAAGCACATACGGGTTCTCCAACACTTAATACATTGTGACTCTCCAGACAAGGAGTAGCTTTGCAGCTCGGCGTTATCAAACAGGTGACGCCAGTACATAGACACGTTACTGAGACTGGGACGTGGTACCAGATCAGCGTTATCTAACAGGTGACGCCAGTACATATACACGTTAATGAGACTGGGACGTGGTACCAGATCAGCGTTATCTAACAGGTGACGCCAGTACATATACACGTTACTGAGACTGGGACGTGGTACAGCTCGGCGTTATCTAAGAGGTGACGCCAGCACATAGACACGTTACTGAGACTGGGACGTGGTACCAGATCAGCGTTATCTAACAGGTGACGCCAGTACATAGACACGTTACTGAGACTGGGACGTGGTACAGCTCGGCGTTATCTAACAGGTGACGCCAGTACATAGACACGTTACTGAGACTGGGACGTGGTACCAGCTCGGCGTTATCTAAGAGGTGACGCCAGTACATAGACCCGTTACTGAGACTGGGACGCGGTACCAGCTCGGCGTTATCTAACAGGTGACGCCAGTACATAGACACGTTACTGAGACTGGGACGTGGTACAGCTCGGCGTTATCTAACAGTTGACGCCAGTACATAGACACGTTAATGAGACTGGGACGTGGTACAGCTCGGCGTTATCTAACAGGTGACGCCAGTACATTGACACGTTACTGAGACTGGGAGGTGGTACCAGCTCGGCGTTATCTAACAGGTGACGCCAGTACATAGACACGTTACTGAGACTGGGACGTGGTACAGCTCGGCGTTATCTAACAGTTGACGCCAGTACATAGACACGTTAATGAGACTGGGACGTGGTACAGCTCGGCGTTATCTAACAGGTGACGCCAGTACATAGACACGTTACTGAGACTGGGACGTGGTACCAGCTCGGCATTATCTAACATGTGACGGCAGTACATAGACCCGTTACTGAGACTGGGACGTGGTACCAGCTCGGCGTTATCAAACAGGTGACGCCAGTACATAGACACGTTACTGAGACTGGGACGTGGTACAGCTCGGCGTTATCTAACAGTTGACACCAGTACATAGACACGTTAATGAGACTGGGACGTGGTACAGCTCGGCGTATTCTAACAGGTGACGCCAGTACATAGAGACGTTACTGAGACTGGGACGTGGTACCAGCTCGGCGTTATCTAACAGGTGACGCCAGTACATAGAAACGTTGACATGACATTTGATATTAAGTTCGTTTACCGATCAACGTTACTTAGCCTTTGTTTTCTTATTTATATTCTTCCAAAAAGATTTCTAGTTAATTTTATTATGATTTCAGTAGTTTCACATAGATACATCTATGTTCATATGAGGTCAGCATCCCTCTCAACAACTTATAAAAGAGAAATTATGCTCCGCATGACCTAGGTATATAAATTATCTTTAAATCAAATGTCATTTTGCAGTATTCAGAAGCTACGCAAAAGAAATTGACATTTTACAAATCCAAACGGCTACTTTCTGAAGATATCAGCTTTAATGCTCTAAGTAAGCTTTAAGTATCTTGAATTAGATATGTAATTGTTTAATAGCCAATGAACAAGTTCAATGACATTTTATTACATATATTAGTTCCGGTTTTCATCGAGTTCTTTGAAGACTCATTTCAGGCTTTTAAGTTTAGGGTGGCTATTACGATAGATGGTTAGGTTAAAGTGAAGGTCGTTCAAAATTGTCCGAGAGATTGTTTGCGCTCTTCAAAACCCAAATCCCAATATCATAAACATACCTACTCCAATGTTTGCGCATAAAAGAATTCCAGCAGATTAGCGCAATGATCCATTAACGCACTCACAATAATTGCTGTAGAAAGCAAAGCACAGAGACTTTGATTCTTCCAATCATAAATTTCGCGGAATGGTTTTATTGCGAATATCACTAAAATAAAATCACCACTGAAAGATATACGTTTTCAACTTTTGGAGTACATGGTGCCATACCGAGATTGTTTCTCTGATTCAACGTACGTATGGTGGTAGTAAGAATGGTACTCACGATAGAAGTGAAAATGACCCTAGTCATGGTTGTATGAAAAGTACTAAGTCAGAACTGAAGTAAGAACTTTTATACATTTTTCGTTGGAAATGGGGGAGGACCAATGATAATTATTAATGAGAAATTTCATAACCCAATACACAAAATTAAAGTCTTTATCATTCACGAGTCTAGGGACAGATTGTAATACTGAAGCATGATTACCTGTGGCTTCCCTTAGGCGGGGTAATCTGCAGGGGATCCGTAGATAATTGTAGCTGTCTTAGTGATGTCGCCAGGAAACTACCACCAGAAACTCCCTGTAACTCAGTGATGTCACCGAGAAACTATCATCGGAAACTTTTAATGTCCAGTCAAAAATGGATTACAGTGGACCCTCTATAATCCGAACACCTTCGTTCACAGCCCAAACCGTCTGGAATATGACTTTTTCCGGACTGCCGAGTGCAAATCACGTTACGGAAATCCGTTCCCGTGCATATCTTTCCGGATTCTGAGATTTCCGGACTATCGGAATTCGAAAATCGCGGGTCCACTGTAGATACGTTAGACCCACTGTTGAAATTTTGGGAAGGTCCATTCATGCGATGCAATTACCCCAAGTAAAAGCCCTCCGTTCAGGTATACTTTCTGCTTCCTCAAAAAATAAATATAAAGTGGCTTTAAACCGTGTCTCAGCCAACATGTATCTTTGTTAGCCGTGTGCCATAATGTTGTCCATCATCAGTCGGCTGCTTTCCATGACGTAAGCACAGGAGGTAGGGGATGTAGGGACGCTGCTAAAAGGAAAGGGAAAGTTCATAATCGGGAAGTCGAAACCATCACGCTCATCGTATAGTTTAGTAATACAACACTGAGTGGTTAAGGTGTTCCGACATTCTACCACTAGCCCTCCACCTCTGAGTTGCGAGTTCGAATCCCACGTGGGCAGTTGTCAGGTACTGACCGTAGGTCGGTGGTTTTTCTCTAGGTACTCTGGCTTTCATCCACCTCGAAAAACTGGCACGTCGTTAAATGACCCTGGCTGTTAATTATATCATAAGACGTAAAACAAAATAAACCAAACCAAACGCACCATACAAACGACAACTCTGTCAAACAAGTGATGAGTGAGGAAAGCAGCGCACGATAAATTATTTGTTTTGGGTATGTACTACTGATGTAGTCAGTGATTTTTTTTATGTTATTCAACGACACCGCATGGTCGATATACCTGCTGTGACATTTTAAGTATTTGAATACTTTGATAAGTCATGATAAGCTAATAAACCATTCATATGAAAACGGAAACAAATCGGCCAAAATGGAGAGTGACTGCTCTATTAAAATTCAAAAATGAATTTAAAATTGACCTTGATGTCTCGGAAGTCCTGGGCCCGTATTCATGAAATTGTTCTCATGCTCAAGCATGGATTCTGTGTTCAAGTCCAACTTCTTGATCCAGTTATAAATAAATCATGAATTGATATTTTGCCAAATATTTCAAAATAATCTGAAAATGGTTAAAGCCAAAAACTGTTTTCAATGTTTACATTTTTACTTCTTGAGCATTTGACATGATTGAAGTAAATTACAAGAAAGCTGACTTAAGCACAAAATCCATGCTTGAGCATGAGAACAGTTTCATGAATACGGGCCCTGGACGTTACACTGACGTAACTACCATTACAATAGAATGTGATTCACAGTTGTCATCAAGTGAAGTTTTTATGTCGGTGATGAAGTTGTAGACCTTTGGGAATTTTTGTCATAATTTCCTCTTCCCTTGTTCTGCAGTCTCTTGGTGAAACGCACCTATAAGCACTGAATACATTCAATTTATTGTTTTTCTTTATAACGTGGTCCCAAATTATGAATACGTATCACGTGATGGTCTTTCAATGTCAATGAGTACTATCTTCTAACATTCTCTGGGACGGTGCTGTAGATTACATCACAACAAGTCTTGGTGGGACGGTGCTGTAGATTACGCCACAACAAGCCTTGGTGGGGCGGTGCTGTAGATTACACCAAAACAAGTCTTGGTGAGACGGTGCTGTAGATTACACCACAACAAGCCTTGATGGGGCGGTGCTGTAGATTACACCACAAGTCTTGATGGGACGGTGCTGTAGATTACACCACAACAAGCCTTGGTGGGACGGTGCTGTAGATTACACCACAACAAGCCTTGGTGGGGCGGTGCTGTAGATTACATCACAACAAGTCTTGGTGGGACGGTGCTGTAGATTACGCCACAACAAGCCTTGGTGGGGCGGTGCTGTAGATTACACCAAAACAAGTCTTGGTGGGACGGTGCTGTAGATTACACCACAACAAGCCTTGATGGGACGGTGCTGTAGATTACACCACAACAAGCCTTGATAGGACGGTGCTGTAGATTACACCACAACAAGCCTTGGTGGGACGGTGCTGTAGATTACGCCACAACAAGCCTTGGTGGGACGGTGCTGTAGATTACACCACAACAAGTCTTGGTGGGACGGTGCTGTAGATTACACCACAACAAGCCTTGATGGGGCGGTGCTGTAGATTACACCACAACAAGCCTTGATGGGACGGTGCTGTAGATTACACCACAACAAGCCTTGATGGGACGGTGCTGTAGATTACACCACAACAAGCCTTGGTGGGACGGTGCTGTAGATTACGCCACAACAAGCCTTGGTGGGGCGGTGCGGTAGATTACGCCACAACAAGTCTTGGTGGGACGGTGCTGTAGATTACACCACAACAAGCCTTGATGGGACGGTGCTGTAGATTACACCACAACAAGTCTTGGTGGGACGGTGCTGTAGATTACACCACAACAAGCCTTGGTGGGGCGGTGCTGTAGATTACACCACAACAAGCCTTGGTGGGGCGGTGCTGTAGATTACACCACAACAAGTCTTGGTGGGACGGTGCTGTAGATTACACCACAACGCCTTGATGGGACGGTGCTGTAGATTACACCACAACAAGTCTTGGTGGGACGGTGCTGTAGATTACACCACAACAAGCCTTGATGGGACGGTGCTGTAGATTACACCAAAACAAGTCTTGGTGGGACGGTGCTGTAGATTACGTCACAACAAGCCTTTGTGGGACGGTGCTGTAGATTAGCCACAACAAGCCTTGGTGGGACGATGCTGTAGATTACGCCACAACAAGCCGTGGTGGGACGGTGCTATAGATTACACCACAATAAGCCTTGGTGGGACGGTGCTGTAGATTACACCACAACAAGCCTTGGTGGGACGGTGCTGTAGGTTACACCACAACAAGCCTTGGTGGGACGGTGCTGTAGATTACACCACAACAAGCCTTGGTGGGACAGTGCTGTAGATTACACCACAACAAGCCTTGGTGGGATGGTGCTGTAGATTACACCACAACAAGCCTTGGTGGGACGGTGCTGTAGATTACACCACAACAAGCCTTGGTGGGACAGTGCTGTAGATTACACCACAACAAGCCTTGGTGGAATGGTGCTGTAGATTACTTCACAACAAGCCTTGGTGGGACGGTGCTGTAGATTACACCACAACAAGCCTTGGTGGGATGGTGCTGTAGATTACACCACAACAAGCCTTGGTGGGACGGTGCTGTAGATTATGTCACAACAAGCCTTGGTGGGACAGGGATGGTCCTGTAGATTATGCCACAACAAGCCTTGGTGGAACAGGGATGGTCCTGTAGATTATGCCACAACAAGCCTTGGTGGGACGGTCCTGTAGATTATGCCACAACAAGCCTCGCTTGGCGGAACCAGTCTTATTAGTAATATTTGCTGTATGTTCTAATTATCTCATGATAGTCGTGGATTGGTCTGTACATAACCTATGTTGTGTCATTAAGCTGAAGTGTGGTGCGGTTTCCATTATTTCAATCAAATATAATGTACTAAGGACGTGACATTGAATGCCATACCCCAGTTTGCGTTCCAAGTTTCGAGATGTTTTATGTCAGCTGGGAAGCGTTTTATGGTCCTTGATTGAGCTTATTTATCTATAAAGTAGGCAGTCATAATGTATGTCACAAACTGAACTGCTAACTTTCAGAATTGAACAAGTCATTTGCAATTGATTGATCTCATCCTTAAGGAAAGATAATATAATTATCAAGATCACCCTCCATGAAGGACTATAGATTTATTGAGGTAACTCTCAATGGAGGACTATTTTATGGAGGTTACCCTTAATGAAGGACTTTACATTTATTTAAGTATCCTTCAATGAAGGATGATATATTTATAAAGGAGATCGTCGTCAAAGAAGGACTAAGGTTTATTGAGGTCACCTTCAATGAATTACTATAGATTTATTGAGGTCACCTTCAATGAAGGACTATAGATTTATTGAGGTCACCTTCAATGAAGGACTATAGATTTATTGAGGTCACCTTCAATGAAGGTCTAGATTAATTGAGGTCACCTTCAATGAAGTACTATATATGTATTGAGATCCCCCTCAATGAAGTACTCCAGATTTGTTGAGGTCACCCTAAAAGAAGTACTATAGATTTATTGAGGTCGCTATCAATGAAGGACTATAGATTTATTGAGGTCACCTTCAATGAAGTACTAGATATTAATTGAGGTCACTGTTAATTAAGGTCTTTGTATATATTGAAGTCACTATCAATGAATTACTATAGATTTATTGAGGTCACTATCAATGAATTACTATAGATTTATTGAGGTCACTATCAATGAAAGACTATAGATTTATTGAGGTCACCTTCAATGAAGGTCTAGATTAATTGAGGTCACCCTCAATAAAGGACTATAGATTTATGGAGGTCACTATCAATGAAGGACTATAGATTTATACAGGTCACCCTCAATGAAGGTCTAGATTTATTGATATCACCTTCAATGAAGGACTATAGATTTATTGAGGTCACGCTTAATGAGGGACTATAAATTCATTGAGATCACACTTAATGAAGTACTAGATATATTGAGGTCACCTTCAATGAAGGACTATAGATTTATTGAGGTCAACCTCTATGAGGTACTATAGATTTATTGAGGTCACTCTCAGTGAAGGTCTAGATTTATTGAGGTCACCTTCAATTAAGCACTATAGATTTATTGAGGTCACTCTCAGTGAAGGTCTAGATTTATTGAGGTCACCTTCAATTAAGGACTATAGATTTATTGATATCACCTTCAATGAAGGACTATAGATTTATTGAGGTCACGCTTAATGAGGGACTATAAATTCATTGAGATCACGCTTAATGAAGTACTAGATATATTGAGGTCACCTTCAATGAAGGACTATAGATTCATTGAGGTCAACCTCTATGAGGTACTATAGATTTATTGAGGTCACTCTCAGTGAAGGTCTAGATTTATTGAGGTCACCTTCAATTAAGGACTATAGATTTATTGAGATCACGCTTAATGAAGTACTAGATATATTGAGGTCACCTTCAATGAAGGACTATAGATTTATTGAGGTCACCCTCTATGAGGTACTATAGATTTATTGAGGTCACTCTCAGTGAAGGTCTAGATTTATTGAGGTCACCTTCAATTTAGGACTATAGATTTATTGAGGTCACTCTCAGTGAAGGTCTAGATTTATTGAGGTCACCTTCAATTAAGGACTATAGATTTATTGAGGTCACTCTCAATGAATTACTATAGATTTATTGAGGTAACTCTCAATAGAGGACTATAGATTTATTGATGTCACCCTCAATGAATTTCTATAGATTTATTGAGGTCACTCTCAATGAAGGACTTCAGATTTATTGATGTCAAGCTTATGAAGTACTATAGATTTATTGAGGTCACCCTCAATGAAGGACTATAGATTTATTGAGGTCACCCTCAATGAAAGACTATAGATTTATTGAGGTCACTCTCAATGAAGGACTTCAGATTTATTGAGGTCACTCTCAATGAAGGACTTCAGATTTATTGAGGTCACTCTCAATGAAGGACTTCAGATTTATTGAGGTCACTCTCAATGAAGGACTTCAGATTTATTGAGGTCACCCTCAATGAAGGACTATAGATTTATTGAGGTCACTCTCAATGAAGGACTTCAGATTTATTGAGGTCACTCTCAATGAAGGACTTCAGATTTATTGAGGTCACTCTCAATGAAGGACTTCAGATTTATTGAGGTCACTCTCAATGAAGGACTTCAGATTTATTGAGGTCACCCTCAATGAAGGACTATAGATTTATTGATGTCAAGCTTATGAAGTACTATAGATTTATTGAGGTCACCCTCAATGAAGGACTATAGATTTATTGAGGTCACCCTCAATAAAGGACTATAGATTTATTGAGGTCACCGTCAATGAAGGACTATAGATTTATTGAGGTCACCCTCAATGAAGGACTATAGATTTATTGATGTCACCCTCAATGAAGGACTATAGATTTATTGAGGTCACCCTCAATGAAGGACTATAGATTTATTGATGTCACCCTCAATGAAGGACTATAGATTTATTGAGGTCACCGTCAATGAAGGACTATAGATTTATTGAGGTCACCGTCAATGAAGGACTATAGATTTATTTTGGTCACCCTAAGGAAGGTCTTTACATTACACATCTGTAGATCGTCTATATATACATGGTACATGTATAAAGTATGCTAAACCTTTGCTAACCTTGAAAATGACCTCACCGGAATCAGGATACAGTAAAGTCAGGTTTTCCTTAGGAGATTTAAAACAGACATACTAACATCAGAAGATTGCTGTAAACTTGCCTTGGAAAGGGATTGACTCTTGTATATTCTACTGGTGTGCACAGCTCAAACTGTAGACAGCTCAAACTGTAGACAGCTCAAACTGTAGACAGCACAAACTGTAGACAGCTCAAACTGTAGACAGCACAAACTGTGGACAGCTCAAACTATAGAGCAGGAGTCTTAATAACAAATTGTGTTTAAGCTGGCTTTGTGATTCTTACCAAACTAACTGTATTCCGAGAAGGAGACTGTCACTTGCGTCAGTAAAATTTCATTACAACTTACTCCGAAACAGTTGTCACTAGCAACAGTCATTAAAGGTGGATGTGTTCCATATGTAATCCAGAATGAAAATGTTCTAACCTACTTTCAGTCCAATCAAAAATTCCACATTTAAGTCAATAAAAACTACAACATCTCAACAAAACTGACAAAGTTTATATATACATATGATATTCACGATCACAAAGTCCTCCACAGAACTTCCATTGAACAGAAAATACACGAATTTTCTGCTTTCTTTTTCAAATGAAAAGAAACAGGAAAAAAGTGAAAAATTAAAATCAGTAAAATGTTAAGACACATACATTTTAATATTTTCAGTTTTTTTTAATACATTCAGATTATAAATATATATTATATGCACACAGTAGGTATACTACATGATAACAATGACATACTTCCTTGTTCTTCCTAATTATCAGACATGAAGAAAACTCCGCAAAGTTTACCCCACATATGAGGACAAGGTCGACTGGACGTGTGATGATTCATGGACACCAGATAGATAGTGAATATCAGAGACACATAAGCCATCGTTGGATGATACACAAATACACTGAAAAAATATAATGGGATACACATTGTGGTCAGGGGTTACCTCCCTTGCTTATATACCGAGTACTAATCCTATTTATCTTGGAGTTATCTCCCTTAGTAACATAAATAATTTATAATTTTGAGTCCACTCTCAAGATTACACAGATTCTATTAACCTCCCTTGCAGACACTTAAATACAAAATAAATTACTAGTATGAAGATTTCATTGATAAATAATGCTGATGCATCCCTTTTGATAATTTCTTTACTGGGAAAGCATAAGTTTTACATATATTTTGAACTTTTTTGAGACAATAGAAAATAAGAAGTAATAATTGATTATTTCAACAAACTGATTCAAGCCTTATATGCAACAGCTAGACCAAAAATCAGATATCAAAACCTTTTCTGATGTTTTTTCGCAACAAATTTGACCTCTATGACACTTAATAAAGGCAATGTTTATTCTATTTAGCAACGTCTTTCACACACCATGCCAGCAAGCTATGGCATTACTGTGGCATACTAGCTCATTCTCACGACTCTAGATCATTTCAAAAGAAATCAATATCATTGTAACAAATTTCACCTGTGACCTTGATTATGGGTGAAGGTAATTTTTTTTTTTGAGAACTTTGAGCCACATTATACACTGTACCTGCAAGTTAGCAGTCAAATAGCATGACTCTAGGCTTTTTTGTTTTCAAGAGAAAGACATTTTAAGAGTATTGAACAATACATTGCAAATCAGAATCTTGTGCCTGATTTAGATAAAACTTTGTAGAACATGTACACAGCTTGCTTCAAACTGATCGTAAAACCATGTTAGACTGCTGACTTTAATCAAACCTAACACTTTCCAACTTTCTTACTTTTCATTAAAGTGTTCCAGTTTCTGTTACAAATTTCAATCTCCATCACGTAAAAATGCCTTTGATTATATTTGGTAGAATTTCTCGCATTGGTTATTGTAAAGGAGCTGTCTAAAGAAAGAGCTCAGGGACGCCAACAGATCACATTAACTGAACTCTCCCAGCTGTGAAGTCAGGAGTTGTCCCCCTGCTCACTTTGGTTAATTCTCTTGGTAATTAGACCTCATCAATTAGCAACTAGAATCTGAAATCTGTTTAAAGCTCAAAATGTGACATAGTATTCAACATGAACATGCATTCTTGCTAGAGATAAAGTGATGGCAGCAGGCCAAAGTGTCATTTATATCGCAAATAATATTTACGCTTGTGATATTACATATTTTACAAGAATACCATTTTGGCGATCACGTATATGTTTCACAAATTAGCTAAAAGGTTAACCCCATGAAAATAGCTGGCTATATGGTATACCATTTGCCAATGTACGATAGTATATTTAATCCTCTTCTCCTGAGAAAATCAACATGGACAATAATATTGAATTTCTTAAAGAGGTTTTACGCAACTTATCAGCGTATATGCTATCAAACCGTGCAATTCAAAACTGACCCAAAACAAATGTGACTTCACCAATACATGTACAGTATTACAAATGACCTTTACTATTCCTAACCTTCTGATATAGAAATTTAACTTACAATGAGTACACATGGCCTATCGGGTAACAGTGAACTAGATCTGTGTCAACCTACAGCTCCATCACACACAGCACTCATACAAACATTAACAAGACCCAGCCAATAAAATATTGAGCATAAACAAAGGACTGTTTTCAGTAACAAGGACCTAGATATTTGACCTAGATATCATAATTAATCTTTATAAAAATCACATTTAAAACTAGCCCGATCACATGCTCTCCACCCCCAGGGAACACATGTATGGTCACATCGTAGAGGTAAATCGCCTCTCGGCACATTCCACATCGTTAATAAAAGTTTTGGCGAAACATATAAGTTACCTACACCACGCTGAACTACTAAGTGACCTGCCGTTACAAGTTTGGCAGTTTGAGATATATGTATCAGATCATTAGTCTTTGACAAGGATTCGAAGTGTCCAAAATTAAGCATTTCTGCCTTACTCACCAAAGGAACCTAGCACACGTACTGAACTCTATTACGCAGAGAGTACGTTTGTTTTACAGTTTTCAGAATGAAACCTTCCCGATGAGAATTAATTAACCACTGTTTTATTTAATTAAAGCAGTGTTTATTCCCTGTTATTCAACAAGTACATGTTACACAGATAAATCCTACCATTACATTAATATAACCCCTCTGTCATCATCATTCACCACTGAAAATTCATACTGGACTAGAGTTCAAATGAAATTTCAAGAACAACAGACACAGTACTAGGCTGTAGGTGTCCAGGGTAACAGGTCAGTACTAGGCTGTAGGTGTCCAGGGTAACAGGTCAGTACTACACTGTAGATGTCCAGGGTAACAGGTCAGTACTAGGCTGAAGGTGTCCAGGGTAACAGGTCAGTACTACACTGTAGATGTCCAGGGTAACAGGTCAGTACTAGGCTGTACGTGTCCAGGGTAACATGTCAGTACTACGTTGTAGGTGTCCAGGGTAACAGGTCAGTACTACGTTGTAGGTGTCCAGGGTAACAGGTCAGTACCACGTTGTAGTTGTCCAGGGTAACAGGTCAGTACTACGTTGTAGGTGTCCAGGGTAACAGGTCAGTACTATGTTGTAGGTGTCCAGGGTAACAGACCAGTACTACGTTGTAGTTGTCCAGGGTAACAGACCAGTACTACGTTGTAGGTGTCCAGGGTAACAGACCAGTACTACGTTGTAGGTGTCCAGGGTTACAGACCAGTACTACGTTGTAGGTGTCCAGGGTAACAGGTCAGTACTAGGCTGTACGTGTCCAGGGTAACATGTCAGTACTACGTTGTAGGTGTCCAGGGTAGCAGGTCAGTACTAGGCTGTAGGTGTCCAGGGTAACAGGTCAGTACTAGGTTGTAGGTGTCCAGGGTAACAGGTCAGTACTAGGTTGTAGGTGTCCAGGGTAACAGGTCAGTACTAGGCTGTAGGTGTCCAGGGTAACAGGTCAGTACTAGGTTGTAGGTGTCCAGGGTAACAGGTCAGTACTAGGTTGTAGGTGTCCAGGGTAACAGGTCAGTACTAGGCTGTAGGTGTCGAGGGTAACAGGTCAGTACTACACTGTAGATATCCAGGGTAACAGGTCAGTACTAGGCTGTAGGTGTCGAGGGTAACAGGTCAGTACTACACTGTAGATGTCCAGGGTAACAGGTCAGTACTAGGCTGTAGGTGTCGAGGGTAACAGGTCAGTACTACACTGTAGATGTCCAGGGTAACAGGTCAGTACTAGGCTGTAGGTGTCGAGGGTAACAGGTCAGTACTACACTGTAGGTGTCCAGGGTAACAGGTCAGTACTATGTTGTAGTTGTCCAGGGTAACAGGTCAGTACTAGGCTGTAGGTGTCCAGGGTAACAGGTCAGTACCACACTGTAGATGTCCAGGGTAACAGGTCAGTACTACGTTGTCGGTGTCCAGGGTAACAGGTCAGTACTAGGCTGTAGGTGTCCAGGGTAACAGGTCAGTACCACGTTGTAGGTGTCCAGGGTAACAGGTCAGTACCACGTTGTAGATGTCCAGGGTAACAGGTCAGTACCACGTTGTAGATGTCCAGGGTAACAGGTCAGTACCACACTGTAGGTGTCCAGGGTAACAGGTCAGTACCACGTTGTAGGTGTCCAGGGTAACAGGTCAGTACTACACTGTAGATGTCCAGGGTAACAGGTCAGTACTACGTTGTAGGTGTCCAGGGTAACAGGTCAGTACCACGTTGTAGGTGTCCAGGGTAACAGGTCAGTACCACACTGTAGGTGTCCAGGGTAACAGGTCAGTACCACATTGTAGTTGTCCAGGGTAACAGGTCAGTACCACGTTGTAGGTGTCCAGGGTAACAGGTCAGTACTACGTTGTAGATGTCCAGGGTAACAGGTCAGTACCACGTTGTAGGTGTCCAGGGTAACAGGTCAGTACTACACTGTAGTTGTCCAGGGTAACAGGTCAGTACCACACTGTAGTTGTCCAGGGTAACAGGTCAGTACCACACTGTAGGTGTCCAGGGTAACAGGTCAGTACCACGTTGTAGGTGTCCAGGGTAACAGGTCAGTACCGTGTTGTAGGTGTCCAGGGTAACAGGTCAGTACCACGTTGTAGGTGTCCAGGGTAACAGGTCAGTACCACGTTGTAGGTGTCCAGGGTAACAGGTCAGTACTACGTTGTAGTTGTCCAGGGTAACAGGTCAGTACTACGTTGTAGGTGTCCAGGGTAACAGGTCAGTACCACGTTGTAGGTGTCCAGGGTAACAGGTCAGTACCACGTTGTAGATGTCCAGGGTAACAGGTCAGTACCACACTGTAGGTGTCCAGGGTAACAGGTCAGTACCACGTTGTAGGTGTCCAGGATAACAGGTCAGTACTACGTTGTAGGTGTCCAGGGTAACAGGTCAGTACTACGTTGTAGGTGTCCAGGGTAACAGGTCAGTACCACATTGTAGGTGTCCAGGGTAACAGGTCAGTACCACATTGTAGTTGTCCAGGGTAACAGGTCAGTACCACACTGTAGGTGTCCAGGGTAACAGGTCAGTACCACATTGTAGGTGTCCAGGGTAACAGGTCAGTACCACATTGTAGGTGTCCAGGGTAACAGGTCAGTACCACGTTGTAGGTGTCCAGGGTAACAGGTCAGTACCACATTGTAGTTGTCCAGGGTAACAGGTCAGTACCACACTGTAGGTGTCCAGGGTAACAGGTCAGTACCACATTGTAGGTGTCCAGGGTAACAGGTCAGTACCACATTGTAGTTGTCCAGGGTAACAGGTCAGTACCACGTTGTAGGTGTCCAGGGTGACAGGTCAGTACTACGTTGTAGTTGTCCAGGGTGACAGGTCAGTACCACGTTGTAGGTGTCCAGGGTAACAGGTCAGTACCACGTTGTAGGTGTCCAGGGTAACAGGTCAGTACTACGTTGTAGTTGTCCAGGGTGACAGGTCAGTACCACGTTGTAGGTGTCCAGGGTAACAGGTCAGTACTACGTTGTAGTTGTCCAGGGTAACAGGCCAGTACCACATTGTAGGTGTCCAGGGTAACAGGTCAGTACCACATTGTAGGTGTCCAGGGTAACAGGTCAGTACTACGTTGTAGATGTCCAGGGTAACAGATCAGTACTACGTTGTAGTTGTCCAGGGTAACAGGTCAGTACCACGTTGTAGGTGTCCAGGGTAACAGGTCAGTACTACGTTGTAGGTGTCCAGGGTAACAGACCAGTACTACGTTGTAGTTGTCCAGGGTAACAGGTCAGTACTATGTTGTAGTTGTCCAGGGTAACAGGTCAGTACCACATTGTAGGTGTCCAGGGTAACAGGTCAGTACCACATTGTAGTTGTCCAGGGTAACAGGTCAGTACTATGTTGTAGGTGTCCAGGGTAACAGGTCAGTACCACGTTGTAGATGTCCAGGGTAACAGACCCGTACTACATTGTAGGTGTCCAGGGTAACAGGTCAGTACTATGTTGTAGTTGTCCAGGGGAACAGGTCAGTACCACACTGTAGGTGTCCAGGGTAACAGGTCAGTACTACGTTGTAGTTGTCCAGGGTAACAGGTCAGTACTACGTTGTAGTTGTCCAGGGTAACAGGTCAGTACTACGTTGTAGGTGTCCAGGGTAACAGGTCAGTACTACGTTGTACGTGTCCAGGGTAACAGGTCAGTACTACGTTGTACGTGTCCAGGGTAACAGACTCGTACTACATTGTAGGTGTCCAGGGTAACAGGTCAGTACCGTGTTGTAGGTGTTCAGGGTAACAGGTCAGTACTACGTTGTACGTGTCCAGGGTAACAGACCAGTACTACGTTGTAGGTGTCCAGGGTAACAGGTCAGTACCGTGTTGTAGGTGTCCAGGGTAACAGGTCAGTACCGTGTTGTAGGTGTCCAGGGTACTGTAACAGGTCAGTACTAAGTTGTAGGTGTTCAGACACCATGGCATCAACTTGTCTAATGACGTCTAGGCCACTTAGTTCTATAGCAGCGTGTAGAAAAATATCCACAATTAAAGCTATACAAAGAAAGTTTGTAACTAAGTCTACCTATCTATCCGGACCACTTGGTCAGACACAGTTTATGATATGTATTGAACAGGGCAATATCTCTGAGTGTACAGGTCACTATTGACTAGTAGCAAAATCTGTTTTCATCTCAGCATTACAGAACCGACTTATATTCATTCAAAAACTTGTATCATTTCACAAAAGGAAAATAAAAATTTGACTTTAGAATCATTCATTGTATTAGTCTATACTGTATAAATGAGAGAGAAAAAAAAATTCTGCAAACCAAAAATAACAGAAAAACATAACCTTCAAAATCAGTTTAAAATATTAAATTCAACAGTTCTATTTTTTTTTATTTCACATGCTCATCAGATTTGAATTATTCAGATGAAGCTAATTAATAAATGATCTTTGTGAACAATGCTGAATTTGACCTGTGCAGTAATCCTAATAGGTATATATAGTGCTGTGATGCCCCGAGACACAAGGGAGACAACCACAGCGCTCGCCACGTCAGTATAGCTCACAACAACGAGTACACTTAGCATCTTACAACACTGATTCCACAGTATACAGCTTCATGGGAGGTTTACAAATACCTACTGACTTAGGTTCACCATCACTACACATAGATATAATTATATAAATAACATCTTTATGTTTAAAATCTTGTGCTATGGAAACTCGTAACAGTCTACTACAGAAACTGTCAAGGTTCACCAGTATATTCAAATTTAAAGACATTCTGAAATATCAGATCAAACAGATTACAATTCATTGAAGATTAGTACTGAATTTTATATCAATAAATAAGAATGCAAGCCTTCCACTGCATTTCTAAGCAGCTCTATTAAAGCAGCTGGTTTTTGTATGTCTTTATTTCTCGAGAAGACATCAAACAGGCCAGATAGGAAGAGGAAACTTGATCAAGATCATTGTAGTGTTAATCATTAATCCATAATCCTAAATCACTGATAACAGTCTCAATAACTTCAGCTTACAGAACTAGATATCATTTGGGGATAACATTTTCTAGATTGGTACCTCCAATTTTTTATGTTCTGATATTTCAGAAACCTGATTTATTCCTATTTGTTAACTCAGTATACTGCTACAAGTCACAAAATATATTTTTGACTCTTTAGGTTCATATATTGAAATATGTTTAAAATTATTATAAGTACATTTTGTAATGAGAATATTTAAAAATATTTCAGGGAAATTAAAACAAAAAGTGGTGAAAACACCACACAGTTGCTATCTGACAATTCAATTAGTATCCCTGGCATATAAGCATTCCTTCAAATTTTAGCCATACTAAAATTAAAATGAAACTCATTTTAATATGAGATTCTTTTGATCTAGATTCCACCTATAATTAAGTTTTACTTTCCTCTATTAACAACTGACTATAAAAGATCCTGTTTGATAAAGTGTTTGTTAAATTTGATGATAACTGAACTTGAGAGTATGCAGTCAATAACGGTAGCTACCACATATTTGTGGTGTAAACAGCTACATGTATAGTCGTGATCCCTGTAGCAGATCCTCTTGGTCTCTGAAACCTTCATGTATGTAAGTTACCAATCCATTAAATTACTTTTCCCCGATAAACAGATCACATGTTCATTGCATAAAATGTCTTTATACACAAAACATAGGGATAAGAAAAGTAAACCAACAACAGTATATATGGCAATTAAACAGATGACAATACATCTACCATCATTGTAAAGGTTGTTTTTTACTCTCCATCATATATTCCTAATGTCATATAGGACATTTTCATCAACAACAATTCCATAAAAAAATTTCAATTCATAATTCTATCATTTATACTTTATATGATACATTTTCACAAATAAAATTCAGTGAAAATCTCAGAAATAGCTTTCTACAATTAAATTAGACACAAAATGCATTTTGCAAATTGTGCAAATTTTGCAAAAAACCATTGAGAAAAAAGAACCTTCACAAGTCTTATTTAACTGTCTTGATTTCCTTTCCTCTAAAAGATCTCCTGTTTGAGTTTGAAGAGCAGTCAAGGGGGGTAACTCCTTCAATTGATCAGTCCCTGTAGATATGATACATTGAACACAAGTAGCACTAAGCCTCAGTATCTTCCCCATCATGTCCCTTCAGACGCAAACGAGCAAAATCTTCAAAGATGAAATCATCGTCACCAGTTCTCACTCCACTGAAAGAGGAAAAATATTCAAAATCACAATATGTTACCATGATGAATTAACTCTTTCGGCGCCAAATTACCTTATTAACATATTGGCCCAGCGCCATATATTAATTAAAGAAATTTTAATTAACAATGTATGTTTTTTTATTTGTTGGTGTAGGGACATGCTACTTGGTGGATATAAAGTTCAGATGATGCTTTAACAAATGCACCTCATCACAGGTCATTCAAGGTCAATCAAGGTCATGTAACCTTGGCAGCCATCTTGGATTTTCATAATTTGAAAACATTATTGATTTTACAGCTATATTTCTTTTTTTTTCACTATCTGTAGGTTTCAATCAATATTATGAGTGTCTGTATATTTATCTACTGATATAATGAAGAATATAAGTGGTGGCAGGCATATATTACAATAGGAAATAAAGTTACCAAAACATGTAATTCTGACATAATATAAATTTATTGCTAAATATAGATTTATGCTTAACACTTTATAGCATTGTTTTAGTTGGTGTAGGAACATGCTACTTGATGGATATAAAGTTCAAATGAAGCTAGCGCTGTACCTTTTGGACATTGTTCACATTCAGTCAAGGTCATGTGACCTTGGCAGCCGTCTTGGATTTCCAAAATTTTATGAAAATCTTAGATTTGCAGCCCATTATTTTTTTCAAAATGTCGACTATAGTCGACTTTGGCGCTCGTCCTCGCTGTCGACAAAAGTCGACTTTGGCGCCGAAAGAGTTATATACAACCACCAAACCAATCTTGAAGATATTTTATTTATCTAACTCTCGCTTCATTAATCAAACTATTTTTACTTTTCAGCAAATATCAACACTTATGTCATCTTTTGTTTACTTTTAGTATGGTGTATTTTTTGGTGTAAGGACTTTTTTGGACTTTCAGGTAAACATCTGTGTTGTAACATTCATATGACTTTTCAAATGATATGAAGTGTGAAAATGAGTCCTTTGATCATGACTACTTCATATATATCTAAGTCATGTTCCTAATACACTGCTAACATAACAAGAATTCCGCAGCCTACATGTTGTTACCTCCCTTGTATTGTGGTAACAACACCAACCCCACAGGGCTGTTTGTTTGTTCCACGGTGACACTATCTCCCGGGAATATTTCTCCCCATAAAAATTTTACCTATCACCAGCAGAATCTACACTTGCAAGATTTTATTTCTGCTCCTTCACATTCTACTGGGAATATTTCTCCCAGAAATTTTTTTTTCCAATCACCAGCAGAATCTAAACTGACAAGATTTTATTTCTGCCCCTTCACATGGAATTTTTATGATATTTGATGCTTACCAATGATTTCTGTCGGGATGAATTCACCCTAACTACACAAAAACTGAAAATGAAACTGCAGCCACAGTCCCGATACCCATAGGTGGGACCTACCACATACATATGTATCAGCCTGCTACTGATCTAAATGGACTTTCTGATTACACTGCTGATAGTTAATTTGCACTTAAAGAATAACAATGGGTAAAAAAACAACATATAAACCTGTGATTATAGATATGATTTAAAAAGCACCAGTTAATATATTTAAAAGCACCAATTTATACATAGAGATAAAGCAAGGTAGGAGGACATAGGTGTAATGGACTGTGATGGGTGTAATACACTGTGCTCACGATTATAATATAGGGCCGGTTTGTTGACGGGAAAAATAACCAAGACATTTATGTAAAAAGCTAACAGTAACTAGAATTTCTTTTAAAATCTTACTCCTTTAATGTTATACCATAGAAACACACTGATCATGCTATAGTAAATATACTCAACAAAACCAAGGGCATAAAATATTTAAAAACAGAATCTCCGATTGGACGTTTGAAAAAATATAACAAAAATATAAGTTAAACGTGGTGTATTCATTCTGTAATAGATTTGTACATAACAATGGGAGACGGCGGCATTCGGGGGAAATTTCACCATAAATTACCGTCAACGGTCTCACTATTCGTCAATGTCAACATTGACTTGCTGTTTGCTGAAACGAAGGTATCGTTGAAAATAATTAAGAATTTTGTTAGTTTTATATATTATGAATATTTATTTTCCCTAGTAACGCTGTAATGACACAGTGACCGGCCTCCAGATGGTTTACATTAAGAAATTCTGTAATTTTTCAGATTTGTTAAACACAATTTGGTCCCTGTAATGACTACTACGGTGGGAGTTATTCCCCTTTACTCCAAATATCAAATTTTCAGGACTCATTGGTTCGTTCAATCTGACTAAAATCATATCTTGATCTCCACGCCGTTCCATAAACTTCTCTCTGCTGCATTAAGATTTGAGAAAATCTCATAGGTGTCACGTCCCAATGACCTTTTGCATTAGCCAATCAAATTACTACTGTCAGAATCTGACAGTGAAATTTTGAGGCGACAAAGCTTGCATAAACACATTTGTCCGTTTAGTCATTTTGTTAACAAAAAGTTCATGTGGAATAATGTGAAGAAATGGCTTGCTGCAAGATGACAGGTCATTGGAAAATTATTTTAGTGTTAAGTAAAGAGGCGACAAAGGTCATCTGAACGTGACCTCTTATGGGATGTTGTCAGATCCTTGTAAAATGGAGTGAGAACAAGGATCTGTATTTTAATCAGATTGTGGTTCGTTTAACTTGGTAGCTGTCATACTTAGTGTCCAGTTGAATGAGATTAGTGTCCACTGGGGCGTCCTTTCCGCCGTCTTGTTGGGTGAGGCTGACTGGTCGGGAAGAGGGCGGGGACTCTGGAGGTTTAGGGTGTGTCAGGGTAAATGGCAGTTCCACGGCTAGGTCCCTGTAACAACAAATCAGCTATCAGTATTCAAGTAAAACGATAGTGTCGGTTAGTTTCAAAAGCAGTTTTTTAACATAGGTCATACATATATATATATAATCAAAGAAATCAACAGGCCAAATATCAAAATGACTTTAGCTGGAATGAAATTATATACAACATATAGCCTGATGTATCCTGTTCTGTTGGTAGTGGGGCCATACTTTCATAGTGCCATCTCACTTTAATGCTTAAGCATTGTTACCACAAAACTCACCCGAGACTATCTTATAATCCACCCGGGTCAGGTGAGCAAAAGAAAAAAATTACTTCCTCCGAATATTCAATGCATACAACTTCAGGGATTGAAGCCAGGCCGCTTGTATTGGAAGTCAGAGTTAGTGTAAAACACTTAACCTATCTGCTCATTAATGTATCATTCCAACAAGATATGAGTTCATTCTGAGATATCATATGAGTATATGTGCTACAATCATTTGTTAATTATACGTATCTTTGTATGTAGTTTTTTCTGTTAACATTACTCGTCAATTCCTTGAATTTCCCCTTGACTGTATACTTACTTTGAACCAAATCCTAGGACTAACCTGACATTGACCTTGTAGAAGACATTAAGTAGGACTAACCTGACCTTGACCTTGTAGGAGACATTAGGTAGGAATAATTTGACCTTGACCTTGTAGGACACATAAGGTGGGACTAACTTGACCTTGTAGGAGACTTTAGGTAGGATTAACCTGACCTTGACCTTGTAGGAGACATTAAGTAGGACTAACCTGACCTTGACTTTGTAGAACACTGTGTACTTACCCTGAACCAAATCCGAGGATTAACCTGACCTTGACCTTGTAGGAGACAACAATTCCCAAATTTTCTTTCTGACTAGAATCTCCCATTCTGAAACAAAGATTACATTGTAATAGGATGAGGAAAAGTGATAAAGATAGTGCCTTCGCTGGGGCTCAAACCTGCGACCCTTGGCTCTCCAGCCCGTTGCTCTACCGACTGAGCCATAGGGAAATTCCCTACAGCTCATGCTTGTAAGGCAACCTAATCAAATCTATGAAACGCCTTTTTCGCTGCGATTTAACTTCGCGATAAATATGGTCATTAATCCTATGTTCAGTACATCACAGTTCTCCTACAATTTGCATACTTCTGACTTAAACTATTTTGTGGCAATTAATTTTCGCAAATTTCAATAAACCGCGAAATACACGAAAATTGATCGGATGCAAAAATAAGTTGAGTTACAGTATGTTATTTGCACATCATTTACCTTCTTATCTTTCACTTCAATGTTTTAGGTATGTTAACTTACTTCGTGACAATTTAATATACATATATATGCTTATAAATGTCTATTTTATCATGAAATGGTCTAGAAGCAAACCTGTTGAGAGATTCATTAGGATGTATACACGGTTATATTTGGGAGCAGTAGTTTGGGAGAAGAAGACTTACATGGTCGACGATGCTAAGTTGGTATCCTCATGTTTGAGTTTGCCGTCGAGGGCGAGACCACGCTTGTCCCTGTTATTGGTTAAGAGTGGTGTACAATGATATACTTTACAGAAGCCGGTCTGACTAGGCTGGATAGGAAAACCCTCTCTGTAAAAACAAGCAAAATTCTTATAGCAAAACCCTCTCTGTAAAAACAAGCAAAATTCTTATAGCAAAACCCTCTCTGTAAAAACAAGCAAAATTCTTATAGCAAAACTCTCTCTGTAAAAACAAGCAAAATTCTTATAGTAAAACTCTCTCGGTGTTAAGAATTCAAATCTGCTTTCATTTTTTATGAACCTTGAATTATCAAGAGAGAAAAAAATTACCCGGAATTTCTCTTTAAGTGTGACTCATCGGTAACTCACGGATGATCTGGCTTCCCCTACTCTTTCATCATGATGAGTAAGCGAAGCAAGATCAGCCGTGGGTAGACGACAATGTCAAGTGTGATAAAACTTACCTGTTCTGTCGACTTATACAATTCACACAGTCCAGAAATACATAAATATAATCGTGTTTTCAGATTAACAGAAAAAAAGTAAATTTGAAAAATTTAGGAAGTGGAGCCTGAAAGCAAAGAACTTACCATTTCAAAGTGATCATTTATAATATTTATATTCCATATGGCTGAAGTTATCAATGTTCATTGATTAGTATGTTGCAAATAAACAAGAAAACATGGAAATAAGTTTTTATATTGGATTTTGAAAGATATTTGAAATTTTTCAGACGGAATTTTCATACTTTCAAAACCATGAAAATGTCATGACAGGTATTAATACTGATATCAATTTGCCAGTTCCAGTGACCTTGACATTAATGCATGACCTTCACCTTGGTATCTGTCTTTGTCAATCTCCTTGACATTAGTTAAACCATAAGGATGTGGCACAGATCCTACAGTCCGTAAATATTGTATAACATAATATACACATACTGGTACAGTCGGGATCGGTGCCATGACCCTATCATAAAAACCAGTGATCTTGACATTTACCTAATATACAATTTTCTCGACTTCTATCCATGTCAGGCTTTGATATCTTTTTCAATAACTATTCTTAGTGGTTTGAATTGTCAAAATCATTGTTCTGAGACACTGTTTTTTACGGTCCAAACTCTGCCTAAGAATCACAACGAGGTCTATATAAAACATAAAACTAATTACCATTTAAAATAGACATGTACTATTTGAATATCAAAATGCCTCAATGTTGCTAAGTGTTTGGAAGCTTGCATAAAAATCTCTTAGAACAAAAAATTGACAATTTTGAAACAGTTGTTTTTTCAACACTCTGGACTTAAGGATAGAAACTGTTTGCTGATAAATAACCGTAACACAGAAAAGAATCCTATTTCCTCCTCTATCAATCTTTGAACTTATTAATTATGATCACCTAGACCACTGTTGGGTCGCAACGTGCCCAACTATATAATTATCCCTAATATTAACCAAGTTGAAACCATAGCAACACTCCACTGATAAACTACTTTACACATGCTAATCAATGTGATTGTTTCATATTACATGTCAGACTTGATGGAGTTCATTCCAACACTTAGTACAGTGCAGATTATACCAGAAAACTTAATTTGAACTGCAAATCAGGATGAGCAAAAAAAGTGCCAGCAAACTAGTTTTTAAATGCAAAATACTAAAACAAAATTGATTTTGAAACTGATAATATGTATGAACATTTTGAAATACTTGTCAATCATGTTCAACTTTTCACTTAACAAGAGACTACTGAAGTATGTGTAAGAATAAAATGCATCTCAATGACTGCATATGCTTTTTATATTCACATAAATGTGTAAAATTTATTTTCTTTGACAGATTTTGGAATAAACAAATATCAAACAAAAGCACTTCAAAGGAAAATAGATTTTTTTGATTTTCACACAAATAATGTTTTGCATGCAATATGCTTTTGACTTGGCTTGCATATAATAAATTGCTAAATAAAAAGACTAAAGATTAAAACTTGTTATCTATCTATATAGATACATATGCACATGATAATATGATCATACTATAAACTAACAAATGTAAATAATACTTATTTTCATAATGAAAGAAAATCTCAAACAATTTCTAAGCAAAACAAATAGTTAAACAAAAGCAAAGTTAGACCACTCTCTCCCCCTCCCAGCCCAACCAGCAAGCAAGCACAGAACAAGGTATCCGTGTGTAATAATGATATTTATAATTTATGCTTTGTCATATATTACCTTAATTTTGTTTTAAATATTATAGAAAATGTGAATGCTTTTAGGAAAGTACACCTCCCTCTTGTAACAACAAGACTTCTGTAACAGAAATTTCAAGGACAACCGATAAAAATAGTTGAACCACAAATTCCATTTTCCATGTACATCTTCATTACACTGACTGTGTCAAGTGACAAAAGAATTCCAACGCACCGTTTAAGAGGATCACGAGGATCGTGGACAGACTGATTAATTCCTATAAATATATGTAACCCCTCCTCCTTCCCTCCCTCTAATTGATTGATTCCTATAAATATATGTAACCCCTCCTACTTCCCTCCCTCTAATTGATTGATTCCTATAAATATATGTAACCCCTCCTCCTTCCCTCCCTCTAATTGATTGATTCCTATAAATATATGTAACCCCTCCTACTTCCCTCCCTCTAATTGATTGATTCCTATAAATATATGTAACCCCTCCTACTTCCCTCCCTCTAATTGATTGATTCCTATAAATATATGTAACCCCTCCTACTTCCCTCCCTCTAATTGATTGATTCCTATAAATATATGTAACCCCTCCTCCTTCCCTCCCTCTAATTGATTGATTCCTATAATTATATGTAACCCCTCCTACTTCCTTCCCTCTAATTGATTGATTCCTATAAATATATGTAACCCCTCCTACTTCCCTCCCTCTAATTGATTGATTCCTATAAATATATGTAACCCCTCCTACTTCCCTCCCTCTAATTGATTGATTCCTATAAATATATGTAACCCCTCCTACTTCCCTCCCTCTAATTGATTGATTCCTATAAATATATGTAACCCCTCCTCCTTCCCTCCCTCTAATTGATTGATTCCTATAAATATATGTAACCCCTCCTACTTCCCTCCCTCTATCTTCCTTTGTGAGGGGCAACATTTAATTTGAAAATAAACATTGTCTAAAACAATTTTAAAATAATAAAATATCTTGCCATATAAGGTACAAGGATTTAAATATGATGAATTAAATCAAGGATAAACTATCACAATGTTCAAGTTTCAAAATATACACATATACATATATACATTTGTATGTATACAAATGTCACACTGAACATCTTTTCACAACCTTTTCTTCTTTTTAGATGCAGAAATAGCAGAAATTATAGCTATAACCTCCAGGTAACAATGTTATAATGCTATACAGATGGTGTTGGGAAGTTATATTCCTTCATGGTATTACAATAGGTCATTCTGCAGGAAACGTTGAGTATGGGGCAGGGGGGGGGGGAGCAAGTGATCATGAGGAGGGGGGTATACAACTGCTTTAAGTCAAACAGGTTCTACAGTATCCACATGGCCTATTCTGTTTAATGATGACATGTTTGTTACATACAACTACTACTTCAATAGCCATAACAGTAAATGTCTAGACCTGATTGTTGATATTGTTGCCATGGTTATAGCTGTTCAAATTATCATCTACATATTTTTCTATATAAGAGCTGGATGATTATCATAATCTATTGAAAAAAATATATGTGGCACTGGCATATTTTGTTCAGCAAATTTGAAAAATAAACGATAAAATAAAACTTAAAAATTTCAAATACCTTTCTTTCACCCTTTTAGAAGTTGACCTATAATTAAGACAAAGGTCAAAGGTTATCTTGATTGAATGACCCCCTGACCTTAAGCCTGTTACTTACCTCGTTTTAGCTTCTCTTAAATCTCACTCTGACTTTGAGCAAAAATTGTTTAAAAAGATGTTCATATTGTTTACCATATCAAAGCATTTTGACAGGTATTTTATCCTCATACAACCACATACCAAATTTCTGTCCCGAATCTCTATCCATTAAGTAAATGAGCGGAGATGAAATTGTGACAGATTAACAGCCAGTGACAACACTATGTGCCCTGACCACTTCATAGAGGGGACATAAAATTCAAACCCCTGATACTTATAAAATATTTTTGCTTACTACGGATAAAATTTCCTCAATCATAACATAAATAAGATGCTTAATTAATTAAAACAGTAAAGACTTACTCGCTTTCCATGTCAGCTACAGTGCATTTATACTGCGCAGTGGAGAACAAACAAATATCGGCAAACTGTCGTACTGTGCAGGGAACAGAAATAATCCTCGTTATATACATTACATGTCACTGTGCAGGGAACAGAAATAATCCTCGTTATATACTTTACATGTAAGGCCATGCTAAAATAGTCATGTTTCCAGAAACGGCTCACAATGCATAGTCAGGGACACCCGGACTTTATTTTAATCTATTACTATTTTTCTGATGTTTATTAATTCATAAATCAAAGAATCTTCTCCAAATTTATAAAAAATATTTTTACTATTTTTGTCAAATAATTATACATAACAGGTGTTTTTCTAAATTCTGGGGAATTATTTTTTTCTTTTTTTTTATTCCTATGATGTTCGGAAACATGGCTATTTTTTATTTGGTCTGTAATTGATTGAAATAAGCAAAACATTCAAAATTAAAACATAAAACAAAATTAACCTCAAACACCAGACTGTCTCCCATTCAACGTCTTGTTAATGACATAGGCTGTAGTTTTGTGACGAAAGGGTATGTATTGAACTATCATAGTCTTTTAATTTTCAGAAGAACAAAACCAATGCCATTGAATATAGAATGTTATCAACTTCTTCAAATCACTTCTATTTTAATCATGTCTAACTGTGACAATTTCTTTTTTGCCTTATTTGGTATTGGTTTGAACATGTGGCTGCCTTAGCATGGTATTGACATCTAGTGTGAACGAGAGACACCAGTGTTTGATGTAGCAATGGTTATATGTCGTGAGAATCGGATAATAATCACGTGACTCAAAGATTCAATTTCCCATATTGTGATAGTCTTACAGCACAAAAAAACTTTCCATCGTACATTGAAATGATGGTGAAGTGGATATTGCCTTTTATCAAAATTTCAGATACAGTTAATAAACAGGAATGTTTACTGTCACAATTCTGGAAATTGATTCCTTAAACCAAGAAAAGTTTATAATTGTCAATATAGTTTCAAATACACTTCTGATCCCAGATATAGAATGTACGTTTTATATCAGAACATCAAAGAGGTGTAATTTGACCCAACTCAACAATTATCAGTGATAAAAGATAATCTGGGACTGAACCATTTACCATTGACCAGATCACTTCAATGGTGCCACAAGAAAACTTGAGATAAACCTCCGATATATTTTCACCCTGGTCTCACTAAGTCTGTGTGGCTTTAAGGGGTCTCATGCATTTCCATATAAATAGTGTGACTTGATAAATAAATATATAGTATGTACATCAACACATTGTTTAGCTGATATATAAAGGTATAGGAAACAGGGGACCCGTGTAAGGGAGGTCAGGAGGCAACAGTTGAGGGGCGGAGGGGGGCAACATCTAGCAGGTACAGACAAAGGGGCAGCAGTAGAACCTCTGAAGACTCCAGCCAACACCAACACAGACAGACACCCACACAGACAGATACCCACACGGACAGACACCCACACAGACAGACACCCACACAGACAGACACCCACACAGACAGACACCCACACAGACAGACACCCACACAGACAGACACCCACACAGACAGACACCCACACAGACAGACATCCACACAGACAGACATCCACACAGCTATAATGTTACATGGTAGCTCTTCTCTACTGTTATATTAGGTATACTGTATGTAAATACCATCAACCTGATAGCAGAGTCAGAAACAGTTTGGGTAATACTGACATACAATGTATACTTGTCCAAAACACTTGTCTGTAGCTGGTACTATCAATAAGGAACACTGAAACTTCTCCAGATGATGTACTTGTTTAAGAAGGTCATAACATCTCCAGGCTGATGATGGGGAGAAAGGATACCAGGAATACCAGGCAATTCTCAACACTCTGACACTAGATCATCAAACTATTGAACCATCAGAAATCAGCAGTGAGTACCAGCGTTAGTGTAGGGAGGTGGGAGTAGGGAAAATGTGAGACGGGTAGCAGGTTATACAGAGATGTACACTGTGGGGCAGTCGTATACTGGGACGGAGACTCAAACTCACTGCGGCTCTAAAATTGACACATCTTCCTCATTGAATGTATGTTCATACAGACTGAACTCTGCAAACTGGCCAACTGTTAGTAATAAAATAACCATCTCTTCTTGTTAGTTCTGTTGTAATATAGGATCGGAGGCATTCTAACTTTACTCTAGTTTCACTTTCCATGTATTTATCACAGGTGGCCTCTAATTCATAAATAACTTCAGAGGTATTCTAATTTTACTCTAGTTTCACTTTCCATGTATTTATCACTGGTGGCCTCTAATTCATAAATAACTAAGTCTTAAGTGAAAAGGAGATTAGCTCTTTCTGAAAAAAAGACTGCCATTACAACAATACCAGGGCATTGTATCAACTAGAAAGATATGACACAGACAGAAACATGACATGAGTAAGGAAAGAAATGCTTTTAAAAACTATCAGTGGGCAAACTTTCCCTCAATCTAATAAACTCATCAATATCACGCTAAATTCACAGGAATAATCACTAACCTATTTTGACAGCTAATCAGATGATAAGTCGCTAAGTATTCACAAATGACAATGAGACTAAGAAGGGACCTAAGTCATGGCAGTGTTACCACCAAGAATGGCTTGAAGTCTTCCATATTTAAATTTCTGCAAACTCATTTACTTTTACTAAAACATAGCCATTAAGTTATTGATACAGGTGACCTCATTTTATCTTGAAGATAAACACATTTATGAACAATTTATCATACCTGTAGCCAATTAATCATACCTGTAGCCATTTAATCATACCTGTAGCCAACAGTTTATCACACCTGTTACCTGGAGATCTTACCTGAAATCTTGATTTTCTTCACAGATTTGTTAGTATTGTTATCCACCAGAACATTGACAGCAATATTTTCACCGTGGTAGTATTTCTACAAGACAAGCATAACACAGAACAGTGTAACATTGTATTTACCATGGTAGTATTTCTACAAGACACAATACAGTGTAACATTGTACTTAGTAGCAGTATTATTTCTACAAATATTACACAATTCCGTCCCATCTGAAATTCTACAGAGCTATCCAAAATGCTGACTAATTTTTTTACTGGAATGAATATCAGCTGTTTGTGATTGTTTGGGGACAGTTCTTTGTCTTGGAAAGCCTCTAGTTTGATATTGCCTGCACTCATTATAAACTTACTTCTTTGTCTAGGGAAGCCTCTAGCTTGATGTTGCCTGCACTCATTATAAACTTACTTCTTTGTCTAGGGAAGCCTCTAGCTTGATGTTGCCTGAATTCATTATAAACTTACTTCTTTGTCTAGGGAAGCCTCTAGCTTGATGTTGCCTGAATTCATTATAAACTTACTTCTTCGTCTATGGAAGCCTCTAGCTTGATATTGCCTGAATTCATTATAAACTTACTTCTTTGTCTAGGGAAGCCTCTAGCTTGATATTGCCTGAATTCATTATAAACTTACTTCTTTGTCTAGGGAAGCCTCTAGCTTAATATTGCCTGGACTCATCATAAATTCTTTGGTGGCCTCTGCACTGGGCTGAGGGGCTGGCTCCACAGGGGCATATGTCAGCTTCCGTATCGCCAGACGAACAGAATTTCTGAACAAAATGTCACAATTAGATAGGGAAAATACAGCAAGATGTCACAGAATCAGAAACAAATACAAGGAAATTCTTTATACTGTAGATCTACATGTAGCTACTCACAAATGTATACCTACAATGAAAATATGTTGGTCATAATGTATGATTTTCTAAGAACTCAAAGGAGAACTAGAACTGTAAGGCACTATTGAGTAAAACTGCTTGATCTAACTTAAAATGGTAAGAAATTCCTAGATGAACCAAAAACAAACAGACATGTTTAACTACAAACTATTGGCCTAGAAAATAACCAATCGTGACATCTCAGGGAAATCTGGTTTTCTTCGGAAATCTACTCCCTCGAATTCATGTATAGAGGGTCACATGATGTAAATATCATGTTCCAAAATGGCTGCGTTCATGGCGATAATGAAGAAGATGGTCCCATCTTGCACCAATAAAGTCGGAGGACTTTCGACCTATGTCATGATTCACTGCATGGATTTCAGGTGTATGCATTCCAGGGAGTAGAATTATGAAGATTACTGTAAATTTCCCAGAGATGTTGCGAGAAAAAATATCAAATACCGGCCGGTAAGAGAGGTAACTCTCAAGAAAATCATTGAATTAAAGAATCCCAACACATCTCCATCTACTTAAGTTGTATGTGAATCTTCACTCTTCTCTGTTGGACCTGGGCATGTGTACAGTAAATGTAATTCAAGGTAACTTTAGATCTAAACTTAATACTGCTGTGTGTAAATGACAACCTTGAATCAAGGTGTGTTAGACTTCTAACATATTCTAATATTACAGTTTATAACCTTGAAGGTGTGTTAGACTTCTAACATATTCTAATATTACAGTTTATAACCTTGAAGGTGTGTTAGACATCTAACATATTCTAATATTACAGTTTACATCCTTGAAGGAGTGTTAGACTTATAACATATTCTAATATTACAGTTTACAACATTGAAGGTGTGTTAGACATCTAACATATTCTAATATTACAGTTTACGTCATATAAATCTAACCAATCTTTGATATTTGAAAAAGATCTGTAGTGGAGGGCATGTTTTTGTATTTGAAATGTTTTTATTCAATTGTTTTTATATATATCAGAACTTCATATGAAACTTGAGAAAGATTCCTCAAATTATTTCTTTGAAAAAAAACCATCAACTGTCAGAACCAAAGATGTTCCCCTGTCAGCCATTTTGTTTATCCGATCAGTCCCAAAATAAAACATGGGCAACAACAGATCAAGGGAAACTTACCAATGGAGTTTGAGAAATTTCCCTCTAGCTGTTATTTTATTACTTGATTAGTCTCAAAAGCAAATACACACTACTAACATTTATTGGTTGTGTAAAATAATCTTTATATAAATCATACTTCCCAGCCTGAAGAAAATCTTTACAAATACACTACTATGGATAAAGGCATACATGATTTAAGAAAGATCCTCCCAGACCTGACACTAACGTTAATTAACCTTACATTAAATGTGCTGTAACCTTACAGTAACCTTACTGTGACCTTACTGTGACCTTACTGTGACCTTACTGTGACCTTACCGCAACCATACTGTAACCTTACCATAACTTTACCGCAACCATACTGTAACCTTACCATAACTTTACTGCAACCTAACTGTGACCTTACCATAACATTACAGTAACCTAACTGTGACCTTACCATAACATTACAGTAACCTAACTGTGACCTTACCATAACCTTACCGTAACCATACTGTAACCTTACCATAACATTACAGTAACCTAACTGTGACCTTACCATAACATTACAGTAACCTAACTGTGACCTTACCATAACATTACAGTAACCTAACTGTGACCTTACCATAACCTTACCGTAACCATACTGTAACCTTACCATAACCTTACCGCAACCTTACCATGACCTTACTGTAACCATACTGTGACCATAACATGACCTTACCATGTGACCTTACCGTGACCTTACCGTAACATTACCATGACCTGACAGTGACCTGTCCTTGACCTTACCTCTTGTGTGGCTTCTCCTCAGCATTCTCTGCTACATATGTCTTTAGTTCATAATCCACACCACAGGGCTGAAAATAAAATAATACACAATTGCTCAATTACAATCCAACATTTCGCTAACCTTCTCAGTATAAGTTACACAGACAAACATTTGACCAGGCAGACTTACCTTCCCAGTATTAGTTACACTGACAAAGATTTGACCAGGCAGACTTACCTTCCCAGTATTAGTTATACTGACAAAGATTTGACCAGGCAGGCTTACCTTCCCAGTATTAGTTATACAGACAAAGATTTGACCAGGCAGGCTTACCTTCCCAGTATTAGTTATACAGACAAAGATTTGACCAGGCAGGCTTACCTTCCCAGTATTAGTTATACAGACAAAGATTTGACCAGACAGACTTACCTTCCCAGTATTAGTTACACAGACAAAGATTTGACCAGGCAGACTTACCTTCCCAGTATTAGTTACACAGACAAACATTTGACCAGGCAGGCTTACCTTCCCAGTATTAGTTACACTGACAAAGATTTGACCAGGCAGGCTTACCTTCCCAGTATTAGTTACACAGACAAAGATTTGACCAGGCAGGCTTACTTTCCCAGTATTAGCTACACAGACAAAGATTTGGCCAGGCAGACTTACCTTCCCAGTATAAGTTACACAGACAAAGATTTGACCAGGCAGACTTACCATCCCAGTATTAGATACACAGACAAAGATTTGACCAGGCAGGCTTACCTTCCCAGTATTAGTTACACAGACAATGGTTTGACCAGGCAGACTTACCTTCCCAGTATTAGTTACACTGACAAAGATTTGGCCAGGCAGGCTTACCTTCCCAGTATTAGTTACACAGACAAAGATTTGACCAGACAGACTTACCTTCCCAGTATTAGTTACACAGACAAAGATTTGACCAGGCAGGCTTACCTTCCCAGTACTAGTTACACTGACAAAGATTTGGCCAGGCAGACTTACCTTCCCAGTATTAGTTACACAGACAAAGATTTGACCAGGCAGCCTTACCTTCCCAGTATTAGTTACACAGACAAAGATTTGACCAGGCAGGCTTACCTTCCCAGTATTAGTTATACAGACAAAGATTTGACCAGGCAGGCTTACCTTCCCAGTATTAGTTACGCAGACAAACATTTGATCAGGCAGCCTTACCTTCCCAGTATTAGCTACACTGACAAAGATTTGACCAGGCAGACTTACCTACCCAGTATTAGTTACACAGACAAACATTTGACCAGGCAGACTTACCTTCCCAGTATTAGTTACACTGACAAAGATTTGACCAGGCAGACTTACCTTCCCAGTATTAGTTACACAGACAAAGATTTGACCAGGCAGGCTTACCTTCCCAGTATTAGTTACACAGACAAAGATTTGACCAGGCAGGCTTACCTTCCCAGTATTAGTTACACTGACAAAGATTTGACCAGGCAGACTTACCTTCCCAGTATTAGTTACACAGACAAAGATTTGACCAGGCAGGCTTACCTTCCCAGTATTAGTTACACAGACAAAGATTTGACCAGGCAGGCTAGTTACACAGACAAAGATTTGACCAGGCAGGCCCTGCCTTACCTTTCCAGTATCTCCTGGTGCCGGCTGCAAAGTTACTGAGGCAGGTGCATTTGGTGGCAGCTGAAAAGATACAGATTTTTATATCTTGTTAATATCTTATTAAAAATACATTTATATTAATTTTTTCAGAAAACAATTTATTTGATTTTCTGATCAAAATGACATATGATTACACCAAAAAGATTTCATAGAAATTTACAACAAAATAGTTAGGGGATAGTACGTTGTTTTGAGTGGCTATACTGGCGATTAGAACATGAAATTTGGTTTGAACTCGAGACCGAGAGGTCGAGAGTTTAAACCAAATCTCATGTTCTAATCGCCAGTATAGACACGAAAAATAACGTACTATCCCAATTCTAACACTCATTGACAAATTTAATACGCTTATTTGTTTAGATACATTGTATTTCCTTGCTACAAGTATGTAGTAAAGTACTCTGTGACCTGGCTAGTGACGTGTCTTTCTATAGCCAACTGACCAATCAGAAGGAAGCTTTCAAAAGTCGGTCATTTAGCCACGCCCATACATGTACTGGCGAGCGCTTGGTCTGGATGTTGACGAGGCGGAAAATTTGGATTTAGTTTCTTCGTGAACGTATGAATACGACATACTTGGATTAACATTGACAAAATTCCATGTCAGTATGCATGCAAATATGTTTGTATCGACAAAATCGTGTGATATTTTAAAGATCTGTTAAAATTTTGTGCAGATGTATAATTTTTGCAAGCCTCTCATTTACCATCATGGATTTGTATTTGAAGAATGTTATTATTGACTACAGTTTTGTGAGTCATATCTAAAGTCATAGGGTCAAAATATCATATCAATACTTTTCTAAGGTCACTGCACAACTTAAATTTTTAGCACCTGATATTCCAGGATTAATAGCAATTGGCTAAAGCGCAAATAAGGATGGAAGAAAAATATGAACTTTATTTCCAGAATCTTAAAACACACGTCTAAATCAGCAACTTGCTGATCTTAGTTATTTGGTATGTCAATAAAAAATTACTTCAAAAAAGAATGGATAGGCATTTGGGCCAAGCTTCTTGATCAGTCGTTCCTGTAGCCGCGTGAGGGGTTTCTGTTGATCCTTGACCGGCGGGTACACCTGCACTGAGGCGAGGAAAAGGTCCTTGCGGAAGGTCAAGCCTAACACATCCAAGTCTTCCCGGCCGTAACGGAAAGCGGCGAGGATATGTGCAAAAACCTTGCGTTCTTTGAGGTATTCAGGGTCCACCAGTATGACTCCATCTACAAACGTTTATAGAGGTTCTGTCAATTGTCATCACATTCTTTTCAGTTGAGTACAGGAGTCAATTATATGTATCTACATTTGCTCTGTATCCTATCATTGTAATGCACTGTAAAGGCAAATGCTGTTACGAGACTATAACAACATTTGCTATTGTGACATCATCAATCTCTTTTGTGAGGTCAAAAATCTCTATTGTGACGTTATCAATCTCTATTTTAACGTTATCAATTTTATTGTAAAGTTATCAATCTTTATTGTAATGGTGTCGATCTCTATAGTGACGTCATTAATCTCTATTGTGACGTCATTAAATGTCTATCTCTATCGTGACATCATCAATCGCTATTGTTAGATTATCAATCTCTATTGTAACATTATCAATCTCTTTTGTAACATTATCAATCTCTTTTGTGAGGTCTATATAATGAATGTTTTAGCAAATATCTTTATGGTCCTATATAAACAAACATTTCTATTGCTGAACAGCTAACATTAAAGCCTGACTGGGCTTTATCAAATTAGTCATCAATACCAATATGTGTTATAGGACCATAACAACATTCCCTGGTTAAGTAAGTAGGGAGTATATGGAGGAGATATAATGTACTATGGTGTTCCGTTGGACAATATAAATATATCATGAGCACAGCAGAATACCAATACCTTTCAGGGTAGTGACACACTGGTGAAAATACAATTGATACAATCTACCATATGAGGGAAATAATACCGGTATATGGTATTTTCACAAGCCATAAAGTGTTTCCATGGCGATCAACTGTCTCCATGGTTACTTGGTGTCTACCGTTTCAATGTTGTGAGCCAGAGATTGAGGAACAAAGTGACATATTCCAATAGCATTTTTTTCGGTCATGCCTTGAAAATGAAGGCTATGGAGAGTGGATCTCAATGGTTACTATTAGTTTAGACAAAAGGACACATGTGACTGCAGAACTATCCTAACAGTTTATCTGTGTTTGCGTGTGTGCTTTCATACTTCACATATTTTCATATAATTACAGGAATGTTTCCAACTAAACAGTTAATAGTTGATGTACATGTCAGTGTCAAGAATTCTCTAAAAGCAACATACCGAATGACCCTGTACAGCCTATTTTTTGGCTTGCCTCTTCTCAACCTCTGAATGTGTGTCAATTAACTCATTCATCTGCAGCATGTTGAATTTCAACTACCAGAACGTGCTGCCAACCAGTTATGGGTGATCATTTGTAAGTCAAGAACTTTGCATGACCCAGAGGTGGAGGGCTAGTGGTTGCAGAATGTCTGACACCTTAACCATTTGGCCACAGCGACCCAGAGGTGGAAGGCTAGTGGAAGCAGAATGTCAGATACCTAAACCACTTAGCCACTGCGGCTTTTTCAATGTTTTTGAGTAGAAGTTGCTCAAATCAATATGGCCAAGTTTTCAGGGCCTTACCTTATCGAAGGATGTTTTTTTGTTAAATTCAGTGTTGTTCTATTAGCAATTAGAGGAAAAAATATTATTGAAGGCCTGGAGTCATGATATTTACGATTTGTATGTGCAAAAGGGCCATCATGTTTACTTGTATATTTACAATTATGTTACCTTAACCCAAAATCAAGGTCACAAAAGTCAAATATGTTAAAATCTTGAACTCAGTCTTATGCTTAATACAGTTTGAGGCTGTCGTACATGACCTTGAGAACATGTGACCTTGAGATACTTACCTACTGGATCTATGTGAGTGAGATGGTCTATGAAATCTCTCTTTCCGAGGTAGGCTGTTATCTGCATTAAAAATAATATACAGTATATTATTAACTTTGTAAAACTAGCATGGCAACAGGATGCTAATTAAACATTAGAGTTAGGAATGTATGCCTCCGTTACTTCCCCCTAGTGTGTGGAACATTTAATGATGAGGACACAAATGGCTAAATTGTTGCACAGAATATGAAATGCCAACAGTACTATTGATCATTTCAGCTAAACTGGAAACAGCCTAGAAGAGAATGCCAATGACTGTAGTGGTACATCTCCCCATAATGTATCTCCCCTCATTACTACTCCCTATACTCATATTTCCAACACAGCACAAAATTACTAAAGTCATTAGCAGTCCCTAAATATCAGTCTGTAGGAAACACATTAGAGAATTATCCTTCTCTAGGCACAATACATTTTCCTGTCACATATCAGCTCCATCTGCTCAAACAAGTTTAACAGGATGTAAAAATCTTTAAGCTTAGACTGTCTACGGGAGTAAAGCTGTTCAAGACAAGACCAAACTGTATGAAGGGGGATAGCTATAAAAGTAGGGGGGCCTGGCGGTATAACGGGGGGAAATATAGCTATAAAGGTAGGAAATTCTGGCGATATAAAGGGGGAACTATAGCTATAAAAGTATGAGGCCTGACTGTATAAAGGGGGACATACAACTATAAAAGTACAAGGCCTGCTGGTATAAAGGGGAAATATAGCTATAAAAGTAGGAGGCCTGGTTGTATAAAGGGGAAATATAGCTATAAATGTACAAGGCCTGGTGGTATAAAGGGGGAAATACAACTATAAAAGTAGGAGGTCTGGTGGTATAAAGGGGAAATGTACAGTAGCTATAAAAGTAGGAAGCCTGGATGTATAAAGGGGAAAATATAGCTATAAATGTAGGGAGTCCAGGTGATATAAAGGGGGAAATACAGCTATAAAAGTAGGAAGCCTGACTGTATAAAGGGGGACATATAGCTATAAAAGTACAAGGCCTGGTGGTATAAAGGGGGAAATACAGCTTTAAAAGTAGGAGGTCTGGTGGTATAAAGGGGGAAATATAGCTATAAAAGTATGAGGCCTGACTGTATAAAGGGGGGAAATACAACTATAAAAGTACAAGGCCTGGTGGTATAAAGGGGAAATATAGCTATAAAAGTAGGAGGCCTGACTGTATAAAGAGGGACATATAGCTATAAAAGTACAAGGCCTGGTGGTATAAAGGGGGAAATACAGCTATAAAAGTAGGAGGTCTGGTGGTATAAAGGGGGAAATATAGCTAAACAAGTAGGTGGCCTGGCTGTATAAAGGGGGAAATATACCGGTAGGAGGCTAGGTGGTTGTATTAACAGGGATATATAGCTATAAAAGTTGTCTGACTGTATAAAGGGGGAAATATAGCTATAAAAGTAGAGGTCTGGCGATAGAAAGGGGGAAATACAACTATAAAAGTATGAGGCCTGGTTGTATTAAGGGGAAATATAGCTATAAAAGTATGAGGCCTGGTTGTATAAAGGGGAAATATAGCTATAAAAGTACAAGGCCTGGTGGTATAACGGGGGAAATACAACTATAAAAGTAGGAAGCTTGGCTGTATAAAGGGGGACATATAGCTATAAAAGTATGAGGCCTGGTTGTATAAAGGGGAAATATAGCTATTAAAGTAGGAAGCTTGGCTGTATAAAGGGGGAAATACAACTATAAAAGTATGAGGCCTGGTTGTATTAAGGGGAAATATAGCTATAAATGTAGGGAGGCCAGGCGATATAAAGGGGGAAATATAGCTATAAAAGTAGGGGGACATGGTTGTATAAAGTGGGAAATACAGCTATAAAAGTAGGGGGGCATGGTTGTATAAAGGGGGAAATATTCCGGTAGGAGGCTTGGTGATTGTGTAAACAGGGAGATATAGCTATAAAAGTAGGAGGCCTGACAGTATAATGGGGAAAATATAGCTATAAAAGTAGAGGTCTTTAATAATTTATGAAGCAGTTATAATATAGAGAGGATATAGTTATGGAGCTCTAAAAGATTCAGGCCCAGCTGAAGGTAGTGAGAGCTACTTAAGTGAGGTTGGAGCCCGTAAGTGTTCACAACTGTACATGTTGTGACAACAACATAAGTATGGTGCACGTCCCGGTGAATTATTTGTACAAGTTAAATATTTATCAACTGCACTTGTGATGATAAATCACCTTGATAAGCTTTTGTTTTCAAGATATTTATCCGGTGTAAGTCCTTTAAAGAGGTGCGTGTAAATGGCAATGTAAATATTCCTTACTTATTTAAATGCAGTCATGGCCCCTGATGTAATAGTAGAATCAACATCATATAGAAATTTGATAAAGACAATGTTCTAATAATTTAAAGTAAATGACTGTCAAAAACTTAACATGACAAGAGATTCCAGAGGGATCTCGGCACCCACCATTGACTCATTTGATCTTTATGAATTACATCAGTTCTGTTTTCTTCTTTTCTCTTCTTTTCTCCTATTTGTTCCTATTTATATGAAATTTAAGAATTATGGGACCAAAGGGAACCTATTTATGAAATTTCTTGTATCTCTCAGGAAATAGCCATAACAAACTTTTATTATAAGTCAACATCCAAGATGACAGCTGTCTGTAGTGTCTGTCCTATTGTTTTTAAGAGCTGTCTTAAAATGAGACCATGCACAACAAGTCTCAGACAAAGGAATACCTTAATATGAAATTTGAGAATGATCCATCCATTTCTTATTGATACATTATACTAGTAGCAATAACAAATTATTACTCTCAAATCAAAGATGGCTGCCATTTTGTTTTCTTAATCAGTCCAAAATGGGCTAGTTCACAACATAAGGGACCATGGGAAACATTCAAATGAAACTAGAAAATTATCATTCAGTTATTTTTCAAGAAATATATAGTGATTACAAGATAATTATCTCAAAATCCAAGATGGCCACTTTCAGCCATATTGTTTTTCTTATCGGTTTGAAAACGAGGCATGGCACAACAAGGGACCAAATGATCCAGGGGTGAATCTTGTGGGAGGTAAACCTTCATGTTTCTCGCTCAGAGAAAATGTACAGACATGTGTAAGTGGTGTATGGATACAGACTTAAACAGTGACTCACCTTCCCATTGGGGCTGCTCTTTTTAAACACCCTGAAAAGAACAGAAAACAGAAACTTTAACATCATTAAAATAGAAATTAGTGATTCAATGTATTTACAACAACAAAAAAAAGTTCCAAAACAAAAACAATTTAGCAAAGATAAAATTAAGATTTTGACAATGGGAAAGGAAAGCAAATCATATTTTGAAATGAAAAGCAGTTGTCACAAGAGCCTGTTATAAATCCTGGTCGACTGTGACTTTAACAGATAAATGGATAGAATGTTAAAGGCTGGGAGGCACTAACTTATCAATTAACTTGTAGAATAAACCTAAATTTGCATAACTAAAAAGTTGAAAATTTAAAATGCTTAATACAAATTTCACTAATGTTTCTATTCAACAATCTGTAATTGTCCAGATGAGAAGAGATCTACTGTTAATCCAGACTTCTGTTTACTCCAAAAATAATTTTTTTCCAGATATGTTTAAAACTCATTCCCCCCTAAAACTTCATAATGAACTAATCCAATACTTGATTTGGTAGAGTTTAAATGTGTCTTCAGGGGGGAATCAGTTAAAGATACCAGACTTAAATTTGAAAACTCAATATTCCAGATCTTGTAAAAAAAAATAAAAGCAAATTACATTACCAGGTAACTTAAATTTTAATATAAAGACAATGGTTTTGCATTAAACATTTTATCATTGTTTTCGAGATGAAGATAGTTTGTAGACAATCAAAATACATTTTATATGTAGCAGCAAAACAAAACACTTAAGTCTAATGTTACAGAATTTTACAACAGAACACAAGTCAGGCTATATAGATGTGTAGAAGGTATATAATATTACTTAATCTTGTGCATTTAATGAAGTACAACAACACATATAACACAGGTGCAGAATTCCTTTAAGTAATAATTCCCTATTACACTCCCACAGAACAAAATTCCCTATTACACTCCCTCAGAACAAATTTCCCTATTACACTCCCATAGAACAAAATTCCTTATTACACTCCCACAGAACAGAATTCCTTAGAGTAATAATTCCCTATTACACTCCCAAATAACAGAATTCCTTATTACACTCCAACAGAACAGAATTCCTTTAAGTAATAATTCCTTATTACACTCCCATAGAACAAAATTCCTTTAAGTAATAATTCCCTATTATACTCCCACAGAACAGAATTCCTTTAAGTAATAATTCCCTATTACACTCCCAAATAACAGAATTCCTTATTACACTCCAACAGAACAGAATTCCTTTAAGTAATAATTCCTTATTACACTCCCATAGAACAGAATTCCTTTAAGTAATAATTCCCTATTATACTCCCACAGAATAGAATTCCTTTAAGTAATAATTCCCTATTACACTCCCAAATAACAGAATTCCTTATTACACTCCCACAGAACAGAATTCCTTTAAGTAATAATTCCTTATTACACTCCCACAGAACAGAATTCCTTTAAGTAATAATTCCCTATTACACTCTCACAAAACAGAATTCCCTATTACACTCCCTCAGAACAAAATTCCTTATTACACTCCCACAGAACAGAATTCCTGTAATAATTCCCTATTACACTCCCACAAAACAGAATTCCCTATTACACTCCCACAGAACAGAATTCCTTTAGGTAATAATTCCCTATCATACACTCCCACAAAACAGAATTCCCTATTACACTCCCACAAAACAGAATTCCTTTAGGTAATAATTCCCTATTACACTCCCACAGAACAAAATTCCTTTAAGTAATAATTCCCTGTTACGCTCCCACAGAACAGAATTCCTTTAAGTAATAATTCCCTGTTACGCTCCCACAGAACAGAATTCCTTTAAGTAATAATTCCCTACTACGCTCCCACAGAACAGAATTCCTTTAAGTAATAATTCCCTATTACGCTCCCACAGAACAGAATTCCTTTAAATAATAATTCCCTATTACGCTCCCACAAAACACTAAGTATTGACCAAGACTGAGGCATTAAATACAGCCGCTAGACCCTACTGGAGTAATCCAACAATCAGGAAGAGAAAAGGGGATATAACATTGACTGGACAATCGACTGACCCAATTAGGGGGTCTAGATTGACAGTGCTACATTGTCAACAGATATAAAATTGACTGGATAATCGGCTAACTACATTAGTCTGCATGGATTGACAACACTTTTACATCGTCAACAGACTGGACAAACGGTTGACCCGATTTGGGGGTCTGGATTGACAGCGCTACACTGTCAACAGACTGGACAAAATGTTGACCCGATTAGGGGGTCTGGATTGACAGCGCTACACTGTCAACAGACTGGACAATCAACTGACTACAATCGTGGTGTCTGGATTGACAACACTTATACATTGCTAACAGACTGGACAAACGGTTGACCCGATTAGGGGGTCTAGAAAACATGTGATAACACTGCCACTTCCTCAAATCCACAGAAGTGATCTATGTACAGTGAGGGCATCCTTGACCTTTGAACTACTGTCCCCAAAAGCAATTCTGAGAAACAGAGAAAACTATCTGTCTGATAATCAACAGATATGTGATATTGATTACCAGATTAGTGTTGTCTCCGGAGAAAGCTACGGAACGTCGAGATGATGGACAGAGAGTTAAAATAACAATATCTCTGTCCTCATATCCCTAGGGGAGCGATACCCAGAACTCAGACAAATACGGTAGCTAGAGACATTTCAACAGAGACCTTTACAATGAAATATCGGGCAAAATTCACAACCAAAGTTTTCTGGTAAATTGTTTCCTGTTTCCAAATGATACTCATTACATGTCGTTTATAAAGCAGGAAATCTAACTCCTGATACCAAATCAAACTACATTGTATTTCCATGCCTTGAGCCTGGGATAAACCTCCGGAGTTCCATCACCAGCTACCAGAACAGTTAAAGCCATCAACAACCCCAGGTACAGATATATGGCAGCTGTCAAGGAGCTGCTTCAATTTTATTTATGGATGAAAAATTAACAATATATTAAAATTTGAACTGACTTTTTGATGTATCTAACAATGAAGCTGTCAGGCATACAAATTGCTTTATTTTTGGATGAAAAATTAACAAATAAAATTTTTAAAATATTAACAGACTTTTCTGGCATACAAATGGTTTTATTTTCGGATGGAATATTAAGTTTTTTTGGTGTATCCACACTATATTGCCATTTCTCTGGCTGCCTTATATTGTTTATCATGATATCATCAATACTAAGGTTGCTGTTTATAATAAAACAAACTTTGTGTATTTGTAAACGTGTGTGAGGAGAAACACCTGTAAAGGAAGGAAGCGTACACATGCAGCATTATCATTCTGTGTAGGTCAGGCTTATATATGCTTTTGTGAATATACAAATATCATTTAATCATAAACAGTTTCAGATCTAATTGATGCCCCATAACACAGAATTTACTACTTTCCTTTTCACATCCAAACAGTCTGTCCTTTTACAAAAGGATCTGTATTTTTTTTTTTAAAGATTCAGAAATATCCCCCCCCCCCTCCAAATGTGTTGTCCCAAATTAAGGGCATGAATTAGGTCAAATACAGCATGAGGTTACACATAGGTCATAGTAATATGGTATTGTGGTTAACTTATTTAATAATATTCCTTGACCTTTTACCTTAACCTTAACTTACATCTCTAATCTATTTATGAGACCTCTTAATAGTACATATCTGATCAGAAGCATTAGCCTTCAATATCTAACTTGAAAAAGAGTGAAAAATGTTCAATAGAAGTTTACAATGTGAGATATTAATTTTCCACGTTATTATCACAGATTTACAGTTAAGTTACTATTAATCAGGGATGACAGCTCTACAATAATCACTGAAGTCGGTACTTTTACACCTCCAGCTAGCTGTTATATAAGTTAGTATAAATCGACTCTTAGGTACACTGTATATAAGATGAACTCAAATATCTCCATATCTTACTTAATTATCTAATTTGCTACAATTTAACTCAAATTGTCAATGCTATAGCTTCCACTTAATGTCTCCGACATTTAATTTTTACACATGTATGTTCTGAAAATCAGATTGAAAAGGAGTATAAATAAATATGGAGCCTGTTTCACACCTTGATGATTCTTTAAGGATATACTGATGATTGTTACAGATCCTGTAAAATGTTTATATTTTTGTTGGTATCACGTTTGTACTTTGTGTATTTTGATCATTTTTGGGTTTGTCAACTGTGATGATAAAGAGCACAAACTTGAACTACTTCAACCTCTCTTTTTTTATTGATCAACAGCTCTGCTGTTAGACTAGGATCAAAACATCTCTGACCTCACACATACACAGGTTCAACATCAGGTACAGACAATTGTATTGGATCTCAAATGTCATGTTACATATTATAGATCATATTTAACACATGGTCGAGTTACCGACAGCCAGCCAGTGGCATCGCTTACGAAACATGTACTCTTGTCTAATAACTGTAGCATGATGTTGAGGGATATTGCAATATCATTTTACCATAAATGTAAATAATATCCAGTCTGTGAAACTCTCCGAAAAATCTATCACATTAGACATGTAATCATTGGTTTTCCCCACAATATAATCTTGAGGGCCTCAACTGCAGACAACAATTTTAGCTGGAATTTGTATTTTGGTCACGAGCAATTTGGCAAAATAACATCAACACAGCTTAACCTAACAGAATCAAACCAGATTATGCATATAGCGGAAATGGAGTGATAGATTCTAGGTATGGCAGAGACGAAGTGATATATAGATTCTAAGTATAGCAGAAATGGAGTGATAGATTCTAGGAATGGCAGAGATGGAGAGATATATTCTAGGTATGACAGAGAAGGAGAGATATATTCTAGGAATGGCAGAGATGGAGGGATAGATTCTAGGTATGACAGAGAAGGAGAGATATATTCTAGGAATGGCAGAGATGGAGGGATAGATTCTAGGTATGACAGAGATGGAGATATAGATTCTAGGTATAGCAGAGATGGAGGGATAGATTCTAGGTATGACAGAGAAGGAGAGATAGATTCTAGGTATAGCAGAGATTGAGAGATAGATTCTAGGTATGGCAGAGATGGAGGGATAGATAAAGACTGATTCTAGGTATGGCAGAGAAGGAGAGATAGATTCTAGGTATGGCAGAGATTGAGAGATAGATTCTAGGTATAGCAGAGATGGAGGGATAGATAAAGACTGATTCTAGGTATGGCAGAGATGAAGAGATAGATTCTAGGTATAGCAGAGATTGAGAGATAGATTCTAGGTATGGCAGAGATGGAGGGATAGATAAAGACTGATTCTAGGTATGGCAGAGATGAAGAGATAGATTCTAGGTGTAGCAGAGATGGAGAGATAGATTCTAGGTATGGCAGAGAAGGAGAGATAGATTCTAGGTATGGCAGAGATGGAGAGATAGATTCTAGGTATGGCAGATATGGAGTGATATATTCCAGGTATAGCAGAGATGGAGTGTTATATTCTAGGTATGGCAGAGAAGGAGATAGATTTTAGGTATGGCAGATATGGAGTGATATATTCCAGGTATAGCAGAGATGGAGTGTTATATTCTAGGTATGGCAGAGAAGGAGAGATAGATTCTAGGTATGGCAGAGATGAAGAGATAGATTTTAGGTATGGCAGAGATGGAGAAATAGATTTTAGGTATGGCAGAGAAGGAGATAGATTTTAGGTATGGCAGATATGGAGTGATATATTCCAGGTATAGCAGAGATGGAGTGTTATATTCTAGGTATGGCAGAGAAGGAGAGATAGATTCTAGGTATAGCAGAGATATGGAGTGATAGATTCTAGGTATGGCAGAGACAGAGTCTGGTAGATTCAAGGTATAGCAGAAACGGAGAAATAGATTCAAGGTATAGCAGAGACGGAGAAATAGATTCAAGGTATAGCAAAGATATGGAGTGATATATTCCAGGTATAGCAGAGACAGAGTCTGGTAGATTCAAGGTATAGCAGAAACGGAGAAATAGATTCAAGGTATAGCAGAGACGGAGGGATACATTCTAGGTATAGCAGAGACGGAAGGATACATTCTAGGTATGGCAGAGACAGAGGGATAAATTCTAGGTATGGCAGAGATGGAGGGATAGATTCTAGGTATGGCAGAGATGGAGAGATATATTCTAGGTATAGCAGAGATGGAGAGATATGTTCTAGGTATGGCAGAGATGAAGCGATATATTCTTGGTATAGCGGAGAAGGAGAGATAGATTCTAGGTATGGCAGAGAAGGAGAGATAGTTTCTAGGTATAGCGGAAATGGAGGGATATAATCTAGGTATAGCAGAGACAGAGTCTGGTAGATTCAAGGTATAGCAGAGATGGAGAAATAGATTCTAGGTAAAGAGAAGGAGAGCTAGATTCTAGGTATGGCAGAGATGGAGAAATAGATTCTATGTATAGCAGATTGTGGAGTGATACATTCTAGGTATGGTAGAGAAGGAGAGACAGATTCTTAGGTAAAGAGGAGAAGGAGAGATCGATTATATAGGTATAGCAGAGATTGATCGATATTAGGTATAGCGGCGACAGAGAGATCGATTCTAGGTATAGTGGATATTGCGAAATAGATTCTAGGCATTGGGGAGAAGGAGGGATAAATTATTCGTATAGATATTCTTAGAATGAGGTATATCGAAATGGAGTGATAGATAACATTGTGATATTATTTATCATTGGAACAAAATTTGGGACTGTTCAAGATTGTGCTCTTTCTTAACCACAGGTATTTTTTTAAAAATTCACAAATTGGTTAAAAAAATTCAAAAGCAATTGACTGACAAAAGGACCGATATAGTGATCCTTTATAATTGATGGAGGTGTACATGTTATCTCCTTTGTTTGGTGTGACACAGGACTCCATGGTGCTTATTCTCCTTCTACTATTGTTTGTATATATACATACCCAGTACTGTGTACAGAGAACAGGGGAAGAAAATAGCGGATGGTCAAACAAAAACATTCAACACAGATAAGTAAAATAAATCAAAATGATCAGAAGAGAAAGATACAGGTAAGTAACAATAATTCATGCAGAAAGATTTCTCAAAAGGTCCTCAGAAAGAGCAATATTTTTAATAATTTACGTTTATTATGCACAAAACGTAGATAATATATCATCTTTTCAAATAATTGATATAATTTCTTGAACTATCACGAGAGTTTTTATGGTAAACACTTATCTCGAAATGGTTGTTAATGATCAGTCAAGCATAGGACAATTATAGACCTATTGCTGCGATGTGATCAATGCTAACGACTGTGTAAACAGCCACTAGAGAAACAAAATTAGGAAATAAATGCCACAGAAAAGATAAATTCCACCTAAAGGATTGAACTGCACACCTCACATTTTCCACCACACAACATATATATGGAGGCTCATTATTAGTAAAGGCTTAAAAACTCCTCACTTAAAGAACTTGTCATTTGTGGTGTTCTGATTAATCAAGTAATGATTAATTAATCAATTTTCCTGATTTACCTAATTTACACGGTTCTAGAGTTATCTCCCCTAGCATATTTTTAAGCTGCAATCTTCAAATGACAAAAATAACAAGTCACAATTTCTTAATTAATTTGTTCAAACCAGATATAATAGTGACATATAATATAATATAATATTTTGAAGTAAAGTAACGATAATTTTGGTATTGAAATGTTTTTTGAAACTTTAAAATCCTTAAAACATTCTGTATCTGACTGTTTAATATTTAGTTCAGTATATAACCAAACGGAATTCTTACCTCGTTTTTGTATTGGCCAATTCAAGTTTATTATTGGATGAAGAAGGCATTATAAGACAAAGAATAATTCCAACACTGATGAATATATCCCACTAGAATCACACTGTTTAAAAGTCTGTGTAGCAAGCGTATACCAATATATATATCCTTATACAATTTCACTGTTTGTGTCCACTCCAGTATGGTCAAGGCACCAGTGTCAGGAAATGGCAACAGGTCCTCTTCATTACAAGTCAGGAAGGGAAGTAAGAAACACTGATTTAGCCTCACGTGGACATGACAACCACCGCCACATCGCAATAGTCATCAACAGTACACCTTATTCAGAGTTAAGCCTGGGTTGCGTGACTGCAATATGTCAGCTCACAGTCATGGTGGACTTATAAAATCAGAAACGTGTTGCTACAGTAATATAATCACCAGCGTGGCTCCCTCCGTTGCTATGCCGATATTATAAGTTCTACTGTACGGTATTACTATATGTTCCACTCTACAGAAATAGAACTATTGCAGGCTTGGCCATGCCTTACTGAATTATTAATATAACATAGACGGTAGCTTAGAAATTGAAATGAATTTTAAAATTTCTCAGTCACATTCGGTTTATATAAATTGCTCCAGCCTTTGGTTCCATTACACCATAACAAACCCTATACCTGGTCTTTTGTAAGTTAAATCTAGTTATTTGATTAATCTTATTAATGAGACAGACATTTTGTTAGAGAGTATAGTCACGGTATGTGACAGATATTTCGTTAGAGTAGTCACGGTACGTGACAGACATTTTGTTAGAGAGTAGTCACGGTACGTGACAGACATTTTGTTGAGAGTAGTCACGGTACGTGACAGACATTTTGTAAGAGAGTAGTCACGGTACGTGACAGACATTTTGTTAGAGAGTAGTCACGGTACGTGACAGACATTTTGTTAGAGAGTAGTCACGGTACGTGACAGACATTTTGTTGAGAGTAGCCACGGTACGTGACAGACATTTTGTTAGAGAGTAGTCACGGTACGTGACAGACATTTTGTTAGAGAGTAGTCACGGTACGTGACAGACATTTTGTTGAGAGTAGCCACGGTACGTGACAGACATTTTGTTAGAGAGTAGTCACGGTACGTGACAGACATTTTGTTAGAGAGTAGTCACGGTATGTGACAGACATTTTGTTAGAGAGTAGTCACGGTATGTGACAGACATTTTGTTAGAGAGTAGTCACGGTATGTGACAGACATTTTGTTAGAGAGTAGTCACGGTACGTGACAGACATTTTGTTAGAGAGTAGTCACGGTATGTGACAGACATTTTGTTAGAGAGTAGTTAGGTATGTGACAGACATTTTGTTAGAGAGTAGTCACGGTACGTGACAGACATTTTGTTAGAGAGTAGTCACGGTACGTGACAGACATTTTGTTAGAGAGTAGTCACGGTACGTGACAGACATTTTGTTAGAGTAGTCACGGTACGTGACAGACATTTTGTTAGAGAGTAGTCACGGTACGTGACAGACATTTTGTTAGAGAGTTGTCACGGTATCTGACAGACATTTTGTTAGAGAGTAGTCACGGTACGTGACAGACATTTTGTTAGAGAGTAGTCACGGTACTTGACAGACATTTTGTTAGAGAGTAGTCACGGTATGTGACAGACATTTTGTTAGAGAGTAGTCATGGTACGTGACAGACATTTTGTTAGAGAGTAGTCATGGTATGTGACAGACATTTTGTTAGAGAGTAGTCACGGTATGTGACAGACATTTTGTTAGAGAGTAGTCACGGTATGTGACAGACATTTTGTTAGAGAGTAGTCACGGTACGTGACAGACATTTTGTTAGAGAGTAGTCACGGTATGTGACAGACATTTTGTTAGAGAGTAGTCACGGTATGTGACAGACATTTTGTTAGAGAGTACAGTCAGTGCGTGACAGACATTTTGCTAAGAGAGTACACACCATTAAATCGTGAGACATACATTTCATTAGTATATCATAAGACATATAATTTGTTATTGGGTATATGTACCATGTGACACTCTAACATTTGATCTTCCGACAGCTGCATGACAATAATGTACAGATTTAGATCTGATTCCTGAAATCAATAAGGCTTTAAGGTCATCTACCTTGAGCCTTTACCTAATAACTAGAAAGATTATTCTATATTTGAATTGATCATCACATCTTCGGCAGAGAAGGGCACTCGAAACAAACAAGGAATAAGTTCATTACGGGAAATATCGTGACAATAATGTTAAACTATGAGCTAATGTATTGAGGGGAAATAGACAACGACATTGAACAGTAAAAAAAGTATATTTCTAAAACACTAAAGCTTTAATTACAAATGATGGAAAACAAATACATCATTGGAAAAATCACAAACAGGTAACATGTATAAAATGTTAGCACCCCAAAGCAACCTAACAGTAGTAGCCAGGGCTAGTTGTTTCAATTTTTAAATTAATCCAAATACAAATGCAAATTCCACTTATACTTATCATGATAAATAATGTAGAATTTCAGGTCAATCCTGAGCTTAGACTAGTCTGAAAGAAACACTTAATACCAAGTTTAGCTAGAAATTTCTCTAGTCTGATAGAACCACTAGTCAATCAAGATATTTCACTAGTGATTTCACTAAAGTCTGATAGATTCACAAGTCTAGCTGGAGATTTCACTGGTCTGACAGAACTGCTAGTCTGGCTGGAGATTTCACTGGTCTGACAGAACTGCTAGTCTAGCTGGAGATTTTACTTGTCTTACAGAACTGCTAGTCTAACTGGAGATTTCACTAGTCTGACAGAACTGCTAGTCTGGCTGGAGATTTTACTAGTCTGACAGAACTGCTAGTCTGGCTGGAGATTTCACTAGTTTGACAGAACTGCTAGTCTGGCTGGAGATTTTACTAGTCTGACAGAACTGCTAGTCTAGCTGGAGATTTTACTTGTCTTACAGAACTGCTTAAGTCTAACTGGAGATTTCACAAGTCTGACAGAACTGCTAGTCTGGCTGGAGATTTTGCTAGTCTGACAGAACTGCTAGTCTGGCTGGAGATTTTACTAGTCTGACAGAACTGTTAGTCTAGCTGGAGATTTTACTAGTCTGACAGAACTGCTAGTCTGGCTGGAGATTTTACTAGTCTGACAGAACTGCTAGTCTGGCTGGAGATTTTACTAGTCTGACAGAACTGCTAGTCTGGCTGGAGATTTTACTAGTCTGACAGAACTGCTAGTCTGGCTGGAGATTTTACTAGTCTGACAGAACTCCTAGTCTGGCTGGAGATTTTGCTAGTCTGACAGAACTGCTAGTCTGGCTGGAGATTTCACTGGTCTGACAGAACTGCTAGTCTGGCTGGAGATTTTGCTAGTCTGACAGAACTGCTAGTCTGGCTGGAGATTTCACTGGTCTGACAGAACTGCTAGTCTGGCTGGAGATTTTACTTTCAATTGTGTGATAGAACCACTAGTTTGAGATTTCACTAATCTCAGACTATTGGGCTACCCGCATACTAACTATGAAATTCCCAAGATGTCACTACTGATGGAATATGACTTTTCAGGTGTTTTCAAGGCAAAGTGTCTGTATGACAAAAATAGAAATGTATCATTAATAATGCTTTTCCAAGGGCAGAAGAAAGGTCGGTGACTCCAACAGCATTGTAGAAGTTGAGAATCAATAAATATGTTACAAGTATATAATACACAGCCCAAACTGTAACTTCTTCACTTACACTATTCATGGACCATTCTGTAGAATACTGTAAGTCAGAACCATTCTGTAGAATACTGTAAGTCAGAAACATTCTGTAGAATACTGTAAGACAGAACCATTCTGTAGAATACTGTAAGTCAGAACCATTCTGTAGAATACTGTAAGACAGAACCATTCTGTAGAATACTGTAAGTCAGAAACATTCTGTAGAATGCTGTAAGTCAGAACCATTCTGTAGAATACTGTAAGTCAGAACCATTCTGTAGAATACTGTAAGACAGAACCATTCTGTAGAATACTGTAAGTCAGAACCATTCTGTAGAATACTGTAAGTCAGAACCATTCTGTAGAATACTGTAAGACAGAACCATTCTGTAGAATACTGTAAGTCAGAACCATTCTGTAGAATACTGTAAGTCAGAACCATTCTGTAGAATACTGTAAGTCAGAACCATTCTGTAGAATACTGTAAGTCAGAACCATTCTGTAGAATACTGTAAGACAGAACCATTCTGTAGAATACTGTGAGTCAGAACCATTCTGTAGAATACTGTAAGTCAGAACTATTCTGTAGAATACTGTAAGTCAGAACTATTCTGTAGAATACTTTAAGTCAGAACTATTCTGTAGAATACTGTAAGACAGAACCATTCTGTAGAATACTGTAAGTCAGAACCATTCTGTAGAATACTGTAAGTCAGAACCATTCTGTAGAATACTGTAAGTCAGAACCATTCTGTAGAATACTGTAAGTCAGAACCATTCTGTAGAATACTGTAAGTCAGAACCATTCTGTAGAATACTGTAAGTCAGAACCATTCTGTAGAATACTGTAAGTCAGAACCATTCTGTAGAATACTGTAAGTCAGAACCATTCTGTAGAATACTGTAAGTCAGAACCATTCTGTAGAATACTGTAAGACAGAACCATTCTGTAGAATACTGTATGTCAGAACCAATCTGTAGAATACTGTAAGTCAGAAACATTCTGTAGAATGCTGTAAGTCAGAACCATTCTGTAGAATACTGTAAGTCAGAACCATTCTGTAGAATACTGTAAGTCAGAACCATTCTGTAGAATACTGTAAGTCAGAACCATTCTGTAGAATACTGTAAGTCAGAACCATTCTGTAGAATACTGTAAGTCAGAACCATTCTGTAGAATACTGTAAGTCAGAACCATTCTGTAGAATACTGTAAGTCAGAACCATTCTGTAGAATACTGTAAGTCAGAACCAATCTGTAGAAAGCTGTAAGACAGAAACATTCTGTAGAATACTGTAAGTCAGAACCATTCTGTAGAATACTGTAAGTCAGAAACATTCTGTAGAATACTGTAAGTCAGAACCATTCTGTAGAATACTGTAAGTCAGAACCATTCTGTAGAATACTGTAAGTCAGAACCATTCTGTAGAATACTGTAAGTCAGAACCATTCTGTAGAATACTGTAAGACAGAAACATTCTGTAGAATAATGTAAGTCAGAACCATTCTGTAGAATACTGTAAGTCAGAACCATTCTGTAGAATACTGTAAGTCAGAACCATTCTGTAGAATACTGTAAGTCAGAACCATTCTGTAGAATACTGTAAGACAGAAACATTCTGTAGAATAATGTAAGTCAGAACCATTCTGTAGAATACTGTAAGTCAGAACCATTCTGTAGAATACTGTAAGTCAGAACCATTCTGTAGAATACTGTAAGTCAGAACTATTCTGTAGAATACTGTAAGTCAGAACCATTCTGTAGAATACTGTAAGTCAGAACTATTCTGTAGAATACTGTAAGTCAGAACCATTCTGTAGAATACTGTAAGTCAGAACTATTCTGTAGAATACTGTAAGACAGAAACATTCTGTAGAATACTGTAAGTCAGAACTATTCTGTAGAATACTGTAAGTCAGAACTATTCTGTAGAATACTGTAAGTCAGAACCATTCTGTAGAATACTGTAAGTCAGAACCATTCTGTAGAATGCTGTAAGTCAGAACCAATCTGTAGAATACTGTAAGTCAGAACCAATCTGTAGAATACTGTAAGACAGAAACATTCTGTAGAATACTGTAAGTCAAAAACATTCTGTAGAATACTGTAAGTCAGAACCATTCTGTAGAATACTGTAAGACAGAACCATTCTGTAGAATACTGTAAGTCAGAACCAATCTGTAGAATACTGTAAGACAGAAACATTCTGTAGAATACTGTAAGTCAGAAACATTCTGTAGAATGCTGTAAGTCAGAACCATTCTGTAGAATGCTGTAAGTCAGAACCAATCTGTAGAATACTGTAAGTCAGAACCAATCTGTAGAATACTGTAAGACAGAAACATTCTGTAGAATACTGTAAGTCAGAAACATTCTGTAGAATGCTGTAAGTCAGAACTATTCTGTAGAATACTGTAAGACAGAACCATTCTGTAGAATACTGTAAGTCAGAACTATTCTGTAGAATACTGTAAGTCAGAACCATTCTGTAGAATACTGTAAGTCAGAAACATTCTGTAGAATACTGTAAGTCAGAAACATTCTGTAGAATACTGTAAGTCAGAACTATTCTGTAGAATACTGTAAGTCAGAACTATTCTGTAGAATACTGTAAGTCAGAAGTTGATCATGATAGCTGGTAAAATGTTCTTAATCAGTTAAAGCTACTACCTGCTGTACCATACCCTCACAAACCATCCCCGCACCTCTGTAAATCTCTCTAATATGGTCATCACGTATAGGGGATTACGACAGGTAAGTACCTGTATTGCGATAAACAGGTGTTCTCTAAAAGCGTTAATTAGATATGAATCACACTATGTGAGGGAAGAGGCTTAAGATCTGCCACCACTGAAGTAAGGAGATGACTTGGAGGCTCTAGTTAAGGTGCTTACCGTCATGGTGACCGATTATACCTACGTCAACATCAGTCTCCCTGTATCCCCTTGTATGTCAGTTATATACCTGTAGTGAGTATAACTGTAGACATCACTAAGGTTAACTGAACAGTACAGGTAGACTAAACTACAGGTAGACTGAACTACAGGTAGACAGATCTACAGGTAGATTGAACTACAGGTAGACTGAACTACAGGTAGACAGATCTACAGGTAGACTGAACTACAGGAAGATTGAACTACAGGTAGACTGAACTACAGGTAGATTGAACTACAGGGTGAACTACAGGGAGACTGAACTACAGGTAGACTGAACTACAGGGAGACTGAACTACAGGTAGACTGAACTACAGGTAGACTGAAGTACAGGTAGATTAAATTACAGGTAGACTGATTTACAGGTAGACTAAAATACAGGAAGATTAAACTACAAGTAGACTGAACTACAGGTAGACTGAACTACAGGTAGACTGAACTACAGCTAGATTGAACTACAAGTGGACTGAACTACAGGTAGACTGAATCACAGGTAGACTGAACTACAAGTAGACTGAACTACAGGTAGATTGAACTACAAGTAGACTGAACTACAGGTAGACTGCACTACAGGAAGACGGAACTACAAGTAGACTGAACTACAGGTAGACTGAACAACAGGTAGATTGAACTACAGGTAGACTGAACTACAGGTAGACTGAACTACAGGAAGACTGAACTACAAGTAGACTGAACTACAGGTAGACTGAACTACAGGTAGACTGAACTACAGGTAGATTAAACTACAAGTAGACTGAACTACAGGTAGACTGAACTACAGGTAGATTGAACTACAGGTAGATTCAACTACAGGTAGACTGAACTACAGGTAGACTGAACTACAGGTAGATTAAACTACAGGTAAACTGAACTACACTTTAATATCTGTCCCCACCTACTCCCCTCCATGTTATGAAATGTTTTTTTTATAAATATATTATATAACACAATACACAGAACCTTCAGAGTCACGATACCCAGTTGGTGAAGTAATCAGTGTTGTAATTATTATACTGGTAATTAATACACAGCACAATTAATCACTAGCTATCTCTAAAACTGTGACTGTTACATAACAGGGCAGTACACACTAGCTATCTCTAAAACTGGGAATGTTACATAACAGGGCAGTACACACTAGATATCTCTAAAACTGGGAATGTTACATAACAGGGCAGTACACGCTAGCTATCTCTAAAACTGGGAATGTTACATAACAGAGCAGTACACACTAGCTATCTCTAAAACTGGGAATGTTACATAACAGGGCAGTACACACTAGCTATCTCTAAAACTGTGACTGTTACATAACAGGGCAGTACACACTAGCTATCTCTAAAACTGGGAATGTTACATAACAGGGCAGTACACACTAGCTATCTCTAAAACTGTGACTGTTACATAACAGGGCAGTACACACTAGCTATCTCTTAAACTGGGAATGTTACATAACAGGGCAGTACACACTAGATATCTCTTAAACTGGGAATGTTACATAACGGGGCAGTACACACTAGCTATCTCTAAAACTGGGAATGTTACATAACAGGGCAGTACACACTAGCTATCTCTAAAACTGTGACTGTTACATAACAGGGCAGTACACACTAGCTATCTCTTAAACTGGGAATGTTACATAACAGGGCAGTACACACTAGATATCTCTTAAACTGTGAATGTTACATAAGGGGGCAGTACACACTAGCTATCTCTAAAACTGTGACTGTTACATAACGGGGCAGTACACACTAGCTATCTCTAAACTGAGACTGTTACATAACGGGGCAGTACACACTAGCTATCTCTAAAACTGGGAATGTTACATAACAGGGCAGTACACACTAGCTATCTCTAAAACTGGGAATGTTACATAACAGGGCAGTACACACTAGCTATCTCTAAAACTGTGAATGTTACATAACAGGGCAGTACACACTAGCTATCTCTAAAACTGTGAATGTTACATAACAGGGCAGTACACAAAGTAAATACATTTAGTGATCATATAATACAATTACAGGGTGACGGTATTGTATTTCCTGATCAGCTTATACATCCCTGTAAGTATCTAGATCTATCCCCAGCTTCCCCTTTCTCTGGAACCTGCACAGGATGGTTACATCATCACCAGGTACTTTCATGGATTCATACACAAATCCAAATTTTGTATGGGGCATCTGGTATCAAAATATCACTCTATCAAGATTCGTTTTCCTGTAAAACTCATCCTCCCCCATGTTTCATTATGGACTATTCCAGCCTTTGAATTGGAGGAGTTCAAATGTGTCTTCAGTGATGAATGAGACAATTTACAATGTATAAAACTCACTTCTAACAAATACAACCTCAGTACATGTCATACGGCAAAGTCATAAATATGGTATTACACAATGTATTAAACCTGTAGCATCATTTCTTTTAAATTGAGGTTGGGTATCAAGTATGATAGTTTGAGTAATGAGACCAAGTTTCAATTCAATTGGATAATTACAATACTGTTAAAAATGGACTTTAAGGCCAATGTTGACGCTGTCGCCACCAACAGAAAAGCAACACCTTGGTCTCGTTTTCTCGACTATTGCCAAGGCGAGACAACAACATAGCACTGAAGCCCTGTCGCAGAAGATAAGATTAAGGAATTTTTTGTTGCGTAAAAAAGTATACAAGACTTAATCAGTTGATCAATCAGTTAACGCAACTTACCCAACCAAGACTTATAACAAGAAAATACTCAACATCGATTTGGTATCAATCATAGCAAAGTTTTAAAGATTGGTGAACCGTCAGCAAACGATTTTCATCTATGGCATCGATCTACTTTTTACCGCGGTCAGTCATCCGGAAAATGATGCACTGACTCGTATAAACAGGAAGCGATCAATGCCAGTTTATGTCTACAATGTATCCAAACTTTGTCCTAACCTTGCCATGTACGTCAGCATACATTCTACATTTTATTTGATAGACTTGATTTTTGATAGTGAATTTATAAACCAAAATTTAGGTATTGATTTTTTATAAGGGAGTACCAATTGGAAATCATAAACTTTCACGACTGCCCAAAGCTATTCATTAAAGAAACAATTGACATAGATTTGACATAGCAGAGAAATATTTTGATTAAAAAGTGACCCAAGAAGAACAATATCTTTCCATTTCAATGCTCTGGCAGTTTGTATTAAACAGACTGATTCTGGCTGTGGTAATTAATTCCTGGCCCGAGATCATAAAAAAAATATTCGACTTGAGTTTTTGCTAAACCAATCTCGTATGATGTTACTTAAAGTTACATACAGTCAAACATCAATGTTTCGAACTTTGGGGGACTGTCATGAAAACTTCGAAACATCGGGACTTCGACCTTCGACACATGTAACTGAACATCGAACATGGACATGTATAATATATGCACTGTACATATGAAGAACCGATTTGGTGCGAGTGTAATGTAATACTAAAATACACACTGTTACTTTTGTAAAGTGATAATCTTTTAAGAATTTTGTTTGTAAACTTAATTTTCAAAGCAGGTAAACTTTTCACTTTGATTTTTTTTGGCTAAGTCAAAACTTAGAACAAATTTGGACTTTTCATGATCCCGGGGCCTGAGCATCAAAAAATGGTTTTAATAACACTGCAAAACTATGGGTTTGAGATTTCTTTTCACAAAATAAAATGTAGGATTTTTTTCTGCATTAATATATTGGCAACAAATAGAGTGTAAATGAATTTCCTAAAACATCCTGATTCGTACCTTAAATGTACATTACAGCCTGGCCATATTATAGGAGTACTATTACCACAATCTAGGTTATTAATTATTACTCAATAAAAGGAATTTACATGCTACCGAGATGCAGATAATTACACCATCCTCTGAAATGACAATTTAATGAGAACTGCCAAGGCAGATATTTTTTGCCAATCTACAATTTTCCAACATGTTACGAGGCACATGACTTTAATTAATTGCGCTGATCAATACCACAGTGACTAGCAAGTGTTGTCAAATGTCAGGTCGCCCTTGAGCAGTCACCAAAAACATTTCCAATAAAACTTTTATTAAAAAAGGCCCCCTTGTAGCCATGGTAACGAAGCTTCATACTTACTCAATGTACATAGTGTTATCCAAAAATTAATCCATGAAAATAAATCCAAAGTGGATTGAAACTAGAGCGTAGTGGAATATTTAGAACAGCTATGTTAGAAGATGTGTACACACAGATGCTTATATGTAACGGTGTTGTTTTGGTGTTCAGACTCGTGAACCTAATCTTCTGATTCATTTCCTCAAATGTAATCAATAGAAAACACTATACATATGAGGAAGTTTTTTTATTTTGTGAGCGGTTCGTTCCTGTCCTGGTGGATGTATGTGTTTGTAGTATACATCAGTATGCATGTTCATCAACAGTAGACAAAGTTACCATTTTCCCGATGATTCGGTTCTCACTTAGTCTGCAAATCATTCCTACATAATCAAATTATGAAAAGTATTTTCCTTCATCATTACCTCAAAGTAATAACAGGATTTCAGTTGAAATCTTTGACTGAAAAATACAAGTTTTTATTATTTGTTTATTTTTATATGCTTTGTTTTGGGTTTTTTCAAAATGTATCCCAAAATGAATTCTTGATAACAGTGGTGCTTAAATCTAAACAAATAATTTGAAGGGAGATCTATAGGTACCAGGCCCTGGTTTCATCAAGGTTCCTTAACTAAAGGAAATTCCTTAACTTAAAAATCTCCATAGGAAAGCATTACAGAATTTAAGGAAAGTTCCTTAGCTAAGGAGTTCCTCCTTAAATTCTGTAATGTTTTCATATGGAGATTTTTAAGTTAAGGAATTTCCTTTAGTTAATTAAGGAACGTTGATGAAACTGGGGCCAGATCCACTGTAGGTGTGACTAGTAGTACAGGGTCACAGGTTTCACTTCCCCGTATATAGCAACCAATGAGCCAGGGTGATAAATGCCATACAGGTGTTAAATGGCCTCTAAATATATCAACCCAAACTGACCCCTAAACTGGACAAGTGCCTCGCACCCTTACATTGTATAAATATTACATGGCAGTGCTGGCTGGTCTGCTGCAGTAAACCCATTAGCTAATGAGTCCCACTGGTCTCAGCAGCCAACACGTACATACACGAGTGTGAATTACACTGATTTGCCACAAATGGCCGTTGTTTGCATGTTACTGGACATGTGCTAGGCCGTGCCAATTACTTTGTTCTGCCATGCCAATGTGAAATGCCTGGAGACAGGTAACATATGATCAGGTCTCAGCACGCCTGTATTGATGGAAAATTCTGACATCATACTGAAGCTACAGGTTGAGAACTGCATCAGAGACAACAACTTGTAGTGATGTGCCATGTCAAACACTTTAGGGGCTGTATAATTGTATTAGAAAGTTACAAACGACAGAAAACACCGTAAGGAAGCTGGTACGTGAGCCGAGACTTAACTGTGTAGGCCTTGGCTATATTACCGTACAAGTATTGATCTCAATACCATTGTTCTCAGCTTCATTAGATCAATGACTTAATTAATTTGATGATTTCTGTCGGAAAAGCCAAGGGAAGCGGACATCAACCATACATTGATATACACATGTTTCGTTTGATGTTAGATTTAATATGGAGAAAAACCTGAAAGCTATATCTGCTTACATAAATAATAGGCCCAGAGGACCCGTGTCGCTCACTTGTAATCTCATAACTCACAGTAAGGTTTGATTAAGTCCTATCACATTACTTTTAATGGTGAACCTTAATATAGATATACCACCAGTTTTATTACACACCTGGTGAATCTTACAAAAGAGATACAGGATCAGAGAGGGAAACTTTCTATTTTCTGTGTCATTCAAAGGCAGGGATCACTTTGGGGCGAGATTTGGAGAGTTTTACCTAAATTTTTCCTGAAGATCTCATAAAAAATTCAAATTATATTACTTAATATAGAAAAATCTCAATAGATATTTTGCTGATCCCAGAAAATCCCTCAAATTCTCCCATAGGTTTTAAAAGTTAGAATTATCCCTGCAAAGGTTCAATGTTTCTGGTTATTCCGAAGAAGATTCTTTGAGAGTAAGATTAAAGGAATTTATTTGAAGAAAGTTTACACACGTAGGACTTTATGCCAGATGAATGTGCCTACTGGTCAAGTATCAGCATCCTGGGCCTCCTAGTAATACAAAGGATTTTTAAAGGTTTTTGCCCATCTACCCCTGTGACCTTGAAAATAGGTCAAGGTCACTTATACCAGGTACCTAATGACCAGGTACCAGTGCTCTGAGCCACCAGGTTACTCTGAGATTATTCAGAGAAATCCAGAAACTGTGAACGGATGCCACCAGGATTGGCAACCATGAGCACCAACTGCGTCTGAACAGCAAGGAACTGTATTATGAGAAAGATTGCTTTTAGGCAACAACCTTCCACTGGACCTAAATCTAATCAACAGCAACAGTGTCACACACATGCTCCTAACGTTGCTCACTATAGGCTGGTCGTTGTTAAACAGGCTGATGGGGGTTTATGGTAAGGAAGGAACAGACAAGGACTGTGGCATTAAGATGACACAAATATGGTGTTGATATTTGGGCCACTTTTTTGTAACAACATTCCTGATAAACCATGAGATAGCTTGTGTTAACAAAACTTTTAAGAATTTTGCAGGCAGGATAACATTAAGTGTTAAGCAAAGTTAAAATTATTGTCTTATACTGATACATAATTTTTCAAAAGTGTATTCCCCCCTCCCCCCCCCCCCAAAAAAAAAATATAATTAATTAACAAGGGGAGGAAAAGTAGTCAAGATAATCATGTAGAGTAATTCCTGTACATCATAACTGCTGAATATGCATTTCACACTAAACATTAACCTTTACTGCACATGCCATTGCACACTCAAATTACACACTCATGAAGCATACAATTGCTTAGCACGTCATTGCACACTCATGAAGCACACAATCACTGAGCATGCAATTGCACACCCATGAAGCACACCATTGCACACTCATGAAGCACAATTGCACCCTCATGAAGCACACAATTGCACACTCATTAAGCACACAATTGCTGAGCTAACAATTGCACAATCATGAAGACACCATTGCACTATCACGAGGCACACAATTGCACACTTATGAAGCACATGATTGCTGAGCACCCTATTACACACTCATGAAGCACACGATTGCTGAGCACCCTATTACACACTCATGAAGCACACAATTGCTGAGCACCCTTTTACACACTCATGAAGCACACAATTGCTGTGCACTCCATCAAACACTCATGAAACACACAATTTCTGAGGACACAATTGCACAATCATGAAGCACACGATTGCTGAGCACACAACTGTGCAATCATGAAGCACACAATTGCTGAGCACACAATTTCACACTCATAAAGCACACGATTGCTGAGCACGGCGTTGCACACTCATAAAGCACACAATTTCTGAGCACATAATTGCACACTCATGAAGCACACGATTTCTAAGCACACAATTGCACATTAATGAAGCACACAATTTCTGTGCACACAATTGCACACTCATGAAGCACACGATTGCTGAACACGTCGTTGCACACTCATGAAGCACACAATTACTGAGCACACAATTGCACACTCATGAAGCACACAATTGCTGAGCACGTCGTTGCACACTCACGAAGCACACAATTGCTGTGCACTCCAGTACACACTTATATAGTGCTGGCTTCGACATGTTAAATACATACCCTGCACCCCCGACCAGTGCTGGCTCCGGCCTGACAGACATCTGAATGCCATTATCAGCAATTTTGTCTTCTTGGTCCGACATATTTCTTGTATACCACAATGTTTCAAAACCTTTCAAGTCACACACAAGTTCCTTCAATTTTTTCCAGTATATTTTCCAAAGTACAGTTATATTCTAGATGTGTCCTTGACAATGAGCTTATGAGTTGTTCGGAACTGGTAACAATATTTTGGATATCTGTTGCTGAAGGGTCCAAACTTCAGAAGTTGTGACAAAGCCGATTTGTACTAATGGCTTTGAGTGCCAGTAGTTCCGACTGGTCTTGACTGCTAAAATGCCTTTCGTGTTTCTGACTGATACCTGAAGTGGTGTTTTCATGGTGTAGGGGACCTGGGTTGGTTTGCGTGCGACAGTGCAGGGGTTGGATCACGTGGGGAACCAGGTGATCCCTGCCCATCCTTTCTTCTTAATTAATATGGTGGCAACGCCAGATTCATGTAAATCAATTTGATAAAATTACAATTAATTTCCACACTAAAACAATATAACCTGCTCATCTCCTAGATGAATTTATCTATCTGGAATCATGGACATAGAGGCTAGATCCTGAGAAATGTGTTGCATGTTTAATAGATATGTTGGACCACAGACCATGAAACAGGACCTGAACCACCAGAATAACATGTCTAAGGTAAACAAAATGTCATTTATTTAAAAAGATTTAATCTGACTCCTTCTTTCGAACGAAACATAAAGTTCAATATTAAGTTAATAAAAATATGTTTCTTTGACATTTATGTAATCCTATTTATAAAGGAAAATGTGTGAAATACTAAATAATACATCACTCTTGATGTTTTCTAACCTTTAAAATAATTACCACAATCGTGTTTAAATAGTTAATAACAACTGCAGGGAATCCACATTATCAGTTTTCTTTAGTGATTTCTTCAGTAGTTTCTTGTTAACGAGACAATTCGCGACCTTTAAAGTCGTAACTACTAGATTTATACCAGGAATCTGAAGCTCTGCAGGTAAACGATCAAATAAGTCTCTCTTAACTAATTTCTTTTTGACATAAAAGACATCAACAAAGTTGTCACCTTGATTACCCTGATGGTTCAGTAGAAAGCTCTATCATTATCTAGCTTTCACTAAACACAGTACAGGTTTAGTCCCCTATAGCACATGTATAGTGGGCCCTATTAAACCTTGTGTGTTTTCTCGTCGTGTACGCCTTCCCACTTTTAAAATTATCCTTCCATCATGGCCAAACAGCATGATTATATTAATGTCAATTGGAAAAATTTGCTTCATAACATTGTAAAATAAATAAGATTTGTATTATGTTAATACAGTAGAACTTCGTTATCTTGAATTCGCATAACTCGAAGACCACATTTATTTCAAAGTATATTATCAGTCTTGACCAAGCATTCAAACTCGTGTAACTCGAATACTCAAGTGGACTCCTATGGTCCGGGATCCCCTCAACTTCCAGATGAGGGGACTTTGAGATAATGATGTTCGATGTTAGACTGTATAAACTTTTGTTTCTATGGAATTAGGTAATGGTCCATAGCCACTTCATCTGTCTAGACTGATGGACATCGGGTAAAAATGGCAGCATATCTGTGTGACATTTTCAAACTATTTGCATGTATTTCACAAAAACAGTGAAAGAAATGGAAATCTCTACAGAGATGTATAATCATTGGAGGAATTTTGTTGTCAAATTGTCTTAGATAAACTGTCTATAGAACAAAGATACCAGGCACTGAGAAGCTTACATACAATATTGGGTTGAAGTATATTATAGTATCGTACTTGATGTCAGAGCGATGTAAGTATATGTTCTGCATGCTGTAAGGATTGGGTATACGTAACAGAGATACTCTAGATCTTAGCAAAAACATTATAATCAATGTGATAGCTAAACTTTTTCTAGTTAATGATGTTTTCAGGAAATAATACAAAGAGATCATTTGTCATTTTTAAAGAAATTTGAGTTTCTGTAAAAACTTGTTTGGTTAAAATTAGATTGGTGTCAAAGTCGGGGGGGGGGGGGGGGGGGGTAATTTTTGAAAGGGGAGGAAATGACCAGAAAAAAAGAACTCCAACAAGAAAGATGAAATTGGCAGATGATGAAAGAGGGGTGGAGGATGACACAAACAGTTGGGAAGTCTCTACTGACAGAACAAGAGACTGGGAAGACAAAACATGGAGGGGTTGGGGGTAGGAAACAGTGGGGTGGAAATATGGTAGGGAAACCAGGAGGTGAGAAAGAAAGGGTATAAAGGGGCTCGGAGGATAGGAAACAATGGGGTCAGGGAGTCTGGGAAAGAAGATGTGGGGTTGAGAGAGGGCAAGAAGAGAAGAACAAATAAAAGGGGTCGGGGAGGGGATGTCTGAGACTGGACTGGGAGCAATAGGTAGGGACACAGGGAACAGAACTTAAATTCAGAACAGGCATAAGGTGGGGACAGGGTCACTTTCTAGAGTTTTTTTTGGGAGGGTATAGCTATAGAGGTCTGTTTATACTTGTTCTGAGAATATTTCACAGTAAGCCTGTATGATTATGACCTTCATGGCATTGTTGCTGGAGCAACTGAATACCCCAACTAGGATAACTTGTAATAATAATAATAATAATATACAACATTTGTATAGCGCTCTATATAATTTGTAAAATTACTCTAAAGCGCTTCACAACATGTAGATAATAATTTGATACTTACACTGCATAAATAAAGAAGTTATTACAATCTAAGCTAATGTGATAATATAAAAAAAATTGCATATAAATACGAACTACATCTACTGTAGATAAACAAATGTCAGTATAATATACATGACATCTAAGTTGTCCCTAATATGCAGACGTGAAAAGGTACGTCTTCTGAAGTTTCTTGACTAGGATAACGCATACCCTGACCTTGGTACATTTGTCCAACAGAACTAAATATCAAATACCTTTGGTCATGTTCTAAATGAAAGAAAACACACTGGAAATAAATCTTAGAACACTATCACATCAGGATTGTGTATGGTAGTGTAAAATCTGAAAAAGGCTCAATAACTTCTTAGTCTGTTAGTAGAAAGTTAATTACCTGTGTCTCACTTTGATACCTGACCTGCCTTATTTAGAAACGCGAGGATCTAACAGGATAATAGGAACCCTTGTTCTACATGAAAGTCAGGATTTATACATCATGATCTACAGACATATAAAATTTTTTGAACATGTTACTTTGCTCTTCCACTTGTGGTTTTCTAATTATATAATAAAGTCCTCCGAAGCTGGATGACATAACCTACTCAATATGTGCGATGATTTTATTAAGGTTTTATGCTTTATTGTCTTGAATTATCTCCCTTTATTTTGTAATTAACGTGGTATTATGCATTCTCCTGTATCCAGGTTATCAGGCACATCGTGATCACTACAGCCCCTGTCTCTGGAGATTTTGTTGTATTGTAAGACTTTGATATATATTTTCAATTAGAATTGTTGTACAAGTCTCCCTATTCATCTTTATTTATATATATTAGAAATATGCAACATAATTAACCTAATTTCATGATCGAAGGTGGGCCTAAATTAGATTTGAAAAAATACTGCTGTAATGTAGTGTTCTCTATACTCCTTAACACAGTGAGTAAATTATCCATAATATTACAGAGCATGTGTAAATTCTATTTTTAATTCAGTTGTTTCTGAAACGTGTTTTCTGTGCAGATGAGGCATTTAGCAGCGACATGGTGCTGCAGGAGGAAATCGACCCAGGTGAGGTAAAAGGACATCAGCATTCTCTCCAATTACTCCGGTATCTCATTAAACTTTTAGTTACATGTGAACTGCTGATGTAACTAATACTCTAAACTTTAATTTCAAAGTGAGGGACACAATCATTAATGGTTTTCTTAATGTCTACATGTTTTGTGTGGAAAATCTCTTAATTGATCGATAAATCTTACGATTGACTGTGTTTGATAAAGAAATAAAAAAACATGTTTTTGTGCTGAAATAGCTTTTGCTTAGTTCAGGGATTATAGGCAGTATTTGTCAACAAGTCGTCAATCATCCGTTGTTTACACATGCATGATATAATCAATCATAACATCTAAAACGATTCCCAACACTGATTGTAGGCATATCCAGCTTTCAGATTATACCACTGAAATTAGGAAAAAAAACTATTGCTGCTTTACCCAAAACAGAAAAATTATATAAATAAAATGCTGGAAGCTGGTGGTGGGAGCAGAGAGGATGGGGGGGGGGGGGGCTAGAAAAGGGTGTAGTGAAAATTCAAAAAATACATGGACTCTAAACAAAAATTGGCAGGATGAGGAAGGAGGGTTCCCTAAGCAATCAAAGCGGCACTGTGTTCGACATTTACAGACAGGATAGCCGAGCTTCAGCCGAGGCTCGGTACCAACATGTACAGGAAATAAAACCAATCTTCCTCGCGGTACCAGCAGAGATTACAGACTAACTCACCAGCACTTTCTCTGTATGATTGCATCAACTGGCTGACATGTCCTAATTGTTGTATTAATCAAACGATCACTGTGTGCCTTACCACATATACACGGTACACAACGAGTAGACTTTTAATATCTTAATTCATCATAATTATAATGGAATCAATGTAAAAAATTATTTTTAGATGAATCAATATCATACTCGCCAGATATTACAGAATTATTGTACAGCATATTTTATTATCGTTAATATGTTTTCACCTATTGATGGAGCAATGCTATGAATCTATGATGTACGTGTAGCACTAACTGATGATATGTACAATCTATACAGTTTCGTCACTGTAGCTATGGCAACACATTTGGAAATTACTGTTCAATTTTATTTTTGGTACCAACTGAACATATAATTCATTTTCATCACTGATTTTAATCATTGGACTCGGAGTGTCTAATTAAGCTTCTGTCAGCTGTGTAACACCTAGAATCATGTCACACTACTTTACCATTTTGGACCTCTAATACTTTGTATTGTTTTGCATTCATTACAACAGGATAGGAGGAATTCAGTCAGACTGGGATCTGGTCCCAGGTCCCTCTAAACTCCAAAATATTGCTCGTAGAGATTGGTTGTCACATCATACTTTGGCTTGCCTACATATTGAATGGTCGGTACTACTAATTCCACACGAAGTTGAATATGTGTAAGTAAACCTACACATGACTCCCAATACTTATGTTCACATTTTTTGATAATTATCATACGGTTGAATCAGTTATACAGAAATATTAGTTGAAACATGCCCGGGAAAATCCACACATACAGCAATAGAACCGGCACCAGTTGACAGTGGAGCAGATGCTACAATTATGATGTCATAATTATAATTAGCATAATGATGTCAAAATGTCCCCATTCAATGTTATTGGGAAATAATTCATACATTGGGTCCAGAAAATTAATCTAGACTCTGTGCAGTAGAAATGTAAATATCAATAGTGATCATGTCATCAGTTCCGCTTCATTTTACCACATTTTACACAAACTGTAACATATCAATCTATTCAAATAAATTTACATAAACTCAACTATGATATTTACTCAAATTAGGAAGAGTTGACAGAATATTTTGTCAAATATACTTTATGAACAAAACATGTTTTCACACACAACATGTCAAAACACCAAAGCAATTGATTTAGTAATTTTTTTTCAGTTTTAAGTTCCAGGAGCAGCAACACTAGAATCTAAAGTGGGATAAACTCCACATGTCTCCAATATTGCAGTCATGGGTATACAATTCATCTAAACATACAAGGTTTCAATGACTACCATAATAATGTCAATTTCTGCTAGTCTATCCACAGTACCAGGAGAAAGCCAATATAACAGCCAGTTAGAGGGTTGAACCTGGCACAGCAGATGCAGTCAAGTTCCGCTATGTTTCTTCTTCCTTTTTCTAAGTTTTCGCCTTGAGGACAAAATTTACACCCATGTTGGGGTATTCCCTTGCTTTAGCATACTCCAAATACAATACTCAAAACAAAGGTAGGCAACTCATGGCAAGCTCGCCAGTTTTGTAACAGGAAAATCAGAGGACTGCAACAGACTGATCAGAGTTGATTCTAGAACCCTTCAAACTCTAGATGGACGCTCTACCAATTGAGCTATGAAGTCGCCGAAAATAAACCCAATCTATTTCTGCTACTCATCAACTCATTTCAGAGTCCCAATATGTATATATGTGTGTGGCAGATCTAGACCGGGTCAATCGTCGGCGACCAGATGGCTCAATTGGTTGAGTGTTCTTCCATAGAGTTTGGAAGGTCCCTGGTTCGAACCCCGGTCTGGCCATGCATTTTTCATCTACTGTTACATTTGATGCCTGTGTAATGTCCAGCTAGGTACATGTATATGAGGGGAAATAATGCCTAACCGGCAAGCTAGCCCGGGGACCCGTACACGCCAGTTAAGCAACAGTGAGCGTGGTCAGTGGGTGGATGGGTGACCGCCTACAGTACATTACACCCGTGACCAAACTTTGTTTCAAGTACTGGGTGCATACTTAGCAAGGGGAAACCCGAACCTGGGTTGTAAATCGTGATGTCTTCGGGGTCAAAGACTTTTTCCAGGTCAATCGTAGGTGACCAGATAGCTCAATTGGTTGAGCATCCATCTAGAGTTGGGAAGGTTCGGGTTCAAACTAAGGTTTGGTCGTACTTTGGCGGTACAATTTTTCACTACCAAGACAATCATTTGACGTCATAAAAACGTCATTTGTTTATGACATCACAATGGTGTTAATACACGTGTGTAATACTATAGTTATGACATGGCTGTATGACATGACTGAACCAGTTAGTTATGTGATAAAGGTATGTTATTAACTCAAATATTAACATTCAACTTGAAGCTGTTATACAAACACTTCCTGAAGAACACTGCATTCACAGAGCCATGAACACAGTTACTGGAGTAGCCTGTTTACTAGTGTTGTTTTTTGGGTCTATATTCACTCAACTCTGACCTCAAAAAAAGAATGTCTTCTAAATAATTACAGTTTGGTCAAACCAATTTTTTCAGAACAAGATCATGCTGTAAGATGGACGACTCTCTGTAAATGGATGGGAATTTCATCGTTCACATCCACAGCTAACCTGAAGCTACTCCAACAACGTTACAGGTTTAACACAGGGAAGAAACTTTTGACAGGCTCAGTGCATTACCGCCTCACAAATGTGTTTGGTTTGGTTGATTTGGTTGGGTATTCTGCTGGGGGCCTTTAGCAGTATACTTCAGTGTGGTACCACTTCAAATCAGCCAGAGACTTTCCCAATGAGGCTTACACGAACATACCGCAGCATCCCAAATACCCATGCGCTCAACACACATCCACATTGCATACACCGGGAGGCCGTCCTTAAATGACCTCAGCTATGAATAGGATGCAAAACCTTTTGCCGCTGTCAAATGTTTTTAGTAATTCATGCAGACTAACCGCTATAGGAATAACCTGAGTCAAGATTCACAAACTATAGATGCCACTGAATTACATTCAAACCTCATTCCCAATCCAAGCCTTTATGGGCTCATTTCACCATTTTAAAGTGTTTTTTCCAAATTTCATGGTTTGACAAATAACAAAAATGTAAATATTCTTTGATTATCGTTTAAATATACGATAAGACCTACGAATGCTTATATTAGGTGTTTAATTCATATCCGTGCCCCAAAAACATTTAATTGTGATAAATCCTGGTACTTTGTCGCATTAGTCTGCATGATACAAAATAGCAAGACCTCTTGTATGATGTAATTATAAGATCATAGAGCACTTCAATTGCATCATTATTTATATGTTGATCATATTGTTTAAGATAATCAATAACCATGACAATGTAATTAGATCAGGTACACTATCAGGCAGTATATCAGTGTAACCTGTCTGCTCGTGTTGACAGCACGTGTCGACTATAATCAACATAAAACACACACATACCTCGTTCCTTGTTTCTGTCTGAACGTCTCGTCCTGACAGTCGCTCGGGGTTTCTCCGGAGCTGGCCATCGGGGATCAAAGTATTGCACGAGCTACGGGGTTCTCCCGTCGGGTGTGGGGGTGTTTGATAGTGAGCGGAGAGTCGACTGTCAATGTTACAAACATTAAACGATTACTGGTCCACCTTCATACATTCTCATGTGTTTTCATTTGCATAACGTGCACACCCCTAATGTAAACACGAATAGGTTTCCGATATGGTCAGCGAGGCTAGGCGGTGCACGATCGGTCGTGGATCCGACTGTCGGAGAGGACGACCTGTTGTGAGCAACACAACAACATGGAAGAGCAGGAGAGAGATGTGATGGTATATTATGATGATGGCGGACGAAGCCTCGGTCTGCTCGGCAGCTCACTCTCGCTGCGATGGCGTCTTCTTATAAACTGGTGCTGCCGAATGAATTCCAAGATTCACAGGCAGGGATTCTGTTCTACAGATTCCGATTTACTCGAACCCTCTTTATCGGTGATCACAAAATTACACACACTATTATTTCAGTATCCATACCATGTCATTTGGCAGATAGATCACGTGACCTTTCCTAGGATTAATTTCCTATATGACGTCACGGACGGAATTCCCTTTGGAGCACCTGTTGCGACATCAAACGAGGGACTTTCCCACAATCAGGCAGTTCTAATAATATACATTTGTACGTCGCGCATGGGGATACGTGCTGGTGATGTAACACTCCAGTGAAAACAAATGGGACCTGTGTGGTTTAAACACGCAAGCTGTCGCGATGACTTATCTACATCAAGCTGGGTCACTGTGTGTTTACAATGTACCGTCTGTGTGTACACAACTAACGGTTTCTTTCATTCGTGATTTTAGGTTGGGGTTAGTTTATTTCTTGCGAATTTTTGTTATCATATCGGCACGCTTAGGACGATATATCTGCTTTGGGCATATATATTGCGGATGTAATGTACATGTAGACAGACTGTACATTAACATTTCTAATAAAATAATAGCTTCTATATATATATACGTGATATACTGTGACCATGGCCAGTATCCATGCATACATGTGTTTTCATCCTCGGAATCTCTGTTATACCTATAATGTGCATTGGTAATCAACTAAAATGAATTGAATTGTGCGTCCCTATAGAGCGAAAGTCTATTTAAAGTTTTTGTTGTATTATTGCACACACTAGTGTGTGCAATAATACAACAAAAACTTGCTCTCTCCCATTACATAAAAACACCAGAACCGCGTATCTGTGATCTTCAACGCACTAAAATTACAGATACAGATACTCATTCCTTTTACATCACTATGATTTATATGATTACTTGAATTCATATATGATTACTCTAAAACAAACTATGTAGTCGACAAGGCCCGGTCTTACAATTAGCTAACTCAGGGGAGTATATATATGTGATCACATATATTTGTCCCTAGCTGTCTCACTATTTACGTACATGTATGTCAGCCAACGCCTATATAACTCATTGTGATGTCACGAATTCATTAGCTCACTTAAATAAAAAGACGTTTGCTGACCACGCCGATCGTATATACCCGTCTGAACTTGAAATCAAGGACACTACAGACTCTTCTACATCAGCTGTTTACCTCGACCTTAAACTATGACCAACATGGACAGCTTACTACTGAGCTGTACGATAAACGTGACGATTTCGACACTTTTCCTTTCTTGATAGTAACATCCCTGTTCTAACCCATGGTGTTTACATGTCACAATTAACTCATTATTATTGGGCTTGCTCTGAATATCGAGATTTAAGTAAGCCGTAGAATAACGAAAACTGGGACATCATAGATAAGAAGCAGGGATGCTACTATCAAGAAAGGGAAAGTTAACGATCGGGGAATTGAAATCGTCACGTTTATCGTATAGCTCAGTAGCAGTCACATGTTAGGTTGATTATATCATCACCATATTTGGGTATACATCTTTTATCAAGGATCTGTTGGAAGAATTGTGCAATTCAAACGCATCCTTAATAGTGGCGTACATGTAGCTTCCGTGCATGCTTGCATGCTTGAACATGCAAAAAATAAACGTTGTGATAATTTTCCGTCAGCTTTAGGGTGTTCCTTTTCCAGAGCCCCTACGGGGCTTCGTCCCTTGACCCCAGGCATGCATATCCCTTAGCATCTAGCTACGCCACTGCTTAATGATAGATGTTAACGTTACCTGTCCTACACAGGCTGACGATATCGTACTTCTGTCTTCTGCCAGGTGTAGTCTAGATGTTTTGGTGAATATATTTTACAAATATGTTTGTAAATGGAGGATTAAGTAGTACAACGCCTCAGAATTACGTGTTTTAGTTTGTAATGAATCTAAAACATGTTTAAGCCAGATCCTCACGCAATAGAATTGGCGTTTGGGCGTTGAAGTTGTAAATGAGTCTGAACATACCACACAAGTTGGACAATTTCTATACAAATTTAAATTTGGGCGTCCAGATATTGAAAATATAATTTACCAGTTAAGAAGTCCTGCTTCTCGTTTTGAAGTGCAGGGTTTATAGCACAATCAAGAATCCCTCTCGCTGGTCTGAATCTGTTTCGATCTGTAACTCGTCCGTGCAGTTTATTTGACTCGGAATTGTGGTTTTCATTTAGTATGAAGGACTGATCAAAACGTAACATAAAACAACATATGTTGTTAAAACTGAATAGTACTTCCTCTTCAGGACACCTACTGACATTGCAATCACAGGGACCTGAGAATTTGTTAAAGCTAAAAAATGCTTAAAAATTGTTAAAGCTAAAGTAGCTTTTATGATCATTGAGGGGGCATTTTTATCGAAAATTGAACTTGACCCCCCCCCCCCCCCCCCCCCCCCCCCAATGTGTAAAATTACTCTAAACATCCTATTTTAGGTCCAAAACTAGCTGTAACAAATTCTGAGGTCCCTGTGATTGCAATGGGTATTATAAATCCTAATGAACGTTTATTCTTAACTTTTGTAATGCTTTCCTATGGATATATATTAGTTAAGAAACGTTGGAGAAACCGGGGCCTGGTCTTACGTCGCTGAAGGCGAAAGAAGGACTGTGAAAACTTCAATTCTTATTGAAGTTATTTTATATTAATGTCGTTCACATAAGTATCCTGTTGAGTCACACCTGATGATTCAGGTAGACAGGAAAGTGTTTGTATCCTGTTAGGACACATTCCTGATAAAATATGGCAACTATTTTCGGACAATAACTGCTACACTAGGTTTGCCTGCGAGTGTTGTTGCTTTATTGTTAATTTAAGAGCTACTGAATTCACTTACCAGTAAATGTATCTTCGTAAAAATACACGTGTTCACTACAGGGACCTGAGAATTTGCTACAACTAGTTTTGGACCCAAAATAAGGTGTTAAGTAATTTTACACATTTTGGGGGGGGGGGGGGGGGTTAAGATCAATTTCCGATAAAAATGCCCCCCTCAATGGTCATAAAAGCTATTGAGGGGGCATTTTTATCGAAAATTGATCTTAACCCCCCCAAATGTGTAAAATGAATTACTCTAAATACCATAGTTTAGGTTCAAATCTAGCCGCAGCAAATCTCAGGTCCCTATGGTGTCAAGGGAGAAGTTAATCCCCTAATTGAACGTAAAATTGTAATTTCCACTGCCACCGTCATAAGTTTACACTGGTTATGATCTAGTTCGCGTCCGGAGAAGCCCGGGGAGAGGAGCCATCGACAAAGATTCCGGTACAAAGTAAGGGACCGTAAAAAGGCCAGAGACCGTAACAAGGTCAGTAGTAGGGCGAAATTGAGAAAAATGTGAAACTGAAGCAAAAGCGAAAAAAGATTCAATTAAAGATAAAAAAAGATTAAAAGATCTGAAGAGAAAGGGGTTAGTTCAAGAGCGAAAGAGAAAAAAACATCACTGAGCGAAAATCGGAGCGTAACACGGAGCGTTTTGGAAAGAGTAATTGACGTCTTCTAAGCACACACTGAAAACAAGAACCAGGAGGGTTATATGACGAAACTATCACCGTCATATCAAACACAGGCACTTGTGACCAGGAGAATAACCATCTATATATAATTATATAACATATAGAATATAGCGAAATTTGAAAAAATAAAATAAAATATATCAACTAAATTTTCAAATTTTCTTTTTATATAATCATCTAAAACCATAATGAAAAGCAACTGCCAAATTTCAGCTTGATACGTCAAACGGTTAATTTTCACAAAAAATCGACTATCAGATACTGAAAAAGAGAGAAGGTATTCTCTCTTTTTTAGTGTCTGATAGTCGATTTTTTGAAGAAAAAAAAATTCAAATTTCGCTGTATTCCATATATTATATATATATAGATGGTTTTTCTCCTGGCCACGAGTGCCTGTGATATCAAACACAGAAAGCATGTTCCAAAGTATGGCCACGATCATGGCAATAACACCTGTCGATCAACATGTATAGATACAGAAACCACGTGTATAGTAAGCTTGCCGGCCAACAGGTCGAGCCAGATCACGGAAGTCATGAGGCTGTAAACGACATGGGATGGGGAGCTAGCAGGGATTGTCAGATCAGAAACAGGAACCTCGTCACACGAAATAGAAGTCGTCACGCTCGCCGTGTGACTTAGTAGTAAGTGGTGCTTTATTGGTCATTTCCAAACAACCCACATATAGAGTATATACACACAACACTCATCGCTGAATTATCATGTTACGGTCATTGCTGATTTATCATGTTACGGTCATTGCTGAATGATCATGTTACGGTCATTGCTGAATTATCATGTTACGGTCATTGCTGAATGATCATGTTACGGTCATTGCTGAAGTATCATGTTACGGTCATTGCTGAATTATCATGTTACGGTCATTGCTGAATGATCATGTTACGGTCATTGCTGAAGTATCATGTACCGGTCATTGCTGAAGTATCATGTTACGGTCATAGCTGAATGATCATGTTACGGTCATTGCTGAATTATCATGTTACGGTCATTGCTGAATTATCATGTTACGGTCATTGCTGAATTATCAAGTTACGGTCATTGCTGAATTATCATGTTACGGTCATTGCTGATTTATCATGTTACGGTCATTGCTGATTTATCATGTTACGGTCATTGCTGAATTATCATGTTACGGTCATTGCTGATTTATCATGTTACAGTCATTGCTGAAGTATCATGTTACGGTCATTGCTGATTTATCATGTTACGGTCATTGCTGAAGTATCATGTTACGGTCATTGCTGAATTATCAAGTTACGGTCATTGCTGAATGATCATGTAACGGTCATTGCTGAAGTATCATGTAACGGTCATTGCTGAATTATCATGTAACGGTCATTGCTGAATGATCATGTAACGGTCATTGCTGAATTATCATGTTACGGTCATTGCTGAATGATCATGTAACGGTCATTGCTGAATTATCATGTTACGGTCATTGCTGAATTATCATGTAACGGTCATTGCTGAAGTATCATGTTACGGTCATTGCTGAATTATCATGTTACGGTCATTGCTGAATTATCATGTTACGGTCATTGCTGATTTATCATGTTACGGTCATTGCTGAAGTATCATGTTACGGTCATTGCTGAATTATCATGTTACGGTCATTGCTGATTTATCATGTTACGGTCATTGCTGATTTATCATGTTACGGTCATTGCTGATTTATCATGTAACGGTCATTGCTGATTCATCATGTTACGGTTTTGTTAATATCGATGTTTTTTGTAAAGGTGAGGCTCTCTCCTATTGACTACGAAAATTGCTGCACAGCGTCTCCCCAGGAGGTCGAGTAGATTGACTATCAACCCTACCCCTCCCTTTACAACCACCACAGGTTACCTAGGGTTACAATCTAGTACCCTCCTACCTTGGGTTACTATCCAGTACCCTCCTACTTCGGGTTACTAGGTAGGAGAGTACTAGATTGCAACCATATGAAGGAGGGTACTGTATTGTAACCCTAGGTAGGAGGGTACTGTACTGTAACCCTAGGTAGGAGGGTACTGACTGTAACCCTAGGTAGGAGGGTACTGACTGTAACCCTAGGTAGGAGGGTACTGACTGTAACCCTAGGTAGGAGGGTACTGGATTGTTACCCTTGGTAGGAGGTACTGGATTGTAACCCAAGGTAGGAGGTACTGGATTGTAACCCAAGGTAGGAGGTACTGGATTGTAACCCAAGGTAGGAGGTACTGTATTGTTACCCAAGGTAGGAGGGTACTGTATTGTTACCCAAGGTAGGAGGGTACTGTATTGTTACCCTAGGTAGGAGGGTACTGACTGTAACCCTAGGTAGGAGGGTATTGTATTGTTACCCAAGGTAGGAGGGTACTGTATTGTTACCCTAGGTAGGAGGGTACTGGATTGTAACCCTAGGTAGGAGGTACTAGACTGTAACCCTAGGAAGGAGGGTACTGTATTGTTACCCAAGGTAGGAGGGTACTGTATTGTAACCCTAGGTAGGAGGTACTGGATTGTAACCCTAGGTAGGAGGGTACTGGACTGTTACCCTATGTAGGAGGTTACTAGATTGTTACCCACGGTAGGAGGGTACTGTATTGTTATCCAAGGTAGGAGGTACTGGATTGTAACCCTAGGTAGGAGGGTACTGGATTGTAACCCTAGGTAGGAGGGTACTGTATTGTTACCCAAGGTAGGAGGGTACTGTATTGCTACCCTAGGTAGGAGGGTACTGGATTGTAACACTAGGTAGGAGGGTACTGGAGTGTAACCCTAGGTAGGAGGGTACTGGACTGTTACCCTATGTAGGAGGGTACTGTACTGTAACCCTAGGTAGGAGGGTACTGGACTGTAACCCTAGGTAGGAGGTTACTAGATTGTTACCCACAGTAGGAGGGTACTGTATTGTTACCCAAGGTAGGAGGTACTGGATTGTAACCCTAGGTAGGAGGGTACTGGATTGTAACCCTAGGTAGGAGGGTACTGTATTGTTACCCAAGGTAGGAGGGTACTGTATTGTTACCCTAGGTAGGAGGGTACTGTATTGCTACCCTAAGTAGGAGGGTACTGGATTGTAACACTAGGTAGGAGGGTACTGTATTGTTCCCCAAGGTAGGAGGGTACTGTATTGTTATCCTAGGTAGGAGGGTACTGACTGTAACCCTAGGTAGGAGGGTACTGACTGTAACCCTAGGTAGGAGAGTACTAGATTGTAACCCTAGGTAGGAGGGTGCTGACTGTAACCCTAGGTAGGAGGGTACTGGACTGTAACCCTAGGTATGAGGATACTGTACTGTAACCCTAGGTAGGAGGGTACTGACTGTAACCCTAGGTAAGAGGATACTGGACTGTAACCCTAGGTAGAAGGGTACTGGATTGTAACCCTAGGTAGGAGGGTACTGTACTGTAACCTTAGGTAGGAGGGTACTGGATTGTAACCATAGGTAGGAGGGTACTGGACTGTAACCCTAGGTAGGAGGGTACTGTATTGTAACACTAGGTAGGAGGGTACTGGACTGTAACACTAGGTAGGAGGGTACTGTATTGTTACCCTAGGTAGGAGGGTACTGTATTGTTATCCTAGGTAGGAGGATACTGTACTGTGACCCGAGGTAGGAGGGTACTGGAGTGTAACCCTAGGTAGGAGGGTACTGGATTGTTACCCTAGGTAGGAGGGTACTGTATTGTTATCCTAGGTAGGAGGATACTGTACTGCTACCCTAGGTAGGATGGTACTGGACTGTAACCCTAGGTAGGAGGGAACTAGATTGTAACACTAGGTAGGAGGGTACTGGACTGTAACACTAGGTAGGAGGGTACTGTATTGTTACCCTAGGTAGGAGGGTACTGTATTGTTATCCTAGGTAGGAGGATACTGTACTGTGACCCTAGGTAGGAGGGTACTGACTGTAACCCTAGGTAGGAGAGTACTAGATTCTAACCCTAGGTAGGAGAGTACTGACTGTAACCCTAGGTAGGAGGGTACTGGACTGTAACCCAAGGTAGGAGGGTACTGTACTGTAACCCTAGGTAGGAGGGTACTGACTGTAACCCTAGGTAAGAGGGTACTGGACTGTAACCCTAGGTAGAAGGGTACTGGACTGTAACCCTAGGTAGGAGGGTACTGACTGTAACCCTAGGTAGGAGGGTACTGACTGTAACCCTAGGTAGGAGGGTACTGACTGTAACCCTAGGTAGGAGGGTACTGTATTGTTACCCAAGGTAGGAGGGTACTGTATTGTTACCCTTGGTAGGAGGGTACTGGATTGTAACCCTAGGTAGGAGGGTACTGACTGTAACCCTAGGTAGGAGGGTACTGTATTGTTACCCAAGGTAGGAGGTACTGGATTGTAACCCAAGGTAGGAGGTATTGGATTGTAACCCTTGGTAGGAGGGTACTGGATTGTAACCCTAGGTAGGAGGGTACTGACTGTAACCCTAGGTAGGAGGGTACTGTATTGTTACCCAAGGTAGGAGGTACTGGATTGTAACCCAAGGTAGGAGGTATTGGATTGTAACCCTTGGTAGGAGGTATTAGATTGTTACCCAAGGTAGGAGGTACTGTATTGTTACCCAAGGTAGGAGGGTACTGTATTGTTACCCTAGGTAGGAGGGTACTGGATTGTTACCCTAGGTAGGAGGGTACTGTATTGTTACCCAAGGTAGGAGGGTACTGTATTGTTACCCTAGATTGGAGGGTACTGGATTGTAACCCTAGGTAGGAGGGTACTGACTGTAACCCTAGGTAGGAGGGTATTGTATTGTTACCCAAGGTAGGAGGGTACTGTATTGTTACCCTAGGTAGGAGGGTACTGGATTGTAACCCTAGGTAGGAGGTACTAGACTGTAACCCTAGGAAGGAGGGTACTGTATTGTTACCCAAGGTAGGAGGGTACTGTATTGTAACCCTAGGTAGGAGGTACTGGATTGTAACCCTAGGTAGGAGGGTACTGGACTGTTACCCTATGTAGGAGGGTACTGTACTGTAACCCTAGGTAGGAGGGTACTGGACTGTAACCCTAGGTAGGAGGTTACTAGATTGTTACCCACGGTAGGAGGTTACTAGATTGTTACCCACGGTAGGAGGGTACTGGATTGTAACCCTAGGTAGGAGGGTACTGGATTGTAACCCTAGGTAGGAGGGTACTGTATTGTTACCCAAGGTAGGAGGGTACTGTATTGCTACCCTAGGTAGGAGGGTACTGGATTGTAACACTAGTTAGGAGGGTACTGGAGTGTAACCCTAGGTAGGAGGGTACTGTATTGTTACCCAAGGTAGGAGGGTACTGTATTGTTACCCTAGGTAGGAGGGTACTGTATTGTAACCCTAGGTAGGAGGGTACTGGAGTGTAACCCTAGGTAGGAGGGTACTGACTGTAACCCTAGGTAGGAGGGTACTGGAGTGTAACCCTAGGTAGGAGGGTACTGACTGTAACCCTAGGTAGGAGGGTACTGGAGTGTAACCCTAGGTAGGAGGGAACTGGAGTCACAGTTTGGATAATACATATTGCCAACAGCTTGGCTCAAAATAATTTTAGGGGTGTCTTTCCTGTGTTGAGGAGTAAAATATAACGTTAGCTTCTAATCTCATGTGTAGGCAGGGGGACCTTGATATATGTGACTTTACTTGTGATGCTAGAAAAGCTTACTAAGGGGAGGTAAATCTAACTATTTTACACCAAACGTGTCAAAAACAAGTGGCCCAGAGGGCATTTGTACCTCACCTGGATTTTTATGCAGTCATGGAAAAACATTTTCAACAGAAATCCTGTTCAAATATTTCCATATATTGAGTTTACATATTTTCCAGACAAAATAAAACTTTATATTAATCTACCTCAACATGCTACTGTCTCACAGATCACCATCACAGGCCCTTCTGATTACTGTAAATTACGAAGTTCAGCGACAGTGATAACATCGTTTTCCACACTGACAGCTTTTCACGAAATTATGATGGCACTAATTACAGTTCCTTTGTATGGCTTTCTACAGTAAGGTTTGTGAGTGTGTCAATTCATTTGTGCATTTATCTGTTCAAATTTGAGTCCACCAGAATAAGTACAGGCACAGTATTCAGGAGAAGTCAATTTAAGTGAAAAGTTGACGCCAAAAGACACTGGTAGGATGCCAGACAGACACTGGAAGGACACTTGAGAGATGTCGGACAGACACCGGAAAAGCACTGGAAGGACACCAGACAGACGCCAAACAAACACTGGACAGATTGACAGACACCAAGCAGACATTGGACAGACAACAAACAAACACTGGAAGGACACCAGACAGATGCCAGACAGACACTGGACAGACTCCGGACTGTCACCAAACAGACTGAACAGACACTGGAAAGATGCCAGATAGACACTGGACAGACACTGAACAGACACTGAACAGACACTGGACAAATACTGGCAGACACTGGACATACACTCATAGGACAGATTCTGGAAGGACACTGGACAGACACTGAACATACACTCACAGGACAGATGCTGGAAGGACACTGGACAGACACTGGAAGGACACCAGACAGACACTGGACATACACTCACAGGACAGACACTGAACAGATGCTGCACAGACACTGGACATACACTCACAGGACAGACACTGGAAGGACACTGGAAAGACACTGGAAGGACACCAGACAGACACTGGACATACACTCACAGGACAGACACTGAACAGATGCTGGCAGACACTGGACATACACTCACAGGACAGACACTGGAAGGACACCAGACAGACACTGGACATACACTCACAGGACAGACACTGAACAGATGCTGGCAGACCCTGGACATACACTCACAGGGCAGACACTGAACAGATGCTGGCAGACACTGGACATACACTCACAGGACAGACACTGAACAGATGCTAGACAGACACTGGACATACACTCACAGGACAGACACTGAACAGATGCTTGCAGACACTGGACATACACTCACAGGACAGACACTGAACAGATGCTAGACAGACACTGGACATACACTTACAGGACAGACACTGAACAGATGCTGCACAGACACTGGACATACACTCACAGAACAGACACTGGAAGGACACCAGACAGACACTGGAACCCACATGAGTTCACATGGCCACTGTAAAAATCATCAAAACTTAAAAGTCTTATTTAGATTTAACAAATGTTTAATCAATAAAGTAACAACTTATCATGCTTACCTATGTAACAATGGAAGTCATAAATGCATATATAGGATATCTAATATAAAGTGCTAATCATTTAACAGATTTAACAAGTTCAGCGAGTTTGTGGCAAACGGAATATAAACCTGCAGAACAGTTGATTCAACTCAAAATTATATATAACAGATTAATTAAATAGACTTTTTTTCTAATTATCAAATTTTAAACAAAACAAGAGTAATGCGTTAATAATAGAATTCTATAATCCCTGTACAGGTAGTGTAGTGTTCCTATCAGGTGATTACTCCAGTTTTATTAATTAACCATTTATATATAATTCAACAAGCACCTTGTAATTTGAAGCACCAAACACACCTGTATATATCAAGAAATAAAAATAATACATTAAATCACACTTTTATTTAAAAAAATATTAAGGTAAAATTATGTGTTTATCAATCAGAAAAAAAAATGGAGGAAACGGGTTACTAGAAGCTGACAAAGTTACAACAATGTCACACAATATCACAGGTTCCAGTTATGTAACACTCATACAAGCGTTCACTACTTCACAAACTGATGACCGTGTTGCTTGCAAAATAAAACATCCCTCAACACCCATTGCCCTGTGCATTTTCATACCGTATATACCCAGTTACCTCCCTTGAATTTCATTTTGTCTGTAACTGTAGTACTTTGGTATATCACAAAGCTTTATAATCAGGTAGAGTGAATTAAAGCACAACAATCCAGAAGCCAGGGTAAGATTCCCTGTCTGGCCTTGCTGTATAATTGTTTTGATATGTTTCGCCTGTGTCCCACTTTTCCCATTAATGTACGAGTCATGTTTGGTTGGTGTAAGACTTGTAATTTCAGAGAAACTAAATCTGAAAGGAAACATTTATATTGTTGATGAAGATGCTTTATGGCAGGGAGGCAGCAATCACAGTTCATGAGACTAGAATTCAAATAATCACAATTTAATATGATATTGACTATTTTACTGTAATGAGATAATGCTTATTTTGATAAAAAAAAGTACTCTCCTTTTTTAATCTAGTTTTTCTATACAGTTATCTTAATTTTTTTTAAACAAATTATTTGAAGTTAAATTATATTCCCCAAGAAATCAAAAACAATTTAATAATGCCATAAATCAATAATACAAAGATCTACCCTGATGTGTCTAAATTGTTAATTACATACCGGCACATGTACTTATAACAAACAACCAATTTGATGTACATCCAAAGTATTTACATACCAGGTAAACGTCAACATTGTATTATGTTACCGGTACATAATACCACATATATACAACACGTAATTAAAAAATCAAATTAATCATATTTATGACAAGGAAATCAGAAAAGGAAATAAACTATTTTAATGGATTATTTCGGAATCCAAACAAAATAAAATATACAAAGAATAATATAATCTGTATAACATACACTTCATTTCAATTATGATCAATTACAATATGGCAAGATTTTTGTCATAAATCAATACTTCTATCATAAAGAAATACAAACATATTAGGTTAAGGTAGTCTGAAAATATTTGCTGACAATATAACTGAGACAGGGCCTCTAAAATATATATCAGTATTGACTGTGTTCTAACTAAGCAACTTGCATCCTGAAGTGACAATTCCTTTTTAAATACTCTGTTCACCTCTACACTATGATCCCTAGTGGGTTGTAAATAGGTCAACAAATAAAAACACTCAATATCAGTAATAAAGACTTGACATTTCAAAAGGATATTTTCAGATACAAAGTGTCATGGAATCTTCAATGGTGAATATGATATCGGATTTCAACTTATTAAGGAACCTACCACTTTCATAGTAAATAACCCATTCAATAATGAAGAACATTATATATTTGCTGTTATTACAGTAGTATTTTTTCAGTATAGTAGCAAAAACAGTTATCTGAAGGTATCAATAAGTTAAGTTACTAGAGAAATGAAAACAAAGAATCATCACTTTAGCCCATTGGTCAATGAAGATATATCTAAAGTCTTTCAATTCAAAGGTTGGAATAGTTAAAAATGAAATTTCAATGGTGAATAAGCTGAAAGTGTCTGAATCATTATTGGAAATATGATTTTTGTTCCTATTTCGACCCTGTAATGAATCGAGTATGACTTAATCAATGAAATGGAGTTCGTTGGACGGATCTACACCAAACTTTTCTTTGTGGGTGTCGAATAGTTCCCGGAGAGCTGCCAGGTACTTAGAGTGAAGCTGGTCAATCTGAGACTGGTTGGGGCGATCCACCATCTCAACGTCGATTGGAGCCCCAACTGCAAAGGGAGACAATCACCTTACAGAAATCAGCACACTGATGTGTTAGTGAACACAATTTATGTTAGAAAACGACTAAAGGAATGTCTCTGGTTAGTCATAATTTAGCAAAAAGTGATAAGAAAAAACTAACGTTTAAATATGCACATTCTCGTAACTTTGACATGTAGATATTAACAGATAGGCTTACAGCACTACAATAGATATAGTTTCTGTTTCTCAGTATAACTGTTTGCTGGTTTAATGTACAATAACATGTGTAATCTCAGAGATCATTGTAAATTCAGGGTCAGTACACTGGAATCTGATGAAATACTAATTATTCATATTGATTGGTTAGTTCTAAATACCATGTACTTACTGATTGGCTCAATATATCAACTTACTGATTGGCTTAATATATCAACTTATTGATTGGCTCAATATATCCACTTACTGATTGGCTCAATATATCAACTTATTGATTGGCTCAATATATCAACTTACTCATTGGCTTAATATATCATCTTACTGATTGGCTCAATATACCAACTTACTGATTGGCTCAATATATCAACTTACTGATTGGCTCAATATATCAACTTATTGATTGGCTCAATATATCAACTTACTCATTGGCTTAATATATCATCTTACTGATTGGCTCAATATATCATCTTACTGATTGGCTTAATATATCATCTTACTGATTGGCTTAATATATCAACTTACTGATTGGCTTAATATATCATCTTACTGATTGGCTCAATATATCAACTTACTGATTGGCTTAATATATCAACTTACTCATTGGCTTAATATATCATCTTACTGATTGGCTCAATATATCATCTTACTGATTGGCTTAATATATCAACTTACTGATTGGCTTAATATATCAACTTACTCATTGGCTTAATATATCAACTTACTCATTGGCTCAATATATCATCTTACTGATTGGCTCAATATATCATCTTACTGATTGGCTTAATATATCAACTTACTGATTGGCTTAATATATCAACTTACTCATTGGCTCAATATATCAACTTACTCATTGGCTCATTGGCTCAATATATCAACTTACTGATTGGCTCAATATATCATCTTACTGATTGGCTTAATATATCAACTTACTGATTGGCTTAATATATCAACTTACTCATTGGCTCAATATATCAACTTACTGATTGGCTCAATATATCATCTTACTGATTGGCTTAATATATCAACTTACTGATTGGCTTAATATATCAACTTACTGATTGGCTTAATATATCAACTTACTGATTGGCTTAATATATCATCTTACTGATTGGCTCATTGGCTTAATATATCAACTTACTGATTGGCTTAATATATCAACTTACTGATTGGCTTAATATATCAACTTACTGATTGGCTCAATATATCATCTTACTGATTGGCTCATTGGCTTAATATATCAACTTACTGATTGGCTTAATATATCAACTTACTCATTGGCTCAATATATCAACTTACTGATTGGCTCATTGGCTCAATATATCAACTTACTGATTGGCTCATTGGCTTAATATATCAACTTACTGATTGGCTTAATATATCAACTTACTCATTGGCTTAATATATCAACTTACTCATTGGCTTAATAAATCAACTTACTGATTGGCTCAATATATCAACTTACTCATTGGCTCAATATATCAACTTACTCATTGGCTCAATATATCAACTTACTGATTGGCTCAATATATCAACTTACTGATTGGCTCAATATATCAACTTACTCATTGGCTCAATATATCAACTTACTGATTGGCTCAATATATCAACTTACTCATTGGCTTAATATATCAACTTACTGATTGGCTCAATATATCAACTTACTCATTGGCTCAATATATCAACTTACTCATTGGCTTAATATATCAACTTACTGATTGGCTCAATATATCAACTTACTGATTGGCTCAATATATCAACTTACTCATTGGCTCAATATATCAACTTACTGATTGGCTCAATATATCAACTTACTCATTGGCTCAATATATCAACTTACTCATTGGCTCAATATACCAACTTACTGATTGGCTCAATATATCAACTTACTCATTGGCTTAATATATCAACATACTGATTGGCTCAATATATCAACTTACTGATTGGCTCAATATATCAACTTACTGATTGGCTCAATATACCAACTTACTCATTGGCTTAATATATCAACATACTGATTGGCTCAATATATCAACTTACTGATTGGCTCAATATATCAACTTACTCATTGGCTCAATATATCAACTTACTGATTGGCTCAATATATCAACTTACTCATTGGCTCAATATATCAACTTACTGATTGGCTCAATATATCAACTTACTGATTGGCTCAATATACCAACTTACTGATTGGCTCAATATATCAACTTACTCATTGGCTCAATATACCAACTTACTGATTGGCTCAATATATCAACTTACTCATTGGCTCAATATACCAACTTACTGATTGGCTCAATATACCAACTTACTGATTGGCTCAATATACCAACTTACTGATTGGCTCAATACATCAACTTACTGATTGGCTCAATATATCAACTTACTGGTTGGCTCAATACATCAACTTACTCATTGGCTCAATATATCAACTTACTGGTTGGCTCAATAAATCAACTTACTCATTGGCTCAATATATCAACTTACTGATTGGCTCAATACATCAACTTACTCATTAGCTCAATATATCAACTTACTGGTTGGCTCAATAAATCAACTTACTGATTGGCTCAATACATCAACTTACTCATTAGCTCAATATATCAACTTACTCATTGGCTCAATATATCAACTTACTGATTGGCTCAATATATCAACTTACTCATTGGCTCAATATATCAACTTACTCATTGGCTCAATATATCAACTTACTCATTGGCTCAATACATCAACTTACTGACTGGCTCAATATATCAACTTACTGATTGGCTCAATATATCAACTTACTCATTGGCTCAATATATCAACTTACTCATTGGCTCAATATATCAACTTACTCATTGACTCAATATATCAACTTACTCATTGGCTCAATATATCAACTTACTCATTGGCTTAATAAATCAACTTACTGATTGGCTCAATATATCAACTTACTGATTGGCTCAATATATCAACTTACTGATTTGCTCATTGGCTCAATATATCAACTTACTCATTGGCTCAATATATCAACTTACTCATTGGCTTAATATATCAACTTACTGATTTGCTTAATATATCAACTTACTGATTGGCTCAATAAACCAACTTACTCATTGGCTCAATATATCAACTTACTCATTGGCTTAATATATCAACTTACTCATTGGCTTTATATATCAACTTACTGATTGGCTTAATATATCAACTTACTCATTGGCTTAATATATCATCTTACTGATTGGCTCAATATATCATCTTACTGATTGGCTTAATATATCAACTTACTGATTGGCTTAATATATCAACTTACTCATTGGCTTAATATATCAACTTACTCATTGGCTCAATATATCATCTTACTGATTGGCTCAATATATCATCTTACTGATTGGCTTAATATATCAACTTACTGATTGGCTTAATATATCAACTTACTCATTGGCTCAATATATCAACTTACTGATTGGCTCATTGGCTCAATATATCAACTTACTGATTGGCTCAATATATCATCTTACTGATTGGCTTAATATATCAACTTACTGATTGGCTTAATATATCAACTTACTCATTGGCTCAATATATCAACTTACTGATTGGCTCAATATATCATCTTACTGATTGGCTTAATATATCAACTTACTGATTGTCTAATTGGCTTAATATATCAACTTACTGATTGGCTTAATATATCAACTTACTGATTGGCTTAATATATCAACTTACTGATTGGCTCAATATATCATCTTACTGATTGGCTCATTGGCTTAATATATCAACTTACTGATTGGCTTAATATATCAACTTACTCATTGGCTCAATATATCAACTTACTGATTGGCTCATTGGCTTAATATATCAACTTACTCATTGGCTCAATATATCAACTTACTGATTGGCTCATTGGCTTAATATATCAACTTACTGATTGGCTCATTGGCTTAATATATCATCTTACTGATTGGCTCATTGGCTTAATATATCAACTTACTGATTGGCTTAATATATCAACTTACTGATTGGCTTAATATATCAACTTACTGATTGGCTCAATATATCATCTTACTGATTGGCTCATTGGCTTAATATATCAACTTACTGATTGGCTTAATATATCAACTTACTCATTGGCTCAATATATCAACTTACTGATTGGCTCATTGGCTCAATATATCAACTTACTGATTGGCTCATTGGCTTAATATATCAACTTACTGATTGGCTTAATATATCAACTTACTCATTGGCTTAATATATCAACTTACTCATTGGCTTAATAAATCAACTTACTGATTGGCTCAATATACCAACTTACTGATTGGCTCAATATATCAACTTACTCATTGGCTCAATATATCAACTTACTCATTGGCTCAATATATCAACTTACTGATTGGCTCAATATATCAACTTACTGATTGGCTCAATATATCAACTTACTCATTGGCTCAATATATCAACTTACTGATTGGCTCAATATATCAACTTACTCATTGGCTCAATATATCAACTTACTCATTGGCTTAATAAATCAACTTACTGATTGGCTCAATATACCAACTTACTCATTGGCTTAATATATCAACTTACTCATTGGCTCAATATATCAACTTACTGATTGGCTCAATATATCAACTTACTCATTGGCTTAATATATCAACTTACTGATTTGCTTAATACATCAACTTACTGATTGGCTCAATATATCAACTTACTGATTGGCTCAATATATCAACTTACTGATTGGCTTAATATATCAACTTACTCATTGGCTTTATATATCAACTTACTGATTGGCTTAATATATCAACTTACTCATTGGCTTAATATATCATCTTACTGATTGGCTCAATATATCATCTTACTGATTGGCTTAATATATCAACTTACTGATTGGCTTAATATATCAACTTACTGATTGGCTCAATATACCAACTTACTGATTGGCTTAGTATATCAACTTACTGATTGGCTCAATATACCAACTTACTGATTGGCTTAATATATCAACTTACTCATTGGCTTAATATATCAACTTACTGATTGGCTCAATATACCAACTTACTGATTGGCTTAGTATATCAACTTACTGATTGGCTCAATATACCAACTTACTGATTGGCTTAATATATCAACTTACTGATTGGCTCAATATACCAACTTACTGATTGGCTTAATATATCAACTTACTCATTGGCTTAATATATCAACTTACTCATTGGCTCAATATATCATCTTACTGATTGGCTCAATATATCATCTTACTGATTGGCTTAATATATCAACTTACTGATTGGCTTAATATATCAACTTACTCATTGGCTCAATATATCAACTTACTGATTGGCTCATTGGCTCAATATATCAACTTACTGATTGGCTCAATATATCATCTTACTGATTGGCTTAATATATCAACTTACTGATTGGCTTAATATATCAACTTACTCATTGGCTCAATATATCAACTTACTGATTGGCTCAATATATCATCTTACTGATTGGCTTAATATATCAACTTACTGATTGTCTAATTGGCTTAATATATCAACTTACTGATTGGCTTAATATATCAACTTACTGATTGGCTTAATATATCAACTTACTGATTGGCTCAATATATCATCTTACTGATTGGCTCATTGGCTTAATATATCAACTTACTGATTGGCTTAATATATCAACTTACTCATTGGCTCAATATATCAACTTACTGATTGGCTCATTGGCTTAATATATCAACTTACTCATTGGCTCAATATATCAACTTACTGATTGGCTCATTGGCTTAATATATCAACTTACTGATTGGCTCATTGGCTTAATATATCATCTTACTGATTGGCTCATTGGCTTAATATATCAACTTACTGATTGGCTTAATATATCAACTTACTGATTGGCTTAATATATCAACTTACTGATTGGCTCAATATATCATCTTACTGATTGGCTCATTGGCTTAATATATCAACTTACTGATTGGCTTAATATATCAACTTACTCATTGGCTCAATATATCAACTTACTGATTGGCTCATTGGCTCAATATATCAACTTACTGATTGGCTCATTGGCTTAATATATCAACTTACTGATTGGCTTAATATATCAACTTACTCATTGGCTTAATATATCAACTTACTCATTGGCTTAATAAATCAACTTACTGATTGGCTCAATATACCAACTTACTGATTGGCTCAATATATCAACTTACTCATTGGCTCAATATATCAACTTACTCATTGGCTCAATATATCAACTTACTGATTGGCTCAATATATCAACTTACTGATTGGCTCAATATATCAACTTACTCATTGGCTCAATATATCAACTTACTGATTGGCTCAATATATCAACTTACTCATTGGCTCAATATATCAACTTACTCATTGGCTTAATAAATCAACTTACTGATTGGCTCAATATACCAACTTACTCATTGGCTTAATATATCAACTTACTCATTGGCTCAATATATCAACTTACTGATTGGCTCAATATATCAACTTACTGATTGGCTCAATATATCAACTTACTGATTGGCTCAATAAATCAACTTACTGATTGGCTCAATATATCAACTTACTGATTGGCTTAATATATCAACTTACTCATTAGCTTAATATATCAACTTACTGATTGGCTTAATATATCAACTTACTGATTGGCTCAATATATCAACTTACTCATTGGCTCAATATATCAACTTACTCATTGGCTTAATATATCAACTTACTCATTGGCTTTATATATCAACTTACTGATTGGCTTAATATATCAACTTACTGATTGGCTTAATATATCAACTTACTGATTGGCTCAATATATCAACTTACTGATTGGCTCAATATATCAACTTACTGATTGGCTCAATATACCAACTTACTGATTGGCTTAATATATCAACTTACTCATTGGCTTTATATATCAACTTACTGATTGGCTTAATATATCAACTTACTGATTGGCTCAATATACCAACTTACTGATTGGCTCAATATATCAACTTACTGATTGGCTTAACATATCAACTTACTGATTGGCTTAATATATCAACTTACTCATTGGCTCAATATATCAACTTACTGATTGGCTCAATATATCAACTTACTGATTGGCTCAATATATCAACTTACTCATTGGCTTAATATATCAACTTACTCATTGGCTTAATATATCAACTTACTCATTGGCTCAATATATCAACTTACTGATTGGCTCAATATATCAACTTACTCATTGGCTTAATATATCAACTTACTCATTGGCTCAATATATCAACTTACTGATTGGCTTAATATATCAACTTACTCATTGGCTCAATATATCAACTTACTCATTGGCTCAATATATCAACTTACTGATTGGCTCAATATATCAACTTACTCATTGGCTCAATATATCAACTTACTGATTTGCTTTATATATCAACTTACTGTTTGGCTTAATATATCAACTTACTCATTGGCTTAATAAATCAACTTACTCATTGGCTCAATATACCAACTTACTGATTGGCTCAATATATCAACTTACTGATTGGCTTAATAAATCAACTTACTGGTTGGCTCAATATATCAACTTACTGATTGGCTTAATATATCAACTTACTGATTGGCCCATTGGCTCAAAATATCAACTTACTCATTGGCTTTATATATCAACTTACTCATTGGCTTTATATGTCAACTTACTGATTGGCTCAATATATCAACTTACTCATTGGCTTAATATATCAACTTACTCATTGGCTCAATATATCAACTTACTGATTGGCTTAATATATCAACTTACTCATTGGCTCAATATGTCAACTTACTGATTGGCTCAATATATCAACTTACTCATTGGCTCAATATATCAACTTACTGATTGGCTTAATATATCAACTTACTGATTGGCTCAATATATCAACTTACTGATTGGCTTAATATATCAACTTACTGATTGGCCCATTGGCTCAATATATCAACTTACTCATTGGCTTTATATATCAACTTACTCATTGGCTTTATATATCAACTTACTGATTGGCTCAATATATCAACTTACTCATTGGCTCAATATATCAACTTACTGATTTGCTTTATATATCAACTTACTGTTTGGCTTAATATATCAACTTACTCATTGGCTTAATAAATCAACTTACTCATTGGCTCAATATACCAACTTACTGATTGGCTCAATATATCAACTTACTGATTGGCTTAATAAATCAACTTACTGGTTGGCTCAATATATCAACTTACTGATTGGCTTAATATATCAACTTACTGATTGGCCCATTGGCTCAATATATCAACTTACTCATTGGCTTTATATATCAACTTACTCATTGGCTTTATATGTCAACTTACTGATTGGCTCAATATATCAACTTACTCATTGGCTTAATATATCAACTTACTCATTGGCTCAATATATCAACTTACTGATTGGCTCAATATATCAACTTACTGATTGGCTCAATATATCAACTTACTGATTGGCTTTATATATCAACTTACTGATTGGCTCAATACATCAACTTACACATTGGCTCAATATATCAACTTACTGATTGGCTTTATATATCAACTTACTGATTGGCTTAATATATCAACTTACTGATTGGCTCAATATATCAACTTACTGATTGGCTCAATATATCAACTTATTCATTGGCTCAATATATCAACTTACTCATTGGCTCAATATATCAACTTACTGATTGGCTTAATATATCAACTTACTGATTGGCTCAATATATCAACTTACTGATTGGCTTAATATATCAACTTACTGATTGGCTCAATATATCAACTTACTGATTGGCTTAATATATCAACTTACTCATTGGCTCAATATATCAACTTACTGATTGGCTTAATATATCAACTTACTGATTGGCTCAATATATCAACTTACTGATTGGCTTAATATATCAACTTACTGATTGGCTTAATATATCAACTTACTGATTGGCTCAATATATCAACTTACTGATTGGCTTAATATATCAACTTACTCATTAGCTCAATATATCAACTTACTGATTGGCTCAATATATCAACTTACTGATTGGCTCAATATATCAACTTACTGATTGGCTCATTGGCTCAATATACCAACTTACTGATTGGCTCAATATATCAACTTACTGATTGGCTCAATATATCAACTTACTGATTGGCTTAATATATCAACTTACTGATTGGCTTAATATATCAACTTACTGATTGGCTTAATATATCAACTTACTCATTGGCTCAATATATCAACTTACTCATTGGCTCAATATATCAACTTACTGATTGGCTCAATATATCAACTTACTGATTGGCTTAATATATCAACTTACTGATTGGCTCAATATACCAACTTACTCATTGGCTCAATATATCAACTTACTCATTGGCTTAATATACCAACTTACTCATTGGCTCAATATATCAACTTACTCATTGGCTCAAAATATCAACTTACTCATTGGCTCAATATATCAACTTACTCATTGGCTCAATATACCAACTTACTCATTGGCTTAATATATCAACTTACTCATTGGCTCAATATACCAACTTACTCATTGGCTCAATATATCAACTTACTCATTGGCTTAATATACCAACTTACTCATTGGCTCAATATATCAACTTACTGATTGGCTCAATATACCAACTTACTCATTGGCTCAATATATCAACTTACTGATTGGCTTAATAAATCAACTTACTGATTGGCTTAATATATCAACTTACTGATTGGCTTAATATATCAACTTACTGATTGGCTCAATATACCAACTTACTCATTGGCTCAATATACCAATTTACTGATTGGCTCAATATATCAACTTACTGATTGGCTTAATATATCAACTTACTCATTGGCTTAATATATCAACTTACTCATTGGCTCAATATATCAACTTACTGATTGGCTTTATATATCAACTTACTGATTGGCTCAATATATCAACTTACTGATTGGCTCATTATATCAACTTACTGATTGGCTAAATATATCAACTGACTGATTGGCTTAATATATCAACTTACTGATTGGCTTAATATATCAACTTACTGATTGGCTTAATATATCAACTTACTGATTGGCTTAATATATCAACTTACTGATTGGCTCAATATACCAACTTACTCATTGGCTCAATACATCAACTTACTCATTGGCTCAATAAATCAACTTACTGATTGGCTCAATATATCAACTTACTCATTGGCTCAAAATATCAACTTACTCATTGGCTCAATATATCAACTTACTCATTGGCTCAATATATCAACTTACTGATTGGCTTAATAAATCAACTTACTCATTGGCTCAATATATCAACTTACTCATTGGCTCAATATATCAACTTACTCATTGGCTTAATATACCAACTTACTCATTGGCTCAATATATCAACTTACTCATTGGCTCAATATACCAATTTACTCATTGGCTCAATATATCAACTTACTCATTGGCTTAATAAATCAACTTACTGATTGGCTCAATATATCAACTTACTCATTGGCTCAATATATCAACTTACTGATTGGCTCAATATGTCAACTTACTCATTGGCTCAATATATCAACTTACTGATTGGCTCAATATATCAACTTACTCATTGGCTCAATATATCAACTTACTGATTGGCTTAATAAATCAACTTACTGATTGGCTCAATATACCAACTTACTCACTGGCTCAAAATATCAACTTACTCATTGGCTCAATATATCAACTTACTCATTGGCTCAATATACCAACTTACTCATTGGCTTAATATATCAACTTACTCATTGGCTCAATATACCAACTTACTCATTGGCTCAATATATCAACTTACTCATTGGCTTAATATACCAACTTACTCATTGGCTCAATATATCAACTTACTGATTGGCTCAATATACCAACTTACTCATTGGCTCAATATATCAACTTACTGATTGGCTTAATAAATCAACTTACTGATTGGCTTAATATATCAACTTACTGATTGGCTTAATATATCAACTTACTGATTGGCTCAATATACCAACTTACTCATTGGCTCAATATACCAATTTACTGATTGGCTCAATATATCAACTTACTGATTGGCTTAATATATCAACTTACTGATTGGCTTAATATATCAACTTACTCATTGGCTCAATATATCAACTTACTGATTGGCTTTATATATCAACTTACTGATTGGCTCAATATATCAACTTACTGATTGGCTCATTATATCAACTTACTGATTGGCTAAATATATCAACTGACTGATTGGCTTAATATATCAACTTACTGATTGGCTTAATATATCAACTTACTGATTGGCTTAATATATCAACTTACTGATTGGCTTAATATATCAACTTACTGATTGGCTTAATATATCAACTTACTGATTGGCTTAATATATCAACTTACTGATTGGCTTAATATATCAACTTACTGATTGGCTCAATATATCAACTTACTGATTGGCTCAATATATCAACTTACTGATTGGCTTAATATATCAACTTACTCATTGGCTCAATATATCAACTTACTGATTGGCTCAATATATCAACTTACTGATTGGCTTAATATATCAACTTACTCATTGGCTTAATATATCAACTTACTCATTGGCTTAATATATCAACTTACTGATTGGCTCAATATATCAACTTACTGATTGGCTCAATATATCAACTTACTGATTGGCTTAATATATCAACTTACTCATTGGCTTAATATATCAACTTACTCATTGGCTTAATATATCAACTTACTCATTGGCTTAATATATCAACTTACTCATTGGCTTAATATATCAACTTACTCATTGGCTTAATATATCAACTTACTCATTGGTTAATATATCAACTTACTGATTGGCCGATTTGAATTACTGATTGACTGATTCTAACTACTTTCTGGTTGGTTGATTTTTACTACTTACTGAGTGGTTGATTCTTACTACTTACTGATTGGCTACTTACTGATTTTCTGATTCTTTCTACTTGCTGGTTCACTGATTTCAACTCCTTGCTGGTTGGTTGATTTTTACTACTTGATTTTTACTACTTACCGTATTTTACCTGAAATAAGCCCCCACCCCCTGAGAAAAATAATTGATCAATAGTAGGGAGGGGTCTTATTCACGAATACACCCCTGTTCACAGAAGTCCACCATCTTGGATATACAACTGTTTTAATCTAGGAACTCAGGACACACTATTCTAGTGATGTTATTCTTGTTTTTTGTTTTATTAAGTTAACAATTTACATTCAGAATGATTAAAAGTTTGCAAAATACACAACCACTTAAAACATGAAAGTATGGTGTTCTTAACACCAACTTAACATGTAGATATATCTTTTTTGCACCAAGTTAGATATTTTTTTATGTTCAGATACGAAATTTAAAAAATCAATATGATTTTGATTGAGAAAGAGACAAGATTAAGGGAGGGGGCTTATTTACAGGCACCCAACCTGTTCCAAGAACATTTGCCAAAGTGGGGAGGGGGCTTATTCATGAGATGGGGCTTATTCCCGGTAAAATACGGTACTGATTGGCTGATTTTTACTACTTGGTTGGTTGACACTGAGTTACTTACTGACTGTGTTGATTGGCTGACGAAAGGGTATAAGTCCCCATGTGTAGTTGAACACGCCACGTCCATGGAAAACAGGGGGGGAGAACCCTAGATACTTAGTCATGATATTCTGGAGGCGACGGAGGGAGGAGCCAGGAGGATTCTCCATCTGTTGATACAGGTTCAGCTCACCAAACGAGAATGTGGGGACCAGGGATGTCCTACAACATAGGAACATCTGACAATGAGATGGAACCACGTACTCTCTCATAATTCTTTATAGTGTTTACAATATCTCAATTTATTTTTGCCGGATGTCTGGTTAAGCTTCGATTCATGGTCCAGTCTCCTGTCTGATCTAGTTTCACTTTGACCCCATTTCACAATCCTCTTGACCTAGTTTCCAATTTGACCCTATATCAACTCTTACCAAGTTTCCACATTGATCCAGCTACACTGCAGCTTTGAATGGACATAATCCTACTTTAACATACATGTACATTTACAACAATTATGAAACAAGTTATCCAACTTTAGCTAGTGTTCAAGGGGTCTTATTGTGCGAGGAAACCAGTGTACAAAGGTGACCCCAATACATTTTTTAATAAATTCAGGTCTGGTCGGGGAAGTGAACCCCGGCCGCCTTGGTGAAAGGCAGGTGCACGTTCCACTGCACCACTCGACCACCCATACTAACATAATGTTTAGTTCTACTGTTTTCAAACGTACCCAGCTTTCTACTCCCCACTCGTACCGTGTCCCTACACTTACCCTGTTTCCAGTGCCAACTTGATGAAGCCCTTGCGTTTGTTCAGTTTAAGGTTGAACCTGCCTGGAAATGCTTCCAGTGCTTCCAGAGCTCCACCGACGACCAGAACTAACGCGTTGCCTGTCCCGTTCTCTCGCACCAGGAAATTCATACTGCTTTTAGTGACCGCCACAGTACCTAATCACAAAAGTGACAATAAACAACCATGGTCCGTTAAGTTTGGATGAACAAGGATTTCTACAATTACTGAAGAGGCTAGAACTTGCGTAAGAACTAATATTGTAATGTGCAGGCGATTACCTATCCAATAATAACTGTCCACACTCACTATTGCTTAACTATCTTCTCAATTCTAACGGTAAGTAATCTATGATACGTACATAATGTTGCCCATCAACACAACCAAAACTCCAAAGGTCAAGGTTCTCCCCCCTGTCTGGGGACCCAACTTTACAATTATTTAGAAGCTGTTAATGGTACAGTGTATAACACTTTTGTCATCATAGATATCTGATCAACACATGTCCTTTATCTAATCAGAACCACTGAAATGTTATCATGTTGTAATATCTTCTCTGTCAAAATGATCTTCGTATTGAATAAACAAAATTTCTTGGAAACTTTTTAACTGTATCTCCTGTAACTGTAACTCAAAACCTTCCCAGCAGGCTTCCTGTGATATTTATAGAAATGCAATGTACAATGTATCTGAAGATCACGTTATACTGCCGACGTGACATATTTAATAGCCATCCCCAACACTAGAACTTATAGCTACGACTTTACCAGGAGCCCAATACTGTAATACATTAAACTACAAGAGGCCCATGGACCTTAATGGTCGTCTGACTATATATGATTTTTGCTGGTTATTGCTACAAATTTTTAACATATTTGACCCCTGTGACCTTGAAAATTGGTCAAGGTTATTCATTTGAACAAACTTGGTAGTTCTTCAACTCAGCATGCTACTGGACAAATATCAATACCCGGGGTCTTTTTGGAAATGAGAAGAAGTTGCTTGAAGAGTTTAAGACATTTGACCCCTGTGACCTAGAAAGTAGGTCAAGGTCATTCATTTCAACAAACTTGGTAGCCCTTCAAACCAGCATGCTACACAGCATTCATGAAGCACATGACGGATGCCCAACGGCAAACGGCATACAACAAAGAACGAAGCATATTGACAATAGGTTGTGTATAAAACAAAATATTCACTTCTGCTTATACTTTTAGGAGAATAGAACCAAGCACAAAATCTGAATTTAGTCAGTAAAACAGACACAAGAGGTACCAGAAGGATCTTAGCACCCATCATCATTTGATTTTCATTTGCGCTTTAAAACTTTTGGTTTGAATATTTCGTATCTGATGATAGTGGGCTCAAAACAGCTGCTAAACACAAAGTTAAGGAAGGAGCTAAATGCCAGTCTAAGGAAGACTATGAACAGTTGATAACTGGTAAATAATATGACGCTACAATACGCCTAGATTGTATTGCGACGTATTGCAATGGAGAAAGAATTTATTGCAATATGTACATCTATATATTGTCACAGAAAAAAAATGCTTTTAAAGTAAATCTGTTCTCTGAATTTTTATCAGGCCATATCATGCTATATATGGATTACACAAATATATTGTTTTTCTGATAGTTCCAACCATTGATTATAAATGTCAATCAATTAGTGTAGTAATAACACTGTTGACGGTTATTGGCATATCAGTTAGGATTTGTAGGAATTTCCTGAGTTAAAACGCCTAGCAGAGACAAAAACATAAACTTGAAAAAATATTGCAATACGAAGATATTCCATTTCTGTATTGCGATACGATACTGAATTTCTGAGTAATGCGTTATACTTTTTTTTCAATACATGGACAATTCTGGCTCTTAAAGCCTATGGCAGAAGTTAGGGATTAATAACCAAATCTTGCCCCAAAAGTGATCCCTGTAATATATTGTGCCAGCCCTCAGGCCTTTATCACGAGGTTTTGGGAATCGGACCCCGAGATCAAATTGGGAAAAATTGATCGACATAACAGCTATTTGGGAAATTTTTACAAACACAAATATAACAACTAAATACATTATTTCTTTTCTGAATTATTTAAAGCACTGTCATGATAAGTACTCATGTCATTTACAGCCATCTCTTTTGTTCCTTATTAAAATTAATGTTAAAAGAAGCTCCTCAAGCGATGTTAAACCAAATTAATCTCAAGTGTCTGAACTGGGAATTTTTAAGGGGAAATTGGGGAAAATTACCCCTTTTTCAATGGAAATGGGTCCGTTTACCGGACCTAAAAAGAGGGGTGATAAAGCCTTGCGGCCCTAGTAAACAACGTACCTGACAACATTAAGTAGTCCCTGTACACAGGGAACATGAAGTGACCTCCGAGAACTAACAGGTAGGACGTGATTCCGGGGAACATTCTACTCCAACCGGAACCTTCCGAGGCGAAATGCACGAAAGCACTTGTACTCATAATTCCGTGAGGATGAAATCCTAAAATGTAATTCTTATCAGGGTTTAACTCAGCTGTTTTGACCAACTTGGCAGGGAAGTAATCTTTTAAATGTTCCCAGATTCTCCATCGTCTCACCCAATCTGACCTTCGACCTCCACGTTCGGCAATATCCCTGTCGTAATACATCCACGCGAGGTATAATAGTATGAGATAGTAGTACTGAGTGAAGAAGAAGATGTAGATGCTGGTGAAGAGACAGGTAAATCCCAGAAACAGAAAACAGAGCGTGTACTGGGCCACAGCCAGCGTCTCTATACGTCGCTTCAACGGCACTCTCAGGGGAGCAAACTCTATTCCCAAAATCTTCACCATGGCTGAATCTGTAAATATTCAATCAAATTTATTTCAGGTAAATACAAAACAAACAGTTAAGTTCAGAACACAGATAGGAACAAAGCCAAATACAATATACACAGGTAAATATAATATACAAAGGTAGATACAATATACAGGTAGATACAATATACAGGTAGATACAATATACAGGTAGATACAATATACAGGTAGATACAATATACAGGTAGATACAATATACACAGGTAGATATAAAATACACAGGTATATATACAATATACAGGTAGATACAATATACAGGTACATACACTATACTCAGGCACAGGGACCTGAGAATTTGTTACAGCTAGTTTTGGACCTAAAATAGGGTGTTTAGCGTAATTTTACACATTTGGGGGGTTATGATAAATTTTCAATAAAAATGTCCCCTCAGTAGTCATAAAAGCTAAAGGGTGGAAAGCTTTCCAGATCGAAAAATAGACCCCACCTACCTTTCTTGCATCAAAAATCACATTTCTAGTTGAGGTACGAAGAAACGCTTGGCACCTTTGGAAAGATGGATAATTTTTATTTTAGAAACCTCCTAAATGCAAGTCAAATGTATCCTCCTTCCTCAGAAATAATCTCCATTTCCTCCAAAAACATGCAAAATATCCGTGTCTTAGGATCGTGGCAGCGTGAGGGCCATTTCGTTACATATTCATTAGGTTGACGTCACCCCGGGTGCTGGTCTTTTGCTGTCAATGGATGGCGGTCTTCCTTTAAATTTAGCCATCCAATGCATTTTTATTGAAAATTGATCTTAACCCCCCAAATGTGTAAACTTACGCTTAACACCCTATTTTAGGTCCAAAACTAGCTGTAACAAATTCTCAGGTCCCTGTGTACTCAGGTAGCTACAATATACACAGATAGCTACAATACACACAGGTAGGTACAATACACACAGGTAGGTACAATACACACAGGTAGGTACAATATACACAGGTAGGTACAATATACACAGGTAGGTACAATACACACAGGTAGGTACAATACACACAGGTAGGTACAATACACACAGGTAGGTACAATACACACAGGTAGGTACAATACACACAGGTAGCTACAATATACACAGGTAGCTACAATACACACAGGTAGGTACAATACACACAGGTAGGTACAATATACACAGGTAGCTACAATAGACATAGGTAGGTACAATACACACAGGTAGCTACAATATACACAGAGAAAATAAACAGGTAGATACAATATACACGGGTAGGTACAATATATACAGTTTAGGTACACAGGTAAGTACAACACTGGTAGGTACTTGCACTTTACTAGGACATAGGTGTTAACAAGATACAGTATACGTAGACATATTATACACAGGTACGTACTCTGACAGACACAATACATAGGTAGCTATTGTTACATCGGCCAGACAATACCTCACTGACTGATTTATTCATATACTGGTGTTGGACTAGGCAGGTTTTCACCGTCTATTCCGTATTTCTGTGGTTCATTTAGAAAGAATATCATAAAACAACTTTCAACATATCGTCTTAGTCCACCACGCTGTAGGTGAAATGCTTACCTGTCTCTGGTCCGATATATTCTATATGCCCCGCTTACACAATACTTCCTATATGTTGGTTCGTCTGAGATATAGTATACAGGTGACCTAGCCTCTATTTTTCCAAACAGTCTGAGCTACAACATTTTTCCTTTCCGTACTAACGTATCGACAGGGGTGACGACACAGTGAACTCAATCTACCCTATTTTTTGGTTGGGTCAAGACTTTACCCGAGTTAAAAGTCCGAGGTACTTATCATCCCGCACTGACACTTATCACACCACTAATGTTGACAGAGGTGTTCCGAGAGATTTATCAAGGCCGTGCGTGCATTAAGGATGCATGCGTTAATAATTAATTAAACTATAATCTGGATGATCAGAATCTGCTTTTTTATTATTTTTAATGTATACAGTATTTTTTGTTTCGTCGCTAAAGCAGGACAAAGCAGATGTTATGTACATATTTTTCTTGGGACACGATTTCTACAGATTAAATGATATCACAAGCCTGTAACATGTTAAAGTGCTTAGTATGCAGATAAGATATAAATACATCTGTACTTTTAAAGTATTTCAGGCGAATATAAACCTGCGTGTATTACCACTATACATGATAAAATTATAGTATGCTGTACAAGAAGCTATAAAAAGAGCTAGTCCACCTCTCAATAAAGATTTCGTTCAACCATCCCAAATGTAAAACTTTCTGGACACCTACAGTCAAAATCGCAAAGGACACATTTTAGCTGATTTGTTAGCATATATAGATATTTAGTAATACATTTAGTAATAATAATATGTTATAATCGATCTTTGACTGAAATACTAGCTATACAGTATATGTCGGTCATGCAAGATTCTAGCTCCGACCTGGCAACATACAACAATTTACAATACACATAAGACAATGTAAAGAAACAAAAGAGCCAATATGATGGCGAGCATATGTCAATCCCTGCCATTTAGCCATATAACCAGGTAATAAGTTATCTAACTGTCACATAGCCAAAGTATTCCATTGTCTTATAGTGTATGTCTGTCTGTGTTACCTAAATGAATAAGATTTTAACAAAATTTCACATCCGAGCTAATTCGTAGAATTATTATCCCCCGCCCCCCCACTTTCGTAATTATCGGGGGTAATCATATTGAAGGTAATTTTTTTTTGTAAATCAAGGGCCATAACTCCGCCAAATGAATTCTGCAAAAAATGGCGATCATCCGAATTTGGCCAAGCACTTTAGGCAATTAACCTTTTTTACTTTTCAAGAAAATCGGATAATATTTGTTGTCATTATTGCACGGAAACGAAGTGTGACCGACAGACAGACAAACGGACAAACCCACATTAATATTTCCCATTTCGGTGAAAGCGGGGATAAATTTGAAAAAAGCAACATACGTTTTAAGAAGCTCTTGCGTAAAACCAAGAATTTTGAAATATTTTTGTTATGGTTTTATTTTGTTTTACGTCCTATTATATTAACAATTCAAATCAATTTTATTGTATTTTACATCCAAATAACATGGTGTGGGTCGAGCTGCAAATAACACAACCAAACATTCAAACATACATATATATAAAAGACACCTGTATATAGTATTGAACAAAGTATTTAAAGCGCCTTGCAAGCCTACCTTCCTCAGTTTAAAAGACTATTTAATGAAGAGGCCAATATCGCACAAAAGTCGCGGTTCATTAGTAGAAAAAAAAATCTTAGATTAGTGAATTTCATTTCACACAACAACAATAGCTATTGGTACAAGTACATCAAAATTCAGGTGACCGTTAAGGCCCATGCGCCTCTTGTTATATATAATAACACAGAAGCAATCTGATAAAAATACATATCCTCACTATAACTATCGTGTTTAGGATCTCTAACACACGATAGTAATAGTGAGGATCTGTATTTTAATCAGATTGTGAGGATCTGTATTTTAATCAGATTGTGAGGATCTGTATTTTAATCAGATTGTGAGGATCTGTATTTTAATCAGATTGACACAGAAGTAAATTTCAACTACCTAAGGACTATCAAATTACACTGTATTGACTGTAAAGTCATCGTCGGAAACCCACGGTACACTTCTCTGATGTTTGTGTAACGTCGGAAACCCACGGTACACTTCTCTGATGTTTGTGTAACGTCGGAAACCCACGGTACACTTCTCTGATGTTTGCATCCCGGATGCACCTCGGAAACCCACGGTACACTTCTCTGATGTTTGCATCCCGGATGCACCTCGGAAACCCACGGTACACTTCTCTGATGTTTGCATCCCGGATGCAAACGTCAGAGAAGTGTACTGTGTGGGTTTCCGACGATGCTTTAAAGTATGCATATTGAATGTAATAAAGTTTATACTAAATTACAAGTAATTTCGATTGCATATAATTTTAAACAAATGCAAAAGATAACAAAACTGATAATGAATAATGGTATGCTAGGGAAAGCGGATAGCGCCAGAAAACAGCTCAACGACTTCATCTTCGTAAGATTTTTATAGCATCCTCAAGTCGATGGACGCAGACTGATAACTCCCTGTATCCATATCCAACATCAGCAACTTGGCACATAGCATGTACAATGGCATATCAAGTAGAACGAGATTCACTTTATTTTAATTGTACAATAGAAAACTGTTTTTCGATAAGAAATATGTATATATATTTCTTTCTCTGATATTTAAATCCACAGAATGTGAATATTATCTCATGAACCACATCTTTTGCGCGATATCGGCCTTTTCATTAAAAAGTCTTTTGAAATAAAATATTTGGCTTGCAATGTGCTAAGTATGTTCAATACTATGTAAGTCCATATGCTCTGTGTACATGGTTGTTTGTCTGTTGGGTTAGGACTTTTATTTTTGAAGCTCGATCCACAACATGCTATTTGGATGCAAAATGCAATAAAGTAAAAATTGAAAAGAAAACGAAATAGAAGTGGCAAATATTGTTCTTGAACTGTTCATTCAGTAAGTCAGAAATGTATCCAGTAAGCAAGAAATGTATCCAGTAAGTCAGAAATGTATCCAGTCAGTCAGAAATGTATCCAATCAGTCAGAAATGTATCCAGTAAGTCAGAAATGTATCCAGTAAGTCAGAAATGTATCCAGTTAGTCAGAAATGTATCCAGTAAGCCAGAAATGTATCCAGTAAGCCAGAAATGTATCCAGTAAGCCAGAAATGTATCCAGTAAGTCAGAAATGTATCCAGTAAGTCAGAAATGTATCCAGTTAGTCAGAAATGTATCCAGTCAGTCAGAAATGTATCCAGTAAGTCAGAAATGTATCCAATCAGTCAGAAATGTATCCAGTTAGTCAGAAATGTATCCAGTAAGTCAGAAATGTATCCAGTAAGTCAGAAATGTATCCAGTTAGTCAGAAATGTATCCAATCAGTCAGAAATGTATCCAGTTAGTCAGAAATGTATCCAGTTAGTCAGAAGTGTATCCAGTAAGTCAGAAATGTATCCATTTAGTCAGAAATGTATCCAATCAGTCAGAAATGTATCCAGTAAGTCAGAAATGTATCCAGTAAGTCAGAAATGTATCCAGTAAGTCAGAAATGTGTCCAATCAGTCAGAAATGTATCAAGTCAGTCAGAAATGTATCCAGTAAGTCAGAAATGTATCCAGTTAGTCAGAAATGTATCCAATCAGTCAGAAATGTATCCAGTAAGTCAGAAATGTATCCAGTAAGTCAGAAATGTATCCAGTTAGTCAGAAATGTATCCAGTTAGTCAGAAGTGTATCCAGTAAGTCAGAAATGTATCCAATCAGTCAGAAATGTATCCAGTAAGTCAGAAATGTATCCAGTAAGTCAGAAATGTATCCAGTTAGTCAGAAATGTATCCAGTAAGTCAGAAATGTATCCAGTTAGGCAGAAATGTATCCAGTAAGTCAGCAATGTATCCAGTAAGTCAGAAATGTATCCTGTTAGTCAGAAATGTATCAAGTAAGTCAGAAATGTATCCAGTAAGTCAGAAATGTATCCAGTTAGTCAGAAATGTATCCAGTAAGTCAGAAATGTATCCAGTTAGTCAGAAGTGTATCCAGGAAGTCAGAAATGTATCCAGTAAGTCAGAAATGTATCCAGTAAGTCAGAAATGTATCCAGTTAGTCAGAAATGTATCCAGTTAGTCAGAAGTGTATCCAGTAAGTCAGAAATGTATCCAGTTAGTCAGAAATGTATCCAATCAGTCAGAAATGTATCCAGTAAGTCAGAAATGTATCCAGTTAGTCAGAAATGTATCCAGTAAGTCAGAAATGTATCAAGTTAGTCAGAAATGTATCCAGTAAGTCAGAAATGTATCCAGTTAGTCAGAAATGTATCCAGTTAGTCAGAAATGTATCCAGTAAGTCAGAAATGTATCCAGTTAGTCAGAAATGTATCCAGTAAGTCAGAAATGTATCCAGTTAGTCAGAAATGTATCCTGTTAGTCAGAAATGTATCCAGTAAGTCAGAAATGTATCCAGTTAGTCAGAAATGTATCTAGTAAGCCAGAAATGTATCCAATCAGTCAGAAATGTATCCAGTAAGTCAGAAATGTATCCAGTAAGTCAGAAATGTATCCAGTTAGTCAGAAATGTATCCAATCAGTCAGAAATGTATCCAGTAAGTCAGAAATGTATCCAGTAAGTCAGAAATGTATCCAGTTAGTCAGAAATGTATCTAGTTAGTCAGAAATGTATCCAGTAACTCAGAAATGTATCCAGTTAGTCAGAAATGTATCCAGTTAGTCAGAAGTGTATCCAGTAAGTCAGAAATGTATCCAATCAGTCAGAAATGTATCCAGTAAGTCAGAAATGTATCCAGTAAGTCAGAAATGTATCCAGTTAGTCAGAAATGTATCCAGTAAGTCAGAAATGTATCCAGTAAGTCAGAAATGTATCCAGTTAGTCAGAAATGTATCCAGTTAGTCATTAATGTATCCAGTAAGTCAGAAATGTATCCAGTTAGTCAGAAATGTATCCAGTAAGTCAGAAATGTATCCAGTAAGTCAGAAATGTATCCAGTTAGTCAGAAATGTATCCAATCAGTCAGAAATGTATCCTGTAAGTCAGAAATGTATCCAGTAAGTCAGAAATGTATCCAGTTAGTCAGAAATGTATCCAGTAAGTCAGAAATGTATCCAGTTAGTCAGAAATGTATCCAGTAAGTCAGAAATGTATCCAGTTAGTCAGAAATGTATCCAGAAAGTCAGAAATGTATCCAGTAAGTCAGAAATGTATCCAGTAAGTCAGAAATGTATCCAATCAGTCAGAAATGTATCCAGTAAGTCAGAAATGTATCCAATCAGTCAGAAATGTATCCAGTAAGTCAGAAATGTATCCAGTTAGTCAGAAATGTATCCAGTAAGTCAGAAATGTATCCAGTAAGTCAGAAATGTATCCAGTAAGTCAGAAATGTATCCAGTAAGTCAGAAATGTATCCAGTTAGTCAGAAATGTATCCAATCAGTCAGAAATGTATCCTGTAAGTCAGAAATGTATCCAGTAAGTCAGAAATGTATCCAGTTAGTCAGAAATGTATCCAGTAAGTCAGAAATGTATCCAGTTAGTCAGAAATGTATCCAGTAAGTCAGAAATGTATCCAGTTAGTCAGAAATGTATCCAGAAAGTCAGAAATGTATCCAGTAAGTCAGAAATGTATCCAGTAAGTCAGAAATGTATCCAGTTAGTCAGAAATGTATCCAATCAGTCAGAAATGTATCCAGTAAGTCAGAAATGTATCCAATCAGTCAGAAATGTATCCAGTAAGTCAGAATTGTATCCAGTAAGTCAGAAACGTATCCAGTAAGTCAGAAATGTATCCAATCAGTCAGAAATGTATCCAGTAAGTCAGAAATGTATCCAGTAAGTCAGAAATGTATCCAGTTAGTCAGAAATGTATCCAGTTAGTCAGAAGTGTATCCAGTAAGTCAGAAATGTATCCAGTTAGTCAGAAGTGTATCTAGTAAGTCAGAAATGTATCCAGTAAGTCAGAAATGTATCCTGTTAGTCAGAAATGTATCCTGTTAGTCAGAAGTGTATCCAGTAAGTCAGAAATGTATCCAGTAAGTCAGAAATGTATCCAGTAAGTCAGAAATGTATCCAGTTAGTCAGAAATGTATCCAGTTAGTCAGAAGTGTATCCAGTAAGTCAGAAATGTATCCAGTTAGTCAGAAATGTATCCAATCAGTCAGAAATGTATCCAGTAAGTCAGAAATGTATCCAGTTAGTCAGAAATGTATCCAGTAAGTCAGAAATGTATCCAGTTAGTCAGAAATGTATCCAGTAAGTCAGAAATGTATCCAATCAGTCAGAAATGTATCCAGTAAGTCAGAAATGTATCCAGTTAGTCAGAAATGTATCCAGTTAGTCAGAAATGTATCCAGTTAGTCAGAAATGTATCCATTTAGTCAGAAGTGTATCCATTAAGTCAGAAATGTATCCAGTTAGTCAGAAATGTATCCAGTAAGTCAGAAATGTATCCAGTAAGTCAGAAATGTATCCAGTAAGTCAGAAATGTATCCAGTTAGTCAGAAATGTATCCAGTTAGTCAGAAATGTATCCAATCAGTCAGAAATGTATCCAGTAAGTCAGAAATGTATCCAGTAAGTCAGAAATGTATCCAATCAGTCAGAAATGTATCCAGTAAGTCAGAAATGTATCCTGTAAGTCAGAAGTGTATCCAGTAAGTCAGAAATGTATCCAATCAGTCAGAAATGTATCCAGTAAGTCAGAAATGTATCCTGTAAGTCAGAAGTGTATTCAGTAAGTCAGAAATGTATCCAGTTAGTCAGAAATGTATCCAGTAGGTCAGAAATGTATCCAGTTAGTCAGAAATGTATCCAGTTAGTCAGAAATGTATCCAGTTAGTCAGAAATCAGAAATGTATCCAGTAAGTCAGAAATGTATCCAATAAGTCAGAAATGTATCCAGTTAGTCAGAAATGTATCCAATCAGTGAGAAATGTATCCAGTAAGTCAGAAGTGTATCCAGTAAGTCAGAAATGTATCCAGTAAGTCAGAAATGTATCCAATCAGTCAGAAATGTATCCAGTAAGTCAGAAATGTATCCAGTATATCAGAAATGTATCCAGTAAGTCAGAAATGTATCCAGTTAGTCAGAAATGTATCCAATCAGTCAGAAATGTATCCAGTAAGTCAGAAATGTATCCAATCAGTCAGAAATGTATCCAGTGAGTCAGAAATGCATCCAGTAAGTCAGAAATGTATCCAGTTAGTCAGAAATGTATCCAGTTAGTCAGAAATGTATCCTGTAAGTCAGAAATGTATCCAGTAAGTCAGAAATGTATCCTGTTAGTCAGAAATGTATCCTGTAAGTCAGAAATGTATCCAGTAAGTCAGAAATGTATCCTGTTAGTCAGAAATGTATCCAGTAAGTCAGAAATGTATCCAGTAAGTCAGAAATGTATCCAGTTAGTCAGAAATGTATCCAGTAAGTCAGAAATGTATCCAGGAAGTCAGAAATGTATCCAGTTAGTCAGAAATGTATCCTGTAAGTCAGAAATGTATCCAATCAGTCAGAAATGTATCCAGTAAGTCAGAAATGTATCCAATAAGTCAGAAATGTATCCAGTAAGTCAGAAATGTATCCAGTAAGTCAGAAATGTATCCAGTAAGCCAGAAATGTATCCAGTAAGTCAGAAATGTATCCAGTTAGTCAGAAATGTATCCAGTAAGTCAGAAATGTATCCAGTAAGTCATAAATGTATCCAGTTAGTCAGAAATGTATCCAGTTAGTCAGAAATGGATCCAGTTAGTCAGAAGTGTATCCAGTAAGTCAGAAATGTATCCATTTAGCCAGAAATGTATCCAGTAAGTCAGAAATGTATCCAGTAAGTCAGAAATGAATCCAGTAAGTCAGAAATGTATCCGATCAGTCAGAAATGTATCCAGTAAGTCAGAAATGTATCCAATAAGTCAGAAATGTATCCAGTAAGTCAGAAATGTATCCAGTAAGCAAGAAATGTATCCAGTAAGTCAGAAATGTATCCAGTTAGTCAGAAATGTATCCAGATAGTCAGAGTGTATCCAGTAAGTCAGAAATGTATCCAGTTAGTCAGAAATGTATCCATTTAGTCAGAAGTGTATCCATTAAGTCAGAAATGTATCCAGTTAGTCAGAAATGTATCCAGTAAGTCAGAAATGTATCCAGTAAGTCAGAAATGTATCCAGTAAGTCAGAAATGTATCCAGTTAGTCAGAAATGTATCCAGTTAGTCAGAAATGTATCCAATCAGTCAGAAATGTATCCAGTAAGTCAGAAATGTATCCAGTAAGTCAGAAATGTATCCAATCAGTCAGAAATGTATCCAGTAAGTCAGAAATGTATCCTGTAAGTCAGAAGTGTATTCAGTAAGTCAGAAATGTATCCAGTTAGTCAGAAATGTATCCAGTAAGTCAGAAATGTATCCAGTAGGTCAGAAATGTATCCAGTTAGTCAGAAATGTATCCAGTTAGTCAGAAATGTATCCAGTTAGTCAGAAATGTATCCAGTAAGTCAGAAATGTATCCAATAAGTCAGAAATGTATCCAGTTAGTCAGAAATGTATCCAATCAGTGAGAAATGTATCCAGTAAGTCAGAAGTGTATCCAGTAAGTCAGAAATGTATCCAGTAAGTCAGAAATGTATCCAATCAGTCAGAAATGTATCCAGTAAGTCAGAAATGTATCCAGTATATCAGAAATGTATCCAGTAAGTCAGAAATGTATCCAGTAAGTCAGAAATGTATCCAGTTAGTCAGTAATGTATCCAGTAAGTCAGAAATGTATCCAATCAGTCAGAAATGTATCCAGTGAGTCAGAAATGCATCCAGTAAGTCAGAAATGTATCCAGTTAGTCAGAAATGTATCCAGTTAGTCAGAAATGTATCCTGTAAGTCAGAAATGTATCCAGTAAGTCAGAAATGTATCCTGTTAGTCAGAAATGTATCCTGTAAGTCAGAAATGTATCCAGTAAGTCAGAAATGTATCCTGTTAGTCAGAAATGTATCCTGTAAGTCAGAAATGTATCCAGTAAGTCAGAAATGTATCCAGTAAGTCAGAAATGTATCCAGTTAGTCAGAAATGTATCCAGTAAGTCAGAAATGTATCCAGGAAGTCAGAAATGTATCCAGTTAGTCAGAAATGTATCCTGTAAGTCAGAAATGTATCCAATCAGTCAGAAATGTATCCAGTTAGTCAGAAATGTATCCAATAAGTCAGAAATGTATCCAGTAAGTCAGAAATGTATCCAGTAAGCCAGAAATGTATCCAGTAAGTTAGAAATGTATCCAGTTAGTCAGAAATGTATCCAGTAAGTCAGAAATGTATCCAGTAAGTCATAAATGTATCCAGTTAGTCAGAAATGTATCCAGTAAGCCAGAAATGTATCCAGTAAGTCAGAAATGTATCCAGTAAGTCAGAAATAAATCCAGTAAGTCAGAAATGTATCCAATCAGTCAGAAATGTATCCAGTAAGTCAGAAATGTATCCAATAAGTCAGAAATGTATCCAGTAAGTCAGAAATGTATCCAGTAAGCAAGAAATGTATCCAGTAAGTCAGAAATGTATCCAGTTAGTCAGAAATGTATCCAGATAGTCAGAGTGTATCCAGTAAGTCAGAAATGTATCCAGTAAGTCAGAAATGTATCCAATCAGTCAGAAATGTATCCAGTTAGTCAGAAATGTATCCAGTAAGCCAGAAATGTATCCAATCAGTCAGAAATGTATCCAGTTAGTCAGAAATGTATCCAGTTAGTCAGAAATGTATCCAGTTAGTCAGAAATGTATCCTGTAAGTCAGAAATGTATCCAGTAAGTCAGAAATGTATCCAATCAGTGAGAAATGTATCCAGTAAGTCAGAAGTGTATCCAGTAAGTCAGAAATGTATCCAATAAGTCAGAAATGTATCCAGTTAGTCAGAAATGTATCCAATCAGTCAGAAATGTATCCAGTAAGTCAGAAATGTATCCAGTAAGTCAGAAATGTATCCAATCAGTGAGAAATGTATCCAGTAAGTCAGAAGTGTATCCAGTAAGTCAGAAATGTATCCAGTAAGTCGGAAATGTATCCAATCAGTCAGAAATGTATCCAGTAAGTCAGAAATGTATCCAGTAAGTCAGAAATGTATCCAGTAAGTCAGAAATGTATCCAGTTAGTCAGTAATGTATCCAGTAAGTCAGAAATGTATCCAGTAAGTCAGAAATGTATCCAACCAGTCAGAAATGTATCCAGTAAGTCAGAAATGCATCCAGTAAGTCAGAAATGTATCCAGTTAGTCAGAAATGTATCCAGTTAGTCAGAAATGTATCCTGTAAGTCAGAAATGTATCCAGTAAGTCAGAAATGTATCCTGTTAGTCAGAAATGTATCCTGTAAGTCAGAAATGTATCCAGTAAGTCAGAAATGTATCCTGTTAGTCAGAAATGTATCCTGTAAGTCAGAAATGTATCCAGTAAGTCAGAAATGTATCCAGTAAGTCAGAAATGTATCCAGTTAGTCAAAAATGTATCCAGTACGTCAGAAATATATCCAGTAAGTCAGAAATGTATCCAGTAAGTCAGAAATGTATCCAGTTAGTCAGAAATGTATCCAGTAAGTCAGAAATGTATCCAGGAAGTCAGAAATGTATCCAGTTAGTCAGAAATGTATCCTGTAAGTCAGAAATGTATCCAGTAAGTCAGAAATGTATCCAGTAAGTCAGAAATGTATCCAGTTAGTCAGAAATGTATCCAGTAAGCCAGAAATGTATCCAGTAAGTCAGAAATGTATCCAGTTAGTCAGAAATGTATCCTGTAGGACAGAAATGAATCCATTAAGTCAGAAATGTATCCAATCAGTCAGAAATGTATCCAGTAAGTCAGAAATGTATCCAATAAGTCAGAAATGTATCCAGTAAGTCAGAAATGTATCCAGTAAGCCAGAAATGTATCCAGTAAGTCAGAAATGTATCCAGTTAGTCAGAAATGTATCCAGTTAGTCAGAAATGTATCCAGTAAGTCAGAAATGTATCCAATCTGTCAGAAATGTATCCAGTTAGTCAGAAATGTATCCAGTAAGCCAGAAATGTATCCAATCAGTCAGAAATGTATCCAGTAAGTCAGAAATGTATCCAGTTAGTCAGAAATGTATCCAATCAGTCAGAAATGTATCCTGTAAGTCAGAAATGTATCCAATCAGTCAGAAATGTATCCAGTAAGTCAGAAATGTATCCAATAAGTCAGAAATGTATCCAGTTAGTCAGAAATGTATCCAATCAGTCAGAAATGTATCCAGTAAGTCAGAAATGTATCCAGTAAGTCAGAAATGTATCCAGTAAGTCAGAAATGTATCCAATCAGTCAGAAATGTATCCAGTTAGTCAGAAATTTATCCAGTAAGTCAGAAATGTATCCAGTTAGTCAGAAATGTATCCAGTTAGTCAGAAATGTGTCCTGTAAGTCAGAAATGTATCCAGTAAGTCAGAAATGTATCCAGTAAGCCAGAAATGTATCCAGTAAGTCAGAAATGTATCCAGTAAGTCAGAAATGTATCCAGTTAGTCAGTAATGTATCCAGTAAGTCAGAAATGTATCCAGTTAGTCAGAAATGTATCCTGTAAGTCAGAAATGTATCCAGTAAGTCAGAAATGTATCCAGTAAGCCAGAAATGTATCCAGTTAGTCAGAAATTATTCAAATCTCCTGATAATTGTTGATAATTGTTATGGTTCACAATATTAAACAAGTAAACTGTTCCTTATAATGTAACTAAACTTAAAGTTCTTCTGGTTCATTTATTCATGTTATTCGAGAAAAGTTGCAGTCATGCAGGCCTTATCAAAGTCCAAGAGTGGTGTGATGAAATAAAATGATACTAAATACAAGTAAAACCAAATGTATGGTTAATGGCTCAAAACAGTTTGGTTTCGTTGATTTAGTTTTACGTCCTGTCCTATTAACAGCCAGTGTCATTTAAGGACGTGTCAGGTTTTGAAGGTGGGGAAAGCCGAAGTACCCGGAGAAAAAACATCGACCTACGGTAAGTACCTGGCAACTGCCCCACGTGGGATTCAAACTCGCAACCCAGAGGTCGAGGGCTAGTGGTAGAATGTCGGAACACCTTAACTACTCGGCTCAAAACAGAAATTGAGTAGAACCAATGATGTTTTAAATCTTACTTTAGATCAAGAAATCATTGAACAATTTAAATTACGTCCGAAAAGCTTCTGGGTTTCAAAATTGAGTCCAACATATCTTGGGCAGATCACATTGTAGCTGTTGTCTCTAAAATAAACCGTGTTTGGGTTTTCTCAGATGATTGCATCTATGCAATGTCTTGTTTTACAAGGATCTGACAACATCCCATTACAGGTCACGTTCAAATTACCTTTGTCGCCTCTTTACTTAACACTAAAATAATTTTAAATAATTTTAAATAATTTTCCAATGACCTGTCATCTTGCAGCAAGTCATTTCGTCACATAATTCCACATAAATTATTTTTTGACGAAATGACTAAACGGACAAGTGCGATTTTGCATGCTCTGTCGCCTCAAAATTTCACTGTAAAGATTCTGACAGTAGTAATTTGGCTAATGCAAATTCAAATTCAAATTCATTTTAATTCTCTTTTTCACAGGACATTGCATAGAGAAAATATATTTACAATATAATACATACAATTATTGTAGTGTTCGTAGTCGATACACAGCACTGTTTCAAAATATTACATTTACAATTCATGAAACTTATTAACATTTGGCCTTGAGCAATAGTATTTATCTATATATATATATGTCGGTAGTTTTGGGAAAACCCTAAATACTATACGATCACTTTCATCTGCCGACACTGGACAGGCTCTCCCCACGGACGTCCTATTACAGATTATATAGAATTCTAAGAGCAGACAGTGTTGTACATTCAAGTAGATAATGAAATTCATCACCAATTTGTTTGCCATTACAATGTGGGCATTTTATTTCATTATACTTCATCTGGTGCCATCTGCCAGTTTCAACAATAAATTTATGATTGGTTGTACGAAATTTACAAAAAAAAAGTGACTCTATCTTTATCAGTTAAGGCATCTAAATAATTTTAAAATGACAGTTATCTTTAAAAATTCTATAACATACAGCTTTACATGAATCACGTACATCACTCTGCAATTTCTATAAGTACTGATCATGCAATCTTAGCTTAATCACATGTTTAAGCCATACAGGATTACATTCAGAAGTTATTGTATATTCCATAAGTAACTCATCCCACATTCATTTAAAATATGTTTAACAAAACTTATGCATGAAACATGTTTATCGTAAACATGATGATTGTAAGAAATAAGCATATACAGTATACTATTCATTTTACTTGATTTAGAGTGGGTCAAATGTGACCAATATGTCATTACTCTTGTTTTAACTGATATTTCCAGTGGTGTTGCACCATGTATTTATTTATTTATTTTGAGCGTTTTACATCCTCAAATGGCCTTACTACCTTCGGTGGACGAGAAAAGATAGGAAAGAGAGTAGAAGGGATAAAGTATGTAGGAGAAAAGGCAAGGGAAATGGGTTGAGAGGGTAAATATAGGAGTTGTCTGGCCTACTAATCTACATAGGGGCGCAATAATTTTGAAGACGACCCCTTTGCCTAAAGTTGTCCTACCTAGAAATGGGTGGGGGAAGTTTGCCCGTCGTACCAAGAGGACTTAGCGCGAATTGAAGATCCCCGAAAAACCGTCGATCCGCACCGACCTGGCCGCCCAGGGTTTCCTATCTTCTTCACCATGTATATAATGTACCTATCCTCGTTCAGGTTTCTTTTAATGTTTTTGTATAGCGTGACTGTTAGTAGGGTAAAAAGGAGGGAAGAGATGGAGGTGCATTGGGTAGTATATATTGTTACATTTGTTAAGAGGGGAGGGCGGGGGTGAAATAGTGAAGGGGATCAATTTGCAAGAGATGTGCTTATGGTTTGGGTTGCACCAAGTTCTCAATACACAATATAATAAGGTGTACTGCTTTTTAATCCAAGTAATAGTTTACAAAACTTTAAGTGTACACGTTCGATTGCTTTAGGTTGGTAAAACCCCAAACTTCACAACCATACAGTAAAATTGGTTTAACAATCCTTTCAAATAAATCATATATACATTGAACCGATAAGTTATGTTGTCTGCCTTTTTTAATAGCATCATACATTGCTATTTTACCTTTTTTGATATTGTACTTTTTCGTTTCATTAAAAGAACCTGTACGACTAAATAGCGTGCCCAAAAAGGTAAAATTATCCACATCTTCAATCACCTCATTATTAAATGAAAAGTAGTTTTATTGCTTTGGCGTCCTTTATTAAAAAACATGTATTTTGGTTTTTTCTATATTAACTTTTAGCTTCCATTGTTTACAGTATTCATTGAAAACATCCAGTTGCAATTGCAAGTCAGCTGGACTGTCTGATAAAAGTAAGGTATCATCAGCATAGAGCAAAATAAAAAGCTTTAAGTAAATATGCAAATCATTTTCAATTTAGCACTGACATTTTTCAAACCCTGAATGCCATTTTTGGCCATAAACTCCTCAAGATCATTTAGGTATAGACTAAATAAAAATGGAGATATATTTTCCCCTTGTCTCAAACTATTTTCACACGGGAATTAGTTAGAAAACTCACCATTAAAAGTCACGTTTTATTTAATGCCTTGATACATATTAAAATTTACCTTTAATCTTTTCCCATTAATTCCAATCATTAACCTTTTCGCCATACTCTATCGAAGGCTTTTTCAAAGTCAACGAATATACAATATAACTTGCTTTTCATCCTTTGTGTCAGACTAATCAAAGCGTGCAGAACAAAAATATTATCAATCGTCGAATATTTTTTACTGAAACCTGACTGGTTTTCACATATTAAGCTGACATCCTCTGAATGCAAAAGGCCATCGGGACATGACTCCCTATGGGATTTTCTCAGATCCCATCATCAATACCGTCAGAAAATAGATAACAAAGTCTCGGGATAACCTGATCCATCTTTTAGTGTCTATTGGTATTTGCATATTTCAAGTTCTAAACTTAATTATTTGTAGGTCGCTTGGCTTCAGTTTAATAAGGTATTTTTCATGTTTAGATTAGATTACACAGAACTGCTCGAATATACCGATTATAATACTTTGTTACAACCGCCTTATTTAACCATTAAGACGTCTGTAAGATTGTATTTATTGTAAATATGATTGCAATCTGGGTTGCAAGAGGAATAGAATGACCCGGGACGTCATGTTTATTTATCGGCACCTAAATTGCATTCATATTGGCAATAAATACAATTCGAAAGACGCTAAATTGTTTTATTAACATTTCAGGTATTTTGTAATACATGATAACGTCATTTCAAAGATTTTTGCCTTGTAATACTGGAGTTTTTTTTTTGCAAATCACAATCACTCTAATGATTAACGTAATGCTGCAACGCGTTGACGTAACGTTAGCAGCAATGTGCAAAAATGGCGTCTGGTGGACTTGACTGCATCTATACTTATGTGAATACAACCCCGATAACACTGAGTAATGGGAAGCCATTATGAAAAAAAATGTATATACATTGTATATATAATTATGTGGCGGCCACCGCCAGATAACTAAGTGGCGACGGTCAGATAATTAAGTGGAGGCCGCCAGTTAAAATGTTTTCGCTAGTGGCACCAACAGGCTTCCGTATATTAGCGTATATAAACTGTCAATTTTTGTTTTTTGCTACATTAGCATATACGTAAATTAGACACCAGGGCCCAGTTGTTCAAAGAGTGATTAGCTTAATCACTATTTAACGACATTTTTCAAACTTTAATAATTCTGTCAATATACAAGGTAAAATCACGGACTTAGATTAGATTTGCTAGTCCGTGGTAAAATCAGGGATTTATATGTGTCTGGTAAAATCTTACAATTTTGCATGTAAATTGACAATGTTAAGTATTTGATATCTGCAAAGTCGTTATAAATGTATGGTTTCATTTTGAAATTACAGAAAAATTAATATTTGCGCTAATCACTTATTAAGTTAATCATCTTTTGAACAACTGGGCCCTGGTCTTTTACTGATTACGAAATTGGTTAAGCTTGGAATAGTGAATCTTTGCCTCTGTGATTTTAATGAAATTGTGTAAATGACCCTACAATTGTATATGAATATTTGGTCTAGTTATAGTAGTTTAAATAATTGAATTAATATACTGAATGTAGATCTAATTGCACAATTTTTTTTTTATTTTTCAAGTGATACACAGCGGGGCATTTACCGGAACAATTTGCATTTGTTGTACGTATGTTAAATCACGGACTTAGATAGCAATAATCTAATCTAATTCCGTGGTTAAATGATTAATTACCACCTTTGGTTTGGTCAGAGACGTATAAAGCCATACGCCTCTGGTTTGGTATATTGTTAACGTAATGAAGTTGTGTTTAGGCCTTTTTTTCCCGTGGTACAACTTTGTGAAATAACATTTAAATCTATATAAAAGATCACAAATCATGTTTAGCATAGTGCAAAAACAATATTTTAACAACTTGAACGTATAAAGCATACTAATTGAAGAGAATGTCAATAAAATCGTAACGATTTAAACAGCAGTAAGTGAAGTTATCTTTTGACATTTTCCCGTAATTTTCTGGTGTTTGCTTTTATTGAAGCTCACTACGCTTGCGCACTTGCCATTCACGTGTGTCAAACAGCCAATCAAATCATTTCGGTCATTGTCGCCGCCAAGCTCGTTTTGCAGGAAGAATACATATCTTCGGCAACACTGAGTTTGCAAATTTCCCGTTATATCTCATCAAAAGCCTTTGAGATGGGAACGAGAGATACAGCAGCGATACGGAGATGAAGGGTAATTCGGGCGAGATCCTCTCTTGTTCGAAGGAATTTACAATTGGTTCAGGGACTCGATCGGAACTTTCCACGGACGCCATTTTGTCATTGGGATTTTAAAGATTCCGATACTCTCAAGACATTAATCTATCGTTCTGATTCTCACATGAGGTTCGGGATCAAGTGAGCTATAGACTGGTATCTATTGTAACAAGTGGATGGTGCCGATCCTCTGGATATGGCCAATTCGAACACCACACTTGCGAGTTTATGGATGGATGATGGTAATTGTCGCCCTTGTTTACATGTTTTTCTAGTAAATCGATGAAAGATCGTTTTGAAATGTGATCGTATTTCTCACAGTTGCAGATTTGCGTTTACTGTATTCGCTTTTGATTTGGAAATGGTAACATGTTTCCATATTTTCACTGTTTTGCTGTAATATATAAGTGTTTGAACTTCACGACAAAAATGTAAACAATGGTGTTTGATATTTTTCCGCGAACTCGGACCTAACGGCATGCTCGATGCAGTTAGCAAAATACTGTTATCTGAAGTTGTGTGGTTTGCAAGAACCAAAGAATTTTGGCGTGAAACATGCAATAGCCAATAAGTTAAATAAGACTATGTCGTTTATAAAGCGCATGATGTAATATTGTTTTTAATTTGAATCCATTTTCTCAGTTATGGTCAAAATGAGTGAGTGTGGGAGGCATGGGAAGACGGGAAAAGGTGTCTATGTAATGGGCAGATAACTCAGATTTAGATATTTTTCATGTAAAGCATACCTCTATACATAACACATTGCTCCTGACTTACAAATGTCTAAATTTAAAGGTAGGGGAAATACAGTATTACTTCGTGTTACAAGCTGTTTTATTTTAAGGTGTAGTTTAAAACTCCCTCCCCCTTTCTGCCCCTAATTTTCGCAATTTGATGGTTTCTGGCAATTCCCAAAATACCCAGGAAAGTCTCTGAAATAGTGCTAAATTAGTACCACACCAGACTGGAGAGCCAAAGGGTTGCGAGTTGAAGTCCAAGTACCTACTCTCTTTGTCAATATTCCTTGTCCTACTTACCTACATACAAGCAGGCAATGACGGGAATCTGGAACCTTCATTTCTCCTTAAATGGCAGGGAGAACTTTGGGGGAGATTTGGGGAATTTTTACCCATTTTTCACTGAAGATCTCATTCAAAATTGTATTACTTTATATAGAAAAATCTCATAGATATTTTGCTGATCCCTAAAATTCTCCTATAGGTTTTAGAGCCAGAAATATCCCTGAAATGGTGTTGCTTCTCAGTATTCCTGTGATAAATTTTACAATGAAGAAATCTGTACCAATATTTGTAATGTTCAGCTAGGTATATGAGGGGGAAATTCTGCCGAACTGGCAAGCTAGCTTTTTCAGTCATGTGGTATAACCCGGGGACCCATTCACGCTATAGTTAAGCAACGTTCGGTGAGTGTGGTCAGTAGTCGGATGGGTGACCGCCAGCACGTTACATATTTTCAAATTCATCACTCCAAAAAGATGTCACTTAATATATCAAAACTAACAAAGCTTTTGTACATGTATACTTTCATATTTGAAGCAGTAATAAATGTTATCATAGTAAAATTTTGTTTTCTTTTTCAGCTCAAGGAAGTCCTGTGAAAATCTTGCAAGGTACACCCACAAAATCTTCAAACGGATCAGAATTCAGGGATGACATCGTTAAATTCTATAAGGACTCAGGACTTGAACCGGTTGCTAAAGAGGTTGGTAAACTTGTTGGTCTTCCTGATCATGAATTTGGTTTGTTTCTGTTAATATTCTGTCAACAGCTATGGTCATTTAAAGTCCTGCCATGTTTAAGTGGTGAAGTTCCACAGAAAAACCACAGACCAACAGCGACTACTCCTTGGATTGAAGGCCTCAAACCTGTGACGAAAATGTAGAGGACTAGTACAGTGTGCGAAAGTAATTCATAAAGTTCCATAGACAATAGATCTATTGACATTTCAAATTGCATAGACCGAAAAAACATTTTGTAGACTGAATTTTTCCATCATTGTCAATTAACCACTTAATACAGAGTGATCTTCCCTTCTTCAACCGATGTTTGAACAAAAATTGATTTGCAAAGACAAATTCAGTCAAACAAATCAGGAAATCAACAACACACAACAGGGGTCGACATTTAACTTTTTTTTGCACTTGTCCCTTCGGACAAGTAACAGCTTTTCTCACTTGTCCGAATGAAATAATAACTTGTCCCTTTTTTAATGGTACTTTTTAACATATTTGTGACATGCAATAAGATTATAATAACAACTATAGAATAACTGACATTTATTTGTGTTTATCCAGTTATAAGTATGACATGTTAGTAAACTATACAATCAAATGGAATCAATTTACAAGTGACGGAACTCGAATAAAATTTTCTTTTGTCACTTTTACATTGTTCATTTGAGATTGTAGAACCATTCCAGTAGAAAAATTAAAAAGCCTTCCCTTTTCCCCCTCTATTTTAGATAAATTATCGCCTTCCTTTTTTTGTCGCTTATTTGACGTGTTGCTTACGAATCCAAATTTATATACAGTCCGGTAGCTTTTTTCAGACCTTTAAATTTGTCCCAATTCATCGGTGTTGATGCAGTGCTTGACAAATTCACATTCCTAAGCATTTCTATTTCAAACACATCAGTGAGATTGATTGCATATTTTCGGAAACCCTCGGAACGTTAGGTATTACTTGTATAGAGTTCCGAATTATGCTACTTTCGTTACATAACAGCATTTCCGATTTACTCGTGTGTGGCGAGTTTACATTTACAATAGAGTGTTAACATTTTAACCGTGAGTATTTAATGAATGTTGATTTCAGAATAAAAATAAACAACACGAAGACAACATTTGTTACTTGTCCCGTCGGACAAGCGTTTTAATTGTTTCACTTGTCCGACAGCAATTTTGTCTGGTACCGGACAAGCGTTAATGTCGACCCCTGCACAAGGGAAATGCAATTGATATGATTTATTCAAACAGTTTTGATACTTTTTCGACATTCATGAGTAATTTATATTTGTCTACTGTACTAGCATTTTGCATAGACTGACAGGTTTTCCTGTGGCCTCTGTCTATCAGTCTATCGCTACTTTCGCACACTGCTAGTAGCAGCAGAATGTCCTTGCTACTTGCCCCCCCTTCTGATTACGAAGATCTATGTAATACAACCCCTGCAGTAATGGTATCTGGGTTGATTTACAGACTAATACCATTGTTGACCAAATGTTCATATCAGCTGGTTACCATAAAATTAATAATTCCTTGAACACAAGTCAATTATTAAAAGATCAATGAGAATTAGATTCTGAATAATCAGCAGGTACAGGATGGTAATGTATTTTGCAGAGAAATGATAAGTGATGTTCCGATGATCGAAAAAGTCGATCAATTACGGTAAAAAAATAAGCGCTTGATTGTAATTTGTAATAATTGAACTAATTGAACATTTTTGAAAGTGGTAAATTAACTGTAAATGTTGTACATATTTTCACTAAATTGAAGTGTTTTAATGCCTATCTTTGACAAGAGATGAGCAAAATTGTTGGTGTTGTCTAAGCGTTGACAGCCGGAAGTTACTTACCAGTGTACACGTACATTGTATCAGGTAAAGCTAGCAACAAACTGAAGTTTTGTATTTTCTCCAATTTAAACATGGCGTTCTAAGTCATGTTTTGGCGTTTGTGAGTGATGGAAGTCCTGAGATACAGTTTCAAAATGGCAATGAATTGGAATGATCATTCAATGATCATGATTATTATGTATTTGACAACTACATACTGTTGTATGTAAAGAAAGAGTTTTGCAGTACAATTTATTGTATTCAGTAACAAGAGATAACAAAAACGAAAGTCACTGATGATCCGGTGTTAATTAACACATCGCTGCATGTAAACATCAAAAACAGACAGCCTGAATATCTTATTTGATCATTTTGCTATACAATGTTCATACATTTAATAGAACATTTTGTTTGAAAATTCAGTTATAAAATGTTCTAATGTATTATGTCTCTGAATAATAGAAACCAGTGTGCAAAAAGTAATACTCTTTCTGTACCTTCATTACATAAGTACCTACATAAGATTGTGAGTATAATGCTATTGTGCCTTAACAATTAACATAATGCCAATAAAGTATGTACATTGTATGTCAAATACGTATTTGCACTGTAAAAGATGGGACCAATTAATTAAATTGACCATTTAATTGATCAGAAATGCTTATAATAGATTAAAACGTTATCTACATGTAGATACTAAAATCGATGCATAGTGGTATTGTGTTTCTCATAATGTATTACATTATATATCCAATATACCTTTAAAATACCGGGTAGATCTTTTAAAATAATATAATAATATGTAATCACTGGAATACTGAAAGATGGGAATTTACTGTAAACTTGGGGGTAATTGGGTACAGGGCGGGTTACAAAGATACCCGTGGCTTAAATTTCGTGATGGTCCTACCTATTATTGGTTTAATATGCATTTTTTTATGTACACTCCTTCTTGGCCCTCACGTGCAGGGCCTCACGAAGGATACAGGAGCACTTTTTATGCCCTCGCCATGAAATGGAGGGGGCATATAGTGTCCTGTCCCATGGTAATGTAACTACCTTGTTTAAAGTATCCAAGATGGCTGTCACAGCCCCTGAATGGCCTAAAACATATCCTGTAATAAATGTTCTTCTTCAGAATATTATGAAACTTGGTGGGAGAAATCATAATGTGAAGACACCCATTATAAAAAAAAAATGGTATTACGATTCAAGATGGCCCCCAAATAAACGCTCCTGATTGCTCTAAAATTTAAATATTGTCTGATTTAAATGAAATTTAGTATTTATGTGTAATTTGGCAATACGAAGGCAATGGCAGTATTCGTTTTGTGAAAACTAAAATTGAAGACATTTCATGGCCTCTGATTGGTCAAAATCAAAATATTGTCCCAAATTTTGCAGAACTAATTTCATATGGAGGCGGGGGCATTTATGTCTTCCAGACATTCCTAGTTTAAAGACGTCTCAAAGCATCATGAGTATGTCGAGAGTTAAGACGATAACACAATTTGTTAGTAAGAGCACAGTGTTCGAAAGTGAATATGAAAATTCCATAGACAATTGGTCTACAAAAAATTTAAATTTCATGGCCCGAGTTATTTTTCAATAGACCCATTTTGTAAACACATATTGTTGAAAGCACAGTTTGTTGTTGTAAGAGTTGAATAAAATGATAACGAAAATATAATGCAATCTATATGTTTTATATGATTTTATTGATGACAAAAGTGTTTGTTTAGTTTTACTCTTACTTGGTACACGTTTATTTATGAATGCCTTCTCTGCATCTTTTGTTATAAATGCTTTTTTCATGTGCCCTTATGCTGTCAAGTTTAAAGTTATTGGTTCCGTAGATCCATACCCGAGATTGCAAGTGCCCACTTCCCTGTTTGTTTTTTTCTCTCTGCAATACTTGCACGTCATTACGTTATTTTCTTTTTCTCTCTGCAATACTTGCACGTCATTACGTTACTTTCTTGATTGTGATACAGCCACTCCTGTCCGTTCATCCAGTGGCATTGAAACGCCAGATCTCGGGACGTTGTCATCGTAGGCTTTTCCTTTTATTTTCTTTGTCCTTGGCGGAGATGGATGCCTTCTGTTTAGTCAAATTTGGCTCATAAGTGCCATGTTGTTTTTATAACTGCTTCATGCAAATGCTTGAATCTCCCGGTTCATACTCCCTGAGATGTTTGAAGTCAATAACACGCTGTTCTCAGTAAAAACACTTTGAGTGTATGCTCTGGTTTTTATATGATCGCTTGTCAGAAGATATAGGAATGTTGTTTACAGGAATTGTACTGTATTTCAGGACTCAAACTTTTCATAGCCAACTGGACTATCACGCAGACCGACCAGGTTTTCTATAACCTTGGGCCATCGGACCACCTTTAATTTCGAACACTAATGAAGCACTGTTTAAAATTTCGCATCACAGTAATGAATCATATAAATATCAAATCTAACACAATAACCAATCACTGATAGTCACAAAGATTTTCTTTCAGTACCCTGCATAAAACACTATCCTATTCAGAACAAGTAAATTTATTAAACATGAGTTATTTCTTTTGAACCAACAGAACTTTTTTGATTATTATCAATTAATGTAGAAACTTAAGGTTCTTACTGATAATCAATTATGAAAATCCCAACCGATTCCCAACACTAGTTGGAATACATAATTTGAATGCTGAAGTTATTTATTACAAGCATGCATAGTGATCAAGGTTGGCTTAAATTTTATTATATGAATTGCAACCTGGCTACCTACATGTGTTTCTGATTTATAACTTAATTTATTCATGGAATATATACATATATGCCAAGAAAAAAAAGACAAGGTGAACGATGAAAGTATTAATCTGTAATTGATATTTCTATCCAACTTCTAGAACTTGCCCCTTTTTGTGTGCATGCTAAATGTGAATTAAATTGATAAAAGACCTTATAAGTGAATATTACATAAATTTATATATTATCATTGTTAATTATACAGATTTGTAAATATAACATAATAGCCTTCGTTGAAAGAACTATTTAAATGTTTGCCATTATGTTTTTGTACATTTCGTATTGAATTGGAACAGGATTGATAGTATTTATTTATTTTGTTCAAACTGACTGAAGGCTTACTGTAGACAAAGAGTTTATATTTTGATGAAAATTGTTGTAAAATAACAAGTTATCACAACATATCATAATTTTCTGAAACGTTTCACACATGGACTATGGGTCCTTTTCTTTGTGATTAAAAACTGATTATGGTACATCTATATATCTTTACAGGTGTATTATATGTTAAGTGGAATAGTCAATTAACACTACTCCGTACACAGGTAATAAACATACAAACATAGGTGAAATGTAAAGACTTTTAACTTCCGGTCGACAAATTCCATCACAGCAAATTGAATATAATATAGGATGAAAATTTATTAGAGGGAGTACTCATGTAGATTGAAACTATTTAGGAATTCCTAAATACCTGTAAAACTTTGGTATTATATAATTAGGTAAAACCGTGTGTGTGGGAGGATCATTAGTATAGTGCTATAACCAGGTTGTGTCCACCACATCCACTAGTAGCATTTCCTCTGGATTGTACCTGTCGTTAGCACATTTTCACCTGTCCATTCTTTATAATGTGAAGCTCTGTTAACGTTCCTGACTATAGTTCGAACCGGCAGATCAGCATATAAACTGAAGCAAGAGTCAGTTTACACCTGTCCCTCATTTGCATAAATAGGTCATTTACACCAGGTGAACTTTAGGTAAAAATGCAGTGAATCAGTTTCACATTTGAATACCTTAGTTAAGTGTACAGCTATATGTTTATATGAGTATGAGTCAAAGTCCTCATTTAACAGTGTGTTGTAGCTGTAGTTCTTGAAAACGTGTTATTTTGAAGAACCAGAAACTGTAATGTATTCTTTCATAGTAAAAGTAAACTTTCGAAAAATATCATATATATTTAATAAGAGATATTGTATAATACATACTTAACAATTCCAAAATTATATTTCCATAATTTTTCTGCTCAGTTTTATGATTTATTAAAAACATTTCTCTCACCTATAAATGTATCGAAAATCAATCAGATGCGAAGTATGAAACATGTATGAAGATTTTAATAATCCATATGGCCAGCTTTGTTATAAGTAAGGACTCCGTGGATAGGTTTAATGTGAAATCAATAGGTTTAATGTGAAATCATATAATGAATGCCCAAAAGCAACTGGCCATGGTCACTGCCTGTTTTGGTCAAGTCCATACTGTTGCAGATACTTTCCTTTGTTTTTAATTCACTGACCCCTGAAATTTCATAATGAATTATATGCATATTCCAACCTTTGAAATACATGTACATTGTAAATTCAGGCTATTTCTAATTATGAACCATGCTTCACTAACTCAAGGTCATTTCTGATGATGTAGAAACCTGTTGGTGATTAATGAATTATGTCTTTGTCAGTTGCAATGTGTCATGGTCACAGTTGCCTAGTTTCAGGAAACATCTATTAGAATATTCATATTGTAGAAAACATGAAAGCAACTAAACTAATGCATTGTTAACTAAAGATTTGTCTCAAACTGATGTTTTCTTCTATTTGTAATTTGACTCTATTCTAAAATTTGTTTACTGCTTAAAAATAACTGCAGTTGAACTGGGGTTAGTAGGTCAAAATTCCTTTACATGAAATGTGAAACAGACTATAGTGGAATTCCAGCTGCCTAAGTTTAGGCCTTTGTTGTGAAAGTAGACCGAGAGTTGTAGAGGGGAGCACATGGCAGACCTACTAGTGTGAATGGTTCAGGGTAGGTTGTGCATGGGTTAGGATATTTACTCCTAGTTACTGTAATGCAACTGCCATAGAATATATAAATATTTGTACTTTAAATGAGATTTAAATTGGGGGTGTTACGGGGCATACATGTGTGGAGGTGCTAGGGCTGTGTGTACACATGTAGATCACACCCACTAACAGTAGGTAGTACAGTCCAGAGCAAATCTGTCACTATCAGTGTAAAGCCACTGTATAATTTATAACTTTATTCAAAGCCCAGTATCATATCAACAGTTCAGACATTTCTGTGGATGCATGCCTCATTTAAACTACTAGTTAAATGTATGCTAATCTACAGCTAAATTTAGATACAGGTACTCGCTGTTGTCCAATATTTTTATAAAGAGTTAAAGTCGAGGGTCATCATGGTTTAGTGGACAAACTGTATAGACATATTAAACAGGTTCTGTATGGGGATTTATTAGATCTTGAATACTGTTTTGTATTCAACTTACAGAAAATGTCAACAAGTTCATCTCACAGTGGTGTCTTGCCTGTACATCACAAGGCATGCAATCTTACATTTGCCTTTATATAAACAATTTATAATGAATTCAACAAAATTTCAAGATTTATGATAGCTAATACAAGGATATGACAAATGACAATGTTTTGAGGCTATACATGTGATGCTGTCAAACAAAAGTAAAATGGGAATATTTGGATAATGAGGTTACCACCATATACATATGTTCTTTTGATGATTATTCAATACATAGCTACCTGCATCAGAATGGGACATCATGATATTTTTTATTTCTAAATGCTACAAGTTTTAGATTTTAGAATCCACCAGGGTTGACCACCCTCTGAATTGGACAGTTGAAATAATTTCTATAGAAATAGTAAAGTCTACCCAATCATGGTTAAGTGGAAGACTGTATGTCATATTGACCACTTAAACTTCTGACTGAACACAAGTATATTGATTTAAATACATGTATCACTGAATTATTGTTCTGTTTACAGTGATCAATCTACGTACAAGTCCCGAGTCCAGTAGTCATAAAATAATGAAAGGATTCATAGAAATTCTGGAAATACTTCAATTTAACATTGTGGGACCCATCAATTTCGGCAATATGTACAAAAAGGACCGATGAAAATAAATTGTAAATTGATCGGTGTGTTTAATCTCTGCCTGATGCATACATATCACATGGTAGGAATATATCACTCAGGGTTCTCATTAAAAGCCGGCTGCCGGCAAAAGTAGCCTGTTATTCAACAGCTTTGAACCGGCTATTTTTTCAGAATTTTATATGTCAACATTACAGAATGTGAAAATTTAACCAGCTATTCTTTCGAAGTCAACCAAATATTGCAAAACTTAGTGAGAACACTGAATCACAGTAAAAAGGACTTACTCTGCTACATTGTATAGCGACAGACTTAAAAAACAAGGGCTTTCAACATTCAAGTACAGAAGATTATAGAGGATACATCCTTTACATGTTCAAAAATTTCTATATATGAGGAAGTTACAGGGGGATTACTTAAGATTGATGACTCATCCAGAACAAGAGGCAACTCCCAAAAGATAAAATAGCAATATTGCAAATTAGATGTATGGAAATACTCAATTGAATTTAGAATCACCTGCATTTGGAATGACCTGTCTGAGCAAGTTGTTAGTTCCAGATTCTTAGATTTTAAAATTATTTATGATAATAAAATTCAAATATCTAGCCAGTTACAAATCCGTCATCACATGTATAAATTGAAGTGCACAAAATGTACTAATAATGATATGGATATAGAGGCATTTTAAAAATGTGTGTCCATTGAATATCCTAATATTTGGGTGCTTCTTGTACTGAAAATGTGAAAGGCAAGTGTGCTACACCGTTGTACATTCAGTGATCAATCTACGTGCGAGTTCCGAGTCCAGTACTCATAAAATTATGAACGACCTTGTAGAAATTCTGGAAATACTTGAAATTAACATTGTGGGACCCATAGTTCTTTATTTACAAAAAGGATCCATGAAAATAAAATGTAAATTGATCGTTGTACATTGTTACATGTTGGTACATACGACCTTATATTGATGTTTGTTTTGTTGAAGGTTGGAATAATTGATGCAAATGGCGATTTACCAGGGTTGCGAGAGCAGAGCTCAAAGCCTCGTAAGTATAAAAAAGGAAGTGTTATTGACTAAAACATTCGTTTTGAGAAGAAATATTAAAAGAATTGTCAAAATAGTAGAAAGATTTATGAAATTCAAATTTTCTATATAATGATTTGAAAGAATGAATCAGAAATAATTATAAGAACATCATTTTACTTATTGTTTTGTGAAGAAATATTAATACAATTGTCAAAATAGTACACAGATTTATGAAAATAAGTTTTCTATATGGTTTGATTGAATGAATCAGAAATACTTATTAAAGCATTGTTTGACTTTCCAGCACTGCGATTGGTAGCTGTGCCCATCACAGGTCATGCTAGCACCCCAAGTAAAATGTCCCCATATAAAAATGCAGATCAGCAGATGTCACAACTATTACCAAAGGTAAGTAACTCTTGACATGGATCCTGATATTGTTTGACATAGTATCATGAATGTAAAACAGGGTAAGTGTTTGAGATTGAGAAATGATCTAACATAACACAGAATCATAGCCTACCCCCACCAGAATCAACCTGCATCTATGGTCTGTCTTCAGTTCAAGTTCTTGAACAGTGATTGTTATTGATATATCTTAAGAAATACTGGATTAATCTTTTTTCAAACTTGAATATGAAGGTTCCTCTTGGCCCATTGTTATGCCCTTGTAATTTTGGAACAGTTCAGAAAAAAATGGCTGACAGGTGACCATCTTGGATTTTAACAATAACAGTTTGTTCTTGCTAGTCCTGATTTGATAATAGATTATTCAACAGATTTAAGTGTTTTTTTTCACTTGAGAAATTATTGCATGGCGATACTTTCACAATAGAAGGTTTACTCATTTTTGTTAAAACAAAATTTCAGTCTTTGTTAGACATTAGACATTGATGAAACACATGTACAATGTATATTTAGATAAAAGTGTAGTGTAGTTTTTGGCGTTTTTGTTTTTTATCAAAAACTATCTTTGCAGTACTTGTCTGTTTATAGTGTTGGTGAAAATTTTGCTAATATTGGCCAAAAGGAAACTGTTGAATGATATTTAACTATCAATAAACGTTTCTTGTCATTGTAATTATATAAGATCAGAAAGGCCTGTTCAATGGTACACAGTAATTGAAAAGATATTGTGACTGAAAGAAATGCTCAAGTTTAGTTTGTGAGAGTTCCACAACTAGCTCTTGCAGATATTTGAGAAATTATTTGTATTTTTAAAAAAAAAAATTGTTGATTAAACTAATTAGTTACTTTTGTATTTCAGAGAACAGCAGGGTCTCCACAAGTAATCATGGCTGCTACTAGTCCCCGGACTCCCATGGACACTCTGTGGGGCGGGCGCAAACGTCAGGCGGATATCACCATAGAAACAGAGTTCGCAGAAGGGTAAGTAACAGTAGAGTGACAATGTACATTACCAGGAAAATATCACCATAGAAACAGAGTTCACAGAAGGGTAAGTAACAGTAGAGTGACAATGTACATAACCAGGCAAATATCACCATAGAAACAGAGTTCACAGAAGGGTAAGTAACAGTAGAGTGACAATGTACATAACCAGGCAAATATCACCATAGAAACAGAGTTCACAGAAGGGTAAGTAACAGTAGAGTGACAATGTACATTACCAGGAAAATATCACCATAGAAACAGAGTTCACAGAAGGGTAAGTAACAGTAGAGTGACAATGTACATAACCAGGCAAATATCACCATAGAAATAGAGTTGACAGAAGGGTAAGTAACAGTAGAGTGACAATGTACATTACCAGGCAGATATCACCATAGAAACAGAGTTCGCAGAAGGGCAAATAACAGTAGAGTGACCATGTACATTACCAGGCAGATATCACCATAGAAACAGAGTTCACAGAAGAGTAAGTAACAGTAGAGTGACAATGAACATTAAAAGGCAGATATCACCATAGAAACAGAGTTCACAGAAGGGCAAGTAACAATGTATTGAAAATGTATAATGCCAGGCTGGCAGATATCTGACTTATCAATTTGTATAACTGTTTGTTAAAATAAGCTCATTGATGATAAGCTGTAAAGCTTAAGGAATGAAATAAAACTTGAAACTTCAGCATTGTCTTGTTAAAATAAGTTTAAATGATAAAGTAAAACTGACTGACTTGCCTTTATATGTCTGTCCTCAATTTAAATAGTTGTCGACAGTTGTTAAAGCTTGGTTGTTTACTGCAGCAGAAATCTGTAGGATCGCCTTTGAAGTCTGTTTGATTGAATTGATGAAAACAACTGTAAATTTATCATGTTTATGTTTTGTGTTTGCAGTAAGAGGGGTAAGAAGGGAGAGAAAGGAGGCAAAGGTCTACGACACTTCTCTATGAAGGTGTGTGAAAAAGTCCAGAGGAAGGGTGTCACATCATACAACGAGGTGGCGGATGAACTTGTGCAGGAGTTCAGCGACCCACGCAACCTTACTTCACCCTCAGAACAGGTAAGATAACCTTTACCCTAAGACCAGGGAAATTTAAATCTTCAAACCAGCTAAATCTAAGTCAATTGTCATTTGGCCATATTTGTATTATCAGACTTTTGAAGGGGAATGCCAAGCAAGCTAAACCCTTGAACTTTTATGTACAGAATTTAATTACACTGGTTACCAGTAAAAAATATTTTTATTATTCTTTCCATTAATTTTGCAGGCATACGACCAGAAAAATATCCGACGGCGAGTTTATGATGCCCTGAATGTACTAATGGCCATGAACATCATCTCCAAAGAGAAAAAGGAAATCCGATGGATTGGCTTACCGACGAATTCCGCCCAAGAATGCCAAAACCTTGAGGTAATAAATTGAAGTTCAACTGTGATGTTGTCAGGGTAAATGGATAGGTGAGAATTCTAAGGTGAATGGCACATGTTCTAAAGAATGATAGAAGTTTGTCTAAAGGGTCTTTTTGGCGAGAACTTAAAAATTGGAAAAGTGGGAGTACAAAGTTGAGGTTTACAGACATAAAAAAATAGGAATTCCAAGTTGAAGATCTTGGACCTTCAAAAGTGAAAGTTTGAACTTGAGAGAAAGTTTGTAGTTTTGCTTTTTTGAAAAGAAAATAAAGAATTTAGTTGATAGAACCCTGTCATTTATTGTAACCAGTTTTGTTTTCTGTATACTTAAGATTGTATGATTAATTAATTGATGACTGGAAAGCTGAAAGTTTTTGCATCTTAACTAATCATCCTGATTCTGTCTGTGTTACAGTTAGACAAGCAGAAACGAATGGAGAGAATAAAACACAAAACACAGCAGCTACAGGAGTTGATATTACAAGTAAGTAGTAGAACACGACATCTACACGAGTTGATATTACAAGTAAGTAGTAGAACACAGCGGCTACAGGAGTTGATATTACAAGTAAGTAGTAGAACACGACATCTACACGAGTTGATATTACAAGTAAGTAGTAGAACACAGCGGCTACAGGAGTTGATATTACAAGTAAGTAGTAGAACACGACATCTACACGAGTTGATATTACAAGTAAGTAGTAGAACACAGCGGCTACAGGAGTTGATATTACAAGTAAGTAGTAGAACACGGCGGCTACAGGAGTTGATATTACAAGTAAGTAGTAGAACACGGCGGCTACAGGAGTTGATATTACAAGTAAGTAGTAGAACACAGCAGCTACAGGAGTTGATGTTACGAGTTAGTAATAGAACAAGGCGGTAGTAGAATGTCCCTAGGGACGGATTACCAAAATCACTAAATTCATCCTGAGAGAATGTTGATTAGTGAAATTCAAATATTCCATCAACCATACAAGTCCCAACATTTATCTAGTATTGGAGGATAGACATTGTTTCCATTAAGAATTGTCCTACTTTTCCAACCATTTAAATGTTGTGAGTCAATTATAACTAGCAACAAGATGTGGGGTGAGTCATGAGGATTAAGTTTAATTTAATAAAATGCTCAAAAAGTTGTAGGATTCGTAGCAGAAACTTACAAGTTCATGTTTCAACAGTTTGGGTTATTACGACAACAATGGTAAAAAGTGAAGTTAATTGTAAAACATTGGAGATTCACTAGAGGAAATATATTTCATCAGACAATTACCAGACGTTGATTCTGTAGAAGATATTACAAGTAATTATGTTCAGATTTGGACCACGGTTGTAAAGATAAATTTTCAACAATTATTGCATTTGTGTTGATTTTCAGCAAATTGCCTTTAAAAATCTGGTACATCGTAATCGAGAGAGGGAACGAAGTAATGGTGGCCCTGCTGCGAATTCTGCGATTCAGCTGCCTTTCATCATTGTCAACACGAGTAAAAAAACTGTCATAGACTGCTCTATATCAAATGACAAGTAAGTATTGACGTTGTAAAAGGGACGGGACATACATTCTGATGTAACTGGTTTGGTATTTTAAATAACGAAGTTTGAGTACTAGCTAATAAGTGAATAAAAATATTTCAATATAGTTTAATAGTTCAAATATTTTTCATCTGTCCAGTGTTAACTTTTAAAAAACATCTTTTCAATAACTGAAAGGTCAAGGATAGAGATATTTAGTCAGTACCTGGGACCAAAATAAAAAGTAATAGAACGTAAATTAAAATAAACCAATCAACCAACCTGGGACAGAGTGCTGATATAACACACTGATAACAACTCTTAAACAAACATAACTTGTAATATACAAATTATTGAGATAGCATCTGTAAATGCCACTATGCATCAGCACAGCAGATACAATACTATCCACTTATACACCAATCATTTAGTCTGGATCTCTCTTAATCCAAGGGGATTCAATTAACTGAATTTTTTAGAAAGTAGTTTTATTCAGTAATTGCATAGATATCCAGGCAAGTGATCCTTGTCCTCTGGATCTCTATAGAGTTACTTCCCTTTGTACATGTCCAAAGTTGGGGCTTTATGCATTGCTTACCACACTGTCTTTGTTAGTAACCATGTGACCCTTACTTTCCACAGGTACGAGTATTTATTTAACTTTGATAACACGTTTGAGATCCATGATGACATTGAGGTCCTGAAGAGGATGGGGATGGCTATGGGTCTGGAGAAAGGTCAGATAGCCCAGACAGACCTGTCACGTGCGGTCAAGATGGTGCCCAAGTCCCTGGAGCCTTACGTTTATGGTACATGTTCTGATGGGTTATTGTGTCGGATTTCTTAATGTTTGGTTCAGCGGTCAATTTACAATTTATTTTCATGGGTCCTTTTTGTACATATTACTGAAAACGATGGGTCCCAAAATGTTAAATTGAAGTATTTTCAGATTTTTTTTCATAATTTTATGGGTAGTGGACTCTGGACCCGCACGTAGATTGATCACTGTTGGTTAATCTTGATTGTACAGATAAAGATCTGTTTATGGTCTTAAACCAATAATAAGACTGCAATGTGTAAATCAGTGGTTTTGTTACCTAATTTTACCATAACATGTTCCTTTATGAACTTGGGAAATAAAGGATAAGTTCAAGTTGTATTGAAATTGGGAATAAATTTGTCAGTTTGATGTAATATTGGGAAAATAAGGAACTTTTTAAGTAGGGGAAACTTCAGTGAAACTGAGCAAAAAAGTCTTTTTAATATAATGTATGAATTTGTAATTACATGTATACTCATTTTACCCTCTGAGTTAGCAAGGTGATGTTTTTGCCTTGCCTGTTAGTCCCTCAGTAATTGTTTTCTATAGGGCTTATATATGAATATATTTTCACTGAATTTGAGAGACAATACCAGGTGCTTGGATATACTTGACTAGCATGTGATTTGCAGAACCCATCTATAATAGATCAAGACAATTTGCTATAGAATCTTTTCTCTCTTATCAGTTCTTTTATGGACATCATTGAATGATAGATGTGTTTTGTTTACAGATTTGGCACAGGGCAGTATGGCGAACGCTGGACCCAGTGGTATCCGGCCTATCAGCTCGGGCATATCTCCGCATAACCAGTCCAGGTATCAAAGATTACATTTCACTGTCATGTTGGAACTAGATTGAACTCAAATTACTATTACTCTCTGTCAATATTTGATTCTACCAGGCCAGTATAACACCATATTGACAGCACCAGAGATTCATAATTGATAAACTATTACTTTAGGGTAGAATGATCATAATAGGAATTGAATGAGTAAAAATAGGTAGAATTCAAGAGGAAATAGAACACATGAACAACAATGGCCAATTTGAGCCTTTATTGAGTACAAATAACTTGTACTCGAGAATTGAATCTTGGAATGAGAACATAAGTTTTCAATCGAGTGTACACATTTGGTAGGTTATGACAAAATGTTGGTGATTGATAGAAGTAAGCTTAATTATTCCCTGTTGCTATACTGTGAAGTCAATTTCCTTTTCCTGAACTGTTACAGGTATAAGTCAGTTACTATGTCATCACAAACGATGGATGTTGACATGGAGGTTGCTATGGCTACCAGTCAGGGATTGTCGCGCGACTCCAGCATGGGCTCGTACTCGGACATGCCTTCCCGTGCTGCTACAGAGACACCATCGGAAGACTTCAGCGATGAGACAGACACAGACAGATCAAGTCCAGTAGATATGAGCTAGAGATGGAGGAACAGGCAGACGAAGTGTGTCATTTTGACCAATGAGTCACTATTGGACTGACAAAATGGTCAGATATTTTTCGATGGACCATTGGTTAACCTAACATTTGGAGTTGGGGCCCCGAGATGTTTGATCACTGGTCAGATGTTCAGATAATCCTGGACTGGTCAGTGAGGTCGTGAGTAGGACCAGTTGGTTATGTTAACCAGGACAAGGTCTGCCTCCTAGGGTGATCGACCAGCTGTGATAATTTGACATGTGAAGCATCTGTGAAACAACCAAGTCCTACTAGGGGCCACCACAAACATGACTGCCTAAGTCTACCACAAACTGCTCCACTAGAGGGCGCCGCCTAAGTCTGCCACAAACTGCTCCACTAGAGGGCGCCTCTAAAGGCACTGCATGCAGGAAGAATAAGTACAGCATTTTAGGCATTGTACAAAGTCAAACACTTTGTGCATGTTTACGATTCTGCTGGACTGACAAGATGCCACACAACTTCCGTATAGTCTCAGGATTTTTCTCGTCTGGATGGAGTTTATTTCATCGTACCAAGAGAAGAAGCTATGCTTTTAAGACATGTTTCGAGTAGATGGCATAAAAAAGGCAAACATTTCTTCCTTGGCCAATGGCCATCCTTATGTTACATTGAAACCAATCAATGCAATAGACTAGATATAACTTACACAAACTCTCATTGCTAATGACTTACCCTACCCTGAACATCTCTAGGCAAAATCTAGTGTATTCCTGCAATGTTCATCCCGGGAGACTAGATGGGCCTAGACTTCAGCCTCAGATATTGTGTGGTTGGTGTGGTTGGTTTGATAACAGCGAGTTGTGTGCCTATCTATTTGTAAGACTGGGCTATGTTTTTGTGTAGATCACTAATATTTAGCGAGAGATTTATTTTTACATTCATTAATAATTAACCCTGCATTTCCAAATAATGTTCAAATCACCTGTAAGAAATTCCAGCGCAAGTTGCGAAGTGTCTGGGCTTTGATTAAGCAGCTGTTGAAATATGGTACATGTCCGAGGATAAAGTAAATACAAAATTCAGTAACAATAGAAAGTTTGGGAGAAGAGGAACTTGTTTGAAAGTGTTACTTGTATTAAATATATTATGATCCAGATTTGAAATTTTCTCGTGTTGATCTATACAACCCCGTTATGTTAGGATGGTGAGCTTCAGTATAATTCTATTTTTATTTGTATTTAAAGTAGATAGAAATTAGGGAAAATGAGATCATTATTTAATTCCTAAAGTCGTGATTTTTTTGTTGGTTTGGGTGATTCTCGCTGTAAACCTCCTATTGTTACGACTTGGACAGCACATCATTTTATTTCATTATGAAGTACTTATATTTTCTTTTAAGGACAGATTTTGTTTGATTTTATTCCGAAAGATAAGTCGAGTTGAATTGATGTATTTTATTTAATACTGAAATTTATTCTAAAAAGTAAATCAAGTTGTGTTGATGTTTTACCAAAATCATTTGAGTTTACAAAGATATGCTAGGAAATCAATATCCCTTCATATAAAGTAACTAAAACCAGAAGTGTAAACCAAACACAAAGCATTTGGTTTCATTCAAGGTTTCAGAAATATCTCAAAACGTTGTCACAAAAATTGAGAAACCATTGTGTGTTCCAATAAGGGTATGGGATTGAGATATCAAAAGTAATGTAATATCCTGTACTCGTTGAGATTTCTTTTTTTTGGGAGGGGTTCTGTTTTAGTAGACCCAGTGGTGTGATAATTTCATGGTCACAAATACACTGTAAGTAAATTTTCATTTTAAAACGTTATTCAAAATAACAATTTGTTGGATAGACTTTGACATCGTAATGGATTATGTATTTAATATGCCGTAAAATTTCATATCTATTGTGACATCATATGTGGGTAGCTATATAGTCTGTTAAAAGTGCTGACCACAGCTCCGTTAGTCTTCAGTGTATAAATATAGCATTCATATATTTTTGTTTAAATTTCAGATTTTTGTTCACTGTTTAATACCATTTGTGTTCCAGTACTCAAAGGATGTTTTAGTGTGGTAAAAGTTGTAGGGCTCAGAATTTCGGGATATGTCTTTGTTCCGATTAGTTAGAGCTTGTTGTTGCTATTTAATTAGACCATACAGCTACACATGTATAAAGCCTATTCCTGTCAGACAGTTAAGTTCTCTGTGAAACATGAACGGGATGTTAAGTCACTGTTCATTCATGCATTGAGATGAGAAAAGCAATACCACATCTGCGCAATAAATATAATTTCAGCTTTCACATTACATGTAGTAATAAACCACAACTACACTACAGTTTTTCACATAGGTTAGATTTCTCTCGACCAATGTAAACTTGAATGCTGTGGGCTTGTATCTGACAGTATGGTTGTTTGTAGAGTGCCACTGCTGCTCTGTTGTAGATCATCCCGATACTCCAGGGATAATGCTGACTTTCTGCACTTGTCAGATATGTCATAGTAAAGTTAATGAAACATGTCTCGCTATTTGATTGGTTTTCATTAAATATCCTGGGCAATGGTTTGGCTGATAGCTGATTATAGAATTGATTGGTCTTCGTTAAAAATCCTGGGCAATGGTTTGATTGATAGCTGATTATAGAAGAGTGACACTTGTACCATTAGCAACCATACATGATTCAAATTATTATTGTAGCTTTCCTGTCTCTTCCACACAGGGGTGTAGATCTACGGTTAGCCTTTGATTTTGCTTTAAAGTATTCCAGGGGTTTAGAGAGGCGAGCGTATCACATGTATATTGAGGATGGTTGTAGATGGGTATGTAGAGTGTCTTGACACATCTGCTTAGGGCTATTCCAATAAACTATCTACCCCACCCCAGGTTTTGTTATGGGATATTCCAATAAACTATCCACCCCACTCCAGGTTTTGTTATGGGCTATTCCAATAAACTATCCACCCCACTCCAGGTTTTGTTATGGGCTATTCCAATAAACTATCCACCCCACTCCAGGTTTTGTTATGGGCTATTCCAATAAACTATCTACCCCACCCCAGGACTCCAGGTTTTGTTATGGGCTATTCCAATAAAATATCTACCCCCGCCCCAGGACTCCAAGTTTTGTTAAGGGGTGCCATCTATAGAATTTATTTAATAAATTACATAGAAGCAATAGGTTGTATGCTCCCCAGGGAGTTGACAACGATATTGGCTGGTTGCTAAGGCCCTATAACCATGGATAATAATTTGTGAACGGCTTTGAGACGCCCTTTAAGGTTGTGATAAAACGGTATTTAAGAACCTCAAATTATTATTATTAATAGGAAGGAAATCCAACCATGGGTAATAGTGATATATTTTGGGAGTCCTGGGGTCAGGTAGATATTTTAATGGGGTAGCCCTTACCTGCTGATGTGGATTTGTTAGGTATTAAAATGCTCGTCCTCACAAAAAGCCTGCTGCTCTTTAAGTTCAAACATATTTTAAGAGTCCTTTATTTTCCCTGTGTTACACATGCCATGTTTATGCAGCTTGACCTTAACTTGAAATCTGTGTGATATTTTGAAATGGCCTCTTGCACAAATAAAGGGCTAAATTCAGTGACTAATGATTGTAATCCTCAGGGTACAACCTTTGTGTATATGTAAGTGTAAATGTTTCTGAAATTAAAACATTAAATTCTACAATCCTACAAGTTGAATAATTTGTAGATGTAGAATATTAATATAATGTTTACTATTAGATTTTGTGGATCATTACACGCTAAAAAATACTGGCTTTAATATACCAAGAATTTATAATTGCAGGTCCACAATAATTATGTAAAAGTTGCCATCCAGAGAGTATTGTGAGAAGTAGGACCTGATGTAAAATGGTGTGGTTCACTTTCTTCACAGTTGGCTCAATGTTTTCTTCCTTCCTATATATATATTGCAAACCTCTAGTGTGTGTTAGCCTAAATTATTTAATTAATTGCTCCAACTACCCCTCCTACTTTTTTGTTTGCTTTATTCTTACATATAAAAATATTTAGATTGGACAATTTCCAGATATTGAATTATATGGGCGTGAAAAGTTGCATTCTGTTCTTCATGTTATATATAGGTGTGAAAATGTAATTTTTTTTTTGTAAATTGACTTTTGCTAAATTTGTTTGTTTTTTTGTGCTGACAGAAATAAGATTTAGCTGTACTGATTCTTTTGTTGTACAGTTGTATTTGTTTTTGTTATTACTCACAGTGTGCAGATCCTCTAGACTTGATTCACATCAAATTTAACTTCAAAACAAAGTTTTGGGCTGGTCAGTACTTCTTGTACGTTATTGTTCTCCTTTGTTTAGGATATACATGGGTTTCACCTAAAATCCAAAGGTACTTGTTATTTCTGATGAGATCTCATTAAAATTGGGTGTTAGTATACGATACTTAAATTTGATGGTGACCAGTTGGGTTACATAGTGTGATTTGAAACTCGCGCAAATATACATTGTTGTTTGAGGGTGAAAATGATGTCTGTTATTGATGTATAACCTTTCAAGGTGTGTCGGGGAAAAAAATGTCTGCTGTTTGTTACAAGATAAAAGATTTTTTGATTGAACATGTGTGCAAGACTGCAAGTGTACGAGGATTGTGTTTGGGTTCGTAATACAAGAGCTACAATTTTGTATGATTGATAGACAGCAGGTGTGTGCGAGTGTACGAGAGCCTAAATGATCTTTCTGCATATTTTCATATATATTGTTGATTTAACATGTTCCATAAACATCAGTACCTATTTTCATTAAGTCTTCAACACAAAATATTATGTTTATTTCTATTTTTCCTCCATATTAGTACATGTACTATATCAATACATGTATTAGGATTTAGAGCTGCGTTACGTAATGCCTGCTGTGCCCAGGTGCCTATCGAAGGCTCTCGGTAATAACAATCTACTTACATGTGAAGATAGTGTACCTTACAGTCTGACAAGTTAAGGTATTAGATAATCAATTAGGGCTATTCCAATTAACTATCTACCCCACCCCAGGACTCCAGGTTTTGTTATGGGCTATTCCAATAAACTATCTACCCCACCCCAGGACTCCAGGTTTTGTTATGGGCTATTCCAATAAACTATCTACCCCCACCCCAGGACTCCAGGTTTTGTTATGGGCTATTCCAATAAACTATCCACCCCACCCCACCCCAGGACTCCAGGTTTTGTTATGGGCTATTCCAATAAACTATCTACCCCCACCCCAGGTTTTGTTATGGGCTATTCCAATAAACTATCTACCCCACCCCAGGACTCCAGGTTTTGTTAAGGGGTACCACTCATAGAATTTATGTAATAAATTACATAGAAACACCCATTGGTAGAAGTGATTTATTTTGGAGTCCTTGGGTCAGGTAGATATTTTAATGGCCCTTGAAAGTCTATTCCCTCAAAATATTGTTGGATAGAAAAATTGTGGAGACTTTTAATAATGAAGCTCGTGTTTCAGTGAATAGAAACAAATTTATACCTTGTAATGATGGGGTCAAGCACGTCGTTTGAAGCAGGCTGCAGGTAAGATTTGTGAAACCTTTTGAATAAAATAAGTAAAAGTGTTCCCATATTTGTCGAAACAAATACCTATCTGTAAATATAATGTAGTAATTTGAATGCAGGTGCTTCAAATTTTTTGCAAAAGTTTACCTCTAAATATATTTGTAATTAGGATTTTATTGGTGGCCGTGTGGCGACTAGACTAGTATCTCTAGTGTCGAGTTTTAACCCTTGTCAGCACTCCGTACTGGCAGCTAACTTGTGTAAATACAAACTTGTGTAGATTTGTAAAGTAGTCTGTAAGCCATGTACCTATTTTTATTTTGTACAATTCAAACTTAATTTAAGACTGGAAAAAATTCACCACAGGGAGTCAAGAGTGATAAAATATCAAGCAGCTATGCAGTCAGAAATTATGATGGGTGTCGAAAATTCGAAATAATTATTCTTCAAGAAATTGTAAACAATGTGTAAATTTGATGATCATGCAACTGAACATTTATAATTGTGTACTACATCTGTATAGTTTCATGACCAACTCATCAATTAAAAAGAATGCACTGTTCTCCCGTGTTTGTGTTATGTGTGAGGTAAGATTGTCGGGCGATGTCCACCAACTGTCGGAAAGATTAAGATTGAATAAGTTCAGATTGTCAAGCTGACATTGCTGTAACAGGAGAGGAAAATTATAAGAATGTTCGGCGTACGATAGATGGTGTTTTAGTGCCATAAACCTACCTAGTACACGCGAGACCAGATTACACACTTGGGGCCAGATTACACACGTGGGGCCAGATTACACACGTGGGACCAGGTTACACACGTGGGACCAGATTACACACGTGGGACCAGATTACACACATGGGACCAGATCATGGGACCAGATCACGCATGTGGGACCAGATTACACACGTGGGACCAGATTACACACGTGGGACCAGATTACACACGTGGGGCCTGATTACACACGTGGGACCAGATTACACATGTGGGACCAGATTACACACGTGGGGCCAGATTACACACCTTGGACCAGATTACACACCTTGGACCAGATTACACACGTGGGACCAGATTACACACGTTGGACCAGATTACACACGTGGGACCAGATTACACACATGGGGCCAGATTACACACGTGGGACCAGATTACACACGACCATATTACACACGTGGGACCAGATTACACACATGGGGCCAGATTACACACGTGGGACCAGATTACACAACAAAAGCTCCCTTGTAAAGTTATCAAGTACAATTGAATTGATGATTATTACAGATAAAAAAAAACAAAGAAACTAACTGAACAACTTTTTTTAATAAATTTATATATACATACAAACACACACGCATACAACATATACAATCCCTTTCACGCAAGAAAATGTAGTCAGATGTGTTCTAGGTTCCTAATTACTAAACCATGACACCTAAATCTCGGAGAGAAGAAACATTGTTAAAATTAAGACTGATACTTTTATCATTCTACAGAACACTTAACTATCACTTTTGTCTTATTAATTTGTAACTTGTTACAGAAATATAACGAGTGGGTTAACATTGGTAAACCAACTAGGTCTGACTTCCAGCAGAGGAATTGTAACACATTATCTCTGACATCAATCTATAAATATGACTATCCTCAGCTTGTAATTGATGAACTAGAAATAGGAAATTATAATGGCCTTCATATTGTTATTTTGAATTGAGCTACCAAAGTAGTAGACTTGCATAATTATGCTCGCCCTTAGCTCCTATATAAATAAATTAACCTAACAAAAGTTCTCTTTTAAAACAAAAATCTATAGTAAAAGAGTAAACAAATAATCAACTTTAAAAGAAGCATCTCATTGTTGAGAATCAATAACACACAAAATACATAAGTTAATCTTTCATACTTCATTTTTTAAACCTAAACATCTCATTTTTGTAGGAAATTGTCCAGATAAATGCACTGATGTTTTGCTTAAATGTGACCTCATCGGTATATTTAAGGAAATGCTTCGGTTTGTAGACAACTATGCATGTAAAAGTATGTTGAACAAGACTGGCATAGCTTTTAATGATAACATTCCCCATCGACACCAGTAAGAATTATGATGCATGCTGATAAAATAAAAGCTGTGTTGACCAGTCAAAACAATTATTTCCTGTCCGACTACAGAACAGCCTAACCACCCTGATGTAAAATAGGTCGACGGAGACAAGGTATTGGGTTTAAGCTTTGATACTAATGTACAATACGTCCATGCAGTAGCTATCCAACAAGTCTTGTTTGTATACAGAAGAACCATGTCTTCTGTACACGATGTTGCTGTATCCATGAGATCCGTCAGCGCCCTACTTGCCGATCCTTTGCACTTCCCAGTCCTGTTGACACAATGGACAACGCTTGTTCTGTTTTACCCACAACGTCATACAGCACAGGTGAAAGGAATGGTTACACTCTCCCCATACAACTGAAAGGCAAAGAGAAAGTACAATTATTTCTATATTTATAACTTGTTTTCTGGCAGCAGTGGAAGTCGTATGATTTCTTAAGCAATGTCCAAAGACTGTGGGCCACTTGACTGGTTGAGCTGTTGGCAGCCATGTCTTGGTATATCAACATTTAAGTCAACTGGCACAATATATTTTAGTCACTTGATTTTTATTTTTTTTGTCACGGCAACCGACAAAGCAACCAGGCCCCGGTTTCATTCTTTAACTTAAGGAAACACTTTAACTTAAAAATCTCCATAGGAAATCATTACAGAATTTAAGGGGAAAATTCTTAGTTAAGGAACTTTCCTTATATTCTGTAATGCTTTCCTATGGAGATTTGTTGTTGCAAATCAATTTTTGTTCAAACATCGGTTGAAGGAGGGGAGGTTCGTTAGCACTGATGAAAAAATTCAGTCTACGGAAATTTTGTTGGGTCTATGCAATTTTAAATGTCCATAGACCTATTGTTTATGTGGAACTTAAAGGGTTTTGGCCACGATTTTGAAAATCTTTAAAAAGTTATGAAACTTGTAGTGCATTTCAATAAATACTGATTAGCCCATCAACGAGCATTCAATTGTGTCCCGGGATCTAGATATTGATAGTCAAAGTTGACCGCTCCCGACTGGCGAGACTTTTAATGAGCTGACCGGTCACGTGGTACCTGTGACGTCATTGAAGCACAACTGATCGACTTAGGTAAACTGATCAGTGGTACATTGACGAAGGAAGTTTAGTAGAAAAACGCCTATTGATTTCGACATGTAAGTCCATCTAGATTGTTGTTTAATTCTATTGATTAGCAAATAAAATACATTGAAAAAAATATAGATATGTAATTGTAAACTTAAGAAAGGAAATAGGAAATGCCATTTAAAAACATCGTGTTGTGAGTGTGTATTACACATCCACCACATCCTAACAATAATGCTTCTCCAAAGGACCGCGGTATTAGTAAAGACTGTGAAGGACTATATGATTTTCACAGACACGTTACAAATTGGTTTTATAAATAGTATATGAAAACAGTAGCAACATACACGCGTAGAGTGGTTGCGAGGTATATTACAGACGGAGCCATTTTCTTGAAATAGCAGGTTTTTTTCAAACGTTTGATTGTATAGACTTTATAAGCTGGAATTAAATTAAAACAGCATAAAATGCTGAATCGTGAATATGTGTTCCAAGTTATACCCAAAACATGTAAAATCTTCCTTGATAGCATATTATATATAGTGTCCGGTAATATACTCCATGTTAGATCTTTTTGAACTGTGCAAGTAAGCAAACAATTTCTGCCTGATTTCAATAAAGCAGAAACTGTCACAAATAGATGTGAAAACATGACAGTCTGAATTATTTGTGTTAAATTGAAATATTGTTTAACATATGGACTGAAATCGGTTTGTAAAAATAAAAAGCTCTTCCAGACTTTTTTATTCCACTTAATTCAGTAGCACACCATTCTATTAGTGTGGTATAATTATAAATATTTTCCAAGGATAAAGTCTGGTCATGATTAAAACATTCGCTAATAATTATTGAAACATATTTTGAAAAATTGTTTTCCTACGATTATTGCATACGTTTTCACAACACTCTTAGTCAACCAGTTTTGGGTTGAAAGGGTTGCAGTTTGAAATAATTACTCTCAATCCTAGCACAGAAAAAATACTGTGCCATATTCTTTGAATTGTACTAGAATAGGCACAGGATTCTAGATATACGTGAAATTCAAACGCGATAAATAAATGAATTTTGTTAGGCTCACTCTAGTTGGTGATATTCATTTCAACTAGGACTCAAATCATTAGACGACATAGTATCAGCATCACCATTTTTACAAAAATAATAAAACTTTAAAAATTTAGAAATTTCAGACCATCGTATATATGTGATACAATTATAGTTTAACCTAATTAACAGTGTCAAGTTTTGCCAAGATTACTAGCCTAATGTTAAATACAGAAAAATATTGTTAGATTCTGTTGAAAACTCCTTTAATCCTTTTTAATGAATAGTTCCAACACTAGGGATGGCTAGGGATAAAAAGAATTGTGCCGGTGTTTATTGCTATTTAGAGGATCGGTAATTATATTAGCATGAATGCCCTTCGAATTCACTGGCCTTAACATTCACACCTCTTGGTAATTACAGGGCAATTAGTACACCTGCCACAACTCACAGGTAAGGTATCAAAAGCCATTTGGCTAGTATATGTATGACAGGTAAGGCTACAGGTAATTTACATAGCTGTAGATCAGATTGTGTAAATTGTATCACTGTCTCTAAGCTTGGAGTTGCTGAGACGTCATGGGCTAGATTCTAATTGAATGCAGTTTAATGTAAAAATCGTAATTAAATCAGTTTTATTTATCTGATAAGATCATTAATGACGATTGATAATTTTAGCCACATAACATGTATTGGTTGCTGTCATTACTTGCACCAAGAAATAAGATAAAAGGCAATGCTTACACTCACAGATAATACATAAATATGTAATGGGCGTGTACAGGTATCGGATACGTTGTGCCTCAATGACGTCACACATCACGTGACCTAGAATCCCGGTCAAAATATGCATATTCACTAGGCTCATAGAAATGGGGCGTCACCTAGCTTGCCTATTTTCACAACACCGAAGGAGACGGGGTATCGGTCACTTCACGTACTGTTGCATCAAATGAGATCAAAATATGAAATTATGAAAAATCGTGGCCAAAACCCTTTAATGAATTACTATCATACACTGGCTTCAGAACAAAAACAGTCAGAGACCTTTAGCTAGCTCAAACATTCAAACAAGGTGGTATACCATTGTACATACCGCAGTATTTACCTAAATACTGTGGTACTTTTGATTTTGTGGTACTAAGCTCTTATGGTCATGCAGGCTGATCCCCAAGGGGCATGTCCAAATGGGGTAGGTTCATTTTGTTTTAACTATGTTCTGGATATCAGTCATAAGTGGTTGGAAAGAATGGGAGGAAGAGATTTTAATTATACAAATTGCGGGGACGAACAGGTGTTCATTCCTGCATTGCAAATTGTACAATTTAAATTGCCTCTGGAACCAAGCAATTTGGAACCAATCAATGTGTACCACTTGTATATAGTCACTGGTAGCACCGTTACCCCTAGTGTAGCAGAGGTCATTATTTATTCAATGCCTCCGCCAGGAGTCGAAACCGGAACCTCTGTCTAATACAACAATGTTACTACCTTTCGCTTGGCACTCGCATTCCAGACTCATACCTATTCATTTCTTTCACCCATCTTACTCACTACGGATACGAGTACATATGATAACTTACCAGTTTATTGAGTCTAATGCTTAGCTGCTGTGGTACAACATCTTTACCCATCAACAGGTGCTTCCAGAGTGAATCTACCCACTACTGCAGCCGAGGCTTAGCCCTGACCACGTTATGGTGGTCAGTACTCCTATAACATAAGAGGCCGCTGGTCGGCCTTTTTATTATCGGATATGATTTTGCCGACTGCGACCTCTTATTTCCGAAGCACTAATTCTTTGATGCAGATTCCGCCCTCGATTGAAGGGGAATGTAATCGGCGTGAAAAAACCTACTTCAGTGATTGACAGTTCCTAAAAACAGTGTCTACTCACGTTTTATGTAATTAAGATCCCATATGTATGTCAAAGATACAATTATATAAAATATTACGGACCGTCAAACACGAAATACAAGACCAAGCGGCTGAAGCACCTCTCCGGCTTATTTTTCAACATGGCTACCTTGGTTGATAAAAATTAGTACAGGTATTTTTTAACGAAACGAAATGAGACAGAACTTGGTTGTATTCCGCTTGTAGAACATTGTATGTATTTTTATTTTTGTATTAACCGCAAAAACCACGTGATATTTAAATTTACTTCCGACAATGTTGTCTGCTTCACTTCGACATAAGAAAAACATTATTTGTATAAAATTGAGTGTTTGACACGAAATTCTCCTGATTTCATGATGGATTTATGGAAAGGAATGCTATTTGGACTTTGTTGATCATTCAAATGTAAGTGACACGCTATATTTTTTTCAAAATCCTGACTTTGAAAAATTGATCGTCAGCATCGGGAAAATCAGCTATGGGCAGTTAGAGGTTACACGGCGCCTGTCAAAAAATTTCTCGCCGTGTTAAACCTCTAACATTGTTGGAGTATGGTGGTCAGGTGACACGGATAGAAGTCAGTGCTACCTGTGTGCATTCATGCTAGCACACGCAGGGACAGGAACGGGTGACGTACCAGTTTGTTACACCTGGCTACACTAGGAAGCAGGTACCCCCCCCCCCCCCCAGGGTGCAGAGGGGCAGGCCGAATTATGCACTCATGCTATCTATTGATTGATCAGCAATATTAGGTTGAAAGCATAGAATATATGTGATGGGGGTTCAAAATTGTACGAATTGGTGGCTATTTCCCCCACCTCCTCTCCAACACCACCAGTGTGTTTATTATGATAGGCCCTACTGTATAGTAGCCATCACAATCCCAAAAGTGGGATTATAAATGAGGGTCACGGCTGTGGAGAAGTAGCTACTGTTACCACTTTGACTTACCAACACAATCATCTTGTTTATTTTCAGACTGGCATCGTAAACAAGCATCTGAAACGAGAAATGTTGAATAAGGTAATTTGGAAATGAGGAAATGACAAATGATTGATCAAGTGTTGTGAAATGCTGGGCCGGGGTTTTTAGTCAGAACAAAGCAACATTACATTATGAATTTATGAGTCATGATATCATACCCATCACTTGTACCCGACAAATTGCACACGTGTCGCATTCTACATCCCAACTCCACATCGCAACTAAGTTCCATTTTTTCAGAGTAAACATTTTCTCTGGCTTTTTCGCTGCCTCCCGATCCACTTCCATTTCGTCGGCCATCTTTGTTTGCAGTGTGTGAAGTACCACAATATTATTTCTTTGGGTTAAATTAAATTGAGTATATTTTATAGGCTATCGATAGTAAATAAGACAAATGTAATTTAGCAATGCTGAAATTATTATTTTATAAATCAGATTATATATTTAGTTTAATTTTTAAAAATAATCAGTGGTACATCATGTTTTTGATCACATGACACAACATGGAAGTATTCTAACCAGGAAGTAAAGAGGAAAAACTTGTCTGATTCAGGTTCGTTGACGAGTAGGTCGAATGCGACTTCCAACTGCACGATGAGTGACAGTGGAGAAGAGTATCGCAACAGCGACGAGGAATACGATTCTGTATACGCAAATAACGCTATACTAGACATAGCAAATGTTTCGCTCTGTTTACAAAAAGAATCACTAACAAATTTACTTGAACGTGACAAGATAAAAACTGAAAAGGAAGATGGATGCAGATGGTATCATGGGAAAATATCACGCGAGGCAGCAGAGAGCCTACTTAAGGAAGGTAAATATGAAAAGACAGTAAAGTGACAGACAAGACAATTGGCAAATCAACTGAAACTTTGAAAGATGAGTACATATTGTACTACTTTCAGTGGATTTGTCTGCTGTATAGTATGATTAATGGACAAGTAATGAAAATGTCAACCTGTCCTCTAAAACCTAATTGTGAAAATAACATTTGAACTTTAAAACTTAAAAATGTTTTGTTATTAAGAAATTTTAATTAGTTTGATTGTGAATAATACTACACAGTTAAAAGTATAAAAGATGTGCATTAATAAGGTTTCTTGCATGCATGAGCTGGAGGCAATTTCCCTTTAGCTCAGTTGTAGAGCATCAGGCTGTAAATCCAAGCATTACAGGTTTGAGCCCCTGTAACAACACTATATCTTTATCACTTTTCCTCGTCCTATTAATCCTATTATATTACAATAAGCATTGAGTACAATACTGTATACAATATGCAAGCCTCCCAGATAGCACACCACAAATGGGCCAACATTGGTCCAACAAAAATGACTTTTGGCCCACCATTGGCATACAACATATGCCCAACAGTTTTATGTCCATTGGCCCTTTGATGAAAGTTGGGCAACTACTTGCAGAAAATTATAATGGTGCAACATATTGGACCATCGTCTAAAAATAATGTTGGCCCAACGATTGGCAATCGTCTGAAAATATTGTTTGCACAACATAGGGCCACTGCCAAGAGTAATACCTAGGGCTGTTCCAGAATTACCCATATGGAAGGGGCGAGAGGCTCGTGAACTGATCTTTCATTGGTAGTGGGAACCACATTGCTTTGCCTTATGTATTCCCAATATAAACATTAAATTTAATATATAAGTGGTTAAAGTGACTCCCTAACGCTAGCAAATATTAACCATTACATAGATGTGGCATATGGTAAGTAAAACACAAAAAAGAAAATAGAACAATAACAATGAACCAATTTCAAAATGTTCATTTTTGTCTATAATAATTATCATACTTGATGTATATAATAGATACAAGGTAAACATTATGTCAACAAACGATATGTATGCAGATGGGCAGAAGTGCTAATATAATGGGACACAGGCTAAATAAACATACCTGGTAACTCAAATTTAAGTGATTTAAAAAAAAAATTGTCTTTGAAAAAAAAAAGTATATATATATTATTATGTGGTCAACTTTATCATTTGCATGTGCTTATTCCACTTGTAGATCATTGTAGATGCAACAATAATTTAATTTTGCCTGAAGATGTGTGATATATCAGTCTTTCCTAATTTTCGCGCATTCAGAACGAGCCTATAACGGATCTTTTAGACAATGAGCTAATTTCTAACCGTTGGCCAACAGCGAGTTACGATCATTGGATATATAGATAAGCTCCACTGTTGGACGAATGGTGAGCTGGAATCATTGGTCATGCAACGTAACTGTACTGTTGGGCCAACGTCAATATCCGATCGCTGATTATGCAGCTCAGATCTAGATTTACCGTTGGGCCAAAGTTAATGCGATTGTTGCATCATGCCGTTGGTCCAATAATGTATTGCTGTCTGGGCTAATGCAAACATTTGGCAGGAAACCATAAGGACGTTATGGGTCCATACAAACCAAGATACAACCCACAAAGTTTGTTATGAATTTTGTTTGTCCCTGGTTATTGACTAGCAGCTGTCTGATCTATCATGTTAGACAGGTCAGGCGAATGAACATTTCAGGGCTTAAGTATCCATGGTGATCATGTTACAATGACCCTAAAGCCTATCAACTTATCTCACAGCATGCTGTATTTAATTAGGTTCTGGATCAAATGACATCTTAAACATCAAGTGGATACTGAAGATACACATCTATGGAAAGTTTACATTTGTGATATGTCCTGAAGCTAATGTATAGTGTTGTCTGTGTTATGTTTTGGGAAAGTCTTTAAAAAATAACTGAAAAATTGAAATATCATGCCTAGGGCCTTTCTGTGAGAAATAAGCAATGAACAGTACACTGCAGAGGGAAACCACATAAAGTATTATATATACATGTTACTATAGGTTTAAATTTCAAACTTAATAACTCTTGTACAATGATATTGATTCAAAATTTTCCCTTTCCTGTTACCATTGGTTACGGTGGTCTGTGTTAACATACAACCCTTGTTTTTAGTGTGCCCAAGTAAATGTTGGCAAAGGGTTGTAAATATACATAATTTTAACTACTAAGAGACTTAGAAAAGAGAGTGAGGAATTTAGCAGAAATGAACTATACAGCTCAATTAGTAGATTGCAGTTCGGATTGACCCAGGTTCAAAATCCTGTCTGGCAGCGCGCTTTTCCTTTTCTGTTACAAATAAATATAAGGATATTTAAAAACTTCTTTGTCATTTAACAATATACAATGTAATACATATCTGATAGTTAAGAATGACTGATAAATGTTCTTTAGACTTATAATGCAAACATTTTCAAATTCTCCAAGTAAACATACATGTCCTTATTTATTAAATCTATTTGTGCCAATATATGTAGGGCCACTGCCAGATTTACTTAATTAATGGAATATATATATATATATTATTACAGAAGAGATGCCTCCCCTTTTGGTAGATCCATTGTGGCATTATTAAATTAGTTTGCTATGGAACCTGTTTTTATTCCAAATTTTCCTGCATATTTACAACAGTTTCTTGGCAATATATCATAATAAAGTCTCAACGGAAAGGATTTAATATGTACCCATAGAGGAGAAGGGGGGGGGGGGGGGGACTTTTAAGCTTGTTTAGTTCAGTCTGGAAGAACTAATTTGTACAATTTAATTTATTTCCTCGATTCCAATACTCGTACCATGAAAAAAATGATAAGAGAGACTTATAATTTTACTTGTTAACTGATTCATTTTATACGTTGGCAGGGAGAAATTATCTCCCTTTAGTGCAGTAAGTTATGACGTCATCTCCTACAAGGAGATATTATATTATTTCTTGTCTGTTATCAATCAATGGGCAGGTCTTTACCTAGAAACTAGCCCCGATAAGCAAACCCTCACCTTTTTCTTGAAAAGAGCACAGGTGTCCTAATTGAAACCTAGAAAACGTTACTTACAAAAAAGTACCTCACTGATCTGGTTATACAATCTTCAGTCTTTAAATGAAAGACTCTAGCTGTTTCAGAGAAATGATTACCTACTTTCTTTGTAAATTTTCTGATGGAAACCACTCCCTGAGTACCAGTAAATGATATGCTTTCTTATTAGGTCAAATAAAGTATTAGAAAGTCACCACTAGAACAGGTCATGTTGATTAGGTCGAATACAGTATTAAAATGTCACCATTACAACAGGTCATGTTGATTAGGTCGAATACAGTATTAGAGAGTCACCACTAGAACAGGTCATGTTGATTAGGTCAAATACAGTATTAGAAAGTCACCATTACAACAGGTCATGTTGTTTAGGTCAAATACAGTATTAGAAAGTCACCATTACAACAGGTCATGTTGATTAGGTCGAATACAGTATTAGAAAGTCATCACTAGAACAGGTCATGTTGATTAGGTCGAATACAGTATTAGAAAGTCACCATTACAACAGGTCATGTTGTTTAGGTCGAATACAGTATTAGAAAGTCATCACTATAGAACAGGTCATGTTGATTAGGTCGAATACAGTATTAGAAAGTCACCTCTAAAACAGGGCCGTTTTCGTTTAAACGGTTGAACCGGTCGGACCACAGTTGTTCGTTTATTTTATAAGGTCGGACCTGGTAATCTTATGCTGCTTTCAGGCGAGCCTTTAGGAAGCCTTGCAGGGCCTGTATAAACATTTGCAGGTCCGCCAGGATTTCCACCCGAAAACGTTACATTTATAGGTGGACAAACCGGTTCTTCCGCATAAACGAAAGCGGCCCAGGTCATGTTGATTAGGTTGTATATATAGTATTAGAAAGTCACCATTACAACAGGTCATGTTGAATGCATAGGTGTACCGGGCAGTAGTGAATTATATATATATAGGTCCAATAGTTGTAGAAATGAAAGATATGGTAAAGGAAAACATAATGCCTTGTGTAACCACTTACAATCCTTACAATTTTAAATATTTTCCTGTTTTTAGAAATTATGAGGAATATATGAAAAACAACTAGTGAATTAATGTACTGCTAGTATTATCTAAGAGGAAAGTCGTAAACTGTTAATAAAAGCCTAGAAGTCTTAAGTGTTTGCTTTTAAGTTTAATTTGCAAGGCAAGATTTGGTGAAACTAAAACGAAGTAAATTCTGGTGCTAAAATGTATCAAACCAAGGTGTGGCACATGTTCTAATGTACAATGTAATTGATTGTAAAAACTATATATTCAAAAAATGGATCCAGGATCGAAATAAGGTCTGAAAGAATGCTACTTCAAGAAATGTAATTTATGCCATGATCTGTAAAAAGTGTAATGATTTTTACATTGGCAAAAATGGAAATGAATTGCGGACAGGTATGACTATGCATAGAAAACAGATCAGAATAGATGCTGTTAGGGTATTAAATGTAAGTGAGCATATACATGTGGCAGATTTTATTTGTACATAGGATTTAGGTCGCCTTCTAGCTTCGAGCTAGAGGGAATTTTCCTTTAGCTCAGTGGTAGAGCGTCCGTCACTAGGAACCTGGATATCATGGGTTCGATCCCAGGTGGAAGCACACTATTCTCTTTCCTGTTACAAATGGTGTCCGTGGACCTCCCTGTGGTGACAGTGGAGTTAGAACCTGGGTTGTGGTGTTCGGGGGCAAAAACATTTAAAAAGGGAGGAGTAGTGTGGCAGATTTTAATTGTACATAGGATTTAGGTCGCCTTCTAGCTTCAAGCTAAAGGGAATTTCCCTTTAGCTCAGTGGTAGAGCGTCCGACTAGGAACCTGGAGATCGAGGGGGGTGGAAGCACACTATTCTCTTTCCTGTTACATACATAGATGTTCCGGTGGTTTATTTTCAGTTCTACCTTCTGTATTTACAAAATGTCAACAGATGATTCAATACAAAGAGAGACCAACAAAAATATGTTTATTAATGCGCTTGATTCACATTAAAATGTTTTTCTATTTCTTTTGTTTCATAATGTGAACAAAGGAAAAAAATATTTGTATGTCCATTCATAGTTATTTCCCTTATTGATTGTTATATTGTGATGTCGTCAAACAATACTTTTATGACATCATCAATTTTGTATATGCTGTTATTATGACGGCCTTATTTTGGGATGTTTACTGGTTACTATTGAAATGTTTTGATGTCACATTGTTGATAGTAGTTTCCATGTCTGGTTACCTTTGGTGATGGTAGTTCCCTTGCCTGGTTACCATTGTTGATGGTAGTGCCTGGTTACCATTGTTGATGGTAGTTTCCATGTCTGGTTAACATTGGGGATGGTAGTTCCCTAACCTGGTTACCATTGTTGATGGTAGTTCCCTTGCCTGGTTACCATTGTTGATGGTAGTTCCCTTGCCTGGTTACCATTGTTGATGGTAGTTCCCTTGCCTGGTTACCACTGTTGATGGTAGTTTCCATGCCTGGTTACCATTGGTGATGGTAGTTCCCTTGCCTGGTTACCATTGTTGATGGTAGTTCCCTTGCCTGGTTACCATTGTTGATGGTAGTTCCCTTGCCTGGTAACCATTGTGATGGTAGTTCCCTTGCCTGGTAACCATTGTGATGGTAGTTCCCTTGCCTGGTAACCATTGTGATGGTAGTTCCCTTGCCTGGTAACCATTGTGATGGTAGTTCCCTTGTCTGGTAACCATTGTGATGGTAGTTCCCTTGTCTGGTAACCATTGTGATGGTAGTTCCCTTGTCTGGTAACCATTGTGATGGTAGTTCCCTTGCCTGGTAACCATTGTGATGGTAGTTCCCTTGTCTGGTAACCATTGTGATGGTAGTTCCCTTGTCTGGTAACCATTGTGATGGTAGTTCCCTTGCCTGGTAACCATTGTGATGGTAGTTCCCTTGCCTGGCATTTGTCTGGAAGATAACTCAAGAATGGAAAATGACAGAAATTTTATATTTGGTATACAAGGTGAGATGAATGCATTAAAAAACCCAGCAGATTTCTGGGAGATCTATCAAAGTTTAAGGTCATTTTCACTAAAAATAGTAAAAATAGAGTTTTGAATTGACCCTTTAATTTGTTTTCCCTGTATGACTGTAGTTTGATAGTGTGTCCCGTGCTCTTTATTCCTGCTGTAAACTACTGTTCATGTAGCCTAGGTTAACTGTAGTATAATGTTTGATATTGTATAAACTACCATTGATGTAGGTTAACTGTGGTATAATGTTTGATATTGTATAAACTACCATTGATGTAGGTTAACTGTGGTATAATGTTTGATATTGTATAAACTACCATTGATGTAGGTTAACTGTGGTATAATGTTTGATATTGTATAAACTACCATTGATGTAGGTTAACTGTGGTATAATGTTTGATATTGTATAAACTACTGTTGATGTAGGTTAACTGTGGTATAATGTTTGATATTGTATAAACTACCATTGATGTAGGTTAACTGTGGTATAATGTTTGATATTATATAAACTACTGTTGATGTAGGTTAACTGTAGTATAATGTTTGATATTGTATAAACTACCATTGATGTAGGTTAACTGTGGTATAATGTTTGATATTGTATAAACTACTGTTGATGTAGGTAAACTGTGGTATAATGTTTGATATTGTATAAACTACCATTGATGTAGGTTAACTGTGGTATAATGTTTGATATTGTATAAACTCTGTTGATGTAGGTTAACTGTGGTATAATGTTTGATATTGTATAAACTACCATTGATGTAGGTTAACTGTGGTATAATGTTTGATATTGTATAAACTACTGTTGATGTAGGTTAACTGTGGTATAATGTTTGATATTGTATAAACTACCGTTGATGTAGGTTAACTGTGGTATAATGTTTGATATTGTATAAACTACCGTTGATGTAGGTTAACTGTGGTATAATATTTGATATTGTATAAACTACTGTTGATGTAGGTTAACTGTAGTATAATGTTTGATATTGTATAAACTACTGTTGATGTAGGTTAACTGTGGTATAATGTTTGATATTGTATAAACTACTGTTGATGTAGGTTAACTGTGGTATAATGTTTGATATTATATAAACTACTGTTGAGGTAGGTTAGCTGTGGTATAATGTTTGATATTGTATAAACTACTGTTGATGTAGGTTAACTGTGGTATAATGTTTGATATTGTATAAACTACTGTTGATGTAGGTTAACTGTGGTATAATGTTTGATATTATATAAACTACTGTTGAGGTAGGTTAGCTGTGGTATAATGTTTGATATTGTATAAACTACTGTTGATGTAGGTTAACTGTGGTATAATGTTATATTATATAAACTACTGTTGATGTAGATTAACTGTAGTATAATGTTTGATATTATATAAACTACTGTTGAGGTAGGTTAACTGTGGTATAATGTTTGATATTGTATAAACTACTGTTGATGTAGGTAAACTGTGGTATAATGTTTGATATTGTATAAACTACCGTTGATGTAGGTTAACTGTGGTATAATGTTTGATATTGTATAAACTACTGTTGATGTAGGTTAGCTGTGGTATAATGTTTGATATTATATAAACTACTGTTGATGTAGGTTAACTGTGGTATAATGTTTGATATTGTATAAACTACTGTTGATGTAGGTTAGCTGTGGTATAATGTTTGATATTATATAAACTACTGTTGATGTAGGTTAGCTGTGGTATGATGTTTGATATTGTATAAACTACTGTTGATGTAGGTTAACTGTGGTATAATGTTTGATATTGTATAGACTACTGTTGATGTAGGTTAACTGTGGTATAATGTTTGATATTGTATAAACTACTGTTGATGTAGGTTAACTGTAGTATAATGTTATATTATATAAACTACTGTTGATGTAGGTTAACTGTGGTATAATGTTTGATATTATATAAACTACTGTTGATGTAGGTTAACTGTGGTATAATGTTTGATATTATATAAACTACTGTTGAGGTAGGTTAACTGTGGTATAATGTTTGATATTGTATAAACTACTGTTGATGTAGGTAAACTGTGGTATAATGTTTGATATTGTATAAACTACCGTTGATGTAGGTTAACTGTGGTATAATGTTTGATATTGTATAAACTACTGTTGATGTAGGTTAACTGTGGTATAATGTTTGATATTATATAAACTACTGTTGATGTAGGTTAACTGTGGTATAATGTTTGATATTGTATAAACTACTGTTGATGTAGGTTAGCTGTGGTATAATGTTTGATATTATATAAACTACTGTTGATGTAGGTTAGCTGTGGTATGATGTTTGATATTGTATAAACTACTGTTGATGTAGGTTAACTGTGGTATAATGTTTGATATTGTATAGACTACTGTTGATGTAGGTTAACTGTGGTATAATGTTTGATATTGTATAAACTACTGTTGATGTAGGTTAATTGTAGTATAATGTTATATTATATAAACTACTGTTGATGTAGGTTAACTGTGGTATAATGTTTGATATTATATAAACTACTGTTGATGTAGGTTAACTGTGGTATAATGTTTGATATTATATAAACTACTGTTGATGTAGGTTAGTTGTAGTATAATGTTATATTATATAAACTACTGTTGATGTAGATTAGCTGTAGTTGATGTTATATTATATAAACTACTGTTGATGTAGGTTAACTGTAGTATAATGTTTGATATTGTATAGACTACTGTTGATGTAGGTTAGTTGTAGTATAATGTTATATTGTATAAACTACTGTTGAGGTAGATTAGCTGTAGTTGATGTTATATTATATAAACTACTGTTGATGTAGGTTAACTGTAGTATAATGTTTGATATTGTATAGACTACTGTTGATGTAGGTTAACTGTAGTATAATGTTTGATATTATATAAACTACTGTTGAGATAGATTAGCTGTAGTATAATGTTATATTATATAAACTACTGTTGATGTAGATTATGTAGTATAATGTTATATTATATAAACTACTGTTGATGTAGGTTAACTGTAGTATAATGTTTGATATTGTATAGACTACTGTTGATGTAGGTTAACTGTAGTATAATGTTTGATATTATATAAACTACTGTTGAGATAGATTAGCTGTAGTATAATGTTATATTATATAAACTACTGTTGATGTAGATTATGTAGTATAATGTTATATTATATAAACTACTGTTGAGGTAGATTATGTAGTATAATGTTATATTATATAAACTACTGTTGAGGTAGATTATGTAGTATAATGTTATATTATATAAACTACTGTTGAGGTAGATTAGCTGTAGTTGATGTTATATTATATAAACTACTGTTGATGTAGGTTAACTGTGGTATAATGTTTGATATTATATAAACTACTGTTGATGTAGGTTAACTGTGGTATAATGTTTGATATTATATAAACTACTGTTGATGTAGATTAGCTGTGGTATAATGTTTGATATTGTATAAACTACTGTTGATGTAGGTTAGCTGTAGTATAATGTTATATTATATAAACTACTGTTGATGTAGGTTAACTGTGGTATAATGTTTGATATTATATAAACTACTGTTGATGTAGGTTAACTGTAGTATAATGTTATATTATATAAACTACTGTTGATGTAGGTTAACTGTGGTATAATGTTTGATATTATATAAACTACTGTTGATGTAGATTAGCTGTGGTATAATGTTTGATATTGTATAAACTACTGTTGATGTAGGTTAGCTGTAGTATAATGTTATATTATATAAACTACTGTTGATGTAGGTTAACTGTGGTATAATGTTTGATATTATATAAACTACTGTTGATGTAGGTTAACTGTAGTATAATGTTATATTATATAAACTACTGTTGATGTAGGTTAACTGTAGTATAATGTTTGATATTGTATAAACTACTGTTGATGTAGGTTAACTGTGGTATAATGTTTGATATTGTATAAACTACTGTTGATGTAGGTTAACTGTGGTATAATGTTTGATATTATATAAACTACTGTTGATGTAGGTTAACTGTGGTATAATGTTTGATATTGTATAAACTACTGTTGATGTAGATTATGTAGTATAATGTTTGATATTATATAAGCTACTGTTGATGTAGGTTAACTGTGGTATAATGTTTGATATTGTATAGACTACTGTTGATGTAGGTTAACTGTGGTATAATGTTTGATATTGTATAAACTACTGTTGATGTAGGTTAGCTGTAGTATAATGTTATATTATATAAACTACTGTTGATGTAGGTTAACTGTAGTATAATGTTATATTATATAAACTACTGTTGATGTAGGTTAACTGTAGTATAATGTTATATTATATAAACTACTGTTGATGTAGGTTAACTGTAGTATAATGTTATATTATATAAACTACTGTTGAGGTAGATTAGCTGTAGTATAATGTTATATTATATAAACTACTGTTGATGTAGGTTAACTGTAGTATAATGTTATATTATATAAACTACTGTTGATGTAGGTTAACTGTGGTATAATGTTTGATATTATATAAACTACTGTTGATGTAGGTTAACTGTAGTATAATGTTATATTATATAAACTACTGTTGATGTAGGTTAACTGTAGTATAATGTTATATTATATAAACTACTGTTGATGTAGGTTAACTGTAGTATAATGTTTGATATTGTATAAACTACTGTTGATGTAGGTTAACTGTGGTATAATGTTTGATATTGTATAAACTACTGTTGATGTAGGTTAACTGTGGTATAATGTTTGATATTATATAAACTACTGTTGATGTAGGTTAACTGTGGTATAATGTTTGATATTGTATAAACTACTGTTGATGTAGATTATGTAGTATAATGTTTGATATTATATAAGCTACTGTTGATGTAGGTTAACTGTGGTATAATGTTTGATATTGTATAGACTACTGTTGATGTAGGTTAACTGTGGTATAATGTTTGATATTGTATAAACTACTGTTGATGTAGGTTAGCTGTAGTATAATGTAATATTATATAAACTACTGTTGTTGTAGGTTAACTGTAGTATAATGTTATATTATATAAACTACTGTTGATGTAGGTTAACTGTAGTATAATGTTATATTATATAAACTACTGTTGATGTAGGTTAACTGTAGTATAATGTTATATTATATAAACTACTGTTGATGTAGGTTAACTGTGGTATAATGTTTGATATTATATAAACTACTGTTGATGTAGGTTAACTGTAGTATAATGTTATATTATATAAACTACTGTTGATGTAGGTTAACTGTAGTATAATGTTATATTATATAAACTACTGTTGATGTAGGTTAACTGTGGTATAATGTTTGATATTATATAAACTACTGTTGATGTAGGTTAACTGTAGTATAATGTTATATTATATAAACTACTGTTGATGTAGGTTAACTGTAGTATAATGTTTGATATTATATAAACTACTGTTGATGTAGGTTAACTGTAGTATAATGTTATATTATATAAACTACTGTTGATGTAGGTTAGCTGTGGTATAATGTTTGATATTATATAAACTACTGTTGATGTAGGTTAACTGTAGTATAATGTTTGATATTGTATAAACTACTGTTGATGTAGGTTAACTGTGGTATAATGTTATATTATATAAACTACTGTTGATGTAGGTTAACTGTGGTATAATGTTTGATATTATATAAGCTACTGTTGATGTAGGTTAACTGTGGTATAATGTTTGATATTGTATAAACTACTGTTGATGTAGGTTAACTGTGGTATAATGTTATATTATATAAACTACTGTTGATGTAGGTTAACTGTGGTATAATGTTTGATATTGTACAAACTACTGTTGATGTAGGTTAACTGTGGTATAATGTTTGATATTATATAAACTACTGTTGATGTAGGTTAACTGTGGTATAATGTTTGATTTTATATAAACTACTGTTGATGTAGGTTAACTGTGGTATAATGTTTGATATTGTATAAACTACTGTTGATGTAGGTTAACTGTAGTATAATGTTATATTATATAAACTACTGTTGATATAGGTTAACTGTGGTATAATGTTTGATTTTATATAAACTACTGTTGATGTAGGTTAACTGTGGTATAATGTTTGATATTGTACAAACTACTGTTGATGTAGGTTAGCTGTGGTATAATGTTTGATATTGTATAAACTACTGTTGATGTAGGTTAGCTGTGGTATAATGTTATATTATATAAACTACTGTTGATGTAGGTTAGCTGTGGTATAATGTTATATTATATAAACTACTGTTGATGTAGGTTAGCTGTAGTATAATGTTATATTATATAAACTACTGTTGATGTAGATTATGTAGTATAATGTTATATTGTATAAACTACTGTTGATGTAGGTTAACTGTGGTATAATGTTTGATTTTATATAAACTACTGTTGATGTAGGTTAACTGTGGTATAATGTTTGATATTGTATAAACTACTGTTGATGTAGGTTAGTTGTAGTATAATGTTATATTGTATAAACTACTGTTGATGTAGGTTAACTGTGGTATAATATTATATTATATAAACTACTGTTGATGTAGATTATGTAGTATAATGTTATATTGTATAAACTACTGTTGATGTAGGTTAGCTGTGGTATAATGTTATATTATATAAACTACCGTTGATGTAGGTTAACTGTGGTATAATGTTTGATATTGTACAAACTACTGTTGATGTAGGTTAACTGTGGTATAATGTTTGATATTATATAAACTACTGTTGATGTAGATTAGTTGTAGTATAATGTTATATTATATAAACTACTGTTGATGTAGGTTAGTTGTAGTATAATGTTATATTATATAAACTACTGTTGAGGTAGATTAGCTGTAGTTGATGTTATATTATATAAACTACTGTTGATGTAGGTTAACTGTAGTATAATGTTATATTATATAAACTACTGTTGATGTAGATTAGTTGTAGTATAATGTTATATTATATAAACTACTGTTGATGTAGGTTAGCTGTGGTATAATGTTTGATATTGTATAAACTACTGTTGAGGTAGGTTAGCTGTAGTATAATGTTATATTATATAAACTACTGTTGATGTAGGTTAGCTGTGGTATAATGTTATATTATATAAACTACTGTTGATGTAGGTTAACTGTAGTATAATGTTATATTATATAAACTACTGTTGATGTAGGTTAGCTGTAGTATAATGTTATATTATATAAACTACTGTTGATGTAGGTTAGCTGTGGTATAATGTTTGATATTGTATAAACTACTGTTGATGTAGGTTAGCTGTGGTATAATGTTTGATATTGTATAAACTACTGTTGAGGTAGGTTAGCTGTAGTATAATGTTATATTATATAAACTACTGTTGATGTAGGTTAGCTGTGGTATAATGTTTGATATTATATAAACTACCGTTGATGTAGGTTAGCTGTAGTATAATGTTTGATATTGTACAAACTACTGTTGATGTAGGTTAGCTGTAGTATAATGTTTGATATTGTATAAACTACTGTTGAGGTAGATTAGCTGTAGTATAATGTTATATTATATAAACTACTGTTGATGTAGGTTAACTGTGGTATAATGTTATATTATATAAACTACTGTTGAGGTAGATTAGCTGTAGTATAATGTTATATTATATAAACTACTGTTGATGTAGGTTAACTGTGGTATAATGTTTGATATTATATAAACTACTGTTGATGTAGGTTAGTTGTAGTATAATGTTATATTATATAAACTACTGTTGATGTAGGTTAACTGTAGTATAATGTTTGATATTATATAAACTACTGTTGATGTAGGTTAACTGTAGTATAATGTTATATTATACAAACTACTGTTGATGTAGATTAGCTGTAGTATAATGTTTGATATTGTATAGACTACTGTTGATGTAGGTTAACTGTAGTATAATGTTTGATATTGTATAAACTACTGTTGATGTAGGTTAACTGTAGTATAATGTTTGATATTATATAAACTACTGTTGATGTAGGTTAACTGTAGTATAATGTTTGATATTATATAAACTACTGTTGATGTAGGTTAGTTGTAGTATAATGTTATATTATATAAACTACTGTTGATGTAGGTTAACTGTGGTATAATGTTATATTATATAAACTACTGTTGATGTAGGTTAACTGTAGTATAATGTTTGATATTATATAAACTACTGTTGAGGTAGATTAGCTGTAGTTGATGTTATATTATATAAACTACTGTTGATGTAGGTTAACTGTAGTATAATGTTTGATATTATATAAACTACTGTTGATGTAGGTTAGTTGTAGTATAATGTTATATTATATAAACTACTGTTGATGTAGGTTAACTGTGGTATAATGTTATATTATATAAACTACTGTTGATGTAGGTTAACTGTAGTATAATGTTTGATATTATATAAACTACTGTTGATGTAGATTAACTGTGGTATAATGTTATATTATATAAACTACTGTTGATGTAGGTTAACTGTAGTATAATGTTTGATATTATATAAACTACTGTTGATGTAGGTTAACTGTAGTATAATGTTATATTATATAAACTACTGTTGATGTAGGTTAGCTGTAGTATAATGTTTGATATTGTACAAACTACTGTTGATGTAGGTCAACTGTAGTATAATGTTTGATATTGTATAGACTACTGTTGATGTAGGTTAACTGTGGTATAATGTTTGATATTGTATAAACTACTGTTGATGTAGGTTAAATGTGGTATAATGTTTGATATTATATAAACTACTGTTGATGTAGGTTAACTGTGGTATAATGTTTGATATTATATAAACTACTGTTGATGTAGGTTAACTGTGGTATAATGTTTGATATTATATAAACTACTGTTGATGTAGGTCAACTGTAGTATAATGTTTGATATTGTATAAACTACTGTTGATGTAGGTTAACTGTGGTATAATGTTTGATATTGTATAAACTACTGTTGATGTAGGTTAACTGTGGTATAATGTTTGATATTATATAAACTACTGTTGATGTAGGTCAACTGTAGTATAATGTTTGATATTGTATAAACTACTGTTGATGTAGGTTAACTGTGGTATAATGTTTGATATTATATAAACTACTGTTGATGTAGGTTAACTGTGGTATAATGTTTGATATTATATAAACTACTGTTGATGTAGGTTAACTGTGGTATAATGTTATATTATATAAACTACTGTTGATGTAGGTTAGCTGTGGTATGATGTTTGATATTGTATAAACTACTGTTGATGTAGGTTAACTGTGGTATAATGTTATATTATATAAACTACTGTTGATGTAGGTTAACTGTGGTATAATGTTTGATATTGTATAAACTACTGTTGATGTAGGTTAACTGTGGTATAATGTTTGATATTATATAAACTACTGTTGATGTAGGTCAACTGTAGTATAATGTTTGATATTGTATAAACTACTGTTGATGTAGGTTAACTGTGGTATAATGTTTGATATTATATAAACTACTGTTGATGTAGGTTAACTGTGGTATAATGTTTGATATTATATAAACTACTGTTGATGTAGGTTAACTGTGGTATAATGTTATATTATATAAACTACTGTTGATGTAGGTTAACTGTGGTATAATGTTTGATATTGTATAAACTACTGTTGATGTAGGTTAACTGTGGTATAATGTTTGATATTGTATAAACTACTGTTGATGTAGGTTAACTGTGGTATAATGTTTGATATTATATAAACTACTGTTGATGTAGGTTAACTGTGGTATAATGTTTGATATTGTATAAACTACTGTTGATGTAGGTTAACTGTGGTATAATGTTATATTATATAAACTACTGTTGATGTAGGTTAACTGTGGTATAATGTTTGATATTGTATAAACTACTGTTGATGTAGGTTAGTTGTGGTATAATGTTATATTATATAAACTACTGTTGATGTAGGTTAGTTGTGGTATAATGTTTGATATTATATAAACTACTGTTGATGTAGGTTAGTTGTGGTATAATGTTATATTATATAAACTACTGTTGATGTAGGTTAACTGTGGTATAATGTTATATTATATAAACTACTGTTGATGTAGGTTAACTGTGGTATAATGTTTGATATTATATAAACTACTGTTGATGTAGGTTAACTGTGGTATAATGTTTGATATTGTATAAACTACTGTTGATGTAGGTTAACTGTGGTATAATGTTTGATATTGTATAAACTACTGTTGATGTAGGTTAACTGTGGTATAATGTTTGATATTGTATAAACTACTGTTGATGTAGGTTAACTGTGGTATAATGTTTGATATTATATAAACTACTGTTGAGGTAGATTATGTAGTATAATGTTATATTATATAAACTACTGTTGATGTAGATTAGCTGTGGTATAATGTTTGATATTGTATAAACTACTGTTGATGTAGGTTAACTGTAGTATAATGTTTGATATTGTATAAACTACTGTTGATGTAGGTTAACTGTAGTATAATGTTATATTATATAAACTACTGTTGATGTAGGTTAGCTGTAGTATAATGTTATATTATATAAACTACTGTTGATGTAGGTTAACTGTAGTATAATGTTATATTATATAAACTACTGTTGATGTAGGTTAACTGTGGTATAATGTTATATTATATAAACTACTGTTGATGAAGGTTAACTGTGGTATAATGTTATATTATATAAACTACTGTTGAGGTAGATTAGCTGTGGTATAATTTTTTGTGTCCTGTCTGCTATCTTTAGTACCAGGAAGTCACGATCCCACGAGTACAGATTATTCATCGTCTTATATCTCTAACTAACACTATATATATATATATTATATACTACAACAATTGTCAATAAACAATAACTTTAGTTAAACATATTTGACCTGGAGATTTTTATATCCCTGACAACATTCATGAATGTTTGGAATACATACCATAAATTTATCATGATGAAAAGATCAAATTTTAAAGTGTAGATTGTACTTAGAAACTGTAGCCTACGATAATAAAAAGTTGATAATAGACTTATTCACCCTGAAACATCATTATGAACTGTTCAAACCTTTGAATGGGAAGAATTCAAAAGTGTCTTCAGGGATGAATAAGTTAATGTTTTGTAGGACAAATAAACTTTTACCACAGTTATCTAAGATGCGATTTTAAGTGACTTTTATGGTTCTTTTCACCGACAGGTACGTCCTGTATCTAGAGAAATATTGATTTAAATTCTTTGGATATTAAAAAGTTCTGTTTCGTCCAGGTGGACTTGACTGAGTGCATTATAGAGGAGCTTTAAGCACCTCTATCTGTACAGTTATAGATGGGTTTACCAGTGAAGGGATTGCACATGATAGCCAGTCTGTATATAAGCTACTTCAAAATTTGGGCCAAGGACAATATATGCTATTCTATCTATCATTTCAATTTCACATACCCTGAATTATTGATAATAAGCCTGAATCAAAAATAAGCCGTCCTGAAAATAAGCCTTTGATTTCTTGCAATCAAATATATCTTGAAAATATGCCGGCTTAGAAAATAGACCGTACTTGTAAGTAAGCCTTGGATTCCTTGCAGTGAAATATATCTAAAAAATAAGCCGACTATTTATTTGTCATCTTGTCACTTATCATAACCCAATGCTGTTTTTTTATTATTGAAACCCCATTTGCTTATCATATCATATAAATAGACGCAAAAATTGCACTTTCTGCAATAGTTTTCGTTCCGACCGTCATTTACCTTTGATTACTCCTGTTGCTCCGTTAACTCCCTAGATTACGAGTGGTGCGTATTGTTGGTATAATACACAACAAATTTAATCAACATAAATAGGACATATGGACTTAACATATTAATCTATATATCCCAGTAGGTAATATATATGCTCGACACCAAATTAAACCCCTAGATTTATTGAAAAACGCCAAAGTTTAACACGGCAAAATTAAACTTTCACTTTTCATGACCAAATCACCAAATTTTATGACCGCTAAAATTTTCTGCTATACAGTATAATGATCACCTGTGTATAACAATCACTTATTTATAATGATCACCTGTTTATAACAGCCACTTGTCTATAAAGATCACCTGTTTATAACAGCCATTTATCTATAATAACCTCCTGTTTATATTAACCACTTATTTATAAATACCACCTGTTTATATCAGCCATTTATCTATAATGATCACCTGTTTATAACAACCACTTGTCTATAATGATCACCTGTTTATATCAACCAAATGTCTACAATGACCACCAGTTTATAACAACCAAATGTCTATAATGATCACCTGTTTATAACAACCAAATGTCTATAATGAACACCTGTTTATATTAACCACTTATCTATAATGACCACCTGTTTATAACAGCCATTTATCTATAATGATCACCTGTTTATAACAATCACTTATCTATAATGATCACCTGTTTATAGCAATCACTTATCTATAATGATCACCTTTTTATAACAATCACTTATCTATAATGACCACCTGTTTATATCAGCCAAATGTCTATAATGATCACCTGTTTATAACAATCACTTATCTATAATGATCACCTGTTTATAACAATCACTTATCTATAATGACCACCTGATTATATCCATCACTTATCTATAATGATCACCTGTTTATAACAATCACTTATCTATAATGACCACTTGTTTATATCAGCCAAATGTCTATAATGACCACCTGTTTAGAACAACCACTTATCTATAATGACCACCTGTTTATATCCATCACTTATCTATAATGACCACCTGTTTAGAACAACCACTTAACTATAATGACCACCTGTTTATAACAACCAAATGTCTATAATGACCACCTGTTTATAACAACCAAAAGTGCAATTATGAATTGGTAAACCCACTATATTTGATGTAATTTAAAACAGTAATTTAAAACAGAATTTGTAATTAGCGCAATCATGATTTAGTGGGATGCTTTCAGCATAAAAATCACTAAAATAAGATAACTGCTGAAATATACATGTTAATTTACATATAAACCAAGGGTGTCACCTGTCCAAGTGGGTTCTGTACCCAGGCCGAGACATACCAGTCTATAACAACGGTAGTTACTCCCTGTGAGGAAGGCTGTGGGTTTTGTCCCGGGGCTGCGACATACCAGTCTCTAACAACGGTAGTTACTCCCTGTGAGGAAGGCTGTGGGTTTTGTCCCCAGGCTGAGACATACCAGTCTCTAACAATGGTAGTTACTCCCTGTGAGGAAGGCTGTGGGTTCTGTCCCCAGGCTGAGACATACCAGTCTCTAACAATGGTAGTTACTCCCTGTGAGGAAGGCTGTGGGTTTTTGTCCCGGGGCTGAGACATACCAGTCTCTAACAATGGTAGTTACTCCCTGTGAGGAAGGCTGTGGGTTTTGTCCCCAGGCCGAGACATACCAGTCTCTAACAATGGTAGTTACTCCCTGTGAGGAAGGCTGTGGGTTTTGTCCCGGGGCTGAGACATACCAGTCTCTAACAATGGTAGTTACTCCCTGTGAGGAAGGCTGTGGGTTTTGTCCCGGGGCTGAGACATACCAGTCTCTAACAATGGTAGTTACTCCCTGCCTAATGCTCAGCGTTATGGTTCGCCCGTTGTCAGTACAGTGTACCCTCTTTATACGCCACCTTTCATCCACAGCAATTATGGCGGTATAACGAGGGTGGCGATAGTATCGAATTATGAAAATTATAACCATGAATTAAATTGCATAATAGATTGTATTTCCAACATTTTAATAAAAACAAGCTTAGTATAGTATAGATCAACATTGGAACAAATTTATATCTGAAAATAGTTATTGATCTGCTTTTGCTGCATGCCATTCCAAAGGGGACACTAAAGAGTTTCTCGATCTCCAAAAACAGAACAATATGGCGTTATTGCAAGGGAAATATGTAGCGATTCAGGACGTTTGTATTTCAAAGGTTGTGGCGGATGGCAGTATGCGAGGGTTGCGAACTTAATGAGGGAATTATAGTGGACAGAAATCCGTTCTAGAGGTTTAGGTGGCGGTATGCGAGGGTGGCGGTAGATTCGGGTGGCGATAGGTCAAGGGTACACTGTATTTGTAACTAGGCAGGGTGTTCTACTGGGGCCCTTGGCAGTATATTTCAGTGTGGTAGTACTTTGGCAAAAGATTCAGACTATCGCAAGAAGGCTTACACGGACATACTGCAGCGTCCCATATACACACGCATTCAACAAACACATCCACATCACATGCACCGGTACCGTCGGCCATCTTAAATAACCCTGGAGAAAGGAAATTATCCATGATCATGTCTTTTTATATATTACACCCAGTAATGTTTAAACAGGTAAAATAATTTCTAAACGCTTGGCTTTTTTGCAGGTTTGATGAATCTTGGAAGTGTTGACGGACTTTTCCTGGTGAGGGATAGCACCAGTTCTAAGGATGACTTTGTGCTCAGTGTTACACACAATGCTCGTGTCTACCAGTTCCAGCTGAAGGAGGTCTATGATGGACACTACCGCCTAGACGATGGCCCTATTTTTGCAGGTAGAATAAACTTTAAAGACAGTTTTCTTAAAGGCCCAATAAATGTAACTTCAGGAAATTTTTCGTGATTCTGAAAAATTCTGAAAAAAAATCCAGTTGATACCATGCAAAAATGAGCCTAAAATGAAGTAAACCTGAGCGGTAACTAACAAGAAACTCTTTACAGAAAAATCCAAAGAATTGAAAATAGTTCAGGTGGGGCCCACTTCAACAACAAGCCGAGGTAGAAGACAGTTCAAAATTGACGCGTGTTTACAAATACCGAGTTTCAACTGCTGCAGTACCGGTAACCGCGTAAGAATCCAGCTTGCATATTGCTGATATCAGTTAATCTTAACTAAATCTATAAATACAAAGTTTTGCCGAAAGTTACGTATATTGGACCTTTAAATAATCCATTTACTTATGTTTTTATCTGCTGTTTGTAACTCTATTGCTTACATTTTTTTTAAGGTCAGATTATCTAATACGCATAGGATCTTTCACGAAATTCCATTTCATTTGATAGTTATGAAACAAGTCAACAAATATGTTCAAATTAGCGAGCATCTGTTGTGTAAATTTGAAAACTTTTGTGACAAGTTTCATCAGTCTCACATGAACTGAAAACAAGCGTCAGATCTTTTTTATCACATTCTCAAAATTTTGAGGTTAATTGACACTCGTGTGCTAACATTCGAGCCAACAAGAGTGATTGATATAAGTTGTATAACATGTCTCATATTTTTTTTTAAATAAATAAAGTTAATAATATTATTATTTACAAAAGAACAATTGAAATCATGCCATAAAATTAATTAGAAGAAAAGATATCCTGCATGGAACTTATACTTAAATATTACTTCTTGTTATATTCAGGGCTAGTGAAATTAATTGAGTTTTACCATGGTCCCAACAAAACTGGACTTGTGACGACCTTGACCCAGCATTGCCAGGGGTCAGCCCCGCCTCCTAAAGCACGGACCCAGGGGCCAACCAATATCCTACATAGAGCTGTCATCGAGGGTATGTAATGATTTGTCAGGTTTGTAGATGAAAGATTCAGGAGTTAAACTAAGTGTGTTTGATCGACCCCTGATAGAGGTCGAGTAAAACTTGTGGTAGTGTAAATTAAACTAAGAAAGTGTTTCAGGAATAACACCATGAAAGCGTTATACCAAAATATTTAATTATTATACATTAAAGAAGATATGTATGTAAAAATAAAATTTCCTAACTGGGCGCCTGGTACCTGTATAGTGTTTATGAAATTCTACAACACAAAGCACCATTCAGTGTTAGCTCTAATATTGGGTCATCTACCACTACTAACAGCTGTAACCATGTACTGGCAATGCCTGCTCCTACTTAACTATATCTAACCATTTTTGACAGAAACTTAAACCTTGTGAGACTTTTATGATAAAAAGTTTGAATACATTCAACCATAGTGTTCTGGCCTGATACCACATACAAAACATGAGAACTAGGTAATAACTCCAATACTCAGATAACTCCATTCAAAATGTTCTCATATGCTGCACGTCCATGGACATTATGATAATGAGGTTCGGTATTGTCAATCAACCAATGGCAGCTAAATAATCACATACCTCAACTGTGCTATAGTGAAATTCAAAATCACATTAAGGGGAGGTAACTGCTTTCACATACCTCCTGTAGTGGGACAGGATGTGTTAAGGAGAGGTCCCTGTCTTCACAAAAAAAAAAAAACCTGTAGAATATTCTCTACTGTTTTATCTGTAGTGGGACAGGGTGTATTAAGGGGAGGTAACTGCTTTAACATAAACCTCCTGTAGAATTCTCTACTGTTTTATCTGTAGTGGGGCAGGTTGTATTAAGGGGAGGTAACTGCCTTCACATAAACCCCCTGTAGAATTCTCTACTGTTTTATCTGTAGTGGGGCAGGTTGTATTAAGGGGAGGTAACTGCTTTCACATAAACCTCCTGTAGAATTCTCTACTGTTTTATCTGTAGTGGGGCAGGTTGTATTAAGGGGAGGTAACTGCCTTCACATAAACCCCCTGTAGAATTCTCTACTGTTTTATCTGTACTGGGGCAGGATGAATTAAGGGGAGGTAACTGCTTTCACATAAAACCCCCTGTAGAATTCTCTACTGTTTTATCTGAAGTGGGGCAGGATGTATTAAGGGGAGGTAACTGCCTTCACATAAACCCCCTGTATAATTATCTACTGTTTTATCTGAAGTGGGACAGGATGTGTTAAGGGGAGGTAACTGCTTTCACATAAACCCCCTGTAGAATTCTCTACTGTTTTATCTGTAGTGGGACAGGATGTGTTAAGGGGAGGTAACTGCTTTTACATAAACCCCCTGTAGAATTTTCTACTTTTTTATCTGTAGTGGGACAGGATATGTTAAGGGGAGGTAACTGCCTTCACATAAACCCCCTGTAGAATTATCTACTGTTTTATCTGTAGTGGGACAGGATATGTTAAGGGGAGGTAACTGCTTTCACATAAACCCCCTGTAGAATTCTCTACTTTTTTATCTGTAGTGGGACAGGATATGTTAAGGGGAGGTAACTGCTTTCACATAAACCCCCTGTAGAATTCTCTACTGTTTTATCTGAAGTGGGACAGGATGTGTTAAGGGGAGGTTACTGCTTTCACATAAACCCCCTGTAGAATTCTCTACTGTTTTATCTGTAGTGGGACAGGATGTGTTAAGGGGAGGTAACTGCTTTTACATAAACCCCCTGTAGAATTTTCTACTTTTTTATCTGTAGTGGGACAGGATATGTTAAGGGGAGGTAACTGCCTTCACATAAACCCCCTGTAGAATTATCTACTGTTTTATCTGTAGTGGGACAGGATATGTTAAGGGGAGGTAACTGCTTTCACATAAACCCCCTGTAGAATTCTCTACTTTTTTATCTGTAGTGGGACAGGATATGTTAAGGGGAGGTAACTGCTTTCACATAAACCCCCTGTAGAATTCTCTACTGTTTTATCTGTAGTGGGACAGGATGTGTTAAGGGGAGGTTACTGCTTTCACATAAATCCCCTGTAGAATTCTCCACTGTTTTTTTCTGCAGTTGGACAGGGAGTAGTAAGTGTTAAAATTACTCAGTTAGCGTAACATTGATAAATACTACACAAGTTCTGCCAAGGTTTGATAAATACTACACAATTTCTGCCAAGGTTTAATAAATACTACACAATTTCTGCCAAGGTTTGATAAATACTACACAATTTCTGCCAAGGTTTGGTAAATACTACACAATTTCTACCAAGGTTCAAATAAAACATCAAATCTTCCAAGGTTGAAATAATATTCAATGTCTAATGAGTTAAAACAATATGCAATGTCTAACAAGGTTAAAATGATAAGGATTGTCTAACAAGGTTAAAATAATAAGCGATATTCAACAAGTTTAAAATAATATGCAATGTCTAACAAGTTTAAAATAATATGAGATGTCTAATAAGGTTTAAATAATATGTAATGTCTAACAATGTTAAAATAAATATACAATGTCAAACAAGGTTGAAATAATATTCAAAATCTAACAAGGTTTACATTATATTGGATGTCTAGCAAGGTTAAAATAAATATACATCGTCTAACAAGGTTAAATAAAACCTGTATTTAACAAGGTAAAAATGATATGTGATGTCTAACAAGGTTAAAATAATATGGAATGTCTACCAAGGTCAAAACAATAAACAATGTCTACCAAGGTTAAAATGATATACAATGTCTAACAGGGTTAAACTAATACATAATGTCTACAAAGGTTAAAATGATATACAATGTCTAACAGGGTTAAACTAATATGCAATGGCTAACAAGGTTAAAATAATACACAATGTCTAACAAGGTTAAAATAATACATGATGTCTACAAAAGTTTAAATAATACACAATGTCTACAAAGGTTTAAATATTACACAATGTCTGCAAAGGTTTAAATATTACACAATGTCTACAAAGGTTTAAATATTACACAATGTCTACAAAGGTTTAAATATTACACAATGTCTACAAAGGTTTAAATATTACACAATTTCTACAAAGGTTTAAATATTACACATTGCTGCAAAGATAGAATAATATCTACAACAGATAGGTTAGTGCAGGATTCTCTGTAGTTTCTCATATTTATCATTTTCTTCAGTGAATACTCAAGATGGAAAAACTATATATGGTGATAATTTGTAAGTTTTTTTTACAGGCGATGTTCAGATTGTCAAGAATATTTTGAACCACAGTCTCTGTCCTGATGTCAATGCAAAAAGTGAATGGGGTAGGTTTATATACTGGTTTTGATTGAGATTAAGACCAGTTATATTTGCCACTATATAATTTTCATTTCATTGATGAGGCTAAGTACAGAGGTCGGTATGCTGCTTTGAAAGATATGTCAGTGTAGATCTTCATAAAATTTGAAGAGCAATATAAATAAAGCTTAAGAAAAAAATCTTATAAAATGTTTCTTATTACATTGTATTTGCTAGTTACTGAAAATGTCATCTTTTAAATCCTTTGGTTCTGCTCTCAATACACCTACCTACCCTAAATGGACCCTTGGAGTATATGGCGAAAACGAAGGCCTGTGATAAACTGTTGTGTCTTGTGCATGAGATCTTAACGGCAATGTTTTACTGTGATTGCTTATATATCGAGGTGAATGATACAGGTCATCTGGGCCTCTTGGGATGAGGTTAATTAAAGTAACATCCACGTGTCCTAGTGGTACGGTTCAGCGGTGCTGGTTAATTGGAAATATCTCAAAAATGTTAAATGAATGCGCTTTGACCAAACTATAAGCCAAACTAAAAAATGCACAGTTTCTAGACATAAATGTCATTGTACATGTATATCCTTCTTTATCCCTTCCACTGATTGACATAACATACCATGTTGGACCCAATAAACAATCATGTCCCTAAAAGAGCCAGGGGACCCCACCCCCCCTTCCACCCCCCCACCAAAACACTCCCATTTTTTTGGATGCCCCAACTTTATAAATATTACCATCAGACCAAAAATAAAGATAATGACTTTATTAACTGTAATATATCTGTATGAATAAATATTTGTATAAATTGTGGTTCATGGCTAAGTCAGCTTTGCGACATACTCCGATAAAGGTCCAACCCAATTTTCATTATTGTTTTATACGGTCTCTAAAATTTGTGGCTTATAATGCTATTGATTTATTCTTATAAAAAATAGATACGACAAGTGATAGTCAGCATTTCAGCTTTAGATATTCCTTATCTGACTACAGTTCAGTGTGTTTGTAGTCAGTGATAACAGACCAATAAGAAATGATTTGTTGTTTTAGGTACAACAGCTTTACACGACGCCTGTAAATATGGGTGTAAGGAGATTGTAATCTTGCTTCTTGAACGGAAAGCTGATGTGGAGATGAAAGACCGAGCTGGGTTAACTCCCCTTCATGTAAGGCAAACATATTATATTCAGATGTTATGTCCACAGCGGTTGTATGTCACCTGGACATTTTTAGCTTACCTGGTCCGAAAGACCAAGGTGAGCTTATGCCATACTGTGGCGTCCGTCTGTTGTCCCTCAACAATTTTTTAAACTACATGTATTTCTTCTCCATAACCTCTCATAGGAAATCAACCTACCTAGTAATTTGGCAGGAAGCATCCTTAGGTGCTCAGGATTCAAACTGGTACTAATGGTGGGACTGACCACCTAGGGGGCTGAGGGGCAGGGCCAAAAAGGGTTATTTAGCTAAGCGACTTCTTCTCCGTAACCACTGATTGGAAACAACCTTATTTGGCAGAAAGAATTCCCTAGGGTGCTCTGGATTCAAAATTGTGTAATGGTGGGACCCCAAATATACAATGTATACAATTGCTGGGCATGAAGAGAGAATCAGAATCAGGATTTTGAATTGATCCCAGCTTGGTTTGCCACGCCCTTGTTGACTTAAACCCTGTGTCACAACTGTGATGTGGTTGAGATCCCCACCCCAAAGCTACATATGCAGTTGCTGGGCATAAAGAGACAAACACAATCGTAATATTAGCATTGATGTCAGGGTCTGGCCACACCCCTAGGGACCTAATTTCTAAGTTGAACTTGAAAACAGTTGAGATACTCACCCATTTTCTAAACTTAAAAGTATACATAGAGGATCTTACACGAGTGGCAATAAGCGAGTTCAATAATTTAACATGTCACAAGCCTTTAGGTGAGTGACATATTGAATTATTTAACGAGATTAATAAGTTCTATATTACATTGACACAAGTGTAAGATTCTATTGATCACGTAATTTATATTTATGAGAAAATGCACTAAAACTCTAAAATTCATTCTTTATAAGAAAGGCAAATTTCTTCTTTGGCGGATCATTTTCACTACTAAAACAATCATATGATGTCACAAAGACGTCATTTGCTTATGACGTCACAATAGTGTTCTTACACGTGTGTAATACCATATTTATGACATGGCCGTATAACATGACTGAATGGGTTATGTGATAAAGATCTATATGCTTCAAGGATTGCTTTCATTCTATCCCAGTCCTTGGAATTCTTTTTACCTAGATACAAATGTATCCAGGTGAGCGATACAGGCCCTCTGGGCCTCTTGTTTATTGTTATGTCTACAGCGGGTGTGTATCACCTTTACATTTCTACCTTTACATTTTTGATGGTTTTGTCCACAGCGGGCTTGTGCCTCCAACAGATCCGAGATGATTCCAATTCTGGTAGAGAAAGGCGGAGCCAACATCCAGGCGTCGACACCTAAAACGTCCTGGGTACCCATGCATGACGCGGCGATGCGAGGACATGTCAACTGTATAAAGGTGAGACTGGACTCATAGTTATGATGGTGGTCAGCATGTCAATCAGTTGGTTTGAATTCAGTAAAGCATATTTACAAAGTCATTGCAGATCTTGTATTAGCTCTTATAGCGTGTTGAGACAACTGTGACATTAGTTCACTTAACTTTAACTTACTGTTTACTTCAGGGTAAAAATCTCGACCCTTCCGATAACTAATCAGTTGTTTTTGTTTCGATCAAGAAGATGTTATGAACTTTACAGAAGGGGCACATGACTATGTGATCTGAGCATTAACATGGCACCTGTGGTCCTGGGTTAACAAGAAACCTATTTGTATAAAGTATAACTTGTCAAAACCAACAGCCATCAAGACCAAAATATTTGGCCGGTTACACAGGTGTCCAGTTTTGTAGAGGTAGTAAATTAGTCAAGAGTGGTTACACAAGTGTCCAGTTTGTAGTGGTAGTATATCAGTCAAGAGTGGTTACACAGTTGTCCAGTTTTGTAGAGGTAGTAAATTAGTCAAGAGTGGTAACACAAGTGCCCAGTTTTGTAGTGGAAGTATATCAGTCAAGAGTGGTAACACAAGTGTCCAGTTTTGTAGAGGTAGTATATCGGTCAAGAGTGGTTACACAGGTGTCCAGTTTTGTAGAGGTAGTATATCGGTCAAGAGTGGTTACACATGTGTCCAGTTTTGTAGAGGTAGTATATCAGTCAAGAGTGGTTACACAGGTGTCCAGTTTTGTAGAGGTAGTATATCAGTCAAGAGTGGTTACACAAGTGTCCAGTTTTGTAGAGGTAGTATATCAGTCAAGAGTGGTTACACAAGTGTCCAGTTTTGTAGAGGTAGTATATCAGTCAAGAGTGGTTACACAGGTGTCCAGTTTTGTAGAGGTAGTATATCAGTCAAGAGTGCTAACACAGGTGTCCAGTTTTGTAGAGGTAGTATATCGGTCAAGAGTGGTTACACAGGTGTCCAGTTTTGTAGAGGTAGTATATCAGTTAAGAGTGGTTACACAAGTGTCCAGTTTTGTAGAAGTAGTATATCAGTCAAGAGTGGTTACACAGGTGTCCAGTTTTGTAGAGGTAGTATATCAGTCAAGAGTGGTTACACAAGTGTCCAGTTTTGTAGAGGTAGTAAATTAGTCAAGAGTGGTAACACAAGTGCCCAGGTTTGTAGTGGAAGTATATCGGTCAAGAGTGGTTACACAGGTGTCCAGTTTTGTAGAGGTAGTATATCAGTTAAGAGTGGTTACTCAGGTGTCCAATTTTGTAGAGTTAGTATATCAGTTAAGAGTGGTTACACATGTGTCCAGTTTTGTAGAGGTAGTATATCAGTCAAGAGTGGTTACACAGTTGTCCAGTTTTGTAGTGATAGGATATCGGTCAAGAGTGCTAACACAGGTGTCCAGTTTTGTAGAGGTAGTATATCTGTCAAGAGTGGTTACACAGGTGTCCAGTTTTGTAGAGGTAGTATATCAGTCAAGAGTGGTTACACATGTGTCCAGTTTTGTAGAAGTAGCATATCAGTCAAGAGTTGTTACACAGGTGTCCAGTTTTGTAAAGGTAGTATATCAGTCAAGAGTGCTAACACAGGTGTCCAGTTTTGTAGAGGTAGTATATCTGTCAAGAGTGCTAACACAGTTGTCCAGTTTTGTAGAGGTAGTATATCAGGTAAGAGTGGTTACACAAGTGTCCAGTTTTGTAGAGGTAGTATATCAGTCAAGAGTGGTTACACAGGTGTCCAGTTTTGTAAAGGTAGTATATCAGTCAAGAGTGCTAACACAAGTGTCCAGTTTTGTAGTGGTAGTATATCAGTCAAGAGTGCTAACACAGGTGTCCAGTTTTGTAGAGGTAGTATATCAGTCAAGAGTGCTAACACAGGTGTCCAGTTTTGTAGAGGTAGTATATCAGTCAAGAGTGCTAACACAGGTGTCCAGTTTTGTAGAGGTAGTATATCAGTCAAGAGTGGTTACACAAGTGTCCAGTTTTGTAGTGGTAGTATATCAGTCAAGAGTGGTTACACAGGTGTCCAGTTTTGTAGAGGTAGTATATCAGTCAAGAGTGCTAACACAGGTGTCCAGTTTTGTAGTGGTAGTATGTCAGTTAAGAGTGGTTACACAAGTGTCCAGTTTTGTAAAGGTAGTATATCAGTCAAGAGTGGTTACACAGGTGTCCAGTTTTGTAGAGGTAGTATATCAGTTAAGAGTGGTTACATAGGTGTCCAGTTTTGTAGTGGTAGGATATCAGTCAAGAGTGGTTACACAGTTGTCCAGTTTTGTAGAGGTAGTATATCAGTCAAGAGTGGTTACACAAGTGTCCAGTTTTGTAGTGGTAGTATATCAGTCAAGAGTGGTTACACAGGTGTCCAGTTTTGTAGAGGTAGTATATCAGTTAAGAGTGGTTACATAGGTGTCCAGTTTTGTAGAGGTAGTATATCAGTTAAGAGTGGTTACACATGTGTCCAGTTTTGTAGAGGTAGTATATCTGTCAAGAGTGCTAACATAGGTGTCCAGTTTTGTAGTGGTAGTATATCAGTTAAGAGTGGTTACACAGTTGTCCAGTTTTGTAGAGGTTGTATATCAGTTAAGAGTGGTTACACAGTTGTCCAGTTTTGTAGAGGTTGTATATCAGTCAAGAGTGGTCACACAGGTGTCCAGTTTTGTAGAGGTAGTATATCAGTTAAGAGTGGTTACACTAGTGTCCAGTTTTGTAGAGGTAGTATATCAGTCAAGAGTGGTTACACATGTGTCCAGTTTTGTAGAGGTAGTATATCAGTTAAGAGTGCTAACATAGGTGTCCAGTTTTGTAGAGGTAGTTTATCAGTTAAGAGTGGTTACACTAGTGTCCAGTTTTGTAGAGGTAGTATATCAGTCAAGAGTGGTTACACATGTGTCCAGTTTTGTAGAGGTAGTATATCAGTCAAGAGTGGTTACACAGGTGTCCAGTTTTGTAGAGGTAGTATATCAGTCAAGAGTGGTTACACAAGTGTCCAGTTTTGTAGAGGTAGTATATCAGTTAAGAGTGGTTACACAGTTGTCCAGTTTTGTAGAGGTAGTATATCAGTCAAGAGTGGTTACACTAGTGTCCAGTTTTGTAGTGGTAGTATATCAGTCAAGAGTGGTTACACTAGTGTCCAGTTTTGTAGAGGTAGTATATCAGTCAAGAGTGGTTACACAGGTGTCCAGTTTTGTAGAGGTAGTATATCAGTTAAGAGTGGTTACACTAGTGTCCAGTTTTGTAGAGGTAGTATATCAGTTAAGAGTGGTTACACAGGTGTCCAGTTTTGTAGAGGTAGGATATCAGTCAAGAGTGGTTACACTAGTGTCCAGTTTTGTAGTGGTAGTATATCAGTTAAGAGTGGTTACACAAGTGTCCAGTTTTGTAGTGGTGGTATATCTGTCAAGAGTGGTTACACAGGTGTCCAGTTTTGTAGAGGTAGTATATCGGTCAAGAGTGGTAACACAGGTGTCCAGTTTTGTAGTGGTAGTATATCAGTTAAGAGTGGTTACACAGGTGTCTAGTTTTGTAGAGGTAGTATATCAGTCAAGAGTGGTAACACAGGTGTCCAGTTTTGTAGAGGTAGTATATCTGTCAAGAGTGCTAACACAGGTGTCCAGTTTTGTAGAGGTAGTATATCAGTCAAGAGTGCTAACACAGGTGTCCAGTTTTGTAGTGGTAGTATATCGGTCAAGAGTGGTAACACAAGTGTCCAGTTTTGTAGTGGTAGTATATCAGTTAAGAGTGGTTACACAGGTGTCCAGTTTTGTAGAGGTAGTATATCAGTTAACAGTGGTTACACATGTGTCCAGTTTTGTAGTGGTAGTATATCAGTTAACAGTGGTTACACAGGTGTCCAGTTTTGTAGTGGTAGTATATCAGTTAACAGTGGTTACACAAGTGTCCAGTTTTGTAGAGGTATAGTATATCAGTTAACAGTGGTTACACATGTGTCCAGTTTTGTAGTGGTAGTATATCAGTTAAAAGTGGTTACACAAGTGTCCAGTTTTGTAGAGGTAGTATATCAGTTAAGAGTGGTTACACAGGTGTCCAGTTTTGTAGTGGTAGTATATCAGTTAACAGTGGTTACACAAGTGTCCAGTTTTGTAGAGGTATAGTATATCAGTTAAGAGTGGTAACACAGGTGTCCAGTTTTGTAGAGGTAGTATATCAGTTAAGAGTGGTTACACTAGTGTCCAGTTTTGTAGAGGTAGTATATCGGTCAAGAGTTGTTACACAAGTGTCCAGTTTTGTAGAAGTAGTATATCAGTCAATAGTGGTTACACAAGTGTCCAGTTTTGTAGTGGTAGTATATCAGTTAAGAGTAGTTACACAGGTGTCCAGTTTTGTAGAGGTAGTATATCAGTTAAGAGTGCTAACACAGGTGTCCAGTTTTGTAGAGGTAGTATATCAGTTAAGAGTGGTTACACAGGTGTCCAGTTTTGTAGAGGTAGTATATCAGTCAAGAGTTGTTACACAAGTGTCCAGTTTTGTAGAGGTAGTATATCAGTCAAGAGTGGTTACACAGGTGTCCAGTTTTGTAGAGGTAGTATATCAGTCAAGAGTGGTTACACATGTGTCCAGTTTTGTAGAGGTAGTATATCAGTCAAGAGTGGTTACACATGTGTCCAGTTTTGTAGAGGTAGTATATCAGTTAAGAGTGGTTACACAGGTGTCCAGTTTTGTAGAAGTAGTATATCAGTCAAGAGTGGTTACACAAGTGTCCAGTTTTGTAGAAGTAGTATATCAGTCAAGAGTGGTTACACAAGTGTTCAGTTTTGTAGAGGTAGTATATCAGTCAAGAGTGGTTACACAGGTGTCCAGTTTTGTAGAGGTAGTATATCGGTCAAGAGTGGTAACACAGTTGTCCAGTTTTGTAGAGGTAGTATATCAGTCAAGAGTGGTTACACAGGTGTCCAGTTTTGTAGAGGTAGTATATCAGTCAAGAGTGGTTACACATGTGTCCAGTTTTGTAGAGGTAGTATATCAATCAAGAGTGGTTACACATGTGTCCAGTTGTGTAGAGGTAGTATATCAGTCAAGAGTGGTTACACATGTGTCCAGTTTTGTAGTGGTAGTATATCAGTCAAGAGTGCTAACACTGGTGTCCAGTTTTGTAGAGGTAGTATATCAGTTAAGAGTGTTTACACAGGTGTCCAGTTTTGTAGAGGTAGTATATCAGTTAAGAGTGCTAACACAGGTGTCCAGTTTTGTAGAGGTAGTATATCAGTCAAGAGTGGTTACACTAGTGTCCAGTTTTGTAGAGGTAGTATATCAGTTAAGAGTGGTTACACAGGTGTCCAGTTTTGTAGAGGTAGTATATCAGTCAAGAGGGGAAATACCTGGTGCAAACATTAAGCCAGGAATAAACAGTATAACAGATTAGACAGGAGTCAGTTTTGACAGTAAGTTATTCTATATATATCTTGGTAGATATATAAGTGTGGATCCGGAAGATTCAGGTTGTTTAGAGTAGTAAAGAGAAACCTGTATACTGTGTGTTGTCTGGTGTTACAGATGACCTGTATACTGTTTGTTGTCAGGTGTTACAGATGACCTGTATACTGTGTGTTGTCAGGCATTACAGATGACCTGTATACTGTGTGTTGTCAGGCATTACAGATGACCTAGATACTGTGTGATGTCAGGCGTTACGGATAACCTGTATACTGTTTGTTGTCAGGTGTTACAGATGACCTATATAATGTTTGTTGTCAGGTGTTACAGATGACCTATATACTGTGTGTTGTCAGGCATTACAGATGACCTAGATACTGTGTGTTGTCAGGCGTTACAGATGACCTATATGCTGTTTGTTGTCAGGCGTTACAGATGACCTATATAATGTGTGTTGTCAGGCGTTACAGATGACCTGTATATTGTGTGTTGTCAGGCGTTACAGATGACCTGTATACTGTTTGTTGTCAGGCGTTACAGATGACCTATATACTGTTTGTTGTCAGACGTTACAGATGACCTGTATACTGTGTGTTGTCAGGTATTACAGATGACCTGGATACTGTGTGATGTCAGGCGTTACAGATGACCTGTATACTGTGTGTTGTCAGGTATTACAGATGACCTGTATACTGTGTGTTGTCAGGCGTTACAGATGACCTGTGTACTGTTTGTTGTCAGGTGTTACAGATGACCTGTATATTGTGTGTTGTCAGGCGTTACAGATGACCTGTTTACTGTTTGTTGTCAGGCGTTACAGATGACCTGTATACTGTTTGTTGTCAGGCGTTACAGATGACCTGTATACTGTGTGTTGTCAGGCGTTACAGATAACCTGTATACTGTGTGTTGTCAGGTGTTACAGATGACCTGTATACTGTTTGTTGTCAGGTGTTACAGATGACCTGTATACTGTGTGTTGTCAGGCGTTACAGATGACCTAGATACTGTGTGTTGTCAGGCGTTACAGATGACCTGTATACTGTGTGTTGTCAGGCGTTAAAGATGACCTGTATACTGTTTGTTGTCAGGTGTTACAGATGACCTGTATACTGTGTGTTGTCAGGCGTTACAGATGACCTGTATACTGTTTGTTGTCAGGCGTTACAGATGACCTGTATACTGTGTGTTGTCAGGCGTTACAGATGACCTGAATACTGTGTGTTGTCAGGCGTAACAGATGACCTGTATACTGTGTGTTGTCAGGCGTTACAGATGACCTGTATACTGTGTGTTGTCAGGTGTTACAGATGACCTGTATAATGTGTGTTGTCAGGTGTTACAGATGACCTAGATACTGTGTGTTGTCAGGCGTTACAGATGACCTGTATACTGTGTGTTGTCAGGTGTTACAGATGACCTGTATACTGTGTGTTGTCAGGCGTTACAGATGACCTGTATACTGTGTGTTGTCAGGCGTTACAGATGACCTATATACTGTTTGTTGTCAGGCGTTACAGATGACCTGTATACTGTTTGTTGTCAGGCGTTACAGATGACCTGTATACTGTGTGTTGTCAGGCGTTACAGATGACCTGTATACTGTTTGTTGTCAGGTGTTACAGATGACCTGTATACTGTTTGTTGTCAGGCGTTACAGATGACCTGTATACTGTGTGTTGTCAGGCGTTACAGATGACCTGAATACTGTGTGTTGTCAGGCGTAACAGATGACCTATATACTGTGTGTTGTCAGGCGTTACAGATGACCTGTATACTGTGTGTTGTCAGGTGTTACAGATGACCTGTATAATGTGTGTTGTCAGGTGTTACAGATGACCTAGATACTGTGTGTTGTCAGGCGTTACAGATGACCTGTATACTGTGTGTTGTCAGGTGTTACAGATGACCTGTATACTGTGTGTTGTCAGGCGTTACAGATGACCTGTATACTGTGTGTTGTCAGGCGTTACAGATGACCTATATACTGTTTGTTGTCAGGCGTTACAGATGACCTGTATACTGTGTGTTGTCAGGCGTTACAGATGACCTATATACTGTGTGTTGTCAGGCGTTACAGATGACCTGTATACTGTGTGTTGTCAGGCGTTACAGATGACCTATATACTGTGTGTTGTCAGGCGTTACAGATGACCTAGATACTGTGTGTTGTCAGGCGTTACAGATGATCTTGACACTGTGTGTTGTCAGGCGTTACAGATGACCTGTATACTGTGTGTTGTCAGGCGTTACAGATGACCTGTATACTGTGTGTTGTCAGGCGTTACAGATGACCTGAATACTGTGTGTTGTCAGGCGTAACAGATGACCTGTATACTGTGTGATGTCAGGCGTTACAGATGACCTGTATACTGTGTGTTGTCAGGTGTTACAGATGACCTGTATAATGTGTGTTGTCAGGTGTTACAGATGACCTAGATACTGTGTGTTGTCAGGCGTTACAGATGACCTGTATACTGTGTGTTTTCAGGTGTTACAGATGACCTGTATACTGTGTGTTGTCAGGCGTTACAGATGACCTGTATACTGTGTGTTGTCAGGCGTTACAGATGACCTATATACTGTTTGTTGTCAGGCGTTACAGATGACCTGTATACTGTGTGTTGTCAGGCGTTACAGATGACCTATATACTGTGTGTTGTCAGGCGTTACAGATGACCTGTATACTGTGTGTTGTCAGGCGTTACAGATGACCTATATACTGTGTGTTGTCAGGCGTTACAGATAACCTAGATACTGTGTGTTGTCAGGCGTTACAGATGACCTTGACACTGTGTGTTGTCAGGCGTTACAGATGACCTGTATACTGTGTGTTGTCAGGCGTTACAGATGACCTGTATACTGTGTGTTGTCAGGCGTTACAGATGACCTATATACTGTGTGTTGTCAGGCGTTACAGATGACCTGTATACTGTGTGTTGTCAGGCGTTACAGATGACCTATATACTGTGTGTTGTCAGGCGTTACAGATGACCTATATACTGTGTGTTGTCAGGCATTACAGATGACCTTGATACTGTGTGTTGTCAGGTGTTACAGATGACCTGTATACTGTGTGTTGTCAGGTGTTACACATGACCTGTATACTGTGTGTTGTCAGGCGTTACAGATGACCTGTATACTGTGTGTTGTCAGGTGTTACACATGATCTGTATACTGTGTGTTGTCAGGTGTTACAGATGACCTATATACTGTGTGTTGTCAGGTGTTACAGATGACCTGTATACTGTGTGTTGTCAGGCGTTACAGATGACCTAGATACTGTTTGTTGTCAGGCGTTACAGATGACCTATATACTGTGTGTTGTCAGGCGTTACAGATGACCTATATACTGTTTGTTGTCAGGCGTTACAGATGACCTGTATACTGTTTGTTGTCAGGCGTTACAGATGACCTGTATACTGTGTGTTGTCAGGCGTTACAGATGACCTATATACTGTGTGTTGTCATGCATTACAGATGACCTTGATACTGTGTGTTGTCAGGTGTTACAGATGACCTGTATACTGTGTGTTGTCAGGTGTTACACATGACCTGTATACTGTGTGTTGTCAGGCGTTACAGATGACCTGTATACTGTGTGTTGTCAGGCGTTACACATGATCTGTATACTGTGTGTTGTCAGGTGTTACAGATGACCTATATACTGTGTGTTGTCAGGTGTTACAGATGACCTGTATACTGTGTGTTGTCAGGCGTTACAGATGACCTAGATACTGTGTGTTGTCAGGCGTTACAGATGACCTATATACTGTGTGTTGTCAGGCGTTACAGATGACCTATATACTGTTTGTTGTCAGGCGTTACAGATGACCTGTATACTGTGTGTTGTCAGGCGTTACAGATGACCTATATACTGTGTGTTGTCAGGCGTTACAGATGACCTATATACTGTGTGTTGTCAGGCGTTACAGATGACCTGTATACTGTGTGTTGTCAGGCGTTACAGATGACCTATATACTGTGTGTTGTCAGGCGTTACAGATGACCTATATACTGTGTGTTGTCAGGCGTTACAGATGACCTGTATACTGTGTGTTGTCAGGCGTTACAGATGACCTGTATACTGTGTGTTGTCAGGCATTACAGATGACCTATATACTGTGTGTTGTCAGGCGTTACAGATGACCTATATACTGTGTGTTGTCAGGCGTTACAGATGACCTGTATACTGTGTGTTGTCAGGCGTTACAGATGACCTATATACTGTGTGTTGTCAGGCGTTACAAATGACCTATATACTGTGTGTTGTCAGGCATTACAGATGACCTTGATACTGTGTGTTGTCAGGTGTTACAGATGACCTGTATACTGTGTGTTGTCAGGTGTTACACATGACCTATATACTGTGTGTTGTAAGGCGTTACAGATGACCTGTATACTGTGTGTTGTCAGGTGTTACACATGACCTGTATACTGTGTGTTGTCAGGTGTTACACATGACCTGTATACTGTGTGTTGTCAGGTGTTACAGATGACCTGTATACTGTGTGTTGTCAGGCGTTACAGATGACCTATATACTGTTTGTTTTCAGTCTTTACAGATGACCTATATAATGTTTGTTGTCAGGCGTTACAGATGACCTGTATACTGTGTGTTGTCAGGCGTTACAGATGACCTGTATACTGTGTGTTGTCAGGCGTTACAGATGACCTGTATACTGTGTGTTGTCAGGCGTTACAGATGACCTGTATACAGTGTGTTGTAAGGCGTAACAGATGACCTGTATACTGTGTGTTGTCAGGCGTTACAGATGACCTAGATACTGTTTGTTGTCAGGCGTTACAGATGACCTAGATACTGTGTGTTGTCAGGCGTTACAGATGACCTATATACTGTGTGTTGTCAGGCGTTACAGATGACCTATATACTGTGTGTTGTCAGGCGTTATAGATTACCTGTATACTGTTTGTTGTCAGGCGTTACAGATGACCTAGATACTGTGTGTTGTCAGGTGTGACAAATGACCTGTATACTGTTTGTTTTCAGGCGTTACAGATGACCTAGATACTGTGTGTTGTCAGGCGTTACAGATGACCTATATACTGTTTGTTGTCAGGCGTTACAGATGACCTAGATACTGTGTGTTGTCAGGCGGTACAGATGACCTATATGCTGTTTGTTGTCAGGCGTTACAGATGACCTATAATGTTTGTTGTCAGGCGTTACAGATGACCTGTATACTGTGTGTTGTCAGGCGTTACAGATGACCTATATATTGTTTGTTGTCAGGCTTTACAGATGACCTATATAATGTTTGTTGTCAGACTTTACAGATGACATGTATACTGTGTGTTGTCAGGCGTTACAGATGACATGTATACTGTGTGTTGTCAGGCGTTACAGATGACCTATATACTGTGTGTTGTCAGGCGTTACAGATGACCTATATACTGTTTGTTGTCAGGCGTTACAGATGACCTAGATACTGTGTGTTGTCAGGCGTTACAGATGACCTATATGCTGTTTGTTGTCAGGCGTTACAGATGACCTATATAATGTTTGTTGTCAGGCGTTACAGATGACCTATATACTGTTTGTTGTCAGGCGTTACAGATGACCTATATAATGTTTGTTGTCAGGCGTTACAGATGACCTAGATACTGTGTGTTGTCAGGCGTTACAGATGACCTGTATACTGTGTGTTGTCAGGCGTTACAGATGACCTGTATACTGTGTGTTGTCAGGCGTTACAGATGACCTATATACTGTTTGTTGTCAGGCGTTACAGATGACCTAGATACTGTGTGTTGTCAGGCGTTACAGATGACCTATATAATGTTTGTTGTCAGGCGTTACAGATGACCTATATAATGTTTGTTGTCAGGCGTTACAGATGACCTATATACTGTTTGTTGTCAGGCGTTACAGATGACCTGAATAGTATGTGTTGTCAGGCGTTACAGATGACCTATATACTGTTTGTTGTCAGGCGTTACAGATGACCTAGATACTGTGTGTTGTCAGGCGTTACAGATGAACTGTATACTGTGTGTTGTCAGCCGTTACAGATGACCTAGATACTGTGTGTTGTCAGGCGTTACAGATGACCTATATACTGTGTGTTGTCAGGCGTTACAGATGCTGCATGCCCCTCTAATGCCACGTGCCGAGGATCAGCAGACACCACTGGACCTGGCTATCAAGTACAACCGGGAGGACTGTATCAAACTTCTCAGTAAGTCACACAGTGTCTACTGGTGTCCATGTTCACAGTGCGCGTAAATAATTTTGGTGGGCATCATACAGAACAAATATCTTTAAGGTTTAAACAAAGGCATTTTTATTTAATGTGCCTCCTCTTTATTCATTTTCTTAATTAATTTGTTTTGAACATATCTTATTCAACAAGAGTAACCAAATTTGGTGTACATGAACATCTTGGGATGGCGAAGTACAGCGTGCAAACATAAGATCAGAATGACCTCTGACTTGACCTTTGACCTTTGCTTTGAAAGTTTTTGTCTATACATATTCTCCATGCTATTTCTCCTGGAGTACCCAGATTTGGTGTACAAGGACCGCAGTGGGACAATACAGTGTCCTTGTATATTTGTTCTGATCCTGTTACAGAAGGTCTTTACTAAGGATTCAAACTCATCCTTAATATCCTTATAAACAGTATATATTTGTACTGGACCTGCTACAGTAGGTCTTAACTAAGGATTCAAACTCATCCTTAATATCCTTATAAACAGTATATATTTGTTCTGATCCTGCTACAGAAGGTCTTAACTAAGGATTCAAACTCATCCTTAATATCCTTATAAACAGTATATATTTGTACTGGTCCTGCTACAGTAGGTCTTAACTAAGGATTCAAACTCATCCTTAATATCCTTATAAACAGTATATATTTGTACTGATCCTGTTACAGTAGGTCTTAACTAAGGATTCAAACTCATCCTTAATATCCTTATAAACAGTATATATTTGTACTGATCCTGCTACAATAGGTCTTAACTAAGGATTCAAACTCATCCTTAATATCCTTATAAACAGTATATATTTGTACTGATCCTGTTACAGTAGGATTTACACCAAGGATTCAAACACATCCTTAATATCCTTGCATATATTTTATATTTACATTTGCGCTGCAACCGACTATATGAAGATTACCAGCAAAAATGTCTTTCATAAAAGTATGAAAGCAATGGTTCTCCAGACGTAACACATGGTTTAATTATGACGTCATAGATCAAGCTTGTTCATTGAGGGTCTTGTCACCCCGCTTCGAATAACATGGAGAATGCCCTTGTGTCAAACACTCAAATGACTAATTAGTATTATTGGCGCCAATTTTATAAAAGCCGGGCTGTTCCGCCAGTATCGTTAAAATGACGACACATATACAAACTCTGGTAATAAACTATTAATTGGAAAAAATATAAACGAAGTTAAGCAATTTTTCTATAGTAAATTATTTAACATGAAGCCTAGCGGGCTTCATTCAATATGGATGTAACGGCTGACCTTTCATAGCACTATGAAAGTTAACAAAATGACTTTCGATCCCTATGTAATGAGTGACATTTGTTCTTCAATACAGCTGCAGAAGACACACGTCCCATATTCACAAAACAGGAGGACTGGCTACACCCAGACCTGGACAGACAGGTACAATGTGTGAATTATTGTCTTCAAAGAAATATTTCGTTTGACTCCATGCCGAAAATTGTCTCTTTAAAGTGTCTAAATGAAGAGAGACAAAGATGAAGAAATTGTAGTAACTAGTAAACCCTAAATCTAATGCTATATTATAATTATTAAAGAAAGGTATGGTGGGGCTGCAACGATTAATATGAAGATACATTATGTATGACAATTCTGTGGTTGTGATACAATAAGTATCACAGTACATATAAAAACAGCAGAAGCAGAGAAAAGGTTATTACAACTGGAAATAGACTTGGTACAAAAAAGTCATGACTAAAAATCCACATGTTTCATGTCTGTTGACGTTCATGCTGACCTTGTGAATTAATTCAGGAAAGACAAACTTTGGAAAATATCATAGGTGTAGAGTGACCTCCCTTATTCTGATCATTTTTTTTTAAAAATGGAATCGGTTTAATTTTATCAATATTTACATATTTATACCTGGTATTCAGTTTTTGGAGAAAATTTGGATTTTCTTTTTTTCAAGCAATCATGTCAACTACTTGATTCTTACCACAAAGCAGACGGCTTGTTTCTGGTCCGGAAAAGTCGCAGAAATGTGAACTTCCATGTAATAACATTCTGCTTTAAGAAAAATTACTACAACTTTGAAGTCAAGGTCAAGGTAAGTGAGTGAGGTGTTCAGTATGAACTATCAACCCTCCGTAAACCAAACTTGGAAGATTTGAAACTTCTTCATGTGTCAGACTTATTGCAAAGTCCAGAATTTCCCCCTTATATTACACTATAAACATTGTTAAGAATCAAACTTATATGAGTCAAATATCTTTCTGTTCCAAAGTATAAGGCATGTTTGTTATATTTCTGTTTCGTATACATGATCTTACTGCTATTTGTTCAGGAGTCGAAGTCCAGATGGTGAGAGTTTCTACCGATGGTCCCCTTAATTTCTAAACAGTAATTTGATAGTTGAATATTTTCAATAAAAACAGTTAAAACAGTCAATATTAGTTTTATTATGATAGTTTGTTCAAGGTACATGTTATGTCTGTCTTGTTCAAGGTACATGTAAAGTCTGTCTTGAAAAAAAAATCTTGTAAATTCCATGTTTTGCTCATCTATTGTCCTGGAACAAAAACTCAAAACCAACAACATAATTTCATACCTAGAATTTTCTTTTCTAAACTGAAGAAGTTTAAATCTTTCAAAATGGCCTTTAAAAAGTCTGACTTTTCATTGAGAGGGAATATGTTTAAGCATCATGTGCCCTTTATCTGTCACCCGAATTGTATTCATATTGACTGTATACTACATCTGGTAACAGTTTAATGCTTATATTTTCATTAAGGATAATTTTTACCAAAACTCTCAAATTCATTCTCTATAAGAAAGGCAAATTTCGACTTGCAGGGTAAGATTTTTACTACCGAGACAATCATATGACAACATTTGTTTATGACGTCACAATAGTGTTATTACACGTGTGTAATACCATATTTAATACATTGCCATATGACATGACTAAACAGGTCAGTTATGTGATAAATAAGGAGATGAACACTACTTTCAGGATTACAGGAACAAACTGGTCCACTACATAGACAATGGTCCCTTGTTTCCCTCTCTGGAGCGCTTGATTGATCATTACATGCGGCAAGCTGATGGACTTACAACCAAACTAACAGCATCCATCCGTCCAGGTATAATGTTTACTCCATCCGTCCAGGTATAATGTGTACTCCATCTGTCAAGGTATACTGTTTACTCCATCTGTCGAGGTATAATATTTACTCCATCCATCCAGGTATAATGTTTACTCCATCCATCCAGGTATAATGTTTACTCCATCCGTCCAGGTATAATGTTTACTCCATCCGTCCAGGTATAATGTTTACTCCATCTGTCCAGGTATAATGTTTACTCCATCTGTCCCAAGTATAATGTTTACTCCATCTGTCCAGGTATAATGTTTACTCCATCCATCCAGGTATAATGTTTACTCCATCCGTCCAGGAATAATGTTTACTCCATCCATCCAGGTATAATGTTTACTCCATCTGTCCCAAGTATAATGTTTACTCCATCTGTCCAAGTATAATGTTTACTCCATCTGTCCAGGTATAATGTTTACTCCATTCGTCCAGGTATACTGTTTACTCCATTCGTCCAGGTATAATGTTTACTCCATCTGTCCAGGTATAATGTTTACTCCATCCGTCCAGGTATACTGTTTACTCCATCTGTCCAGATATACTGTTTACTCCATCTGTCCAGGTATAATGTTTACTCCATCTGTCCAGGTATACTGTTTACTCCATTCGTCCAGGTATAATGTTTACTCCATCCATCCAGGTCTGATGTTAACTCCATCCGTCCAGGTATAATGTTTACTCCATCCGTCCAGGTATACTGTTTACTCCATCTGTCCAGGTATAATGTTTACTCCATCTGTCCAGGTATACTGTTTACTCCATTCGTCCAGGTATAATGTTTACTCCATCTGTCCAGGTATAATGTTTACTCCATCCATCCAGGTATAATATTTACTCCATCTGTCCAGGTATACTGTTTACTCCATCCATCCAGGTATAATGTTTACTCCATCCGTCCAGGTATAATGTTTACTCCATCCATCCAGGTCTGATGTTTACTCCATCCGTCCAGGCATAATGTTTACTCCATTCATCCAGGTATAATGTTTACTCCATCTGTCCAGGTATAATGTTTACTCCATCCGTCCAGGTATACTGTTTACTCCATCTGTCCAGGTATAATGTTTACTCCATCCATCCAGGTATAATGTTTACTCCATCCGTCCAGCCATAATGTTTACTCCACCGTCCAGGTATAATGTTTACTCCATCCGTCCAGGTATAATGTTTACTCCATCCGTCCAGGTATAATGTTTACTCCATCCGTCCAGGTATAATGTTTACTCCATCCAATCAGGTATAATGTTTACTCCATTCATCCAGGTATAATGTTTACTCCATCTGTCCAGGTATAATGTTTACTCCATCCATCCAGGTATAATGTTTACTCCATTCATCCAGGTATAATGTTTACTCCATCTGTCCAGGTATAATGTTTACTCCATCCATCCAGGTATAATGTTTACTCAATCGTTCCAGGTATAATGTTTACTCCATTCATCCAGGTATAATGTTTACTCCATCTGTCCAGGTATAATGTTTACTCCATCCGTCCAGGTATAATGTTTACTCCATCTGTCCAGGTATAATGTTTACTCCATCCATCCAGGTATAATGTTTACTCCATCCGTCCAGCCATAATGTTTACTCCACCGTCCAGGTATAATGTTTACTCCATCCGTCCAGGTATAATGTTTACTCCATCCGTCCAGGTATAATGTTTACTCCATCCGTCCAGGTATAATGTTTACTCCATCCAATCAGGTATAATGTTTACTCCATTCATCCAGGTATAACGTTTACTCCATCTGTCCAGGTATAATGTTTACTCCATCCATCCAGGTATAATGTTTACTCCATTCATCCAGGTATAATGTTTACTCCATCTGTCCAGGTATAATGTTTACTCCATCCATCCAGGTATAATGTTTACTCAATCGTTCCAGGTATAATGTTTATCCCAACAGATGAAGGAATTTAAAGATTTTTCTGTATTTCTAGCCCCACTCCATTGGCCCAGCTAGGAGATTGAAACACACCATTTATACAAAATTGGTTACCCTTCCCCAAAGAATGCTTCTTAACAAATTCTGTCAAAAAAACTTTATCAAAACGAAGGAAACAGAAGCAGAAAGATTTTAAAGTGATTCCACTCTTTCCCCTATTGGTCCCCAACCCTCTGCCTCGAACGAGGTAGGTCAGACCCTCTGTTTATACAAAAATAAGTCCTGTAACAAGTTTTGTAAGAATATCATCGTCCCACCAAAATTTGAAGGATTTTAAAGTGATTTCTCTATTTGGCCTATTGGGCCTTTCCCCTTTGCCCCTAAGTGGGGTTCAGGCTCACTGTTAATACATGTACATTATTTTGTCCCTTTAACCAAAAGATGCTTCAGACTAAATTTTGACAAAATCCAAAATCAGCTTAATCGCTTATGACGAGTAGGAATTTTAAAGAAAATATTGACGGATGACAGACGCTGCACTATTCAGATTAAGCTAATGATCACTTGCCCTTGAGGCAGGTGATCTAAAAATCCTAGACTTTTTAAAAAATAAATCTCAATAAAGGTTCAATATATTTTGTTTAACAGACAATCTCATTGAAGGTCTGATATACTTTGTTTCAGGTCAGGAAGAGCTGGTTTATGTTCGTAATGAAAACAAGTCTGTGGAGCGGTCCGTCCCAGGTGTGTTAGATGTAATCCTTACAATATCAAGTTTGAGTGAGATGAAGTTATTACATTTACTTATTAAGTTTGATCTAATGACCTGATGCTTAGAAGTTTTTATGTCCTCAAACAAATGGGAGGGGAGGGGGGTGCTGGGGGAGGGGGTGCATATATAGTGTTACTGACGTATGTCGTGTCCACTCACATACTGATTCATCACATAAAACAACTTCATTCTTTGTCATTTGTTTGCAAAATTTTAAACAAGGGTCAAGTATGAGCATATACTTCAGAAGTCATTGCATTTCAGGATTCAAAGGAAAATAAATCTAAAGTGGCATTTATGTCTCAAAAACATCGTCTAGTCAACTTCCTGTTCTTCTAGAAACCTTGGAACTTTGATCAAGCTCCTTTGTTTTGTTTTCTATACAAACCTGTTTTGAGCTCGTCCATATCCTATCATGTTGTATAGTCCCCATGCCAAGACCGACTCTACCTCCGAGGGATGAACATGAGGTCCCCGAGGACACCTACGCAGAACCTACGACAATTAGTGAACCACCACAACTCCCTCCTAGTCGCGTAGTAAGTATCAGTGAACCGCCACAACTCCCTCCTAGTCGCGTAGTAAGTATCAGTGAACCGCCACAACTCCCACCTAGTCGCGTAGTAAGTATCAGTGAACCACCACAACTCCCTCCTAGTCGCGTAGTAAGTATCAGTGAACTGCCAAAACTGTCACCTAGTCATGTAGTAAGTATTAGTGAACCGCCACAACTCCCACCTGGTCGCGTAGTAAGTATCAGTGAACTGCCAAAACTGTCACCTAGTCATGTAGTAAGTATCAGTGAACCACCACAACTCCCACCTAGTCGCATAGTAAGTATCAGTGAACTGCCAAAACTGTCACCTAGTCATGTAGTAAGTATTAGTGAACCGCCACAACTCCCACCTGGTCGCGTAGTAAGTATCAGTGAACCGAAAAAACTACCACCAAGTCATGTAGTAAGTATCAGTGAACCGAAAAAACTACCACCAAGTCATGTAGTAAGTATCAGTGAACCGAAAAAACTACCACCAAGTCATGTAGTAAGTATCAGTGAACCGAAAAAACTACCACCAAGTCATGTAGTAAGTATCAGTGAACCGCCAAAACTCCCACCTAGTCGCATAGTAAGTATCAGTGAACCGAAAAAACTACCACCAAGTCATGTAGTAAGTATCAGTGAACCGCCACAACTCCCACCTGGTCGCGTAGTAAGTATCAGTGAACCGAAAAAACTACCACCAAGTCATGTAGTAAGTATCAGTGAACCGAAAAAACTACCACCAAGTCATGTAGTAAGTATCAGTGAACCGAAAAAACTACCACCAAGTCATGTAGTAAGTATCAGTGAACCACCACAACTCCCACCTAGTCGCATAGTAAGTATCAGTGAACTGCCAAAACTGTCACCTAGTCATGTAGTAAGTATTAGTGAACCGCCACAACTCCCACCTGGTCGCGTAGTAAGTATCAGTGAACCGAAAAAACTACCACCAAGTCATGTAGTAAGTATCAGTGAACCGAAAAAACTACCACCAAGTCATGTAGTAAGTATCAGTGAACCGCCAAAACTGTCACCAAGTCATGTAGTAAGTATCAGTGAACCGCCAAAACTGTCACCAAGTCATGTAGTAAGTATCAGTGAACCGCCACAACTGTCACCAAGTCATGTAGTAAGTATCAGTGAACCGAAAAAACTACCACCAAGTCATGTAGTAAGTATCAGTGAACCGAAAAAACTACCACCAAGTCATGTAGTAAGTATCAGTGAACCGAAAAAACTACCACCAAGTCATGTAGTAAGTATCAGTGAACCGCCAAAATTGTCACCAAGTCATGTAGTAAATATCAGTGAACCACCAAAACTGTCACCAAGTCATGTAGTAAGTATCAGTGAACCGAAAAAACTACCACCAAGTCATGTAGTAAGTATCAGTGAACCGAAAAAACTACCACCAAGTCATGTAGTAAGTATCAGTGAACCGAAAAAACTACCACCAAGTCATGTAGTAAGTATCAGTGAACCGAAAAAACTACCACCAAGTCATGTAGTTAGTATCAGTGAACCGAAAAAACTACCACCAAGTCATGTAGTAAGTATCAGTGAACCGCCAAAACTGTCACCAAGTCATGTAGTAAGTATCAGTGAACCGAAAAAACTACCACCAAGTCATGTAGTAAGTATCAGTGAACCAAAAAAACTACCACCAAGTCATGTAGTAAGTATCAGTGAACCGCCACAACTGGCAGAATTTGAGAAGTTGAGATCCACCATCATCTCGATAGGGGATAATTTATCCCCTATTGGGCCAGTTACAATGTATAGTGAAGTTGAGATGCATGGTGGATCTCAACTTCTCAAATAATTGCACGATAGGGGAATTATTCCCTATTGAGAAAATAGGGGACACAACTCTTGTCATTAATTCAATATTGAGTTGCCATGTATCTTACCTTCACGATACATTGTTAATGACCCGATAGGGGATTAATCCCCTATCAAACCATTTTGTTGATCTCAATTTCTCAAATATTTGCATGATATGGGATTTATCCCCTATCGAGCTGATAGTGGACACATGACATATTGAGTTGCCATGAAAAAAAACACAATAAGTGGTGTAATGGGAAAAAGCCCCTATCGAGATGATAGGGGACACAATTCATCAGGGGATATATATCTACGTTTTGCAACAGAAACACAATTTTTTCAAAAATACACGAAATGTCATCTTAATGGCTTAAAAGGGACAGCTGGAATCTGGTTCAATATACAATTATAGTCTTTTGATAAGGTCGATACATGGTTTTATTAACCTGCAAAAAATATAGACTGAAGACGATGTTTTAGCCAATCAGAGAGTGTAAAAAATATTAATTTTTATTAATAGTAGGTGAATCCTGAACTCTACTCTGGTTGTGATAAAAACTTCAAACACAAGTTTGTTGATCCTCAGATGTATAGAGGATATTTGATATTGTCTCTTTGTAAACATCAGATATATTTCACAGTGTGTTGAAATATAAGTAAGGTTAGTGTTAACCTCTGAAACCTCCAATGAAGGAGATCTCCCTCATTTTACATTTCTAATGAGTGAGAAAGTGTGCGAAATGCGACTGAAACTGCATTACTCAATTTATCTTTCTCCTTTAATGTATCAAAATTACTTAATAAAGTGATCAGTTGATCCAGACATACGCCCTGCAGTAACTAGGATACCATTTGACCACAGGATGTAGATTTTGAGTTAGTTTGGACTTAAATGTGAGAGATTTTGAGGGAGGTTAATAAATTATGATAACAATGCTTCTCTTTTGTCTACACCTGTAGCCTCCATCAGCAACCTCCAAAACTGCTCTTAGTCAAATAAAACAGACGAGTACTGAGGAGTTCAGGAAGGTGATTGACCCTAAGGACATTGTCCTTGGTAAGTTGTTTGTCTCTAAGGATATTGTCCTTTGTAAGTTGTTTGTCTGTAAGGATATTGTCCTTGGTAAGTTGTTTGTCTCTAAGGATATTGTCCTTGGTAAGTTGTTTGTTTGTAAGTATATTGTCCTTGGTAAGTTGTTTGTCTGTAAGTATATTGTCCTTGGTAAGTTGTTTGTCTCTAATGATATTGTCCTTTGGAAGTTGTTTGTCTGTAAGGATATTGTCCTTGGTAAGTTGTTTGTCTGTAAGGATATTGTCCTTGGTAAGTTGTTTGTCTGTAAGGATATTGTCCTTGGTAAGTTGTTTGTCTGTAAGGATATTGTCCTTGGTAAGTTGTTTGTCTGTAAGGATATCGTCCTTGGTAAGTTGTTTGCCTCTAAGGATATCGTCCTTGGTAAGTTGTTTGTCTCTAAGGATATCGTCCTTGGTAAGTTGTTTGTCTCTAAGGTTATCGTCCTTGGTAAGTTGTTTGTCTCTAAGGATATCGTCCTTGGTAAGTTGTTTGTCTGTAAGGATATTGTCCTTGGTAAGTTGTTTGTCTGTAAGTATATTGTCCTTGGTAAGTTGTTTGTCTCTAAGGATATCGTCCTTGGTAAGTTGTTTGTCTGTAAGGATATTGTCCTTGGTAAGTTGTTTGTCTGTAAGTATATTGTCCTTGGTAAGTTGTTTGTCTCTAAGGATATCGTCCTTGGTAAGTTGTTTGTCTCTAAGGTTATTGTCCTTGGTAAGTTGTTTGTCTGTAAGGATATTGTCCTTGGTAAGTTGTTTGTCTGTAAGGATATTGTCCTTGGTAAGTTGTTTGTCTCTAAGGATATTGTCCTTGGTAAGTTGTTTGTCTGTAAGGATATCGTCCTTGGTAAGTTGTTTGTCTCTAAGGATATTGTCCTTGGTAAGTTGTTTGTCTGTAAGGATATTGTCCTTGGTAAGTTGTTTGTCTCTAAGGATATCGTCCTTGGTAAGTTGTTTGTCTCTAAGGATATCGTCCTTGGTAAGTTATTTGTCTGTAAGGATATTGTCCTTGGTAAGTTGTTTGACCCTAAGGATATTGTCCTTAGTAAGTTGTTTGTCTGTAAGGATATTGTCCTTGGTAAGTTGTTTGTCTCTAAGGATATCGTCCTTGGTAAGTTATTTGTCTCTAAGGATATTGTCCTTGGTAAGTTGTTTGTCTCTAAGGATATTGTCCTTGGTAAGTTGTTTGTCTGTAAGGATATTTTCCTTGGTAAGTTGTTTGTGTGTAAGGTTATTGTCCTTGGTAAGTTGTCTCTAAGTATATTGTCCTTGGTAAGTTGTTTGTCTCTAAGGATATTGTCCTTGGTAAGTTGTTTGTCTGTAAGGATATTGTCCTTGGTAAGTTGTTTGTCTGTAAGGATATTGTCCTTGGTAAGTTGTCTCTAAGTATATTGTCCTTGGTAAGTTGTTTGTCTGTAAGTATATTGTCCTTGTTAAGTTGTTTGTCACTAAGGATATTGTCCTTGTTAAGTTGTTTGTCTCTAAGGATATTGTCCTTGGTAAGTTGTTTGTCTCTAAGGATATTGTCCTTGGTAAGTTGTTTGTCTGTAAGGATATTGTCCTTGGTACGTTGTTTGTGTGTAAGGATATTGTCCTTGGTAAGTTGTTTGTCACTAAGGATATTGTCCTTGGTAAGTTGTTTGTCTGTAAGGATATTGTCCTTGGTAAGTTGTTTGTCTGTAAGGATATTGTCCTTGGTAAGTTGTTTGTCTCTAAGGATATTGTCCTTGGTAAGTTGTTTGTCTCTAAGGATATTGTCCTTGGTAAGTTGTTTGTCACTAAGGATATTGTCCTTGGTAAGTTGTTTGTCTCTAAGGATATTGTCCTTGGTAAGATGTTTGTCACTAAGGATATTGTCCTTGGTAAGTTGTTTGTCTCTAAGGATAGTGTCCTTTGTAAGTTGTCTCTAAGTATATTGTCCTTGGTAAGTTGTTTGTCTCTAAGTATATTGTCCTTGGTAAGTTGTTTGTCTCTAAGGATATCGTCCTTGGTAAGTTGTTTGACCCTAAGGATATTGTCCTTGGTAAGTTGTTTGTCTGTAAGGATATCGTCCTTGGTAAGTTGTTTGTCTGTAAGGATATTGTCCTTGGTAAGTTGTTTGTCTGTAAGGATATTGTCCTTGGTAAGTTGTTTGTCTGTAAGTATATTGTCCTTGGTAAGTTGTTTGTCTCTAAGGATATCGTCCTTGGTAAGTTGTTTGTCTCTAAGGATATCGTCTTTGGTAAGTTGTTTGTCTCTAAGGATATTGTCCTTGGTAAGTTGTTTGACCCTAAGGATATTGTCCTTGGTAAGTTGTTTGTCTGTAAGGATATTGTCCTTGGTAAGTTGTTTGTCTGTAAGGATATCATCCTTGGTAAGTTGTTTGTCCCTATAGATATTGTCCTTGGTAAGTTGTTCGTCTCTAAGGATATCATTCTTGTTTGTCCTTAGAAGATATAACTTGAATAGAGTGAACAGGTAAGCATAAGACTTTTTCATGCACATGTTTTGTAACCGGTATGGTATGAATCTTGAAACATACTTTTGAATTTCTATTGATTGTATTGTTAACTGTTTAAAATGAGATAAAATAAAAGAATTATAATTGGGCTATTTGTCCATTATGATAAGCGATTTGTATCAGGACCCAGTCAAATCAAGGTAGCTGGGTGTCAAATTCAATATCTTGTTTCACAACAAATCTGAAGATTTCAGATTTTGCTCTGAAAAACTCTCAGTTAGCACACAGAGCTTTTTGATCCCAGAGATAGAGAGGTTTTCTAGAGGACCATTTTGCATGCACATTATAAACAGTCTAATTTGTCAAGTTAGATCGAGTAGCATGAATACTAAAGATCCTAAAAAAAGGAAGACGTCACATTTATCAAAATCATAAGATCTTTACATTTTCCAGTGAAGTCTAGGTGTATGTTGCAGCCTGACCTCTTTGTTTTACAGGGCAGGATCTCGGTGAAGGGGAGTATGGTGCTGTGAAGAAGGGGAAGTACAGTTCCAAGGATCGCTTCTTCTCAAAATCTAAGGTAATCCAAATTGATTTGATGATTTAGAGCTTGGTCTGAACTCATACGTACAATGATGAAGCACCTAATGTGTGTGTTAAGTTGATTCTTTAACAGGCTACAGCTAAGTAACATCATCTCTTAGACCTTATTATGTAGTTGTGCTGATATAAACTTTACAATAATGCAGTTATTCTATAAGCTTTATGATAACTCTATACAATAATGTTGTAACTAGTATTGTATACAATATGCTGTAACTAGAAGAATTGTATGCATTATTTTGTAACTAGTATTGTATACATTATGCTGTAACTAGTATTATTGTATACATTATGCTGTAACTAGTATTGTATACATTATGCTGTTACTAGTATTATTGTATACAATATGCTGTAACTAGTATTGTATACAATATGCTGTAACTAGTATTATTGTATACAATATGCTGTAACTCGTATTATTGTATACAATATGCTGTAACTACTATTGTATACAATATGCTGTAACTACTATTGTATACATTATGCTGTAACTAGTATTATTGTATACAATATGCTGTAACTCGTATTATTGTATACAATATGCTGTAACTACTATTGTATACAATATGCTGTAACTAGTATTGTATACAATATGCTGTAACTAGTATTATTGTATACAATATGCTGTAACTAGTATTATTGTATACAATATGCTGTAACTCGTATTATTGTATACAATATGCTGTAACTAGTATTATATACAATATGCTGTAACTAGTGTTATTGTATACAATATGCTGTAACTAGTATTATATACAATATGCTGTAACTAGTATTATTGTATACAATATGCTGTAACTAGTATTATTGTATACAATATGCTGTAACTAGTATTGTATACAATATGCTGTAACTAGTATTATTGTATACAATATGCTGTAACTAGTATTATTGTATACAATATGCTGTAACTAGTATTATTGTATACAATATGCTGTGACTAGTATTATTGTATACAATATGCTGTAACTAGTATTGTATACAATATGCTGTAACTAGTATTATTGTATACAATATGCTGTAACTAGTATTGTATACAATATGCTGTAACTAGTATTGTATACAATATGCTGTAACTAGTATTGTATACAATATTCTGTAACTAGTATTATTGTATACAATATGCTGTAACTAGTATTATTGTATACAATATGCTGTAACTAGTATTATTGTATACAATATGCTGTAACTAGTATTATTGTATACAATATGCTGTAACTAGTATTATTGTATACAATATGCTGTAACTAGTATTATTGTATACAATATGCTGTAACTAGTATTATTGTATACAATATGCTGTAACTAGTATTGTATACAATATGCTGTAACTAGTATTGTATACAATATTCTGTAACTAGTATTGTATGCAATATGCTGTAACTAGTATTGTATACAATATGCTGTAACTAGTATTATTGTATACAATATGCTGTAACTAGTATTGTATGCAATATGCTGTAACTAGTATTATTGTATACAATATGCTGTAACTAGTATTGTATACAATATGCTGTAACTAGTATTGTATACAATATGCTGTAACTAGTATTGTATACAATATGCTGTAACTAGTATTATTGTATACAATATGCTGTAACTAGTATTATTGTATACAATATGCTGTAACTACTATTGTATACAATATGCTGTAACTAGTATTATTGTATACAATATGCTGTAACTAGTATTGTATACAATATGCTGTAACTAGTATTGTATACAATATGCTGTAACTAGTATTATTGTATACAATATGCTGTAACTACTATTGTATACAATATGCTGTAACTCGTATTATTGTATACAATATGCTGTAACTAGTATTATTGTATACAATATGCTGTAACTAGTATTATTGTATACAATATGCTGTAACTAGTATTATTGTATACAATATGCTGTAACTCGTATTATTGTATACAATATGCTGTAACTAGTATTGTATACATTAAACTGTTACTTGTATTATTGTATATGCATATGCTGTAACTAGTATTGTATACATTATGCTGTAACAGTACCAATGGATTACTTTATTAAATGCATACCAGCTCTACATCTGTTAAGAAAAAAAAATCAACTTCAATACACTTGGTAATATGCAAACATGTTATACTGCTAGGTGTACATAGATAGGTGATATAAATACAAGGGAGATAACTGTGAATATCTCATAATTTATTGTATGGATTTTGGTTAAGTTTGATGACACCAGTAGACTAGTAAACAAAAGTCTATTGCATACTTATTGTTCTCGAAATCCAGTTGCCATCATTGAAGGCTTCGTGATAGTTGATAGAATTTAAGAAAGGTTGGCTGTATATTGCCATAAAGGCAGCCTTGTACATGAATCCTTTGCAGTTTGGGAGGAGAATTTTCCAACTCTGTCTCTATGCACAACTGAACTGACTTCACATCACTTTCTAAAGCGAATAGATCTAAAAATCACAATGTATTAAATGAAAATGTAGTGTTTACGACAAACATGTATATTATTGTTGAAAAAGAAGAGATACCTTTGGAAAAAAAACTTGCAGAAATAACAAGTACATAATTTACACAGACCTTCCCTTGGACAATTAGTGAATTACATGTATACAAATGAAATTCTTCTTTATGACTTTTAACCCTCCTTATGTGGAAAAACATTACATATTACTGTAGTTAAGGATCAAAACTATATTGTTTAATTGATTTTGAACATTTTTAAGCATTTTTAATTTTTTTGATTTTTTTTGTTTTCCCAAACAATTCAGCAGTCAGACAAAGCTAGAATGAAACAATTCAGCACTACTAGGGTTAAATATATAATTAAATTGAAACTTGGCCAAGTTACTGATACCATCTTGCTGTATAATTTTGTAATGCTATTATATTCTGTTTGGACTTTAATTCATTGACAAAGCGAGAAAGGCGAGACATATAATTACGCGTCATTCTTGTTTACAGATAGATGTAGCTGTGAAGACGTTCCACAATACAGACCCGTCAGCTGGGGTCAACGAGGGCATACTAAGGGAGGCCATGCTGATGCAGGATCTTGATCACTCGTGCATTGTGAAGCTGTATGGTATCTGTGAAAGTCCATTCATGTTGGTAAGTTTGATATGATTTAGTATTAAAGAGGATACTATAACTGTTTGTTGTTTACAAGTAGAGGGGTGTATTGTTGTCTACAGGTAAAGGGATTTTTGATGTTGATACAGTATATCTTGTTAGTGTTCATTGTTGTTTACAGGTAGAGGGTTTTATTGTTGTTTACAGGTAGAGAGTTTATTGTTGTTTACAGGTGGAGGGTTTTATTGTTATTTACAAGTAGAGGGTTTTATTGTTGTTTACAGCTAGAAGGTTCTGTTGTTGTTTACAGGTAAATGATGCTGCTGTTGGTTACATGTTTATGCCACCCTCGCATACCGCCACCTAAACCTCTAGAACGGATTTCCCTTCTATATAATTCCCTCATTAAGTTGCCACCCTCGCATATCGCCATCCGCCACACCCTTTAAAATACAAACGTCCCGAATCACTATACATTTCCCTTGACGATAGCGCCATATTGTTCTGTTTTTGGAGATCGAGGAAATATTTAGTGTTCCATTTGGAATGGCATGTGGCAAAAATAGATCAATGACCATTTTCAGATATAAATTTGTGCCAATGAAGATCTATATGACGACAATTTACTAAACTGGTTTTTAGGTCACCTGAGACGAAGTCTCAAGTGACCTATTCTAATCGCCTTTTGTCTGTCGTCGTCCGTCGTGCGTTGTGCGTCCGTAAACTTTTTACATTTTCGACTTCTTCTCCAAAACCACTGAACCAAATTCAATGAAATTAGGCAGGGAGCTTCTATGGCTAAAGTTCAACTTAAATTGTGAATTATATGGTCGCCACCCCCCAGGGGCATGCGGGGCGGGGCCAAAAGGGTAAAATTGATTAAAACTTCAAAAATCTTCTCCTCTACTCTCAGATATGGTAGAATCAAATACTCTTCATAGATAGAAGGGTCTTAAGGTGCTTCACCAAAATTGTGAATTTCATGACCCTGGGGTCTCATGTTTGCCCCTGGGGAGGGGGTAAACTTTACTATAGTGTATATAGGGAAATCACATTTTTGACTATTATTTGTTGGATTTGTATTGGAATTCATTCTAACTTGTATCAAAATATCAGCATGGGATGACACTTTGATGGTATGTAAATGTTGGCCCTAGTTGACCCCCAGGGGCTGGTGGGCGGGGCCAAAAAGGGTCAAATTGACAAAAATTTCAAAAATCTTCTTCTCTACTCTCAGATATGGTAGAATCAAATACTCTTCATAGATGGAAGGGTCTTAAGGTGCTTTACCAAAATTGTGAATTTCATGACCCTGGGGTCTCACGTTTGTCCCTGGGGAGGGGGTAAACTTTACTATAGTGTATATAGGGAAATCACATTTTTGACTATTATTTGTTGGATTTGTATTGGAATTCATTCTAGCTTTTATCAAATTATCAGCATGGGATGACACTTTGATGGTATGTACATGTTGGCCCTAGTTGACCCCCAGGGGCCTGTGGGGCGGGGCCAAAAAGGGTAAAATTTACAAAAATTTCAAAAATCTTCTTCTCTACTCTTAGATATGGTAGAATCAAATACTCTTCATAGATGGAAGGATCTTAAGGGGCTTTACCAAAATTGTGAATTTCATGACCCTGGGGTCTCACGTTTGCCCCTGGGGAGGGGGTAAACTTTACTATAGTGTATATAGGGAAATCACATTTTTGACTATTATTTGTTGGATTTGTATTGGAATTCATTCTAACTTGTATCAAATTATCAGCATGGGATGACACTTTGATGGTATATACATGTTGGCCCTAGTTGACCCCCAGGGGCTGGAGGGCGGGACCAAAAAGGGTCAAATTGACAAAAATTTCAAAAATCTTCTTCTCTTCTCCCAGATATGCTGGAATCAAATACTCTTCATAGATCGATTGGTTTTAAGATTCTTTACCAAAATTGTGAATTTCATGACTCTTGGGTCTTGCATCTCCCCCTGTGGAGGGGGTTAAGTTTACTATGAAGCCTTGTGTTGCAATGTATTGTTATAAATATTCATCTCAACATTCCCATATTTCTCTTTCATGTCAACCATCAGGTGACCGTTAAGGCCCATGGGCCTCTTGTTAATAAAATGTTTGAAATGCAATTTATTAATCAATTCAATTCATGGCAATAATTTTCATACTTCGATACTATCGCCACCCTAGTTATACCACCATAATTGCTGTGAACGAAAGGTGGCGGTATAATGAGGGTACACTGTAGATGATTCTATTGTTGTTTACAGGTAGATGATTATATTGTTGTTAACAGGTAGATGATTATATTGTTGTTAACAGGTAGATGATTATATTGTTGTTAACAGGTAGATGATTATATTGTTGTTAACAGGTAGATGATTATATTGTTGTTAACAGGTAGATGATTCTGTTGTTGGTTACAGGTAGATGATTATATTGTTGTTAACAGGTAGATGATTATATTGTTGTTAACAGGTAGATGATTCTGTTGTTGGTTACAGGTAGATGATTATATTGTTGTTAACAGGTAGATGATTCTATTGTTGATCACAGGTAGATGATTCTATTGTTGTTAACAGGTAGATGATTCTATTGTTGTTTACAGGTAGATGATTCTATTGTTGGTTACAGGTAGATGATTCTATTGTTGTTTACAGGTAGATGATTCTGTTGTTGTTCACAGGTAGATGATTCTGTTGTTGTTCACAGGTAGATGATTCTATTGTTGTTTACAGGTAGATGATTCTATTGTTGTTTACAGGTAGATGATTCTATTGTTGTTTACAGGTAGATGATTCTATTGTTGTTTACAGGTAGAGGAGTTTTATTGTTGTTTACAGGTAGATGATTCTATTGTTGTTTACAGGTAGATGGCTCTATTGTTGTTTACAGGTAGATGGCTCTATTGTTGTTTACAGGTAGAGGAGTTTATTGCCAACGGTGCACTGTGTGATTACCTTGAGAAGTACAAAGGTACAAATAAGATCAAAGTGGACCCAACCCTGTACCTGTGGGCATCACAGATAGCTGATGGCATGCAATACCTGGAACAGAGAAAAATCGTCCATCGTGATCTTGCTGCGCGAAACATCCTTGTGGAGTCAAAGCACCAGGTAATATTTGAGGGAAATGCAGGGTTCCATTAGAAAAGTAAAGTCTGTTGCCAAATGCACCTGTTTATAGCATATCCTTAGAAGTCTTTCTGTATTGCTCATGAGTTAATCAAATGATTGGTTCATCTATGAACAAGTCTAATTTTAACCTCACCCTTTAATGCCTAACTGATGTTCCCCTGGTGAGTAAAGGACATCCTAGGTGAATATGGTTTAGTATCTACCTGGTTTACTGGTTACTGTTCCCCTTCTATATCTACCTGGTTTACTGGTTACTGTTCTGCTTCTATATCTCCCTGGTTTACTGGTTACTGTTCCCCTTCTATATCTCCCTGGTTTACTGGTTACTGTTCCCCTTCTATATCTCCCTGGTTTACTGGTTACTGTTCCCCTTCTATATCTCCCCCTACCTGGTTTACTGGTTACTGTTCCCCTTCTATATCTCCCTGGTTTACTGGTTACTGTTCCCCTTCTATATCTCCCTGGTTTACTGGTTACTGTTCCCCTTCTATATCTCCCCCTACCTGGTTTACTGGTTACTGTTCCCCTTCTATATCTCCCTGGTTTACTGGTTACTGTTCCCCTTCTATATCTCCCTGGTTTACTGGTTACTGTTCCCCTTCTATATCTCCCTGGTTTACTGGTTACTGTTCCCCTTCTATATATCCCTGGTTTACTGGTTACTGCTCCCCTTCTATATCTCCCTGGTTTACTGGTTACTGTTCCCCTTCTTTATCTCCCTGGTTTACTGGTTACTGTTCCCCTTCTATATCTCCCTGGTTTACTGGTTACTGTTCCCCTTCTATATCTTTCTAGTTTACTGGTTACTGCTCCCCTTCTATATCTCCCTGGTTTACTGGTTACTGTTCCCCTTCTATATCTCCCCCTACCTGGTTTACTGGTTACTGTTCCCCTTCTTTATCTCCCTGGTTTACTGGTTACTGTTCCCCTTCTATATCTCCCTAGTTTACTGGTTACTGTTCCCCTTCTATATCTCCCTGGTTTACTGGTTACTGTTCCCCTTCTATATCTCCCTGGTTTACTGGTTACTGCTCCCCTTCTATATCTCCCTGGTTTACTGGTTACTGTTCTCCTTCTATATCTCCCCCTACCTGGTTTACTGGTTACTGCTCCCCTTCTATATCTCCCTGGTTTACTGGTTACTGTTCCCCTTCTATATCTCCCTAGTTTACTGGTTACTGTTCCCCTTCTATATCTCCCTGGTTTACTGGTTACTGTTCCCCTTCTATATCTCCGTAGTTTACTGGTTACTGTTCCCCTTTTATATCTCCCTGGTTTACTGGTTACTGTTCCCCTTCTATATCTACCTGGTTTACTGGTTACTGTTCCCCTTCTATATCTCCCTGGTTTACTGGTTACTACTCCCCTTCTATATCTGCCTGGTTTACTGGTTTCTGTTCCCCTTCTATATCTCCCTGGTTTACTGGTTACTGGTCCCCTTCTATATCTCCCTAGTTTACTGGTTACTACTCCCCTTCTATATCTCCCTGGTTTACTGGTTACTACTTCCCTTCTATATCTGCCTGGTTTACTGGTTTCTGTTCCCCTTCTATATCTCCCTGGTTTACTGGTTACTACTCCCCTTCTATATCTCCCTGGTTTACTGGTTACTGTTCCCCTTCTATATCTCCCTGGTTTACTGGTTACTGTTCCCCTTCTATATCTCCCTGGTTTACTGGTTACTGTTCCCCTTCTATATCTCCCTGGTTTACTGGTTACTGTTCCCCTTCTATATCTGCCTAGTTTACTGGTTACTGCTCCCCTTCTATATCTCCCTGGTTTACTGGTTACTGTTCCCCTTCTATATCTCCCTGGTTTACTGGTTACTGTTCCCCTTCTATATCTCCCTGGTTTACTGGTTACTGTTCCCCTTCTATATCTACCTGGTTTACTGGTTACTGTTCCCCTTCTATATCTACCTGGTTTACTGGTTACTGTTCCCCTTCTATATCTGCCTGGTTTACTGGTTACTGTTCCCCTTCTATATCTCCCTGGTTTACTGGTTACTGTTCCCCTTCTATATCTCCCTGGTTTACTGGTTACTGTTCCCCTTTTATATCTCCCTGGTTTACTGGTTACTGTTCCTCTTCTATATCTCCCTGGTTTACTGGTTACTGTTCCCCTTCTATATCTCCCTGGTTTACTGGTTACTGTTCCCCTTCTATATCTCCCTGGTTTACTGGTTACTACTCCCCTTCTATATCTGCCTGGTTTACTGGTTTCTGTTCCCCTTCTATATCTCCCTGGTTTACTGGTTACTACTCCCCTTCTATATCTCCGTAGTTTACTGGTTACTGTTCCCCTTCTATAACTCCCTGGTTTACTGGTTACTGTTCCCCTTCTATATCTCCCTGGTTTACTGGTTACTACTCCCCTTCTATATCTGCCTGGTTTACTGGTTTCTGTTCCCCTTCTATATCTCCCTGGTTTACTGGTTACTGTTCCCCTTCTATATCTCCCTGGTTTACTGGTTACTGTTCCCCTTCTATATCTACCTGGTTTACTGGTTACTGTTCCCCTTCTATATCTCCCTGGTTTACTGGTTACTGTTCCCCTTCTATATCTACCTGGTTTACTGGTTACTGGTCCCCTTCTATATCTCCCTGGTTTACTGGTTACTGGTCCCCTTCTATATCTACCTGGTCTACTGGTTACTGTTCCCCTTCTATATCTCCCTGGTTTACTAGTTACTGTTCCCCTTCTATTTCTCCCTGGTTTACTGGTTACTGTTCCCCTTCTATATCTCCCTGGTTTACTGGTTACTGATCCCCTTCTTTATCTCCCTGGTTTACTGGTTACTGTTCCCCTTCTATATCTCCTTGGTTTACTGGTTACTGGTCCCCTTCTATATCTCCCTGGTTTACTGGTTACTGTTCCCCTTCTATATCTCCCTAGTTTACTGGTTACTGGTCCCCTTCTATAACTCCCTGGTTTACTGGTTACTGTTCCCCTTCTATATCTCCCTGGTTTACTGGTTACTGTTCCCCTTCTATATATCCCTGGTTTACTGGTTACTGTTCTCCTTCTATATCTCCCTGGTTTACTGGTTACTGTTCCCCTTCTATATCTCCCTGGTTTACTGGTTACTACTCCCCTTCTATATCTCCCTGGTTTACTGGTTACTGTTCCCCTTCTATATCTCCCTGGTTTACTGGTTACTGTTCCCCTTCTATATCTGCCTGGTTTACTGGTTACTGTTCCCCTTCTATATCTCCCTGGTTTACTGGTTACTGTTCCCCTTCTATATCTCCCTGGTTTACTGGTTACTGTTCCCCTTTTATATCTCCCTGGTTTACTGGTTACTGTTCCTCTTCTATATCTCCCTGGTTTACTGGTTACTGTTCCCCTTCTATATCTCCCTAGTTTACTGGTTACTGTTCCCCTTCTATATCTCCCTGGTTTACTGGTTACTACTCCCCTTCTATATCTGCCTGGTTTACTGGTTTCTGTTCCCCTTCTATATCTCCCTGGTTTACTGGTTACTGTTCCCCTTCTATATCTCCGTAGTTTACTGGTTACTGTTCCCCTTCTATAACTCCCTGGTTTACTGGTTACTGTTCCCCTTCTATATCTCCCTGGTTTACTGGTTACTACTCCCCTTCTATATCTGCCTGGTTTACTGGTTTCTGTTCCCCTTCTATATCTCCCTGGTTTACTGGTTACTGTTCCCCTTCTATATCTCCCTGGTTTACTGGTTACTGTTCCCCTTCTATATCTCCCTGGTTTACTGGTTACTACTCCCCTTCTATATCTCCGTAGTTTACTGGTTACTGTTCCCCTTCTATAACTCCCTGGTTTACTGGTTACTGTTCCCCTTCTATATCTCCCTGGTTTACTGGTTACTACTCCCCTTCTATATCTGCCTGGTTTACTGGTTTCTGTTCCCCTTCTATATCTCCCTGGTTTACTGGTTACTGTTCCCCTTCTATATCTCCCTGGTTTACTGGTTACTGTTCCCCTTCTATATCTACCTGGTTTACTGGTTACTGTTCCCCTTCTATATCTCCCTGGTTTACTGGTTACTGGTCCCCTTCTATATCTACCTGGTTTACTGGTTACTGGTCCCCTTCTATATCTCCCTGGTTTACTGGTTACTGGTCCCCTTCTATATCTACCTGGTCTACTGGTTACTGTTCCCCTTCTATATCTCCCTGGTTTACTAGTTACTGTTCCCCTTCTATTTCTCCCTGGTTTACTGGTTACTGTTCCCCTTCTATATCTCCCTGGTTTACTGGTTACTGATCCCCTTCTTTATCTCCCTGGTTTACTGGTTACTGTTCCCCTTCTATATCTCCTTGGTTTACTGGTTACTGGTCCCCTTCTATATCTCCCTGGTTTACTGGTTACTGTTCCCCTTCTATATCTCCCTAGTTTACTGGTTACTGTTCCCCTTCTATATATCCCTGGTTTACTGGTTACTGTTCTCCTTCTATATCTCCCTGGTTTACTGGTTACTGTTCCCCTTCTATATCTCCCTGGTTTACTGGTTACTACTCCCCTTCTATATCTCCCTGGTTTACTGGTTACTGTTCCCCTTCTATATCTCCCTGGTTTACTGGTTACTGTTCCCCTTCTATATCTGCCTGGTTTACTGGTTACTACTCCCCTTCTATATCTGCCTGGTTTACTGGTTTCTGTTCCCCTTCTATATCTCCCTGGTTTACTGGTTACTGTTCCCCTTCTATATCTCCCTGGTTTACTGGTTACTGTTCCCCTTCTATATCTACCTGGTTTACTGGTTACTGTTCCCCTTCTATATCTCCCTGGTTTACTGGTTACTGTTCCCCTTCTATATCTACCTGGTTTACTGGTTACTGGTCCCCTTCTATATCTCCCTGGTTTACTGGTTACTGGTCCCCTTCTATATCTACCTGGTCTACTGGTTACTGTTCCCCTTCTATATCTCCCTGGTTTACTAGTTACTGTTCCCCTTCTATTTCTCCCTGGTTTTCTGGTTACTGTTCCCCTTCTATATCTTCCTGGTTTACTGGTTACTGATCCCCTTCTTTATCTCCCTGGTTTACTGGTTACTGTTCCCCTTCTATATCTCCTTGGTTTACTGGTTACTGGTCCCCTTCTATATCTCCCTGGTTTACTGGTTACTGTTCCCCTTCTATATCTCCCTAGTTTACTGGTTACTGTTCCCCTTCTATATATCCCTGGTTTACTGGTTACTGTTCTCCTTCTATATCTCCCTGGGGTTTACTGGTTACTGTTCCCCTTCTATATCTCCCTGGTTTACTGGTTACTACTCCCTTCTATATCTCCCTGGTTTACTGGTTACTGTTCCCCTTCTATATCTCCCTGGTTTACTGGTTACTGTTCCCCTTCTATATCTACCTGGTTTACTGGTTACTGTTCCCCTTCTATATCTACCTGGTTTACTGGTTACTGTTCCCCTTCTATATCTGCCTGGTTTACTGGTTACTGTTCCCCTTCTATATTTCCCTGGTTTACTGGTTACTGTTCCCCTTCTATATCTCCCTGGTTTACTGGTTACTGTTCCCCTTTTATATCTCCCTGGTTTACTGGTTACTGTTCCTCTTCTATATCTCCCTGGTTTACTGGTTACTGTTCCCCTTCTATATCTCCCTGGTTTACTGGTTACTGTTCCCCTTCTATATCTCCCTGGTTTACTGGTTACTACTCCCCTTCTATATCTGCCTGGTTTACTGGTTTCTGTTCCCCTTCTATATCTCCCTGGTTTACTGGTTACTACTCCCCTTCTATATCTCCGTAGTTTACTGGTTACTGTTCCCCTTCTATAACTCCCTGGTTTACTGGTTACTGTTCCCCTTCTATATCTCCCTGGTTTACTGGTTACTACTCCCCTTCTATATCTGCCTGGTTTACTGGTTTCTGTTCCCCTTCTATATCTCCCTGGTTTACTGGTTACTGTTCCCCTTCTATATCTCCCTGGTTTACTGGTTACTGTTCCCCTTCTATATCTACCTGGTTTACTGGTTACTGTTCCCCTTCTATATCTCCCTGGTTTACTGGTTACTGGTCCCCTTCTATATCTACCTGGTTTACTGGTTACTGGTCCCCTTCTATATCTCCCTGGTTTACTGGTTACTGGTCCCCTTCTATATCTACCTGGTCTACTGGTTACTGTTCCCCTTCTATATCTCCCTGGTTTACTAGTTACTGTTCCCCTTCTATTTCTCCCTGGTTTACTGGTTACTGGTCCCCTTCTATATCTCCCTGGTTTACTGGTTACTGGTCCCCTTCTATATCTACCTGGTCTACTGGTTACTGTTCCCCTTCTATATCTCCCTGGTTTACTAGTTACTGTTCCCCTTCTATATCTCCCTGGTTTACTGGTTACTGATCCCCTTCTTTATCTCCCTGGTTTACTGGTTACTGTTCCCCTTCTATATCTCCTTGGTTTACTGGTTACTGGTCCCCTTCTATATCTCCCTGGTTTACTGGTTACTGTTCCCCTTCTATATCTCCCTAGTTTACTGGTTACTGTTCCCCTTCTATATATCCCTGGTTTACTGGTTACTGTTCTCCTTCTATATCTCCAAGGTTTACTGGTTACTGTTCCCCTTCTATATCTCCCTGGTTTACTGGTTACTACTCCCCTTCTATATCTCCCTGGTTTACTGGTTACTGTTCCCCTTCTATATCTCCCTGGTTTACTGGTTACTGTTCCCCTTCTATATCTGCCTGGTTTACTGGTTACTGTTCCCCTTCTATATCTCCCTGGTTTACTGGTTACTGTTCCCCTTCTATATCTCCCTGGTTTACTGGTTACTGTTCCCCTTTTATATCTCCCTGGTTTACTGGTTACTGTTCCTCTTCTATATCTCCCTGGTTTACTGGTTACTGTTCCCCTTCTATATCTCCCTAGTTTACTGGTTACTGTTCCCCTTCTATATCTCCCTGGTTTACTGGTTACTACTCCCCTTCTATATCTGCCTGGTTTACTGGTTTCTGTTCCCCTTCTATATCTCCCTGGTTTACTGGTTACTGGTCCCCTTCTATATCTCCGTAGTTTACTGGTTACTGTTCCCCTTCTATAACTCCCTGGTTTACTGGTTACTGTTCCCCTTCTATATCTCCCTGGTTTACTGGTTACTACTCCCCTTCTATATCTGCCTGGTTTACTGGTTTCTGTTCCCCTTCTATATCTCCCTGGTTTACTGGTTACTGTTCCCCTTCTATATCTCCCTGGTTTACTGGTTACTGTTCCCCTTCTATATCTACCTGGTTTACTGGTTACTGTTCCCCTTCTATATCTCCCTGGTTTACTGGTTACTGGTCCCCTTCTATATCTACCTGGTTTACTGGTTACTGGTCCCCTTCTATATCTCCCTGGTTTACTGGTTACTGGTCCCCTTCTATATCTACCTGGTCTACTGGTTACTGTTCCCCTTCTATATCTCCCTGGTTTACTAGTTACTGTTCCCCTTCTATTTCTCCCTGGTTTACTGGTTACTGTTCCCCTTCTATATCTCCCTGGTTTACTGGTTACTGATCCCCTTCTTTATCTCCCTGGTTTACTGGTTACTGTTCCCCTTCTATATCTCCTTGGTTTACTGGTTACTGGTCCCCTTCTATATCTCCCTGGTTTACTGGTTACTGTTCCCCTTCTATATCTCCCTAGTTTACTGGTTACTGTTCCCCTTCTATATATCCCTGGTTTACTGGTTACTGTTCTCCTTCTATATCTCCCTGGTTTACTGGTTACTGTTCCCCTTCTATATCTCCCTGGTTTACTGGTTACTACTCCCCTTCTATATCTCCCTGGTTTACTGGTTACTGTTCCCCTTCTATATCTCCCTGGTTTACTGGTTACTGTTCCCCTTCTATATATCCCTGGTTTACTGGTTACTGTTCCCCTTCTATATCTCCCTGGTTTACTGGTTACTGTTCCCCTTCTATATCTCCCTGGTTTACTGGTTACTACTCCCCTTCTATATCTCCCTGGTTTACTGGTTACTGTTCCCCTTCTATATCTCCCTGGTTTACTGGTTACTGTTCCCCTTCTATATCTCCCTGGTTTACTGGTTACTGTTCCCCTTCTATATATGCCTGGTTTACTGGTTACTGTTCCCCTTCTATATCTCCCTAGTTTACTGGTTACTGTTCCCCTTCTATATCTCCCTGGTTTACTGGTTACTGTTCTGCTTCTATATCTCCCCCTACCTGGTTTACTGGTTACTGTTCCCCTTCTATATCTCCCTGGTTTACTGGTTACTGTTCCCCTTCTATATCTACCTGGTTTACTGGTTACTGTTCCACTTTTATATCTCCCTGGTTTACTGGTTACTGTTCCCCTTCTATATCTCCCTGGTTTACTGGTTACTGGTCCCCTTCTATATCTCCCTGGTTTACTGGTTACTGTTCCCCTTCTATATCTCCCTGGTTTACTGGTTACTGTTTCCCTTCTATATCTCTCTGGTTTACTGGTTACTGTTCCCCTTCTATATCTACCTGGTCTACTGGTTACTGTTCCCCTTCTATATCTCCCTGGTTTACTAGTTACTGTTCCCCTTCTATTTCTCCCTGGTTTACTGGTTACTGTTCCCCTTCTATATCTGCCTGGTTTACTGGTTACTGATCCCCTTCTTTATCTCCCTGGTTTACTGGTTACTGTTCCCCTTCTTTATCTCCCTGGTTTACTGGTTACTGTTCCCCTTCTATATCTCCCTGGTTTACTGGTTACTGTTCCCCTTCTATATCTCCCTAGTTTACTGGTTACTGTTCCCCTTCTATATCTCCCTAGTTTACTGGTTACTGTTCCCCTTCTATATCTCCCTAGTTTACTGGTTACTGTTCCCCTTCTATATCTCCCTGGTTTACTGGTTACTGTTCTGCTTCTATATCTCCCCCTACCTGGTTTACTGGTTACTGTTCCCCTTCTATATATCCCTGGTTTACTGGTTACTGTTCCCCTTCTATATCTACCTGGTTTACTGGTTACTGTTCCCCTTTTATATCTCCCTGGTTTACTGGTTACTGTTCCCCTTCTATATCTCCCTGGTTTACTGGTTACTGTTCCCCTTCTATATCTCCCTGGTTTACTGGTTACTGTTCCCTTCTTTATCTCCCTGGTTAACTGGTTACTGTTCCCCTTCTATATCTACCTGGTTAACTGGTTACTGTTCCCCTTCTATATCTCCCTGGTTTACTGGTTACTGGTCCCCTTCTATATCTCCCTGGTTTACTGGTTACTGGTCCCCTTCTATATCTCCCTGGTTTACTGGTTACTGCTCCCCTTCTATATCTACCTGGTTTACTGGTCACTGTTCCCCTTCTATATCTCCCTGGGTTACTGGTTACTGTTCCCCTTCTATATCTCCCTGGTTTACTGGTTACTGTTCCCCTTCTATATCTCCCTGGTTTACTGGTTACTGTTCCCCTTCTATATCTCCCTGGTTTACTGGTTACTGTTCCCCTTCTATATCTCCCTGGTTTACTGGTTACTGTTCCCCTTCTATATATCCCTGGTTTACTGGTTACTGTTCCCCTTCTATATCTCCCTGGTTTACTGGTTACTGTTCCCCTTCTATATCTCCCCCTACCTGGTTTACTGGTTACTGTTCCCCTTCTATATCTCCCCCTACCTGGTTTACTGGTTACTGTTCCCCTTCTATATCTCCCTAGTTTACTGGTTACTGTTCCCCTTCTATATCTCCCTGGTTTACTGGTTACTGTTCCCCTTCTATATCTCCCTGGTTTACTGGTTACTGGTCCCCTTCTATATCTCCCTGGTTTACTGGTTACTGTTCCCCTTCTTTATCTCCCTGGTTTACTGGTTACTGTTCCCCTTCTATATCTCCCTGGTTTACTGGTTACTGTTCCCCTTCTATATCTCCCTGGTTTACTGGTTACTGTTCTCCTTCTATATCTCCCCCTACCTGGTTTACTGGTTACTGTTCCCCTTCTATATCTCCCTGGTTTACTGGTTACTGTTCCCCTTCTATATCTCCCTGGTTTACTGGTTACTACTCCCCTTCTATATCTACCTGGTTTACTGGTTACTGTTCCCCTTCTATATCTCCCTGGTTTACTGGTTACTGTTCCCCTTCTATATCTCCCTGGTTTACTGGTTACTACTCCCCTTCTATATCTGCCTGGTTTACTGGTTTCTGTTCCCCTTCTATATCTCCCTGGTTTACTGGTTACTGTTCCCCTTCTATATCTACCTGGTTTACTGGTTACTGTTCCCCTTCTATATCTCCCTGGTTTACTGGTTACTGGTTACTGGTCCCCTTCTATATCTACCTGGTTTACTGGTTACTGGTCCCCTTCTATATCTCCCTGGTTTACTGGTTACTGGTCCCCTTCTATATCTACCTGGTCTACTGGTTACTGTTCCCCTTCTATATCTCCCTGGTTTACTAGTTACTGTTCCCCTTCTATTTCTCCCTCGTTTACTGGTTACTGTTCTGCTTCTATATCTCCCCCTACCTGGTTTACTGGTTACTGTTCCCCTTCTATATCTCCCTGGTTTACTGGTTACTGTTCCCCTTCTATATCTCCCTAGTTTACTGGTTACTGTTCCCCTTCTATATCTCCCTAGTTTACTGGTTACTGTTCCCCTTCTATATCTCCCTAGTTTACTGGTTACTGTTCCCCTTCTATATCTCCCTGGTTTACTGGTTACTGTTCTGCTTCTATATCTCCCCCTACCTGGTTTACTGGTTACTGTTCCCCTTCTATATATCCCTGGTTTACTGGTTACTGTTCCCCTTCTATATCTACCTGGTTTACTGGTTACTGTTCCCCTTTTATATCTCCCTGGTTTACTGGTTACTGTTCCCCTTCTATATCTCCCTGGTTTACTGGTTACTGTTCCCCTTCTATATCTCCCTGGTTTACTGGTTACTGTTCCCTTCTTTATCTCCCTGGTTAACTGGTTACTGTTCCCCTTCTATATCTACATGGTTAACTGGTTACTGTTCCCCTTCTATATCTCCCTGGTTTACTGGTTACTGGTCCCCTTCTATATCTCCCTGGTTTACTGGTTACTGGTCCCCTTCTATATCTCCCTGGTTTACTGGTTACTGCTCCCCTTCTATATCTACCTGGTTTACTGGTCACTGTTCCCCTTCTATATCTCCCTGGGTTACTGGTTACTGTTCCCCTTCTATATCTCCCTGGTTTACTGGTTACTGTTCCCCTTCTATATCTCCCTGGTTTACTGGTTACTGTTCCCCTTCTATATCTCCCTGGTTTACTGGTTACTGTTCCCCTTCTATATCTCCCTGGTTTACTGGTTACTGTTCCCCTTCTATATATCCCTGGTTTACTGGTTACTGTTCCCCTTCTATATCTCCCTGGTTTACTGGTTACTGTTCCCCTTCTATATCTCCCCCTACCTGGTTTACTGGTTACTGTTCCCCTTCTATATCTCCCCCTACCTGGTTTACTGGTTACTGTTCCCCTTCTATATCTCCCTAGTTTACTGGTTACTGTTCCCCTTCTATATCTCCCTGGTTTACTGGTTACTGTTCCCCTTCTATATCTCCCTGGTTTACTGGTTACTGTTCCCCTTCTATATCTACCTGGTTTACTGGTTACTGGTCCCCTTCTATATCTACCTGGTTTACTGGTTACTGTTCTCCTTCTATATCTCCCCCTACCTGGTTTACTGGTTACTGTTCCCCTTCTATATCTCCCTGGTTTACTGGTTACTGTTCCCCTTCTATATCTCCCTGGTTTACTGGTTACTGTTCCCCTTCTTTATCTCCCTGGTTTACTGGTTACTGTTCCCCTTCTATATCTCCCTGGTTTACTGGTTACTGTTCCCCTTCTATATCTCCCTGGTTTACTGGTTACTGTTCTCCTTCTATATCTCCCCCTACCTGGTTTACTGGTTACTGTTCCCCTTCTATATCTCCCTGGTTTACTGGTTACTGTTCCCCTTCTATATCTCCCTGGTTTACTGGTTACTACTCCCCTTCTATATCTACCTGGTTTACTGGTTACTGTTCCCCTTCTATATCTCCCTGGTTTACTGGTTACTGTTCCCCTTCTATATCTCCCTGGTTTACTGGTTACTACTCCCCTTCTATATCTGCCTGGTTTACTGGTTTCTGTTCCCCTTCTATATCTCCCTGGTTTACTGGTTACTGTTCCCCTTCTATATCTACCTGGTTTACTGGTTACTGTTCCCCTTCTATATCTCCCTGGTTTACTGGTTACTGGTTACTGGTCCCCTTCTATATCTACCTGGTTTACTGGTTACTGGTCCCCTTCTATATCTCCCTGGTTTACTGGTTACTGGTCCCCTTCTATATCTACCTGGTCTACTGGTTACTGTTCCCCTTCTATATCTCTCTGGTTTACTAGTTACTGTTCCCCTTCTATTTCTCCCTCGTTTACTGGTTACTGTTCTGCTTCTATATCTCCCCCTACCTGGTTTACTGGTTACTGTTCCCCTTCTATATCTCCCTGGTTTACTGGTTACTGTTCCCCTTCTATATCTCCCTAGTTTACTGGTTACTGTTCCCCTTCTATATCTCCCTAGTTTACTGGTTACTGTTCCCCTTCTATATCTCCCTAGTTTACTGGTTACTGTTCCCCTTCTATATCTCCCTGGTTTACTGGTTACTGTTCTGCTTCTATATCTCCCCCTACCTGGTTTACTGGTTACTGTTCCCCTTCTATATATCCCTGGTTTACTGGTTACTGTTCCCCTTCTATATCTACCTGGTTTACTGGTTACTGTTCCCCTTTTATATCTCCCTGGTTTACTGGTTACTGTTCCCCTTCTATATCTCCCTGGTTTACTGGTTACTGTTCCCCTTCTATATCTCCCTGGTTTACTGGTTACTGTTCCCTTCTTTATCTCCCTGGTTAACTGGTTACTGTTCCCCTTCTATATCTCCCTGGTTTACTGGTTACTGTTCCCCTTCTATATCTCCCTGGTTTACTGGTTACTGTTCTCCTTCTATATCTCCCCCTACCTGGTTTACTGGTTACTGTTCCCCTTCTATATCTCCCTGGTTTACTGGTTACTGTTCCCCTTCTATATCTCCCTGGTTTACTGGTTACTACTCCCCTTCTATATCTACCTGGTTTACTGGTTACTGTTCCCCTTCTATATCTCCCTGGTTTACTGGTTACTGTTCCCCTTCTATATCTCCCTGGTTTACTGGTTACTACTCCCCTTCTATATCTGCCTGGTTTACTGGTTTCTGTTCCCCTTCTATATCTCCCTGGTTTACTGGTTACTGTTCCCCTTCTATATCTACCTGGTTTACTGGTTACTGTTCCCCTTCTATATCTCCCTGGTTTACTGGTTACTGGTTACTGGTCCCCTTCTATATCTACCTGGTTTACTGGTTACTGGTCCCCTTCTATATCTCCCTGGTTTACTGGTTACTGGTCCCCTTCTATATCTACCTGGTCTACTGGTTACTGTTCCCCTTCTATATCTCCCTGGTTTACTAGTTTCTGTTCCCCTTCTATTTCTCCCTCGTTTACTGGTTACTGTTCTGCTTCTATATCTCCCCCTACCTGGTTTACTGGTTACTGTTCCCCTTCTATATCTCCCTGGTTTACTGGTTACTGTTCCCCTTCTATATCTCCCTAGTTTACTGGTTACTGTTCCCCTTCTATATCTCCCTAGTTTACTGGTTACTGTTCCCCTTCTATATCTCCCTAGTTTACTGGTTACTGTTCCCCTTCTATATCTCCCTGGTTTACTGGTTACTGTTCTGCTTCTATATCTCCCCCTACCTGGTTTACTGGTTACTGTTCCCCTTCTATATATCCCTGGTTTACTGGTTACTGTTCCCCTTCTATATCTACCTGGTTTACTGGTTACTGTTCCCCTTTTATATCTCCCTGGTTTACTGGTTACTGTTCCCCTTCTATATCTCCCTGGTTTACTGGTTACTGTTCCCCTTCTATATCTCCCTGGTTTACTGGTTACTGTTCCCTTCTTTATCTCCCTGGTTAACTGGTTACTGTTCCCCTTCTATATCTACCTGGTTAACTGGTTACTGTTCCCCTTCTATATCTCCCTGGTTTACTGGTTACTGGTCCCCTTCTATATCTCCCTGGTTTACTGGTTACTGGTCCCCTTCTATATCTCCCTGGTTTACTGGTTACTGCTCCCCTTCTATATCTACCTGGTTTACTGGTCACTGTTCCCCTTCTATATCTCCCTGGGTTACTGGTTACTGTTCCCCTTCTATATCTCCCTGGTTTACTGGTTACTGTTCCCCTTCTATATCTCCCTGGTTTACTGGTTACTGTTCCCCTTCTATATCTCCCTGGTTTACTGGTTACTGTTCCCCTTCTATATCTCCCTGGTTTACTGGTTACTGTTCCCCTTCTATATATCCCTGGTTTACTGGTTACTGTTCCCCTTCTATATCTCCCTGGTTTACTGGTTACTGTTCCCCTTCTATATCTCCCCCTACCTGGTTTACTGGTTACTGTTCCCCTTCTATATCTCCCCCTACCTGGTTTACTGGTTACTGTTCCCCTTCTATATCTCCCTAGTTTACTGGTTACTGTTCCCCTTCTATATATCCCTGGTTTACTGGTTACTGTTCCCCTTCTATATCTCCCTGGTTTACTGGTTACTGGTCCCCTTCTATATCTCCCTGGTTTACTGGTTACTGTTCCCCTTCTTTATCTCCCTGGTTTACTGGTTACTGTTCCCCTTCTATATCTCCCTGGTTTACTGGTTACTGTTCCCCTTCTATATCTCCCTGGTTTACTGGTTACTGTTCTCCTTCTATATCTCCCCCTACCTGGTTTACTGGTTACTGTTCCCCTTCTATATCTCCCTGGTTTACTGCTTACTGTTCCCCTTCTATATCTCCCTGGTTTACTGGTTACTACTCCCCTTCTATATCTACCTGGTTTACTGGTTACTGTTCCCCTTCTATATCTCCCTGGTTTACTGGTTACTGTTCCCCTTCTATATCTCCCTGGTTTACTGGTTACTACTCCCCTTCTATATCTGCCTGGTTTACTGGTTTCTGTTCCCCTTCTATATCTCCCTGGTTTACTGGTTACTGTTCCCCTTCTATATCTACCAGGTTTACTGGTTACTGTTCCCCTTCTATATCTCCCTGGTTTACTGGTTACTGGTCCCCTTCTATATCTACCTGGTTTACTGGTTACTGGTCCCCTTCTATATCTCCCTGGTTTACTGGTTACTGGTCCCCTTCTATATCTACCTGGTCTACTGGTTACTGTTCCCCTTCTATATCTCCCTGGTTTACTAGTTACTGTTCCCCTTCTATTTCTCCCTGGTTTACTGGTTACTGTTCTGCTTCTATATCTCCCCCTACCTGGTTTACTGGTTACTGTTCCCCTTCTATATCTCCCTGGTTTACTGGTCACTGTTCCCCTTCTATATCTCCCTGGTTTACTGGTTACTGTTCCCCTTCTATATCTACCTGGTTTACTGGTTACTGTTCCCCTTCTATATCTCCCTGGTTTACTGGTTACTGTTCCCCTTCTATATCTCCCTGGTTAACTGGTTACTGGTCCCCTTCTATATCTCCCTGGTTTACTGGTTACTGTTCCTCTTCTTTATCTCCCTGGTTTACTGGTTACTGTTCCCCTTCTATATCTCCCTGGTTTACTGGTTACTGCTCCCCTTCTATATCTCCCTGGTTTACTGGTTACTGTTCCCCTTATATATCTGCCTAGTTTACTGGTTACTGTTCCCCTTCTATATCTGCCTAGTTTACTGGTTACTGGTCCCCTTCTATATCTCCCTGGTTTACTGGTTACTGTTCCCCTTCTATATCTCCCTGGTTTACTGGTTACTGTTCCCCTTCTATATCTCCCTGGTTTACTGGTTACTGTTCCCCTTCTATATCTGCCTGATTTACTGGTTACTGTTCCCCTTCTATATCTGCCTAGTTTACTGGTTACTGCTCCCCTTCTATATCTCCCTGGTTTACTGGTTACTGTTCCCCTTCTATATCTCCCTGGTTTACTGGTTACTGGTCCCCTTCTATATCTCACTGGTTTACTTGTTACTGTTCCCCTTCTATATCTCCCTGGTTTACTGGTTACTGTTCCCCTTCTATATCTCCCTGGTTTACTGGTTACTGTTCCCCTTCTATATCTCCCTGGTTTACTGGTTTCTGTTCTCCTTCTATATCTCCCCCTACCTGGTTTACTGGTTACTGTTCCCCTTCTATATCTCCCTGGTTTACTGGTTACTGTTCCCCTTCTATATCTCCCTGGTTTACTGGTTACTACTCCCCTTCTATATCTACCTGGTTTACTGGTTACTGTTCCCCTTCTATATCTCCCTGGTTTACTGGTTACTGTTCCCCTTCTATATCTCCCTGGTTTACTGGTTACTACTCCCCTTCTATATCTGCCTGGTTTACTGGTTTCTGTTCCCCTTCTATATCTCCCTGGTTTACTGGTTACTGTTCCCCTTCTATATCTACCTGGTTTACTGGTTACTGTTCCCCTTCTATATCTCCCTGGTTTACTGGTTACTGGTTACTGGTCCCCTTCTATATCTACCTGGTTTACTGGTTACTGGTCCCCTTCTATATCTCCCTGGTTTACTGGTTACTGGTCCCCTTCTATATCTACCTGGTCTACTGGTTACTGTTCCCCTTCTATATCTCCCTGGTTTACTAGTTTCTGTTCCCCTTCTATTTCTCCCTCGTTTACTGGTTACTGTTCTGCTTCTATATCTCCCCCTACCTGGTTTACTGGTTACTGTTCCCCTTCTATATCTCCCTGGTTTACTGGTTACTGTTCCCCTTCTATATCTCCCTAGTTTACTGGTTACTGTTCCCCTTCTATATCTCCCTAGTTTACTGGTTACTGTTCCCCTTCTATATCTCCCTAGTTTACTGGTTACTGTTCCCCTTCTATATCTCCCTGGTTTACTGGTTACTGTTCTGCTTCTATATCTCCCCCTACCTGGTTTACTGGTTACTGTTCCCCTTCTATATATCCCTGGTTTACTGGTTACTGTTCCCCTTCTATATCTACCTGGTTTACTGGTTACTGTTCCCCTTTTATATCTCCCTGGTTTACTGGTTACTGTTCCCCTTCTATATCTCCCTGGTTTACTGGTTACTGTTCCCCTTCTATATCTCCCTGGTTTACTGGTTACTGTTCCCTTCTTTATCTCCCTGGTTAACTGGTTACTGTTCCCCTTCTATATCTACCTGGTTAACTGGTTACTGTTCCCCTTCTATATCTCCCTGGTTTACTGGTTACTGGTCCCCTTCTATATCTCCCTGGTTTACTGGTTACTGGTCCCCTTCTATATCTCCCTGGTTTACTGGTTACTGCTCCCCTTCTATATCTACCTGGTTTACTGGTCACTGTTCCCCTTCTATATCTCCCTGGGTTACTGGTTACTGTTCCCCTTCTATATCTCCCTGGTTTACTGGTTACTGTTCCCCTTCTATATCTCCCTGGTTTACTGGTTACTGTTCCCCTTCTATATCTCCCTGGTTTACTGGTTACTGTTCCCCTTCTATATCTCCCTGGTTTACTGGTTACTGTTCCCCTTCTATATATCCCTGGTTTACTGGTTACTGTTCCCCTTCTATATCTCCCTGGTTTACTGGTTACTGTTCCCCTTCTATATCTCCCCCTACCTGGTTTACTGGTTACTGTTCCCCTTCTATATCTCCCCCTACCTGGTTTACTGGTTACTGTTCCCCTTCTATATCTCCCTAGTTTACTGGTTACTGTTCCCCTTCTATATCTCCCTGGTTTACTGGTTACTGTTCCCCTTCTATATCTCCCTGGTTTACTGGTTACTGGTCCCCTTCTATATCTCCCTGGTTTACTGGTTACTGTTCCCCTTCTTTATCTCCCTGGTTTACTGGTTACTGTTCCCCTTCTATATCTCCCTGGTTTACTGGTTACTGTTCCCCTTCTATATCTCCCTGGTTTACTGGTTACTGTTCTCCTTCTATATCTCCCCCTACCTGGTTTACTGGTTACTGTTCCCCTTCTATATCTCCCTGGTTTACTGCTTACTGTTCCCCTTCTATATCTCCCTGGTTTACTGGTTACTACTCCCCTTCTATATCTACCTGGTTTACTGGTTACTGTTCCCCTTCTATATCTCCCTGGTTTACTGGTTACTGTTCCCCTTCTATATCTCCCTGGTTTACTGGTTACTACTCCCCTTCTATATCTGCCTGGTTTACTGGTTTCTGTTCCCCTTCTATATCTCCCTGGTTTACTGGTTACTGTTCCCCTTCTATATCTACCAGGTTTACTGGTTACTGTTCCCCTTCTATATCTCCCTGGTTTACTGGTTACTGGTCCCCTTCTATATCTACCTGGTTTACTGGTTACTGGTCCCCTTCTATATCTCCCTGGTTTACTGGTTACTGGTCCCCTTCTATATCTACCTGGTCTACTGGTTACTGTTCCCCTTCTATATCTCCCTGGTTTACTAGTTACTGTTCCCCTTCTATTTCTCCCTGGTTTACTGGTTACTGTTCTGCTTCTATATCTCCCCCTACCTGGTTTACTGGTTACTGTTCCCCTTCTATATCTCCCTGGTTTACTGGTCACTGTTCCCCTTCTATATCTCCCTGGTTTACTGGTTACTGTTCCCCTTCTATATCTACCTGGTTTACTGGTTACTGTTCCCCTTCTATATCTCCCTGGTTTACTGGTTACTGTTCCCCTTCTATATCTCCCTGGTTAACTGGTTACTGGTCCCCTTCTATATCTCCCTGGTTTACTGGTTACTGTTCCTCTTCTTTATCTCCCTGGTTTACTGGTTACTGTTCCCCTTCTATATCTCCCTGGTTTACTGGTTACTGCTCCCCTTCTATATCTCCCTGGTTTACTGGTTACTGTTCCCCTTATATATCTGCCTAGTTTACTGGTTACTGTTCCCCTTCTATATCTGCCTAGTTTACTGGTTACTGGTCCCCTTCTATATCTCCCTGGTTTACTGGTTACTGTTCCCCTTCTATATCTCCCTGGTTTACTGGTTACTGTTCCCCTTCTATATCTCCCTGGTTTACTGGTTACTGTTCCCCTTCTATATCTGCCTGATTTACTGGTTACTGTTCCCCTTCTATATCTGCCTAGTTTACTGGTTACTGCTCCCCTTCTATATCTCCCTGGTTTACTGGTTACTGTTCCCCTTCTATATCTCCCTGGTTTACTGGTTACTGGTCCCCTTCTATATCTCACTGGTTTACTTGTTACTGTTCCCCTTCTATATCTCCCTGGTTTACTGGTTACTGTTCCCCTTCTATATCTCCCTGGTTTACTGGTTACTGTTCCCCTTCTATATCTCCCTGGTTTACTGGTTTCTGTTCCCCTTATATATCTGCCTGGTTTACTGGTTACTGTTCCCCTTCTATATCTCACTGGTTTACTGGTTTCTGTTCCCCTTCTATATCTCCCTGGTTTACTGGTTACTGTTCCCCTTCTATATCTGCCTGGTTTACTGGTTTCTGTTCCCCTTATATATCTGCCTGGTTTACTGGTTACTGTTCCCCTTCTATATCTCCCTGGTTTACTGGTTTCTGTTCCCCTTATATATCTCCCTGGTTTACTGGTTACTGCTCCCCTTCTATATCTCCCTGGTTAACTGGTTACTGGTCCCCTTCTATATCTCCCTGGTTTACTGGTTACTGGTCCCCTTCTATATCTCCCTGGTTTACTGGTTACTGTTCCCCTTCTATATCTCCCTGGTTTACTGGTTACTGTTCCCCTTCTATATCTCCCTGGTTTACTGGTTACTGTTCCCCTTCTATATCTCCCTGGAATACTGGTTTCTGTTCCCCTTATATATCTGCCTGGTTTACTGGTTACTGTTCCCCTTCTATATCTCCCTGGTTTACTGGTTACTGTTCCCCTTCTATATCTCTCTGGTTTACTGGTTACTACTCCCCTTCTATATCTCCCTGGTTTACTGGTTACTGTTCCCCTTCTATATCTACCTGGTTTACTGGTTACTGTTCCCCTTCTATATCTCCCTGGTTAACTGGTTACTGGTCCCCTTCTATATCTACCTGGTTTACTGGTTACTGTTCCCCTTCTATATCTCCCTGGTTTACTGGTTACTGGTCCCCTTCTATATCTCCCTGGTTTACTTGTTACTGTTCCCCTTCTATATCTCCCTGGTTTACTGGTTACTGTTCCCCTTCTATATCTCCCTGGTTTACTGGTTACTGTTCCCCTTCTATATCTCCCTGGTTTACTGGTTACTGTTCCCCTTCTATATCTCCCTGGTTTACTGGTTACTGTTCCCCTTCTTTATCTCCCTGGTTTACTGGTTACTGTTCCCCTTCTATATCTCCCTGATTTACTGGTTACTACTCCCCTTCTATATCTCCCGTGTTTACTGGTTACTACTCCCCTTCTATATCTCCCTGGTTTACTGGTTACTGTTCCCCTTCTATATCTCCCTGGTTTACTGGTTACTGCTCCCCTTCTATATCTCCCTGGTTTACTGGTTACTGGTCCCCGTCTATATCTACCTAGTTTACTGGTTACTGTTCCCCTTCTATATCTCCCTGGTTTACTGGTTACTGCTCCCCTTCTATATCTCCCTGGCTTACTGGTTACTGTTCCCCTTCTATATCTCCCTGGTTTACTGGTTACTGTTCCCCTTCTATATCTCCCTGGTTTACTGGTTACTGTTCCCCTTCTATATCTCCCCGGTTAACTGGTTACTGTTCCCCTTCTATATCTCCCTGGTTTACTGGTTACTGTTCCCCTTCTATATCTCCCCCTACCTGGTTTACTGGTTACTGTTCCCCTTCTATATCTCCCTGGTTTACTGGTTACTGTTCCCCTTCTATATCTCCCTGGTTTACTGGTTACTACTCCCCTTCTATATCTCCCTGGTTTACTGGTTACTGTTCCCCTTCCATATCTACCTGGTTTACTGGTTACTGTTCCCCTTCTATATCTCCCTGGTTTACTGGTTACTGTTCCCCTTCTATATCTCCCTGGTTTACTGGTTACTGTTCCCCTTCTATATCTCCCTGGTTTACTGGTTACTGTTCCCCTTCTATATCTCCCTTGTTTACTGGTTACTGTTCCCCTTCTATATCTCCCTGGTTTACTGGTTACTGTTCTCCTTCTATATCTCTCTGGTTTACTGGTTACTGGTCCCCTTCTATATCTCTCTGGTTTACTGGTTACTGTTCCCCTTCTATATCTCTCTGGTTTACTGGTTACTGGTCCCCTTCTAGATCTCCCTGGTTTACTGGTTACTGTTCCCCTTCTATATCTCCCTGGTTTACTGGTTACTGTTCCCCTTCTATATCTCCCTGGTTTACTGGTTACTGTTCCCCTTCTATATCTCCCTGGTTTACTGGTTACTGTTCCCCTTCTATATCTCCCTGGTTTACTGGTTACTGTTCCCCTTCTATATCTACCTGGTTTACTGGTTACTGTTCCCCTTCTATATCTGCCTGGTTTACTGGTTACTGTTCCCCTTCTATATCTCCCTGGTTTACTGGTTACTGTTCCCCTTCTATATCTCCCTGGTTTACTGGTTACTGTTCCCCTTCTATATCTACCTGGTTTACTGGTTACTGTTCCCCTTCTATATCTCCCTAGTTTACTGGTTACTGTTCCCCTTCTATATCTCCCCCTACCTGGTTTACTGATTACTGTTCCCCTTCTATATCTCCCTGGTTTACTGGTTACTGGTCCCCTTCTATATCTGCCTGGTTTACTGGTTACTGTTCCCCTTCTATATCTCCCTGGTTTACTGGTTACTGTTCCCCTTCTATATCTCCCTGGTTTACTGGTTACTGTTCTCCTTTTATATCTCCCCCTACCTGGTTTACTGATTACTGTTCCCCTTCTATATCTCCCTGGTTTACTGGTTACTGGTCCCCTTCTATATCTGCCTGGTTTACTGGTTACTGTTCCCCTTCTATATCTCCCTGGTTTACTGGTTACTGTTCACCTTCTATATCTCCCTGGTTTACTGGTTACTGTTCCCCTTCTATATCTACCTGGTTAACTGGTTACTGTTCCCCTTCTATATCTACCTGGTTTACTGGTTACTGTTCCCCTTCTATATCTCCCTGGTTTACTGGTTACTGTTCCCCTTCTATATCTCCCTGGTTTACTGGTTACTGTTCCCCTTCTATATCTTCCTGGTTTACTGGTTACTGTTCCCCTTCTATATCTCCCTAGTTTACTGGTTACTGTTCCCCTTCTATATCTCCCCCTACCTGGTTTACTGGTTACTGTTCCCCTTCTATATCTCCCCCTACCTGTTTTACTGGTTACTGTTCCCCTTCTATATCTTCCTGGTTTACTGGTAACTGTTCCCCTTCTATATCTCCCTAGTTTACTGGTTACTGTTCCCCTTCTATATCTCCCCCTACCTGGTTTACTGGTTACTGTTCCCCTTCTATATCTCCCTCTACCTGGTTTACTGGTTACTACTCCCCTTCTATATCTCCCTGGATTACTGGTTACTGGTCCCCTTCTATATCTCTTTTGTTTACTGGTTACTGTTCCCCTTCTATATCTCCCTGGTTTACTGGTTACTGTTCCCCTTCTATATCTCCCTGGTTTACTGGTTACTGGTCCCCGTCTATATCTACCTAGTTTACTGGTTACTGGTCCCCTTCTATATCTCCCTAGTTTACTGGTTACTGTTCCCCTTCTATATCTCCCTGGTTTACTGGTTACTGTTCCCCTTCTATATCTCCCTGGTTTACTGGTTACTGTTCCCCTTCTATATCTACCTGGTTTACTGGTTACTGTTCCCCTTCTATATCTCCCTGGATTACTGGTTACTGGTCCCCTTCTATATCTCTTTTGTTTACTGGTTACTGTTCCCCTTCTATATCTCCCTGGTTTACTGGTTACTGTTCCCCTTCTATATCTACCTGGTTTACTGGTTACTGTTCCCCTTCTATATCTCCCTGGTTTACTGGTTACTGTTCCCCTTCTATATCTCCCTGGTTTACTGGTTACTGTTCCCCTTCTATATCTCCCTGGTTTACTGGTTACTGTTCCCCTTCTATATCCCCCCTACCTGGTTTACTGGTTACTGTTCCCCTTCTATATCTCCCTGGTTTACTGGTTACTGCTCCCCTTCTATATCTACCTGGTTTACTGGTTACTGTTCCCCTTCTATATCTCCCTGGTTTACTGGTTACTGTTCTCCTTCTATATCTCCCCCTACCTGGTTTACTGGTTACTGTTCCCCTTCTTTATCTCCCTGGTTTACTGGTTACGGTTCCCCTTCTATATCTCCCTGGTTTACTGGTTACTGTTCCCCTTCTATATCTACCTGGTTTACTGGTTACTGTTCTCCTTCTATATCTCCCCCTACCTGGTTTACTGGTTACTGTTCCCCTTCTATATCTCCCTGGTTTACTGGTTACTGTTCCCCTTCTATATCTTCCTGGTTAACTGGTTACTGTTCTCCTTCTATATCTCCCCCTACCTGGTTTACTGGTTACTGTTCCCCTTCTATATCTCCCTGGTTTACTGGTTACTGTTCCCCTTCTATATCTCTCTGGTTTACTGGTTACTGTTCTCCTTCTATATCTCCCCCTACCTGGTTTACTGGTTACTGTTCCCCTTCTATATCTCCCTGGTTTACTGGTTACTGTTCTCCTTCTATATCTCCCCCTACCTGGTTTACTGGTTACTGTTCCCCTTCTTTATCTGCCTGGTTTACTGGTTACGGTTCCCCTTCTATATCTGCCTGGTTTACTGGTTACTGTTCCCCTTCTATATCTGCCTGGTTTACTGGTTACTGTTCCCCTTCTATATCTCCCTGGTTTACTGGTTACTGTTCCCCTTCTATATCTCCCTAGTTTACTGGTTACTGTTCCCCTTCTATATCTCCCTGGTTTACTGGTAACTGTTCCCCTTCTATATTTCCCTGGTTTACTGGATACTGCTCCCCTTCTATATCTCCCTGGTTTACTGGTTACTGTTCCCCTTCTATATCTCCCTGGTTTACTGGTTACTGTTCCCCTTCTATATCTCCCTGGTTTACTGGTTACTGCTCCCCTTCTATATCTCCCTGGTTTACTGGTTACTGTTCCCCTTCTATATCTCCCCCTACCTGGTTTACTGGTTACTGTTCCCCTTCTATATCTCCCTGGTTTACTGGTTACTGTTCCCCTTCTATATCTACCTGGTTTTCTGGATACTGTTCCCCTTCTATATCTCCCTGGTTTACTGGTTACTGTTCCCCTTCTATATCTACCTGGTTTACTGGTTACTGTTCCCCTTCTATATCTCCCTGGTTTACTGGTTACTCTTCCCCTTCTATATCTCCCTGGTTTACTGGTTACTACTCCCCTTCTATATCTACCTGGTTTACTGGTTACTGTTCCCCTTCTATATCTCCCTGGTTTACTGGTTACTACTCCCCTTCTATATCTCCCTGGTTTACTGGTTACTGTTCCCCTTCTATATCTGCCTGGTTTACTGGTTACTGTTCCCCTTCTATATCTCCCTGGTTTACTGGTTACTACTCCCCTTCTATATCTCCCTGGTTTACTGGTTACTGTTCCCCTTCTATATCTCCCTGGTTTACTGGTTACTACTCCCCTTCTATATCTCCCTGGTTTACTGGTTACTGTTCCCCTTCTATATCTCCCTGGTTTACTGGTTACTACTCCCCTTCTATATCTCCCTGGTTTACTGGTTACTGTTCCCCTTCTATATCTCCCTGGTTTACTGGTTACTACTCCCCTTCTATATCTCCCTGGTTTACTGGTTACTGTTCCCCTTCTATATCTCCCTGGTTTACTGGTTACTACTCCCCTTCTATATCTCCCTGGTTTACTGGTTACTGTTCCCCTTCTATATCTCCCTGGTTTACTGGTTACTGTTCCCCTTCTATATCTCCCTGGTTTACTGGTTACTGTTCCCCTTCTATATCTCCCTGGTTTACTGGTTACTACTCCCCTTCTATATCTCCCTGGTTTACTGGTTACTGTTCCCCTTCTATATCTCCCTGGTTTACTGGTTACTGTTCCCCTTCTATATCTCCCTGGTTTACTGGTTACTACTCCCCTTCTATATCTCCCTGGTTTACTGGTTACTGTTCCCCTTCTATATCTCCCTGGTTTACTGGTTACTGTTCCCCTTCTATATCTCCCTGGTTTACTGGTTACTACTCCCCTTCTATATCTCCCTGGTTAACTGGTTACTGTTCCCCTTCTATATCTCCCTGGTTTACTGGTTACTGTTCCCCTTCTATATCTCCCTGGTTTACTGGTTACTGTTCCCCTTCTATATCTCCCTGGTTTACTGGTTACTGTTCCCCTTCTATATCTCCCTGGTTTACTGGTTACTGGTCCCCTTCTATATCTACCTGGTTTACTGGTTACTGGTCCCTTTCTATATCTCCCTGGTTTACTGGTTACTACTCCCCTTCTATATCTACCTGGTTTACTGGTTACTCTTCCCCTTCTATATCTCTCTGGTTTACTGGTTTACTGGTTACTGTTCCCCTTCTATATCTCCCCTAAACAGGCTACACTTACTGTCTATTGGAATCAATCTTTCCATCTGTTTTATCCGTCTGTTAGTCCATCTGTGGATCAAAATTTTGACACATTTTGTGCTACTATGATACTGTAGACTTGCTTTATAGGGATTTGCAGTACCTGGTATTTAGAAGGATTGTTCCTCATTTTGACTGTGTATACGATAGAATGCCCACATTCTACGATGTGCATTAGTGCTCCATTATAGTGAATATGTTCATTGCCAACTCAGGGCATACTACTGTGTTATACGAAGAATAAAACATTCGAAGCGGGTTGCTACCTTGGTAACTGCGATGGCCGTGGTTGCTAAGATAATATAGTCCCACTAAATCTTAATTGATATATTGGTTAAAGTTTAGAAAATACACAGTGAACAACACTATTTCTCTTCATTACATCATTTGTAAATTTGGTATTAAATAAATTATACTAGCACTTCAAAAAATAAAATTCAGAAAATACCAAAGCGTCAACAAAACCATAATCCTAACTCAAAATCGATTAAACTAGAGTCAAAAAAGGAACAAAGGAAAGATTTACATAGAGACCCTCATAAAAGCACAAGAGAATAAGACCAGGTGTTCCGGAAGGGTAAGCGTCTTCATCGACGACACCCGCCATGTAAATCTTGGCCACATCCAAGTAAGCATCAATCCTTAAAATGAGAACCGAGCCATCATTGTCAGTCACAAGTAAGCACACTAATAAGCAAACTCAAAAACGTCCATCTTCATATCACTCAAAGATACAGCATATTTCTTGATGAGATCAAGATGGCGACCATAAAACTTGCCCATAGTTTCCATCAACCTGTATCTCTCAAATTCCTGTGCCGTAAGTTTGTTCATCAGCAGTTGACATCTATCACGAATATCTCGAATTCAGAGCAAGTCCTAGAATAACGAATCAACTGCGACATGTAAACACCAAAGGTTAGAGAAGCAGGAATGCTACTATCAAGAAAGGGAAATTTCACAATCTGAATATCGAAATTGTCACGTTTATCATACAGCTTAGTAGTAAGTTGCCTGTGTTGGTCATAGTTTAAGTAAAGATCGATGTAAGAAGCTGATGTAGGAGAGTCTGTTGTGTCTTTAATCTCAAGTTCAGTAGGTTATATATGATCGACTAGGTCAGCAAACTTGTTCATCGATATACCTGAAAGTGAAATTGAAAGATTTAGCAAGGTTTTGTTACCTGTCCTGATTAGCCCTTCCACAAATTCAGCCTTGTATGTAGACAAAAACAAGTCAGCTAAGTGTGGGGCACAGTTAGCTCCCATTGGAATGCCAACAGTTTATTGGGAAATCTTTCCTCCAAACTCAACAAAGATAATGTCAACCAGGAATTCAATCATTCGTACTATATATTCCTCAGTATATTTCAACCTAGCTCTTGTTTTGTTTTTCACAAAGTATGCTCCAAGATAGCTCACAACTATGTATTTGTATCACCATTCACCTTTCATGGAAAAGAAGCTCTCATAATGAGAGACCGAAGACGTTTGTTCAGTTTGGAATGTGGTATGGTATTGTACAGGGTGGAAAAATCAAATGTTTTTATGGACAAAACATTTTTTAGAAGGGGGTGCTCAAGACTGAACTGAAGATCTTTTGAGTTTTTTCAAAATCCACATCCCATAAATGCCACTTCTGGAGTATACAGTGTCACAATAAGACTGAAGCCCTGATTTCACGGTACTAAGAATGGTAGTAAGAAGTTTTGGTAATGGCTTGGTCGAGCAATTAGCAGAGCCAGCGATAAAACGTTGCTTATAAGGATCCTTGTGTAGTTTAGGTATCCAATATAGCCGAGATAAGTCAGCGTCTTTATCATTTGCAGGTAGTTTGAATGATTGTAATACTGATGTATGGTTGGAAAGTATTTCATCTTTAGAAAAACCGGTCAATGCATAAGTAGGTTTACCTTGGTTATCAAGCAGGCCAAGTTCTTTTTGCAAACAATGAATGTTATTGTGTTTGCAAACCAGGTTCAGGTTATTAGATGCCTTGTCTGCAGACACAACCACATACTTGTCATGTAGGTCGTTGAGTGTTGTTTGAACATCGGTGTCAAGAAATATCGACTTGTAGTTAGTTTTCCTTTTGTATCGCAAACTGCTTATTTAATAATCATTTAATTTTATAAATTCATTGATTTATAACAGTTATTACATTTGCCCATTGACACAGTTATTTTTCTGAAGCATGAATGATGCCATAATTAAACAAATATCAATCAGCCAAGCCTTTTTTCATCATGTATAAGCTAATTTATTTGCAGTCAGAGTTTACTAAGCTCCAGAAGTGAACGATGAAAATATAAAGCAACTCATAAAACCAAATTTTCTTATTTTCCACCTAGGGGATTTTGGGGTATTTTAAATTACAGTTCTGGTTAATTATTTCTTATTTTCCACACAGGTAAAAATCAGTGACTTTGGTCTGTCACGAGCTTATGAAGAGGGACAGTACTACAAGGCCTCAAAGGGAGGGAGGTGGCCTATCAAATGGTGAGTATTTATCAAAGGGAGGGTGGATGCCTATCAAATGGTGAGTATTTATCAAAGGGAGGGAGGTGGCCTATCAAATGGTGAGTATTTATCAAAGGGAGGGAGGTGGCCTATCAAATGGTGAGTATTTATCAAAGGGAGGGAGGTGGCCTATCAAATGGTGAGTATTTATCAAAGGGAGGGAGGTGGCCTATCAAACGGTGAGTATTTATCAAAGGGAGGGAGATGGCCCATCAAATGGTGAGTATTTATCAAAGGGAGGGTGATGGCCTATCAAACGGTGAGTATTTATCGAAGGGAGGGAGGTGGCCTATCAAACGGTGAGTATTTATCGAAGGGAGGGAGGTGGCCTATCAAATGGTGAGTATTTGTCAAAGGGAGGGAGGTGGCCTATCAAATGGTGAGTATTTATCGAAGGGAGGGAGGTGGCCTATCAAAGGGTGAGTATTTATCGAAGGGAGGGAGGTGGCCTATCAAATGGTGAGTATTTATCAAAGGGAGGGTGGTGGCCTATCAAACGGTGAGTATTTATCAAAGGGAGGGAGGTGGCCTATCAAACGGTGAGTATTTATCAAAGGGAGGGAGGTGGCCTATCAAATGGTGAGTATTTATCAAAGGGAGGGAGGTGGCCTATCAAATGGTGAGTATTTATCAAAAGGAGGGAGGTGGCCTATCAAATGGTGAGTATTTATCAAAGGGAGGGAGGTGGCCTATCAAATGGTGAGTATTTATCAAAGGGAGGGAGGTGGCCTATCAAATGGTGAGTATTTATCAAAGGGAGGGAGGTGGCCTATCAAATGGTGAGTATTTATCAAAGGGAAGGAGGTGGCCTATCAAATGGTGAGTATTTATCAAAGGGAGGGTGGATGGCCTATCAAATGGTGAGTATTTATCAAAGGGAGGGTGGATGGCCTATCAAATGGTGAGTATTTATCAAAGGGAGGGAGGTGGCCTATCAAATGGTGAGTATTTATCAAAGGGAGGGTGGATGGCCTATCAAATGGTGAGTATTTATCAAAGGGAGGGAGGTGGCCTATCAAATGGTGAGTATTTATCAAAGGGAGGGAGGTGGCCTATCAAATGGTGAGTATTTATTGAAGGGAGGGAGATGGCCTATCAAATGGTGAGTATTTATCAAAGGGAGGGTGGTGGCCTATCAAATGGTGAGTATTTATCAAAGGGAGGGAGGTGGCCTATCAAATGGTGAGTATTTATCAAAGGGAGGGTGGTGGCCTATCAAATGGTGAGTATTTATCAAAGGGAGGGAGATGGCCTATCAAATGGTGAGTATTTATCAAAGGGAGGGAGATGGCCTATCAAATGGTGAGTATTTATCAAAGAGAGGGAGATGGCCTATCAAATGGTGAGTATTTATCAAAGGGAGGGAGATGGCCTATCAAATGGTGAGTATTTATCAAAGGGAGGGAGGTGGCCTATCAAATGGTGAGTATTTATCAAAGGGAGGGTGGTGGCCTATCAAATGGTGAGTATTTATCAAAGGGAGGGAGGTGGCCTATCAAACGGTGAGTATTTATCAAAGGGAGGGAGGTGGCCTATCAAACGGTGAGTATTTATCAAAGGGAGGGTGGATGCCTATCAAATGGTGAGTATTTATCAAAGGGAGGGAGGTGGCCTATCAAATGGTGAGTATTTATCAAAGGGAGGGAGGTGGCCCATCAAATGGTGAGTATTTATCAAAGGGAGGGTGATGGCCTATCAAATGGTGAGTATTTATCAAAGGGAGGGAGGTGGCCTATCAAATGGTGAGTATTTATCAAAGGGAGGGTGGATGCCTATCAAATGGTGAGTATTTATCAAAAGGAGGGAGGTGGCCTATCAGACGGTGAGTATTTATCAAAGGGAGGGAGGTGGCCTATCATATGATGAGTATTTATCAAAGGGAGGGAGGTGGCCTATCAAATGGTGAGTATTTATCAAAGGGAGGGAGGTGGCCTATCAAATGGTGAGTATTTATCAAAGGGAGGGAGGTGGCCCATCAAATGGTGAGTATTTATCAAAGGGAGGGTGATGGCCTATCAAATGGTGAGTATTTATCAAAGGGAGGGAGGTGGCCTATCAAATGGTGAGTATTTATCAAAGGGAGGGTGGATGCCTATCAAATGGTGAGTATTTATCAAAAGGAGGGAGGTGGCCTATCAGACGGTGAGTATTTATCAAAGGGAGGGAGGTGGCCTATCATATGATGAGTATTTATCAAAGGGAGGCAGGTGGCCTATCAAATGGTGAGTATTTATCAAAGGGAGGGAGGTGGCCTATCAAATGGTGAGTATTTATCAAAGGTAGGGAGGTGGCCTATCATATGATGAGTATTTATCAAAGGGAGGGAGGTGGCCTATCATATGATGAGTATTTATCAAAGGAGGGAGATGGCCTATCATATGATGAGTATGTATCAAAGGGAGGGTGGTGAGTTTTATTGAGAATGATCCCCTGTGTTAAGTTTGTCCCTTATTTAATCAATTTCCGATAGTTCGAAACGTTTGCTGATTTGAAGTGCTACCACACTGATGTATACTGAATTAGTACATCACGTGACTGAATACTGCCTTCCCATTGGCTACACACATGAGTACTATGAAGCGATAGTGCCCTCTCACCCGGGCACTATCAAATTTGGCGCGATGTTCAACATGAATCTATTATGACGTCACTATTAAGTTACGTCATTATTACGTCGTGTTACTGTTCTGCTAGAAAATGGCTGACTCTGGAAACAACCATAACTGGCCATGGTCTGGCACAATAAAACGAGTTTTGGTGTATACGTGTGTATTTAAATGGAAGAGTGATGTACTAAATTTACCAGGTACGCTCGCGAGTGTGTTAACTATATATAATTATTGTAGAACTATTTGGTACATTTTACCAGGTACGCCCCCGAGTGTGTTAACTATATATAATTATTGTAGAACTATTTCTGTATATTTTACCAGGTACGCCCCCGAGTGTGTTAACTTTATTAGCCCACCATCATCAGATGGTGGGCTATTCAAATCGCCCTGCGTCCGTGGTCCGTCGTCCGTCCGTCCGTCAGTCCGTCCGTCCGTCCGGCCGTCCGTCTGTAAACAATTCTTGTTATCGCTATTTCTCATAAAGTACTGAAGGAATCTTTCTCAAATTTCATGTGTTGGTTCACCTTGGTCCCTAGTTGTGCATATTCCATTTTGGGACCGATCTGAATTCAAGATGGCCGACAGGCAGCCATCTTGGATTTTGACATTTGAACTTTGTTATCCCTATTTCTGAGAATGTACTGAATGGATCTTTCTCAAATTTCATGTGTTGGTTTACCTTGGTCCCTAGTTGTGCATATTCCATTTTGGGACCGATCTGAATTCAAGATGGCCGACAGGCAGCCATCTTGGATTTTGACATTTGAACTTTGTTATCCCTATTTCTGAGAATGTACTGAATGGATCTTTCTCAAATTTCATGTGTAGGTTCTCCTTGGTGCTTAGTTATGCATATTGCATTTTGGGACCAATCCCAAAACAACATGGCCGACAGGCAGCCATCTTGGATTTTGACAGTTGAACTTTGTTATCGCTATTTCTGAGAATGTACTGAATGGATCTTTCTCAAATTTCATGTGTAGGTTCCCCTTGGTGTGTAGTTATGCATATTGCATTTTGGGACCAATCCAAAAACAACATGGCCGACAGGCAGCCATCTTGGATTTTGACAATTGAAGTTTGTTATCGCTATTTCTAAGAAAGTACTGAAGGTATCTTTCTCAAATTTCATGTGTTGGTTCACCTTGGTTCGTAGTTGTGTATATTCCATTTTGGGACCGATCTGAATTCAAGATGGCCGACAGGCAGCCATCTTGGATTTTGACATTTGAACTTTGTTATCCCTATTTCTGAGAATGTACTGAATGGATCTTTCTCAAATTTCATGTATAGGTTCCCCTTGGTGCCTAGTTATGCATATTGCATTTTTGGACCAATCCGAAAACAACATGGCCGACAGGCAGCCATCTTGGATTTTGACAGTTGAACTTTGTTATCGCTATTTCTGAGAATGTACTGAATGGATCTTTCTCAAATTTCATGTGTAGGTTCCCCTTGGTGTGTAGTTATGCATATTGCATTTTGGGACCAATCCAAAAACAACATGGCCGACAGGCAGCCATCTCGGATTTTGACAATTGAAGTTCGTTATGGCTATTTCTCAGAAATTACTGAAGGTATCTTTCTCAAATTTCATTTGTTGGTTCACCTTGGTCCCTAGTTGTGCATATTCCATTTTTGGACAGATCGGAAAACAACATGGCCGACAGGCAGCCATCTTGGATTTTGACAATTGAAGTTTGTTATCCCTATTTCTGAGAATATACTGAAGGGAACTTTCACAAATTTCATATGTAGGTTCCTCCTGGTGCCTAGCTATGCTAAGAATAAGGAAACAACAATGTAATTCCCAAAAAAAGCCAAAAAAATGCATCTGTGTCCCACCAGAGTCTCTGCTCACACTTAATCAACACCTAAGAGACAATCGAAAGAAGAGAAAAGAACCATCTTTCAAAAAACAAACTTAGATCATTTGATGGTGGGCGCCAAGATCCCTCTGGGATCTCTTGTATAATTATTGTAGAACTATTTCTGTATATTTTACCAGGTACGCCCCGGAGTGTGTTAACTATATATAATTATTGTAGAACTATTTCTGTATATTTTACCAGGTACGCCCCGGAGTGTGTTAACTATATATAATTATTTTAGAACTATTTCTGTATATTTTACCAGGTACGCTCCCGAGTGTGTTAACTATATATAATTATTGTAGAACTATTTCTGTATATTTTACCAGGTACGCCCCCGAGTGTGTTAACTTTATATAATTATTGTAACTATTTCTGTATATTTTACCAGGTACGTCCCCGAGTGTGTTAACTATTTATAATTATTGTAGAACTATTTCTGTATATTTTACCAGGTACGGCCCCGAGTGTGTTAACTATGTATAATTATCGTAGAACTATTTCTGTATATTTTACCAGGTACGCCCCCGAGTGTGTTAAGTATGTATAATTATTGTAGAACTATTTCTGTATATTTTACCAGGTACGCCCCCGAGTGTGTTAACTATGTATAATTATTGTAGAACTATTTCTGTATATTATACCAGGTACGCCCCCGAGTGTGTTAACTATGTATAACTATTGTAGAACTATTCGGTACGTTTTACCAGGTACGTCCCCGAGTGTGTTAACTATATATAATTATTGTAGAACTATTCGGTATATTTTGCCAGGTACGCCCCCGAGTGTGTTAACTATATATAATTATTGTAGAACTGTTTGGTACATTTTACCAGGTACGCCCCCGAGTGTGTTAACTATATATAATTATTGTAGAACTATTTCGGTATATTTTACCAGGTAGGCCCCCGAGTGTGTTAACTATATATAATTATTGTAGAACTATTCGGTATATTTTACCAGGTACGAGCCCGAGTGTGTTAACTTTGTATAATTATTGTAGAACTATTCCGTACATTTTACCAGGTACGCCCCCGAGTGTGTTAACTTTGTATAATTATTGTTAAACTATTCCGTACGTTTTACCAGGTACGCCTCCGAGTGTGTTAACTATGTATAATTATTGTACAGATATTCCGTACGATTTACCAGGTACGTCCCCGAGTGTGTTAACTATATATAACTATTGTACAGATATTCCGTACGTTTTACCAGGTACGCCCCCGAGTGTGTTAACTTCGGGAAGTTTACACATCACACAGATGTCTGGAGTTATGGAGTCACACTCTGGGAGATGTTCTCGTTCGGTGATCAACCCTATGGTGACAGGAAAGGCATAGAGGTATGAAACAGGTTTAGTTACAGTAACAATACTGGCACAAAAAAAAAATATTCTGAAGAGTTTATCCCCTCAATAGATACAAAATTAGCTCCTGTTTGGCAAAACGTTTGAAGTATTTGGATACAATTAGGCTTTATGCTGGAATTTCATGATGGAATAATATTGGATGATTATCAGAGTCTATTATATGTAGGTAAGTTGGAGAGCACCTAGTCTGGCTGATTTAGTTAAATGGACTTGTTTCTTGCACTTTAATGAAATACAGGGAGAAATCGATCAAACAGGGCAAAATCGTATGTAAACTTTAATGTTTCATTGGTGACTGACAAGCACATATTTTGGAAAAAAAGGAAACAAAAGTACAGTATATGTATATTATGAAAAATAAAAAGCTGACTGTCGAAGTGCCAAGATAACGATAAATATCAATGTGTTTGTTAGAGGCGACTGTCTTTCCAAAAAATTCGATTACATTTGTGATAAAAGTTTTTCTGAATGTGCTCCCAGAGTCAAGTCATCAACACTTTCAGCTTCAAAGTGTTATAACAATAAAAGCAGACGACTGTAAGAGTTACTCCCCATTATACAGTAAAAATAATCATTAAACTACAGTCACTGGGTACACATATGTGTGTTACAAGTTTGTACCATCCCTTGAGAGGGACTTTACCAATATGGTGTGAGAGAGGTTTGTGTGACACCCCTTGAGAGGGCCTTTACCAATATGGTGTGAGAGAAGTTTGTGTGAGACCACTTGAGAGGGCCTTTACCAATATGGTGTGAGAGAGGTTTGTGTGACACCCCTTGAGAGGGACTTTACCAATATGGTGTGAGAGAAGTTTGTGTGACACCCCTTGAGAGGGACTTTACCAATATGGTGTGAGAGAAGTTTGTGTGGCACCCCTTGAGAGGGCCTTTACCTATGGTGTGAGAGAAGTTTGTGTGACACCCCTTGAGAGGGACTTTACCAATATGGTGTGAGAGAAGTTTGTGTGACACCCCTTGAGAGGGACTTTACCAATATGGTGTGAGAGAAGTTTGTGTGACACCACTTGAGAGGGCCTTTACCAATATGGTGCGAGAGAAGTTTGTGTGACACCCCTTGAGAGGGACTTTACCAATATGGTGTGAGAGAAGTTTGTGTGACACCACTTGAGAGGGCCTTTACCAATATGGTGTGAGAGAAGTTTGTGTGACACCCCTTGAGAGGGCCTTTGCCTATGGTGTGAGAGAAGTTTGTGTAACACCACTTGAGAGGGCCTTTACCAATATGGTGTGAGAGAAGTTTGTGTGACACCACTTGAGAGGGACTTTACCAATATGGTGTGAGAGAGGTTTGTGTGACACCCCTTGAGAGGGACTTTACCAATATGGTGTGAGAGAAGTTTGTGTGACACCCCTTGAGAGGGACTTTACCAATATGGTGTGAGAGAAGTTTGTGTGATATCCCTTGAGAGGGACTTTACCAATATGGTGTGAGAGAAGTTTGTGTGACACCCCTTCAGAGGGCCTTTACCAATATGGTGTGAGAGAAGTTTGTGTGACATCCCTTCAGAGGGACTTTACCAATACGGTGTGGGAGAGGTTTGTGTGACACCCCTTGAGAGGGCCTTTACCTATGGTGTGAGAGAAGTTTGTGTGACACCCCTTGAGAGGGACTTTACCAATATGGTGTGAGAGAAGTTTGTGTGACACCCCTTGAGAGGGACTTTACCAATATGGTGTGAGAGATGTTTGTGTGACACCCCTTGAGAGGGCCTTTACCAATATGGTGTGAGAGAAGTTTGTGTGACACCACTTGAGAGGGACATTACCGATATGGTGTGAGAGAGGTTTGTGTAACACCCCTTGAGAGGGCCTTTACCAATATGGTGTGAGAGAAGTTTGTGTGACACCACTTGAGAGGGACATTACCAATATGGTGTGAGAGAAGTTTGTGTGACACCCCTTCAGAGGGCCTTTACCAATATGGTGTGAGAGAAGTTTGTGTGACATCCCTTCAGAGGGACTTTACCAATACGGTGTGGGAGAGGTTTGTGTGACACCCCTTGAGAGGGCCTTTACCTATGGTGTGAGAGAAGTTTGTGTGACACCCCTTGAGAGGGACTTTACCAATATGGTGTGAGAGAAGTTTGTGTGACACCCCTTGAGAGGGACTTTACCAATATAGTGTGAGAGAAGTTTGTGTGACACCCCTTGAGAGGGCCTTTACCAATATGGTGTGAGAGAAGTTTGTGTGACACCACTTGAGAGGGACATTACCGATATGGTGTGAGAGAGGTTTGTGTGACACCCCTTTAGAGGGCCTTTACCGATATGGTGTGAGAGAAGTTTGTGTGGCACCCCTTGAGAGGGACATTACCGATATGGTGTGAGAGAAGTTTGTGTGACACCCCTTGAGAGGGACATTACCGATATGGTGTGAGAGAAGTTTGTGTGACACCCCTTGAGAGGGACTTTACCAATATGGTGTGAGAGAAGTTTGTGTGGCACCCCTTGAGAGGGACTTTACCAATATGGTGTGAGAGAAGTTTGTGTGACACCACTTGAGAGGGCCTTTACCAATATGGTGTGAGAGAAGTTTGTGTGACACCCCTTGAGAGGGAGTTTACCAATATGGTGTGAGAGAAGTTTGTGTGACACCACTTGAGAGGGACTTCACCAATATGGTGTGAGAGAGGTTTGTGTGACACCCCTTGAGAGGGACTTTACCAATATGGTTTGAGAGAGGTTTGTGTGACACCCCTTGAGAGGGCCTTTACCAATATGGTGTGAGAGAAGTTTGTGTGACACACCTTGAGAGGGACTTTACCAATATGGTGTAAAAGACGTTTGTGTGACACCCCTTGAGAGGGCCTTTACCAATATGGTGTGAGAGAAGTTTGTGTGACACCCCTTGAGAGGGACTTTACCAATATGGTGTGAGAGAAGTTTGTGTGACACCACTTGAGAGGGACTTTACCAATATGGTGTGAGAGAGGTTTGTGTGACACCCCTTGAGAGGGACTTCACCAATATAGTGTGAGAGAAGTTTGTGTGACACCCCTTGAGAGGGACTTTACCAATATGGTGTGAGAGAGGTTTGTGTGACACCCCTTGAGAGGGCCTTTACCAATATGGTGTGAGAGAGGTTTGTGTGACACACCTTGAGAGGGCCTTTACCTATGGTGTGAGAGAAGTTTGTGTGACACCCCTTGAGAGGGACTTTACCAATATAGTGTGAGAGAAGTTTGTGTGACACCCCTTGAGAGGGACTTTACCAATATGGTGTGAGAGAAGTTTGTGTGACACCCCTTGAGAGGGACTTTACCAATATGGTGTGAGAGAAGTTTGTGTGACACCCCTTGAGAGGGACATTACCGATATGGTTTGAGAGAAGTTTGTGTGACACCCCTTGAGAGGGCCTTTACCAATATGGTGTGAGAGAAGTTTGTGTGACACCACTTGAGAGGGACTTTACCAATATGGTGTGAGAGAGGTTTGTGTGACACCCCTTGAGAGGGACTTTACCAATATGGTTTGAGAGAAGTTTGTGTGACACCACTTGAGAGGGCCTTTACCAATATGGTGTGAGAGAAGTTTGTGTGACACCCCTTGAGAGGGACTTTACGTATGGTGTGAGAGAAGTTTGTGTGACACCCCTTGAGAGGGAGTTTACCAATATGGTGTGAGAGAAGTTTGTGTGACACCCCTTGAGAGGGACTTTACCAATATGGTGTGAGAGAGGTTTGTGTGACACCCCTTGAGAGGGCCTTTACCAATATGGTGTGAGAGAAGTTTGTGTGACACCCCTTGAGAGGGCCTTTACCAATATAGTGTGAGAGACGTTTGTGTGACACCCTTTGAGAGGGCCTTTACCAATATGGTGTGAGAGACATTTGTGTGACACCCCTTGAGAGGGCCTTTACCAATATGGTGTGAGAGAAGTTTGTGTGACACCCCTTGAGAGGGCCTTTACCAATATAGTGTGAGAGAAGTTTGTGTGACACCCCTTGAGAGGGCCTTTGCCTATGGTGTGAGAGAAGTTTGTGTAACACCACTTGAGAGGGCCTTTACCAATATGGTGTGAGAGAAGTTTGTGTGACACCCCTTGAGAGGGACTTTACCAATATGGTGTGAGAGAGGTTTGTGTGACACCCCTTGAGAGGGCCTTTACCAATATGGTGTGAGAGAAGTTTGTGTGACACCCCTTGAGAGGGACTTTACCAATATGGTGTGAGAGAAGTTTGTGTGATATCCCTTGAGAGGGACTTTACCAATATGGTGTGAGAGAAGTTTGTGTGACACCCCTTCAGAGGGCCTTTACCAATATGGTGTGAGAGAAGTTTGTGTGACATCCCTTCAGAGGGACTTTACCAATACGGTGTGGGAGAGGTTTGTGTGACACCCCTTGAGAGGGCCTTTACCTATGGTGTGAGAGAAGTTTGTGTGACACCCCTTGAGAGGGACTTTACCAATATGGTGTGAGAGAAGTTTGTGTGACACCCCTTGAGAGGGACTTTACCAATATGGTGTGAGAGAAGTTTGTGTGACACCCCTTGAGAGGGCCTTTACCAATATGGTGTGAGAGAAGTTTGTGTGACACCACTTGAGAGGGACATTACCGATATGGTGTGAGAGAGGTTTGTGTGACACCCCTTGAGAGGGCCTTTACCAATATGGTGTGAGAGAAGTTTGTGTGACACCACTTGAGAGGGACATTACCAATATGGTGTGAGAGAAGTTTGTGTGACACCCCTTCAGAGGGCCTTTACCAATATGGTGTGAGAGAAGTTTGTGTGACATCCCTTCAGAGGGACTTTACCAATACGGTGTGGGAGAGGTTTGTGTGACACCCCTTGAGAGGGCCTTTACCTATGGTGTGAGAGAAGTTTGTGTGACACCCCTTGAGAGGGACTTTACCAATATGGTGTGAGAGAAGTTTGTGTGACACCCCTTGAGAGGGACTTTACCAATATAGTGTGAGAGAAGTTTGTGTGACACCCCTTGAGAGGGCCTTTACCAATATGGTGTGAGAGAAATTTGTGTGACACCACTTGAGAGGGACATTACCGATATGGTGTGAGAGAGGTTTGTGTGACACCCCTTGAGAGGGCCTTTACCGATATGGTGTGAGAGAAGTTTGTGTGGCACCCCTTGAGAGGGACATTACCGATATGGTGTGAGAGAAGTTTGTGTGACACCCCTTGAGAGGGACATTACCAATATGGTGTGAGAGAAGTTTGTGTGACACCACTTGAGAGGGCCTTTACCAATATGGTGTGAGAGAAGTTTGTGTGACACCCCTTGAGAGGGAGTTTACCAATATGGTGTGAGAGAAGTTTGTGTGACACCACTTGAGAGGGACTTCACCAATATGGTGTGAGAGAGGTTTGTGTGACACCCCTTGAGAGGGACTTTACCAATATGGTTTGAGAGAGGTTTGTGTGACACCCCTTGAGAGGGCCTTTACCAATATGGTGTGAGAGAAGTTTGTGTGACACACCTTGAGAGGGACTTTACCAATATGGTGTAAAAGACGTTTGTGTGACACCCCTTGAGAGGGCCTTTACCAATATGGTGTGAGAGAAGTTTGTGTGACACCCCTTGAGAGGGACTTTACCAATATGGTGTGAGAGAAGTTTGTGTGACACCACTTGAGAGGGACTTTACCAATATGGTGTGAGAGAGGTTTGTGTGACACCCCTTGAGAGGGACTTCACCAATATAGTGTGAGAGAAGTTTGTGTGACACCCCTTGAGAGGGACTTTACCAATATGGTGTGAGAGAGGTTTGTGTGACACCCCTTGAGAGGGCCTTTACCAATATGGTGTGAGAGAGGTTTGTGTGACACACCTTGAGAGGGCCTTTACCTATGGTGTGAGAGAAGTTTGTGTGACACCCCTTGAGAGGGACTTTACCAATATAGTGTGAGAGAAGTTTGTGTGACACCCCTTGAGAGGGACTTTACCAATATGGTGTGAGAGAAGTTTGTGTGACACCCCTTGAGAGGGACTTTACCAATATGGTGTGAGAGAAGTTTGTGTGACACCCCTTGAGAGGGACATTACCGATATGGTTTGAGAGAAGTTTGTGTGACACCCCTTGAGAGGGCCTTTACCAATATGGTGTGAGAGAAGTTTGTGTGACACCACTTGAGAGGGACTTTACCAATATGGTGTGAGAGAGGTTTGTGTGACACCCCTTGAGAGGGACTTTACCAATATGGTTTGAGAGAAGTTTGTGTGACACCACTTGAGAGGGCCTTTACCAATATGGTGTGAGAGAAGTTTGTGTGACACCCCTTGAGAGGGACTTTACGTATGGTGTGAGAGAAGTTTGTGTGACACCCCTTGAGAGGGAGTTTACCAATATGGTGTGAGAGAAGTTTGTGTGACACCCCTTGAGAGGGACTTTACCAATATGGTGTGAGAGAGGTTTGTGTGACACCCCTTGAGAGGGCCTTTACCAATATGGTGTGAGAGAAGTTTGTGTGACACCCCTTGAGAGGGCCTTTACCAATATAGTGTGAGAGACGTTTGTGTGACACCCTTTGAGAGGGCCTTTACCAATATGGTGTGAGAGACATTTGTGTGACACCCCTTGAGAGGGCCTTTACCAATATGGTGTGAGAGAAGTTTGTGTGACACCCCTTGAGAGGGCCTTTACCAATATAGTGTGAGAGAAGTTTGTGTGACACCCCTTGAGAGGGCCTTTGCCTATGGTGTGAGAGAAGTTTGTGTAACACCACTTGAGAGGGCCTTTACCAATATGGTGTGAGAGAAGTTTGTGTGACACCCCTTGAGAGGGACTTTACCAATATGGTGTGAGAGAGGTTTGTGTGACACCCCTTGAGAGGGCCTTTACCAATATGGTGTGAGAGAAGTTTGTGTGACACCCCTTGAGAGGGACTTTACCAATATGGTGTGAGAGAAGTTTGTGTGATATCCCTTGAGAGGGACTTTACCAATATGGTGTGAGAGAAGTTTGTGTGACACCCCTTCAGAGGGCCTTTACCAATATGGTGTGAGAGAAGTTTGTGTGACATCCCTTCAGAGGGACTTTACCAATACGGTGTGGGAGAGGTTTGTGTGACACCCCTTGAGAGGGCCTTTACCTATGGTGTGAGAGAAGTTTGTGTGACACCCCTTGAGAGGGACTTTACCAATATGGTGTGAGAGAAGTTTGTGTGACACCCCTTGAGAGGGACTTTACCAATATGGTGTGAGAGAAGTTTGTGTGACACCCCTTGAGAGGGCCTTTACCAATATGGTGTGAGAGAAGTTTGTGTGACACCACTTGAGAGGGACTTTACCAATATGGTGTGAGAGAGGTTTGTGTGACACCCCTTGAGAGGGACTTCACCAATATAGTGTGAGAGAAGTTTGTGTGACACCCCTTGAGAGGGACTTTACCAATATGGTGTGAGAGAGGTTTGTGTGACACCCCTTGAGAGGGCCTTTACCAATATGGTGTGAGAGAGGTTTGTGTGACACACCTTGAGAGGGCCTTTACCTATGGTGTGAGAGAAGTTTGTGTGACACCCCTTGAGAGGGACTTTACCAATATAGTGTGAGAGAAGTTTGTGTGACACCCCTTGAGAGGGACTTTACCAATATGGTGTGAGAGAAGTTTGTGTGACACCCCTTGAGAGGGACTTTACCAATATGGTGTGAGAGAAGTTTGTGTGACACCCCTTGAGAGGGACATTACCGATATGGTTTGAGAGAAGTTTGTGTGACACCCCTTGAGAGGGCCTTTACCAATATGGTGTGAGAGAAGTTTGTGTGACACCACTTGAGAGGGACTTTACCAATATGGTGTGAGAGAGGTTTGTGTGACACCCCTTGAGAGGGACTTTACCAATATGGTTTGAGAGAAGTTTGTGTGACACCACTTGAGAGGGCCTTTACCAATATGGTGTGAGAGAAGTTTGTGTGACACCCCTTGAGAGGGACTTTACGTATGGTGTGAGAGAAGTTTGTGTGACACCCCTTGAGAGGGAGTTTACCAATATGGTGTGAGAGAAGTTTGTGTGACACCCCTTGAGAGGGACTTTACCAATATGGTGTGAGAGAGGTTTGTGTGACACCCCTTGAGAGGGCCTTTACCAATATGGTGTGAGAGAAGTTTGTGTGACACCCCTTGAGAGGGCCTTTACCAATATAGTGTGAGAGACGTTTGTGTGACACCCTTTGAGAGGGCCTTTACCAATATGGTGTGAGAGACATTTGTGTGACACCCCTTGAGAGGGCCTTTACCAATATGGTGTGAGAGAAGTTTGTGTGACACCCCTTGAGAGGGACTTTACCAATATGGTGTGAGAGAAGTTTGTGTGACACCACTTGAGAGGGACTTTACCAATATGGTGTGAGAGAGGTTTGTGTGACACCCCTTGAGAGGGACTTCACCAATATAGTGTGAGAGAAGTTTGTGTGACACCCCTTGAGAGGGACTTTACCAATATGGTGTGAGAGAGGTTTGTGTGACACCCCTTGAGAGGGCCTTTACCAATATGGTGTGAGAGAGGTTTGTGTGACACACCTTGAGAGGGCCTTTACCTATGGTGTGAGAGAAGTTTGTGTGACACCCCTTGAGAGGGACTTTACCAATATAGTGTGAGAGAAGTTTGTGTGACACCCCTTGAGAGGGACTTTACCAATATGGTGTGAGAGAAGTTTGTGTGACACCCCTTGAGAGGGACTTTACCAATATGGTGTGAGAGAAGTTTGTGTGACACCCCTTGAGAGGGACATTACCGATATGGTTTGAGAGAAGTTTGTGTGACACCCCTTGAGAGGGCCTTTACCAATATGGTGTGAGAGAAGTTTGTGTGACACCACTTGAGAGGGACTTTACCAATATGGTGTGAGAGAGGTTTGTGTGACACCCCTTGAGAGGGACTTTACCAATATGGTTTGAGAGAAGTTTGTGTGACACCACTTGAGAGGGCCTTTACCAATATGGTGTGAGAGAAGTTTGTGTGACACCCCTTGAGAGGGACTTTACGTATGGTGTGAGAGAAGTTTGTGTGACACCCCTTGAGAGGGAGTTTACCAATATGGTGTGAGAGAAGTTTGTGTGACACCCCTTGAGAGGGACTTTACCAATATGGTGTGAGAGAGGTTTGTGTGACACCCCTTGAGAGGGCCTTTACCAATATGGTGTGAGAGAAGTTTGTGTGACACCCCTTGAGAGGGCCTTTACCAATATAGTGTGAGAGACGTTTGTGTGACACCCTTTGAGAGGGCCTTTACCAATATGGTGTGAGAGACATTTGTGTGACACCCCTTGAGAGGGCCTTTACCAATATGGTGTGAGAGAAGTTTGTGTGACACCCCTTGAGAGGGCCTTTACCAATATAGTGTGAGAGAAGTTTGTGTGACACCCCTTGAGAGGGCCTTTGCCTATGGTGTGAGAGAAGTTTGTGTAACACCACTTGAGAGGGCCTTTACCAATATGGTGTGAGAGAAGTTTGTGTGACACCCCTTGAGAGGGACTTTACCAATATGGTGTGAGAGAGGTTTGTGTGACACCCCTTGAGAGGGCCTTTACCAATATGGTGTGAGAGAAGTTTGTGTGACACCCCTTGAGAGGGACTTTACCAATATGGTGTGAGAGAAGTTTGTGTGATATCCCTTGAGAGGGACTTTACCAATATGGTGTGAGAGAAGTTTGTGTGACACCCCTTCAGAGGGCCTTTACCAATATGGTGTGAGAGAAGTTTGTGTGACATCCCTTCAGAGGGACTTTACCAATACGGTGTGGGAGAGGTTTGTGTGACACCCCTTGAGAGGGCCTTTACCTATGGTGTGAGAGAAGTTTGTGTGACACCCCTTGAGAGGGACTTTACCAATATGGTGTGAGAGAAGTTTGTGTGACACCCCTTGAGAGGGACTTTACCAATATGGTGTGAGAGAAGTTTGTGTGACACCCCTTGAGAGGGCCTTTACCAATATGGTGTGAGAGAAGTTTGTGTGACACCACTTGAGAGGGACTTTACCAATATGGTGTGAGAGAGGTTTGTGTGACACCCCTTGAGAGGGACTTCACCAATATAGTGTGAGAGAAGTTTGTGTGACACCCCTTGAGAGGGACTTTACCAATATGGTGTGAGAGAGGTTTGTGTGACACCCCTTGAGAGGGCCTTTACCAATATGGTGTGAGAGAGGTTTGTGTGACACACCTTGAGAGGGCCTTTACCTATGGTGTGAGAGAAGTTTGTGTGACACCCCTTGAGAGGGACTTTACCAATATAGTGTGAGAGAAGTTTGTGTGACACCCCTTGAGAGGGACTTTACCAATATGGTGTGAGAGAAGTTTGTGTGACACCCCTTGAGAGGGACTTTACCAATATGGTGTGAGAGAAGTTTGTGTGACACCCCTTGAGAGGGACATTACCGATATGGTTTGAGAGAAGTTTGTGTGACACCCCTTGAGAGGGCCTTTACCAATATGGTGTGAGAGAAGTTTGTGTGACACCACTTGAGAGGGACTTTACCAATATGGTGTGAGAGAGGTTTGTGTGACACCCCTTGAGAGGGACTTTACCAATATGGTTTGAGAGAAGTTTGTGTGACACCACTTGAGAGGGCCTTTACCAATATGGTGTGAGAGAAGTTTGTGTGACACCCCTTGAGAGGGACTTTACGTATGGTGTGAGAGAAGTTTGTGTGACACCCCTTGAGAGGGAGTTTACCAATATGGTGTGAGAGAAGTTTGTGTGACACCCCTTGAGAGGGACTTTACCAATATGGTGTGAGAGAGGTTTGTGTGACACCCCTTGAGAGGGCCTTTACCAATATGGTGTGAGAGAAGTTTGTGTGACACCCCTTGAGAGGGCCTTTACCAATATAGTGTGAGAGACGTTTGTGTGACACCCTTTGAGAGGGCCTTTACCAATATGGTGTGAGAGACATTTGTGTGACACCCCTTGAGAGGGCCTTTACCAATATGGTGTGAGAGAAGTTTGTGTGACACCCCTTGAGAGGGCCTTTACCAATATAGTGTGAGAGAAGTTTGTGTGACACCCCTTGAGAGGGCCTTTGCCTATGGTGTGAGAGAAGTTTGTGTAACACCACTTGAGAGGGCCTTTACCAATATGGTGTGAGAGAAGTTTGTGTGACACCCCTTGAGAGGGACTTTACCAATATGGTGTGAGAGAGGTTTGTGTGACACCCCTTGAGAGGGCCTTTACCAATATGGTGTGAGAGAAGTTTGTGTGACACCCCTTGAGAGGGACTTTACCAATATGGTGTGAGAGAAGTTTGTGTGATATCCCTTGAGAGGGACTTTACCAATATGGTGTGAGAGAAGTTTGTGTGACACCCCTTCAGAGGGCCTTTACCAATATGGTGTGAGAGAAGTTTGTGTGACATCCCTTCAGAGGGACTTTACCAATACGGTGTGGGAGAGGTTTGTGTGACACCCCTTGAGAGGGCCTTTACCTATGGTGTGAGAGAAGTTTGTGTGACACCCCTTGAGAGGGACTTTACCAATATGGTGTGAGAGAAGTTTGTGTGACACCCCTTGAGAGGGACTTTACCAATATGGTGTGAGAGAAGTTTGTGTGACACCCCTTGAGAGGGCCTTTACCAATATGGTGTGAGAGAAGTTTGTGTGACACCACTTGAGAGGGACATTACCGATATGGTGTGAGAGAGGTTTGTGTGACACCCCTTGAGAGGGCCTTTACCAATATGGTGTGAGAGAAGTTTGTGTGACACCACTTGAGAGGGACATTACCAATATGGTGTGAGAGAAGTTTGTGTGACACCCCTTCAGAGGGCCTTTACCAATATGGTGTGAGAGAAGTTTGTGTGACATCCCTTCAGAGGGACTTTACCAATACGGTGTGGGAGAGGTTTGTGTGACACCCCTTGAGAGGGCCTTTACCTATGGTGTGAGAGAAGTTTGTGTGACACCCCTTGAGAGGGACTTTACCAATATGGTGTGAGAGAAGTTTGTGTGACACCCCTTGAGAGGGACTTTACCAATATAGTGTGAGAGAAGTTTGTGTGACACCCCTTGAGAGGGCCTTTACCAATATGGTGTGAGAGAAATTTGTGTGACACCACTTGAGAGGGACATTACCGATATGGTGTGAGAGAGGTTTGTGTGACACCCCTTGAGAGGGCCTTTACCGATATGGTGTGAGAGAAGTTTGTGTGGCACCCCTTGAGAGGGACATTACCGATATGGTGTGAGAGAAGTTTGTGTGACACCCCTTGAGAGGGACATTACCGATATGGTGTGAGAGAAGTTTGTGTGACACCCCTTGAGAGGGACTTTACCAATATGGTGTGAGAGAAGTTTGTGTGACACCCCTTGAGAGGGACTTTACCAATATGGTTTGAGAGAGGTTTGTGTGACACCCCTTGAGAGAGCCTTTACCAATATGGTGTGAGAGAAGTTTGTGTGACACACCTTGAGAGGGACTTTACCAATATGGTGTAAAAGACGTTTGTGTGACACCCCTTGAGAGGGCCTTTACCAATATGGTGTTAGAGAAGTTTGTGTGACACCCCTTGAGAGGGACTTTACCAATATGGTGTGAGAGAAGTTTGTGTGACACCACTTGAGAGGGCCTTTACCAATATAGTGTGAGAGAAGTTTGTGTGACACCCCTTGAGAGGGCCTTTACCAATATGGTGTGAGAGAGGTTTGTGTGACACCCCTTGAGAGGGACTTTACCAATATAGTGTGAGAGAAGTTTGTGTGACACCCCTTGAGAGGGACTTTACCAATATGGTGTGAGAGAGGTTTGTGTGACACCCCTTGAGAGGGCCTTTACCAATATGGTGTGAGAGAGGTTTGTGTGACACACCTTGAGAGGGCCTTTACCTATGGTGTGAGAGAAGTTTGTGTGACACCCCTTGAGAGGGACTTTACCAATATAGTGTGAGAGAAGTTTGTGTGACACCCCTTGAGAGGGACTTTACCAATATGGTGTGAGAGAAGTTTGTGTGACACCCCTTGAGAGGGACTTTACCGATATGGTGTGAGAGAAGTTTGTGTGACACCCCTTGAGAGGGACATTACCGATATGGTTTGAGAGAAGTTTGTGTGACACCCCTTGAGAGGGACTTTACCAATATGGTGTGAGAGAAGTTTGTGTGACACCACTTGAGAGGGACTTTACCAATATGGTGTGAGAGAGGTTTGTGTGACACCCCTTGAGAGGGACTTTACCAATATGGTTTGAGAGAAGTTTGTGTGACACCACTTGAGAGGGCCTTTACCAATATGGTGTGAGAGAGGTTTGTGTGACACCCCTTGAGAGGGACTTTACGTATGGTGTGAGAGAAGTTTGTGTGACACCCCTTGAGAGGGAGTTTACCAATATGGTGTGAGAGAAGTTTGTGTGACACCCCTTGAGAGGGACTTTACCAATATGGTGTGAGAGAGGTTTGTGTGACACCCCTTGAGAGGGCCTTTACCAATATGGTGTGAGAGAAGTTTGTGTGACACCCCTTGAGAGGGCCTTTACCAATATAGTGTGAGAGACGTTTGTGTGACACCCCTTGAGAGGGCCTTTACCAATATGGTGTGAGAGACATTTGTGTGACACCCCTTGAGAGGACCTTTACCAATATGGTGTGAGAGAAGTTTGTGTGACACCCCTTGAGAGGGCCTTTACCAATATAGTGTGACAGACGTTTGTGTGACACCCCTTGAGAGGGCCTTTACCAATATGGTGTGAGAGACGTTTATGTGACACCCCTTGAGAGGGCCTTTACCAATATGGTGTGAGAGAAGTTTGTGTGACACCCCTTGAGAGGGACTTTACCAATATGGTGTGGGAGAGGTTTGTGTGACACCCCTTGAGAGGGCCTTTACCTATGGTGTGAGAGAAGTTTGTGTGACACCCCTTGAGAGGGACTTTACCAATATGGTGTGAGAGAAGTTTGTGTGACACCCCTTGAGAGGGACTTTACCAATATGGTGTGAGAGAAGTTTGTGTGACACCCCTTGAGAGGGCCCTTACCAATATGGTGTGAGAGAAGTTTGTGTGACACCACTTGAGAGGGACTTTACCAATATGGTGTGAGAGAAGTTTGTGTGACACCCCTTGAGAGGGCCCTTACCAATATGGTGTGAGAGAGGTTTGTGTGATATCCCTTGAGAGGGACTTTACCAATATGGTTTGAGAGAAGTTTGTGTGACACCACTTGAGAGGGCCTTTACCAATATGGTGTGAGAGAAGTTTGTGTGACACCCCTTGAGAGGGACTTTACGTATGGTGTGAGAGAAGTTTGTGTGACACCCCTTGAGAGGGAGTTTACCAATATGGTGTGAGAGAAGTTTGTGTGACACCCCTTGAGAGGGACTTTACCAATATGGTGTGAGAGAGGTTTGTGTGACACCCCTTGAGAGGGCCTTTACCAATATGGTGTGAGAGAAGTTTGTGTGACACCCCTTGAGAGGGCCTTTACCAATATAGTGTGAGAGACGTTTGTGTAACACCCCTTGAGAGGGCCTTTACCAATATGGTGTGAGAGACATTTGTGTGACACCCCTTGAGAGGGCCTTTACCAATATGGTGTGAGAGAAGTTTGTGTGACACCCCTTGAGAGGGCCTTTACCAATATAGTGTGAGAGACGTTTGTGTGACACCCCTTGAGAGGGCCTTTACCAATATGGTGTGAGAGACGTTTATGTGACACCCCTTGAGAGGGCCTTTACCAATATGGTGTGAGAGAAGTTTGTGTGACACCCCTTGAGAGGGACTTTACCAATATGGTGTGGGAGAGGTTTGTGTGACACCCCTTGAGAGGGCCTTTACCTATGGTGTGAGAGAAGTTTGTGTGACACCCCTTGAGAGGGACTTTACCAATATGGTGTGAGAGAAGTTTGTGTGACACCCCTTGAGAGGGACTTTACCAATATGGTGTGAGAGAAGTTTGTGTGACACCCCTTGAGAGGGCCCTTACCAATATGGTGTGAGAGAAGTTTGTGTGACACCCCTTGAGAGGGACTTTACCAATATGGTGTGAGAGAAGTTTGTGTGACACCCCTTGAGAGGGCCCTTACCAATATGGTGTGAGAGAGGTTTGTGTGATATCCCTTGAGAGGGACTTTACCAATATGGTGTGAGAGAAGTTTGTGTGACACCACTTGAGAGGGCCTTTACCAATATGGTGTGAGAGAAGTTTGTGTGACACCCCTTGAGAGGGCCTTTACCAATATGGTGTGAGAGAAGTTTGTGTGACACCCCTTGAGAGGGACTTTACGTATGGTGAAATGACTTAAGTTTACCAATTATTAAGATAAGGATATATGTGTCATCATTTATTAGCATGTTTATTTTCAGGTGATTCAGTTTGTGGAGTCTGGTGGCCGGTTGGAATGCCCAGAGGGTTGCCCCATACAGGTGTATGGCAAAATGAAGAAATGCTGGGAAAAAGATCCCAAAATGAGACCCAGTTTTGACCAGTTGAAACATCATTTTCAAACTGATCCCCTCTATGGTGCTGCCATTAATTATGGTCGCAGTCAAAAGGAAAAGAAGAAATAAATATTTTAAATATAAAAAATATTTTTATGCCAAAGAATGTTAAACATACAGAAGGAAACAATGATTTTCCAAACTTACAAATTAGTTTCCAGTATGCTCTGAAAACCAATGGGATTCAAGTATTTTGTGAAGACCAATGAGGTTCAAGTATGCTGAGAGAACCAATGAAATCCCAGTGTTCTGTGAGAGCCTAGTCAATGGGATTTTAGCATTATATGTGAAGACGAATGAGGTTCAAGTATGCTGAGAGAACCAATGAAATCCCAGTATTCTGTGAGAGCCAATGGGATTTGAGCATTTGTGAAGATCAGTGAGGTTTGAACTTGCTGAGGGAACCAATGGGATTCCAGTATTCTGTGTCTATACATGATGTTATGTACTGAGCCTGTCTTGGCTGAACTTCACAGAGAGATACATAATGTATGTTGCTGTAATCGCTGTGATTATCAGTGACAACACAAGTTGAATCCACGGTGCCACCCTATTTGCCAAACAATTTAATAAATTCAAAGTTTAATTATTTTTATAAAATATGTACTTAAATATAATGACAGGGTAACTAGAAAATCATACAATATATAATATACATAATATCTATATTACAGATACCTAGTATTGGGTGTAGGTAGTATAAAATACTGCAGGGTTTAATATTTTACAAAATAAAAGTTTGACAAAAAATGTTCAATATTTATTAAGAATTTGATTAATTTCAAAAGTATATAAAGAAATAGATAACACATGACCTAATTACATGCATCGACACACATTAAAACTCGTTTATGGTGTTTAACAAGCTCTTTGAAGTACTACAATAATTACAATGATTATTGATCAATATTTCTTTGTCTTACATAATTAGTTTTTCTGGACATTATGATTTTGTTTTGATTGATGAAATAGTGCTATATCACAGTAACAGTCGTATCATGGTCAACACTAACATTGACAACCAAAATATATTATAGAGTTAGAGACATAATCAATACTTATTAGTAATCAAAAATGTAGGGATCACTTTGGGAGAGATTTGGGTATTTTTACCAAGTTTTTCCTGAAAATCTCATTAAAATTCAAAATTGTATTACTTTATACAGACAATTCTCATAGACATTTTGCTAATCCCATAAAATCCCTCAAATTCTCCCATAGGTGTTAAGAGCCAGATTTATCCATGAGATAGAATAGTTATTTTTAGTAGAAATGAAAATCACACTAGCTTCATATTTGTTTGTTAAAATGTTAAATTGTGGAAATGGAGTACAGTACGTAGCAGTACAGGAGTGAATTGATTTGAGCAGAGTATAAATAAGTATAGCAGAACTGAACTGGGTAGATGGTCTTGACCTGGTTTGGTGGACGTACTATCTCTACTGATGCATATGTTATAAACATTTGCCATTTTAATCATTTGATGAATTTGTTACATAACATAGTTACCCTCCACTCTGTAAGCATTATATAATGTTATTTAATGTAACACATGTTTATATGGCCCCCCCCCTTTTTTCACAACAGTTTTGACATTTGAAATTTAATCTCACTCTCCTTTTGACGACCTGAATTTTTATCATAATACCTAATTAACAGGGAATCACTTTTAACAAAGTGCCATGTTTGTTTGCTTAAAATTAACCTATTATACTGTGTATGCTGTTATTTTATGGATTGATAAACATTGTTTATATGTCTCCCCTCCAGACTGTGGTAAAGTAGAGAGTTTTTATTTTCCTGCTTAATTCATAATGTGAATTAACTCAACATAACACATTTAAGTTTCTTATTACTTTGTATCTAGAAATATTAATATCAACTTCCCTCTAGTTAAATCATAAGGAAGAAAGTAGGCCTTTAATCACAGATAGATATTATCTGTCTGAAACCGCCTCCAGATTTCCTGGCTGAAGCCAACCTGCTTGGAGTTTTTTATGTTAAAAGCCTTGCTTTCTCTATAATTAGTAGACAACAGTTTTGTGCTTTTTGATTGAAGAACTACAATGTTAAGTGTTTATTACTGAAGGAGCAAAATGTTTTGCTCTGAGATATCATGTGATCATCTGATGTCATTGTATGATCAACCGTCATTGTAATTTGGTCAGTCAACTATCCATGACAACAAGTTGATTGATATATAAATTGACAGAACTTGTTCCACAATTGTGGATAATAATACAAAATTTGATTTCAGAATGACACTTTGTCCTCCGAGTCTGTAAAGTGTTTTAAAGCAGATCAACTTGAAATGACAATATACTACATTACTGGTTTTACAGAATTTGTTCTTTTGTATGAATGATGTGAAACGTGACATGGCATCAAGAAATAATACAAACACGATTGTAAATTTCAAAATTTAAAAATATTCATGCGAATTTTCATGCTTTGAGAATCAAAGTTGCACAACAAATACTGCACATTCCTTATATACAGTCATATTTAATTTTACGATATTTTTATACGTTTTTTTAAACATATTACACATATTACAAAGAGAGGTGATTGACCAGTTTATAATATTTATTGATCTGTTATATTGAGATATGATTATTTTGCTTTAAGAATAATACATGTAATGTTACATTATCTATTTTTATGTCTAAATACATGAGGTGCTGGACTTCATATTTGGGACCAACTGCACATCCTATGATATATACGATGTAGCATACTGTATGTAATAATCATGAGTTGAGAATGACATTATCGTGTTTTACAACATAGTTGTAATAATTTTGTTTTTATTGTCAAAGTATCAGCATACTGTGTGCATACATATTTTAATTGGTCATCTTGTTAGTATGGGGCGCCGTTTTACTATTTATTAACAAAACTGGATATCCATAAATCATTTTTGGATAACTTTAAACACTTTGAATTAAGGTTATCAAATATTCTATTTTTGGATATCCAAAATTCATTTATTGATATCCACAAAAATCAAATTATGTATATCCAAAAATGAATTATTGATATCCAAAATTCGAATTATGGATATCCAAAATTCCATGTATTTTTGGATATCCAATATTCCATCTATTTTTGGATATCCATAATTCGATTTTTGGATATCCAAAAATCATTTATGGATATCCATTATTCGAATTTCGGATATCCAAAAATAATTTAGGATATATACAAAATTAATTTAAGATATCCAAAATAATTTAATGATATCATAAATTCGAATTATGGATATCCAAAAATGAATTTTGGATATCAATAATTCGAATTTTGGATACCCAGTTTTGTTAATAAATAGTAAAACGGCGCCCCATATATTAGTTCCCTAGCGGCAAAGCCGGAGGGGATTATTAGTTTACTGGCTGTCTGTCTGTCTGTCTGTCTGTTTGTGTGTCTGTCACTTTAGGGTTTCCGTGCATAATCTCTGCAACATATGCACATATTGAACTTAAATTAGGTATACAGACACATCATTGGGATATCTAGGTCAAGTTCTGACTTTGTTACGGTTGAATGATTTTTTTCAGAGTTACAGCCCCTGGGCTTAATTACCAGCGCAATTGTTAGGACCCAAGGTATTACTTGTGGCAAATAAGAAAAAGTGAAAAATATACAGGTAATTCAGTCGGAACTGTGACATTCTACTAATGGTATACTAGTATTTAATTTGAAAGCACATTTAAATAGGACTGACCACAGTCTTAGTATGTTATTTTGTAAGTTCCATTATGATCAGTGGACAAAACGAACCCAGTGATGAAATGATCTGATGCAATAGGGAATGTTTATATGGTTTAGCAGTGTAGGGAGACATTTGTTGTGAAATTTTAAGAAATGCACAATGTTACTCCAGTGTGTTAAAGATTGGCAGTAATGACCTACACAATTTTGATTTTGTTTTTCAGCTTTGCTTTGAAATATTTGCTACCCCATGGTAGAATATATATTTAAAGACGACAATGAAAAATCAATTTGGAATGAGTGTTTACAGGCCCTTTAGTCCCCTTGTTTGGATTAGTATTGTAATACTGTTATAATTGTATATATGCCGTTCCATATGTATTACCTGTGACAGACACTATGTGTATTAACTTTAAAATTTCTTTATAAACAGAACAAGTTCACAGCAGAACAGATCCATGGGTCTCTGTGATAATTCTGAAACAAAATGGAGTTAAGGTTTGGTTGTTAATCAATATCTTTTTTGCCATTCCTATAGTCACCCATACGAACCATAGTTGCACTATAAGGACTTCAGTGAAACACATTTGGGGATTTTTCCCAATAATTTTCTTGAGAATTTCATTAAAATTCAAATTTGTATTACTTTATACAGAAAAATCTCATAGAAATTTTGCTAATCCCATAACATCCTTCAAATTCTCCCAAAGATTAAGAGCCAGAATTATCCCTGTAACAAACTCACGGACAAGTTCATTGTTATAACATAGTGTTTTTCATTCCCCCTCAAGTGCCCTATTATCTGTTAGTTATACACGTATAACAAGCTGTGTTATAAACATGTTTAGTCCCCATTCCAGCAGGTCTACCGAGATTGTAACAGGGAATATAAAGGGATGTCTAACAAGTTATTATTTTTCTATAGTTTATAATCATGTTGAGGATGCAAAAAAGCTAGTATTTTTTATAAAATATATACAAGTTACTTGTTTCGCAAGAAAGCAATTCCAAGTGTATTGCATATTGTAATGTTGAGTGGCTATAATTATTAATGAAACATGAATGCAATTATATTGAAAAAAAAATTAAATTTATGTTAAAAAATATATGTTTATTAATCAAAAATAAATAACAATGATAATGATTAACGTGTGTTGTTTTCAGTATTTTTGTCCATCTTAAAGCAACACATTTTGTCCATCGCCAAACATGATGCTGCCATTCGCCAATCATCTCTGTTTAGTGTCAATTACCTACCTTCTTTATTCCTCCACCAAGACTATTTGGTTTCGTTTTACATGTATTTGTTATTAGTTTACCTGCCGTCTGTCTGTCTGGTTTCCGTGTATTATTTCTGCAACGTTTGCACATATTGAACTATAATCTGATATACAGATACATGATGGGGATATCAAGTTCTAATATGGTTACGTTGAAGTATTCATTTTACAGAGTTAAGGCCCTTGGACTTTGGAAATTCCAATCATTCAGTTTCCGTTCATTGTCACTGAAACATGTGCACATATTGAAATGAAAATTGGTATACAGATAGGCCTACATCATGGCGATATCTACGTCAAGTCCCTGTTATTTGTTTAATGAATCATTGCATCTTTATAGCTTGCAGGACCTGTAGGGGACATATATTGCAATCTTCAGCAGGACTCAATATGCTCGTTCTGTTTAAATCCCTATAAACAGTTATGGTCATTTAAGGACGTGCCTCTTAATGGGTTAGGGCTAAGAATTGTACCTGCTGCCCCATTGCATGATCGTAAGAGGCGACTAATTGGGGATATTATCTTTTCCATTCTTTCTACACAACTTTCTCCTTCCTAATGTCTCCATTGGCACTATCTTAATTTTGGCCTTTAGGCCTAGTTGATCGTTTTGTCCATGTAAGGAAGGTGATGGACTGTCACTCGGGCCTACACAAATTTAGTCGCCTCTTGCGATCATGCAATAGCAATACATTTGAAATAAAATAAGAGAATACCGAAGCGTCAACATAATCATAATCCAAACTCAAAATCGATTAAACCAGCGGCAAAATTTGAACAAAGGAAATATTTTTGCATGGAGACCCATGCAAAAGTACAAGAGAATAAGACCAGGTGTTCCGGAAGAGTAAGCGTCTTCTGCTTCATCGACGACACCCGCCATGTAAATCTTTGTCACATCCAAGTAAACATCAAGTTCTCAAAATGAGAGCCGAGTATCATTAGTAAACACACTAATGAGCATACTCAAAAACGTCCATCTTCACATCACTTAAAGATACAGAATGTTTCTCAATGAGACAAAGATGGCGACCATAAAACTTGCCCATAGTACTGATCAACCTGCATCTCTCGAATCCTTGTGTTGTTAGTTTGTTTGTCAGCAGTCGACATCGATCACGAAAATCCCGATATTTAGAGCAAGCCCTGGAATACCGAATCAACTGCAACATGTAAACACCATAGGTTGGAGAAGCAGGGATGTTACTATCAAGAAATGGAAAGTTAACGATCGGAAAATTGAAAGCATCATGTTCATCGTATAGCTTAGTAGTAAGCTGTCCATGTTAGTCGTAGTTTAAGTAGAGATCGATGTAAGCAGCTGATGTAGAAGAGTATGTTGTGTCCTTTATTTCAAGTTCAGAGAGTATATACGATCGACGTGGTCAGCAAACTTCTTGTTGTTTATAGACAACACATGGTCGATATATCTAAAAGTGAAATTAATAGATTTGACAAGTTTTTTGTTACCTGTCCTGATTAGCTCCTCCACAAATTCAGCCTCGTATGAAAACAAAAACAAGTCAGCTAAGAATGGGGCACAGTTTGTTCCCATGGGAATGCCAACAGTCTGCTGGAAAATCTTTCCTCCGAACTCAACAAAAATATTGTCGACCAGGAATTCAATTATCCTTACGATATCCTCTTCAGTATTTTTTTATTGTTCTTTTCTTAAAATTTCCTGTTCTAAAATTTATATTGTGGATCCTGTCGTTTTTAGCGCTAAAACTACGAGTAGTTTTGGCGTCTATTGCTGCCACTATTCTGTGACCTTTTGACCCATGTCATTTTTTCCCCTCCCGCTCCGGAAAAGCTTGAATAACTACCAATCGCATGATATATGAACTATTTGAAAGCCAGAACATTAAAGGAAATGATGTTCCCATGGTATTGTTGATAATTATGATGACTTTAATAATCTATATGCAATTTGTAACAAAGAATTCAATTTTTCACTCCCACAGCTCATTTAAATATTACGTCTCTGTTCTTAGTTTGACCCATCTGTGTATACACAACCTCTCGGTGTATAGCTACACACACCATTTATAACCTCGAGCTCTCGCGATCGGTGCTATATATACACTCGTATGTACGGATCGTGGTATGTCCCAGACACATCGCCAACAGGTGCGTGTGTACTGTCATGCAATTTGTATTAAACTTTGATTATATAATCGCTTCATAGCCAACATAGTCCTGGTTTTGATTTGATTTCTGACCGAAGGCCATCTTGGACATTTAGCTCACAGAATACCATCTTTCAGTTGATAATGCCTTTTCTTAAGAAGAAAAAAGAAAGGAAAAAATCCAACTTTTTTTAAAAACAAATGAAGATAGTCTATGGTGGGTACCAAGATCCTTCTGGGACCTATCGTTTAATGTTCATACAGATATGTTTGACTTACTATGTATGTGCATACGTTAGTGTCTCTGATGCACGGTATATTCTTTTTCCGATGTCTTAAATGTTTATAAGACTTAATAGTTTATATATATGTTCTAAAGTTAATGTCGCATTTGATTTTCTACAAACGACATCATATCTTAAATCTTTTATGAGATATACATGTACATATGTATGATATAGAATGAAATGAAACGAAATGTTTAAATTGCTACATTACATCCGTTTTCATTAATCGTACTTTTAGGAGGTTGGTATGATATGTCTACTTCATAATGCAAACTATTATTACCTTACAAACAAACATTTTATTATCAAATCAAACCAGTATATGTCGTTTCAACTTTGATCTGCCATTGCTCCCGTAATTAATCCTCATCTTGCATTTCCAACTAGAACTCAGGTGTGATTTTTTGCTAAAATTGTTTTAAGTGTTGCAGGGAAGGTTTATGAAATAAAGCTTCATTTTGTGTCTAACAAACTAATACCGTTTATTTCAATGCATATATTAAAAGAAACACATTCGCTTCCCTGTAAATTGATCAATATTCATTTCAAAATTTCAAAAAAAAATGATATTTTATTCAAATTGTAAAAGCACTGCACTAAATTGTACATGTACATTGAAAACAACTCGTCAATCTAAACAATTTGCGTGTAAATTATGTTTACTCTAAATACTTACTAACCTAATCCCTATTCTGAAACCTTCTGATATCGAAACTTAGTAACCCACGCAACAAAATCACTTCAATAGCTGTTAAAAAATACATACTTTTGTTAGAAGTTTTAGCGTTTCAGTACTTTCAGTACTTTGATTTCCCATGTATTTCCTTTTAGACACGTTTCTACTTTTTGCTGCATCTTGTGAAATGACGTCATTTGTGAACTTGAAAGTTGGATTTGGTCTTTACGTGTTCGTCATTGTTCTGATTTACACTAGGCGAGTACCCTTGCGCACCGATATTTCTTCTATTCTGTTTATGTTGTTCTTGTAATTCTTTCGAGTTATGGCTTTATTGACCGAAAGAACAACGTCAAAGTGGTTCATGTTCGTGTGGTTGATGTATATGGAGCTTGCTTCCTGTTAAGAAATCAGTCACAAATTATGGGCGTGTCTCAACCACTTCAATTTATCACCATGCTTTGTGTACAAGTATATTGCTGTATTCAAAACATTTGCAGAAGCAAATATCTTCACATGTGTCGCCCAAGTTCTAAACTCACACATTCTTGAAAGGTTTAAATAAGTTTGTATGTCACAATAATTATTTGGAATAATGTTTCGTAAGTTTGTCATATGTTTCATTTTATTTGTAACCAGAGTGCGAACATGCATATGGTTATCTTCATTTCCGGTTAATAAATGGGCTATGCATCGGAAGAAACAGTTTCCGTCTCCCTTCACTTTGTGTAGCAACGTAGGTGGTCCAAAACCTGAAGCTTGCATTGGCACCGCCACTGCCAGCTGTAGGTTAAAATCGTTGCATTGCCGAAGCTGCCATGCCAGATCTATCGGAACATTTGAACATTCATTTCTGTAAAGTGAAAACAATTATAATGAAAAACTAAATATATTTAGAATTTCCATTCATTTATTCAACAACAAAAAAAAAAACATCATACGTGTAGCTCCAACAATTTGATGACCAATGGAAGTCTATTAACTTAAAAATCAGCTGTAGCAGTAACCAAAAAGATTTGCATCAATATATATTATAGTGAAACAAAAACGTGGCGAAAATTAATGTAAGCAAAATACGAGAGTGAATACATAACTGCTTTATGTAAAACTAAAACAAAAAAAAATCTGATCTGCAATAACATAATTGTTCAGTGAATATTCATGAATTCTCCCTATATTTACCTTAAAAATGAAAGACCAACCAAAGAATGGTGACATAGTCTAAAAATTCCTAATTTGAAATTTAACAAATTGCTCACAAATTTTAACAACAACAAAAAATCCTTTTATTAGCAGACATTTACAAAACAGTTGTTGCAAAATCATTTGTTGAAAGATCTTGTTCCTCGTGCATAGGATCATTATCATCGGAGAGGAAGCCTAGGGCGGTTATGGTAGATTGAGATGCGCTTATATCCTGTCGAAGGTGATTTACCTCCCCTGATAATTGAGTACACGAAGCTATTACATCTGACAACTCCTCTTGTAGGATTTTTTTGGGAGTAATACTGTCTAAAGTACTGTATAGTATTATTTTTGACAGTGTTTTCTTTTTCCAGGGTAGTGATTGTCTCATTTTGATATGTGTGTTACGTCATATTTAATGTTAGGGGGTGGCAGACTGTGCTGGTGGATTTTTTTAGTCCCCGAGGTTTGCTGATGCTTCCATAGCCACAGCTAATCTCATTTGAGTAGTGATACGGTCCATAATATACACATTTTCGTAGTTCACGATTTGAAATTATACAGAACTAGTTTAATTTACTTATAAATTCATAAATTAAAGGGGTTTTACGCATCTGACCCTTCTGCTTCTACATTAGTTTAGAAATTTTGGATTCACACCTTTTGGCCCCTATCATCACTGAAGAGTCCTAGGTGGACAAAACAGCTGTATTGTGCAGTTTAATTGATTTTTTCGGCATGCTGTATCTTTTACTAAATTAAAAAAAGTGCAGCACATGTATGTGTTTCGTCATCTTTTTTATCTTTGTGTTTACTTATGACAGAGTTCAATTTTGTTTCCACTTCTAAAAAAAATCTGATTTATCTCAAAACGCTTTTGTTGTGACACATCATTTTTAATATCGGCCGAGCCAAAAGCCCCATTACCTAAAGATTTTTCTGCTTGACCTCTTAACACACTTCAGCCTGAAAAAACCCAAGAATAAATCTCTCTTTAAACTTTTAACTTAGAGACAATTATTATTGTTTTAATATAACCTTGAAAGTGGGCCAAGGTCATTCACTTTAACAACTTTGAAACCTTCACCCCAGCATGCTACAGGCCAAATAACAATACCCTAGGCCTTTCGGTTATAGTTAAGTTGCTTGAGATTTTATTATATTTGACCCCCGTGTCCTTGAAGACATTTATGATATAGATTCCCATGAAATGAAATACTACGTTAGGCTGATCAGCGCTGAGACACTTTTTCCCAGTTACTGACATCAACTCTGGATCTGGATTGTTGTTGACTTCTGGATTGTTGTTAATGATATTTTCGATATTTTGTTTTCTAAAAAAGAATTAAATGATAATTGAATATGTCGCTATCACCACTAAAATGTTCCAGTGTCCCCAGTGTCAGCGTTGAGACAAGATAGGGACGGAAGTTTCTGTTTCAGGTGATGCTGTTTTCCAGCGCTTGTAAAACATTCAATGTAGGCAAACAATGTCATTCTAAGTTAGAAATAACTTCCTTACAGCAGGACTGTATTTAGCTACGTTGTCTTTTGAAGGTATCTTATCAGCTTTTATCTTCTCATTAGATTTTTCAAATCGTCGTCGTCTACATGAAAAGATGGCAGTTCCCTGAACGAGTATCCGTCTATATAGTTGCTTTCTTTTAGGTTGATCACCTTTCCAAAATTGTAGCTTCCTACACTTCTACATCAGCTTCTTAACTCGATCTCTACTTAAAAAATGACCAATATGGACAGCTTGCTAAGCTATACGATAAACATGACAATTTCACTTTTGCGATCGATGTCTTTCCTCTTCTTGATAGTAACACCCCTGCTTCTCCACTCTATGGTGTTACATGTCGCATTTGATTTGTTACTCAAGGGTTTTCTCTAACCATTGCGATTTTCGTGATCGATGTCTACTGCTGACAAACAAACTTACAACGGAGGGATTCGAGAGATGCAAGTTATAATCAGACCTATTGGCAAATTTTATGGTCGCTTTCTTTTGATATGAAGATGGACATTTTTGAGTATGCTCATTAGTGTTCTTACTGGTTGTGATTGACAAGGATGACTCGGTTCTCATTTTGAGGACTTGATTCTTACTTGGATGTGAGCAAGTTTTATGGCAGGTGTCTTCGATGAAGCAGGATACGATTACTCTTCCGGAACGCCTGATATTATTCGCTTTTACTTCTCTCAATGTAAATGACGAAGTCTCAAGTGACCTATTCCAATCACTTTCCGTCCGGCGTCGTCCGTCGTGCGTAAACTTTTTACATTTTCGACTTCTTCTCAAGAACCAGTGGATGGAATCTTGGGACGAAATGACTAAAAACGCACAGATATAGGAGTATGCAAGCTCACCAACATTCACCCAGAATATTCTGTCAGCTGTAATGTGATTTCCTAATGCAAAAGGCAACCAGAACGTGTCCCCCTATGGGATGTTGTCAGATCTTGACGCAGCAGAGAGAAGTTTATTAAATGGCGCGGAGATCAAGATACGCAAAAAATGACTATTGTGATCGATTGGGGGGTTATACTTGAGGCCTTCGGCAGTATTGTTCAGTTTGTGGTAGCACTTTAGATCGACAAAAGAACACGAACATATCACATCCTCCCAAAACACATGCAGGCATATTGCATATGACACAGCTGTCCTTAAATGACACAAGCAGTTAAAAAGACGTAAATAAACAAATCCTCGCTCGTATTATCACGCCGTGTCAACAAACGATATGCGTATCTTTCATGTCAATTTAAAAAAACCCATATATATACTATATATATTTTAAAATATGTACAACGCATCAGCTGAAATGATGACGGAAATTAGTTCTTTCTTCAGTCGTGACATCATCGCTTTATAGGTATAAGTTGTCAAATTAAAATGTCCTTAGCTTAGCCTGGGGCAACAAAAGATTGCTCAATATGATTTACGCTATTGGCTGGCTAGACGAGCCTGAGGAATGCGTTCTTATCGTTGCGGATTTCCGTATCGCCTGCAGATACAACGTGTGTAGCACACTGTGTACGTTATATATATACGCGAGGCCGGGAGTTACCCACATATCCAATCATGGGCAGGTCTCACGGAACAAATAAGTATCAGCTCCTTGGACGTGCACAGGTGACAAGAAAAAACAAAAGAAGACACAACAAGATTTTCGACAGGTAAGAAGTTCACTCACGAAAAGTTAAAGATCTCAAAAGTTATCTGTATGATTGTATACACGTTCCTGGGTGGACGTGATTCATCTCACGGTACAGCATTAAAGTAACGCTGACAGTATAATGTTTTCATAACATAAACGAACTACATCGCTAACTGTTCTCATCTATAAATTATACATCTAGGAAATGATTTATATACCTGTACAGGTTATACTCGACCTTATAGTATTTAACCTCTAGTGTATACGTCTATCGGCAATTGTGATTTTCTCACTTCCTGTAGGTTTATAGTTGTTGTTAAATATGAGCTAAACAAAACCATTAATTAGTACTAACACGCTCTACTCCTTTTATATTTTATATCCGTCATATGTATAATGCTTAAATGTGGACTTATTCCAGTTATCAATCTGTATACAGTCCTTTTTTTATAAATGTGAAAAGTCTATCTCGTATACGTGTTCCATATCACATCAATATACCATATAACTGTACACCAGACGATAAGTGACATTGAGATTGTCTCTCGTATATGTAACTCCCTGTCACATCAATATAACATAACCGTACCCCAGACGGTAAGTTACATGTAGCTCCCTATCACATAAATATAACATAACCGAACACCATACGGTAAGTTACATGTAGCTCCCTGTCACATAAATATACCATAACCGTACACCAGACGGTACGAAACATTGAAAAAGTATCTCGTAAGGGGAACCCCCTCTCACATCAATATATCATAACCGTACACCATACGGTACGAAACATTGAAAAAGTATCTCGTAAGGGGAACCCCTTCTCACATCAATATACCATAACCGTACACCAGACGGTAAGTAACATAGAGAAAGTCTCTCGTATATGTAACTCCCTCTCACATCGATATAACATAACCATACTCCAGACGGCTATCGTTATGGCTAATATTGATCGTCCCTTAATTGATGTTTAATGTCGTGCCCTTAATTCAAACATGTGGACTTGATCGATATATTGCTGTTCTACTTGATTTACTGAATCATTCGCTTCGGTTTATTAGGAACATCTACTATGGCTTTTCGTTTTGAAAAAGAAAAGTCGATTCGATAGATACGGGTAAATGAAAAGACCAATATATATTCTACATAATTCTACGTGTGGCTTAGTATTCCTCTACAAGACGTTTTTTGTCCTCACATGTCGATAAATACCGGTATAGGAACTAACAGTGTGTTTTATATCTCTAATGTAGCATGCTGTGTCTTCACTTGTCAATAAATACAAACGAGTACGAATATATTCTATAAAACTAATTTGGTTATAAGTGAACCCATTTCTCTTTTGATAACACAAGGTTGTGATTGCGCAATATTACGACAGCATTAAATATACGGCAAAACTTGAAGCGAAAATCAAGCCTAATAACTTATTACATTTATAGATATAGTTAAGATTAACTAATATCAGCAATATTCAAGATGCATTCGTACGCGGTTACCGGTAAAGCAGCAGTTGAAACCATTTTGAACTGTCTTCTAACTTCGGCTTGTTGTTGAAGTGGGCCACACCTGATTGTTTTTGCAATTCTTTGGATTTTTCTGTCAAGAGATTCTTGTTAGTTAACGCTCAGGTTTACTTCTTTTTATGCTTATTTCTGCGTGGTTATCAACTGGAATTTTTTTCAGAATTTTTCAGAATCACGAAAAATTTCCTGAAGTGCTACGTATATTTGGCCCTGTGAAAATGTTGACATGTATAATGTTTAATTATCCTACAACACGAATACTTATAGCAGATATATATGAATATTCAATCGAATTCACATGTCATTAATTGATATGGTTTGCAAATTATGTGATTTTGAATGAGTCATGTTGTGCATGTGCTACATTTTGAACATGTAGTTCGGAATATTTAAGATGACTGATGCTTTCTTATTGAGTAATCAAAACACCACATCAGTACTCGCCATAACGTTTTCCAAAACACTTGCATTACAGAGCACATTTACTGTTAATTAAACACTGATGTTCTATATGCGTTTTAAATCGAGTATATTAAAACACTGTAAACGTTTAACATCATTTTCTCAAATCTACAACACCCAAATCTACATAATACATCTTTAACAGAGCAAGTTATCGCTGGTTTCTTGTCTACCTCACCGCACCTAAATCTACACAACTCAATTAAACCTTGGTTTGTGTACTTTATAAATACAGCCACTATTCATCAGGTAGAGTGAATATTTATTCAATTAAAGTAGTGGACAGACATTTTTATTTTCATGATTGTAATAAAATGTGACAGGGGAATGACATTATTGTCCACGATAAACCGTACATACAAATGTTTCACAAACTATGTATGATTAACACGACTCGATGTTAAATAACGCAAGTCTTCTACATATTATGGCCGAAAAAAGTTTCTTGCACATTACTTAAGTATATTACAAAATACGTGTACTAATAGTTATGTATTCGTTGGTTTTTAAGAAAATCCACGAAACAGTAATATTCATAGAAAACTTTTCAGAATTGATGGAGCCACACTGCATGTCAGTTTTAAAGGAATCTCGTCAAACGATCATATGTCCTGGACACTATGCATTGACGGCGACATCTCATAGGTCGCAGTATTGTAACGGACCAGCAATTTCCCATAGGGTCGACCGTCATTGGTTTCTTACAAATCTCTATAAATCATATCCACAGATTTAGACAAAACGAATCCGGAAACATACAAGGGGAAATGTAACCAATTTTGGATAAATGGTTGGTTTAAGGACTACCAAATACGAGAATTAAGGAAATTATTTAAACAAATTCTTATACCTAAAGTAAACTATCAATAATAAAATACATCACTTTCATAAGGAAAGACAAAACAATACAATATGTCTGAAGCCTTTTTAGTTTGGTTTAATTGTTTTTACGTCCTATTAACAGCCATGGTCATTTAAGGATGGCCTCCCGGTGTATGCGATGTGGGTGCATGTTATGAATGTGTGTGTATTTGGGAGGCCGCAGTATGATCTTGTTAGCCTCCTTGTGCTGGTCCCGATCTTTTGCCGATTTTAAAGTGCTATCAGACTGAAGTATACTGCCGAAGGCCCTCAACAGAACACCGACTCCGAGACTCTGGTATGTCTCATCCTGAGGATAGAACTATACTCTTCCTCACAGGGGCGAATGCTCATCTAAAGGCCTAAAGTGACGTAATCAAGGAAGACACTAGGGAGAAGTGGTTAATAAAGAAGGTAAACAGGAAACATTTTTTTTGTATAAAAAGTGGGTCTCATCTTTTTAGGGCCTGAGGGGCGGGGTCCAATAGGGGAAATTAAAATGAATTTAAACTTTGTAAATCGTCTGTATCCTTGGGTGAAGGGGATTGAATTTTGTATTTGTTATAATTGACGGGACTGACAATCAGTCGTTCGACTCCTATAATGCCAAGGACATTTCAGCAGTGGGGCAGCAGGTACAGTTATTTTGCCCTACCTGCGGTTTGGTTTGTGTTTGCGTCCTATTAACAAATATGGCAAATTAAGGATGGTCTCCCGATGTTTGCTATGCGAATGTGTTTCTGCTGTATTTGGGAGGCTGCGATATGTTCGTGTAAGACTCATTTGAGTCCGGATCTACCACACTGAAGTATTCTGCCGAAGGCCAAAAACCTCTACCCGGTCACATTATACTGCCAACGAATGAACCAGTCGTTTTATTACCATCATGCTAAGAGTTAAGCAGGGAATAGATACTGCCATTTTAAAAACTTTTTAAAGAGGTATTTATTGGCTAAGGGACAGAACTAGAAGGCTAAAAGTGAGGTAGTGTCAGGGGAGACATTAGGAAGGAGAATGTTGCAACTTTTTTCCCTAGCATCACTGAAGAGTCCTAGGAGGACGGAACAGCTGTATAATGGAGTTCTATTACTAAATTTGCGTGTGGGTTACGTCATCTTCAGAAAAAAAGACAAGATAAGTCGCGTCTGACGATCATGCAATGGGGAAGCAGGTACAATGTGTTTGTGCCTAACTTGCAGCGCAGCTGGCGCACAGTGACATACTAATCAGTTAGAATAGATTCTGTTTTCCAAACCAACCTTTGAAAGCAGGTTTCTATAGAATATCAGACATCTATATGATATAGTTCTCGGATTATAACTGGAAATTCCATTGTGTGATTTTGATAATAACAAACGCATTGCCAAATCTTTCAATGTTATTTTCAGGTATATCGACGGTGTGTTTGTATATAACAAGAGATTTGCTGAACTTGTCGATCGTATATATATATATACCCATCTTGACTTGAAATCAAGGATTGTAACATCCCTGCTTCTCCGTCTTGATCAGAATGGAGAGATGCAGTTGAATAAAGACTGAGCATGTTTTATCATTGTATTGTTGAGAAGTAATCCTTGCATGATATGGAGGTAGACGTGTTTTTTTTTTTTTTAAACATGATCATTTTACGAGGCCCCATTCTCACTTTGAGGCCGTGCCATTAATTTGAATGTGACTAAGCTTTAAGTGTAGGGTTTCATCGATTACGAAGGCGCTTACTCTTTCGGAACACCCGGTCCTGTTCTCTTTGGTTGTTTTCCAAAATGCGTCTGTGTAAAGTTTTCCTTAAGTTATATGCCGCCCCTAGCTTAATCGATTTGGGTTTCTAGTAATGGTTTTGTTGACGCTTATATATTAGATGATTTTATGGTTAACTGTGCTATTCAACATGTTGTCTGTCTGGTCGTGGTCACGTAGTTTCATCGTATGTCCCGATTGCTTTATTTTTTAATATCATACAGATACAGTATGGCATTTGTGCATTTAAACCTGAACCACACATGTGTACCGGAAATACGAACACCACTAGAACGGGTCGCCTTCGCGAAATATATATGTATACTGACAGCACAATTCAAATGATGACAGGTGACGTCCGGTCGGCTCACGTGCTGTTTATGCATATATTACACTACAATCCTCAACATTGTTCTTTTACATATACTCTCCAAAACGGGAGCATTATGGCAGGGGAAGGATTGGTTACTTGTAATAATGTGACTGGGCGGGGTGTTCTGCTGGGGGCTTTTGGCGGTATACTTCAGTGTTGTAGGGATTTAAAAGTCGGCATCACTTCCACACTATCGCAAGGCATCTTACACGAACAACAAAATAAACATTTACTGAACACTTAAACGGGGGACGGGGCGTCCTTGGAATACCTTAGCTGTTAATAGGACGTAAAACATAATAAAATCAAACAAACAAATCCACGGTGGCGTCTGTTAGCTGTTTTTGTATTTCTGAACAGTTCACAAAAATAAAAGTGCACAGCAGGACTAATGGACGATGATGTTGGGATATCGACGATACAGTAATATATGTGTTTTTGAAGCTTTAGTTAAGCAATATGGTTGTAAATACAGTAAACCTTCGACAACGCAACGGTTCATGGTTGAATGCATCGTTTTTAAGCAGACGCGTGACAAATTCTAAAGTAAACCAACTACAAAAAGTCCATCTTTTATATTTATAGTGCTTGTGGGTCGGATGTCCCTAAATAGTTTATGGGTGTACAATAAGACGTATACGAATACCATTAAACATTTATTTATTCAAGCCTGAACTCGGCTGTGGTAGTGTATGAGTATAGGACAGTGGTGGGGGAAGGGAATAGTTTTTTGAACTAAGAAACATTGTGGTGAAGAATCTTATTAATCATAGCTGGTAGAGCCAAAATATTCGGCAACTTTGGCTATGTAAAAATTGCAACGCTTACCTAAGAAAACCTTTTGTTCAAAACATACCTAATAGATACTAGTTTTTCCGATATACAAAATATACAGATGCTATCATTAACCAATGAACCACAAACTTTGCGCGATATCGGCCTCTTCATTAAACAGTCTTTTGAATTGAGGAAAATAGGATTGCAAGGTGCTTAAATTTTTTCAATAATTTATACATGCATGTCTTTTATATGCAGGTTTGAATGTTTTGTCAAATTATTTGCAGCTCGATCCATACAGTGTTATTTGGATGTAAAACATAATAACATTGAATTGAAAATTGTTAGTTTAGAAGTATCGTAGTAATGGGAGTTCGTTGAATACGATATACATCATAGAAAAATAGGTGGAGGAAATTTTTTTATGAAAATTGTTAATAATGACGCAGACACATTATTAAGGTTTTCAGTCCATCAAATGGAGTTCTCCAGACATGTATGTACTTGTAGTATTGCATGGATGTGTGCCGTTCTTGGGTGGGGAAGTTGAGATGGGCGTACTAAGAAACAATGGCGTTTGTGTGGGAGTGGTGCTGATTGACACCAGGTTCGTTTACCTTTTATATTAGGAACTTGTATATCTTGTCTATCAAGGTCTCGTTGATGCTGTCAAAGTCTCGTTGATGCTGTCATAACGAAACGTGACAGTTTTGTCATAAACGATACACGACCATGGCACAAAACTCGTGTCACGATCACAGGTGTTAACAGGGTGCTAATGAGGGGCTGTTAGGGCCGAGGTTTGTGGTTTGGCACCTGCCAAACGGAACTAGTTAAAAATCCATTATCTAACGCTGGATTACATTTTAGAATAAAAAATCTGACACAAGGAAAATGACTTGAGTTAACGCAGACTGGTGGTTCACAGTTCTACACACGACCGTCACTTACTTGTCAAACAAGGACAAAGAACATGACAAAGAAATTGAGGCACCTGTCTAACGCTCCTACAATAACATATCGTCAGAAAATCTGAACCATAAACTTAAATAATAACAACATGTATTGAAAAGTCAAAATGAAGTTAGTTGTTTATAGTTTTTCGGGGAAAGACCGACGCTATACTGAGATCAAGTCGATATTAAGTTCAAACAAGAACATAACTATCAGTATCTACAGACAAGAACATAACTATCAGTATCTACAGACAAGAACATAACTATCAGTATCTACAGACAAGAACATAACTATCAGTATCTACAGACAAGAACATAACTATCAGTATCTACAGACAAGAACATAACTATCAGTATCTACAGACAAGAACATAACTATCAGTATCTACAGACAAGAACATAACTATCAGTATCTACAGACAAGAACATAACTATCAGTATCTACAGACAAGAACATAACTATCAGTATCTACAGACAAGAACATAACTATCCGTATCTACAGACAAGAACATAACTATCAGTATCTACAGACAAGAACATAACTATCAGTATCTACAGACAAGAACATAACTATCAGTATCTACAGACAAGAACATAACTATCAGTATCTACAGACAAGAACATAACTATCAGTATCTACAAACAAGAACATAACTATCAGTATCTACAGACAAGAACATAACTATCAGTATCTACAGACAAGAACATAACTATCAGTATCTACAGACAAGAACATAACTATCAGTATCTACAAACAAGAACATAACTATCAGTATCTACAAACACGAACATAACTATCAGTATCTACAAACAAGAACATAACTATCAGTATCTACAAACAAGAACATAACTATCAGTATCTACAGACAAGAACATAACTATCAGTATCTACAGACAAGAACATAACTATCAGTATCTACAAACAAGAACATAACTATCAGTATCTACAAACAAGAACATAACTATCAGTATCTACAAACAAGAACATAACTATCAGTATCTACAAACAAGAACATAACTATCAGTATCTACAAACAAGAACATAACTATCAGTATCTACAGACAAGAACATAACTATCAGTATCTACAGACAAGAACATAACTATCAGTATCTACATACAAGAACATAACTATCAGTATCTACAGACAAGAACATAACTATCAGTATCTACAGACAAGAACATAACTATCAGTATCTACATACAAGAACATAACTATCAGTATCTACATACAAGAACATAACTATCAGTATCTACAGACAAGAACATAACTATCAGTATCTACAGACAAGAACATAACTATCAGTATCTACAGACAAGAACATAACTATCAGTATCTACAAACAAGAACATAACTATCAGTATCTACAAACAAGAACATAACTATCAGTATCTACAAACAAGAACATAACTATCAGTATCTACAAACAAGAACATAACTATCAGTATCTACAAACAAGAACATAACTATCAGTATCTACAAACAAGAACATAACTATCAGTATCTACAAACAAGAACATAACTATCAGTATCTACAAACAAGAACATAACTATCAGTATCTACAAACAAGAACATAACTATCAGTATCTACAAACAAGAACATAACTATCAGTATCTACCAACAAGAACATAACTATCAGTATCTACAAACAAGAACATAACTATCAGTATCTACAAACAAGAACATAACTATCAGTATCTACAAATAAGAACATAACTATCAGTATCTACTCGTTCTGTAATCACATATTGGTAGTTTTTGCTTTTTGTAATAATTGGTAATGGTACATTTAGGACTAATAGATAGAAAAGTACAGGTAAATAACACTGGCCATCAAAACCGACATATAAACATCTAGAAATAGCGCATTCAATGGAGCGGTATGTAGGTCATTTCAATATGTAAATATTCTCGTGTATATTAGCAATACTAAGGATATATAACCTAAACGTACTATGTATGTTACAGGATAAAATGTTTATGAAGAAGGGATTATCAGTTTGCTTGAGGGCTCAAACCTACATAAGCTTCTGTTGCCTTAAGCTTTATAAATCGATAAGCCCTTGGTTCCTCTGATTTAAAGTAGATCGATGATATCATAGCGTAACTGGCCCTTATCAGCGAGTGGCACTCATAATTCAGTGATTTTAACAGGTTGTTGTACAATCTATTGGCCATTTTGTATTTTACCTTGTGTAATCAGTGTGCGATAAATATTGACTTCGACGAAACAGGAAAATACTCCTTACCCAGTTGTTTGTACAATTAATGGAATGGTATTGAATTATACATGTAAGGCCACCAGACGCCCACTTGTATGTTTGGTATGCTCCATATGTTTAATTTTGTTGCTGTTAAAAGTGTGTCATGTTGTTGGAATTGTGTTTGATATATAATTCAGCAGATTTGAAGTTGGTTCTTTATAGTAAATTAATGATAATAAGCTGTGGAAAATCATAACGCCATAGGTCGAAAGATGATTCACACAGTCACACCGTTTTACGATCTCAAAAAGTACATATTTGAGAGGCGGCGTATCGTGTATCGAAAGTAGGTCACTGCGACTATATTTCACTATTTGACCTACATCAAAGAAAAAAGTATGTCCGGGCTTTGTCCCATTCACTACAGGTCACTCAATCCTCATCCTTTAGTTATATGTTCCTATTGGTGAGGCCGTGTGTCATGTATCAATACTCTGACTTATAGGAGGTGGTCGACTCTGCTGGTGGATTTTCTTGTCCTAGGCATTAACTGGAGTCTTCATAGCCACAGTTGCCTCATTTTAGTAGTGGCATGAGGCACGATTTGAAATCATACAGTTCTAATTAATTATTTTGTCTCTTAATTCATAAATTATAAGCGGTTTTACGCACCTGATCCTTCTGCGTCTAGAGCTGTTAAGAACATTTCTAGTCTCACCATTTGACCCCTAGCATCACTGACGAGTCGTAGAAGAACGAAACAGATGAATGATGCAGTGTAATTCAATGTTTCTGCATACTGTATCTGTTACTAAATTTTAGAGGTGCAGCTTATGTGTGTTTTACGTCATCTTTCATGATAGGGGGTGGCAGACTCTGCTAGTGGATTTTTTGGTCCCCGAGGTTTGCTGGAGCCTCCATAGCCACAATGATCTCATTTGAGTAATGGCACGGTACATAATAAACACATTTTCGTAGTACACGATTTGAAATCATACAGAACTAGTTTAATTTTACTTCTAAATTAATAGATTAAAGGAGTTTTACGCACCTGACCCTTCTGCTTTTTCATTAGTTTAGAAATTGTTGATTCCCACCATGTAGTCTCTAGCATCACTGAAGAGTCATGAAGAGTCGGCATACTGTTTCTGTTACTAACTTTACTAAATTTAAAAGGTGCAGCACATGTGTGTGTTACGTCATCTTTCAAAAGGCACAGAGGTATAGGTATACCTTTGCGAGGCAGTGTGTCAATGTAGATCAGCTGAACTACATTTTAATATGACAGTCAACCAACATCAAAGCAAAAAAAAAAGACCATCATCCGAACTCAAAATGGATCAAACTAGAGGCAAAATAGGAACAAAGGAAAGATTTACATGGAGACCCTCGTAAAAGTACAAGAGAATAAGACCAGGTGTTCCGGAAGAGTTAGCGTCTTTGACGACACCCGTCATGTAAGTTTGCCCTGGCTCTGCACGATTAGCCACCTAAACTTCATACTTTGGGTATAGTGAGGCGGTCAGATTCTGGGGGGATTACTTTGCCTAACTGTCTTTATGAATAGGAATTGCTCTAGAATAGTAATCGCCTGTACATTTGGGTGGCTTCATCATTTATCGACGATGCATTCATGTCCTTGTTTCTGGAGGTTGCAGATTGGGAACATTTTACCTGCTGTTACTCGCTACATGTGGTGTGTAGTACATTTTCAGTTCCTATCCTCTTCCTACCCTGCCCTGAAGGTAGGCCGTAAGATTTGTGCATGCTGCCCCCATTGCATGACCGTAGAAGGGGACTAAACGCCAATCTGATTAAAATGCAGATCCTTGTTCTCACTCCGTTTTACAAGCAGCAGAGAGAAGTTTACTGAACGGCGCGGAGATCAAGATATGATTTTAATCAGATTGACTAAACTTGGGGATCTTTTCTTTTCCATTCTTACTAAAACAACAGAAAGATTTACATGGAAAATCTCGTAAAAGCACAGGAGAATAAGACCAGATGTTCCGGAAGAGTTAGAGTTCTGCTTCAGCGTCTACACCGCCATGTAAATCTTGGTCATATCCAAGTAAGCATCAATCCTCAAAATGAGAACCGAGTAGGCACAGTAATAAGCAAACTCAAAAACGTCCATCTCCATATCACACAAAGATGCAGAATATTTCTCGATGAGATCAAGATGGCGATCATAAAACTTGCCCATAGTCTTCATCAACATGCATCTCTCGAATCACTATACCGTAAGTTTGTTCGTCAGCAGTTCACATATATCGCGAAAATCTCGATATTCAGAGCAAGCCCTAGAATAACGAATCAACTGTGACATGTACACACAATATGATGGAGAAGCAGGGATATTACTATCAAGAAGGGGAAAGTTCACGATAGTAAAATCGCAATCGTCATGTTTATCATATAGCTTAGTAGTTAATTACCCGTGTTGGTCATAGTTTAAGTTAAGATCGAGGGAAAGGGCTGATGTAGGAGAGTCTGTTGTTTCTTTAATCTCAAGTTCAGTAGGGTATATACGATCGACTAGGTCAGCAATTTTCTTGTTATTTACATTGTCGATATACCTGAATAACTTTCTCCTTCCTAATGTCTCCCTTGACACAACCTCACTTTTGGCTTTTGTGAATGGCTATGGGTTCAGTCCCCACGCCGAGACATGCCAGAGTCTCTAACAATGGTAGTTATTACTCTCTGCTTGACGCTCAGCGTTATGGGAGTGGAACGACTGGTTCATCCGTTGTCACTAAAATGTGACCAGGTGGGGTGTTCTGCTGGAGGCCTTCGGTAGTATACTTCTTTTGTATATCCTGAACGTCCAGAAGCGTGTAAACTGCCAAGTTATCGCTGGAGTGAAATTGTTATTTACATCTCGCCGATTATCATAACATAATATTTTACTGTATAGTAATTTCGATATTTTGTGGCCAGAACTAATTCGTGGGGATTGCATTTCGCGAATCACTATTTCTGTCTGGGTACTTCTAGAAACGGGCAGTAAAGTAGCCTAAACGTGTTGTTTATATTCGCCGTTTACACAACGGGAGATAAATCAGTTACACATGAGACATGGATGTAACTGAACGATTTCAAAATATTTATGATTGGTAATTTTCGTGTATTTCAACGCATTCGCGAAAACAAAACCCTCGAATATGAGCAACTATACAGTAATATATTTTCTTACTTCAAAACCAGTTAACCATGTTTACGTCTAGTTTTTGAATGTCTACTTTATTGTGCCCCAAAATAACTTTCACTGTTGACGGGCATGGAAAAAAATCAAACAAATGTAAATCATGTAAATAGGTAAATCCGTCGGGAAATTTTCAGGTTGACTTATTCCCTGCAAATAAAATGTGTTCTAGTTAGTTAGTAAAAGTGAGTACGTGCAAGACGTTACAGTATATTAAAGGCCCAATTTACGTAACTTCGGAAACATACTGAAAACATATCTAGTTGATAATCATGCAAACATGAGCCTAAAACGAACTAACAAGAAATTCTTGACAGAAAAATCCAAATACATGTAATTGAAAATAATTCAGGTGGGCCCGACTTCAACCACAAGCCGAAGTTAGAAGACAGTTCAAAATGGACGCGTGTATGAAAATACCGAGTTTCAACTGCTTCTGTACCGATAACCGCGTGAGAATTAAACTTGAATATTGCTGATATCAGTTAATCTTAACTAAATCTATAAATATAAAAAAAATATTATGCTTGATTTTCGCTTAAAGTTTAGTCGAAAATTACGTATATTGGGCCTTTAACAAAGGATTCTTGTTAAAATCATATCCACATTTCTATTGGATAAAACCAAAGCGTCAATACACCAGCATTAATATTCACCACATAAACCACAATTTATGTGTACTCATAAAATGAAAGATGACTAGCCTGAAAGCATATATAGCTTAGCGTTAGTTCGTGAAAGGAATACATTCAATGCACCTACATATAATTGAGAGGCAATGCAAATACTTGCATGAACTCTAATTACTCATACTGCAAGTCTGTACTAACATAACGAGTCATTGTTCGAATTTGATTTATTAACATTTAAAGAGGTATAAATTTTCCTAAAATATCATGTATTAAAATACTTCTTTTGTGTACCATAAAAAGTGTTCTGTAATACAGAAACGAAGTAGAAGTGCCTTCGTAAGAGAATGTTATGATTACGTTTGTATGTAAATGAGGGCGATGTGGAGTGGCCAGGGTTAACGACATCAGGTTTATATATAGTTTTATGTGAGTACATCACTTAGCACTGACTGACAGAATATGTTTATCACTCGGTCAGTGTTGGTGTCTGCACTTTCTGCACGCTCGGGCGTCACCGCCATGACGGTTCCTGTCTTCACGCCACGTAGCGATGTCTAGCAGTAGTACACGGCGTTTTTACAGGGGCTAGTTTAATATCCGGTTATATTAAAACCCAGTAAATCTTACAATAAATTGCATTACGTAATTCAGACGTCTTTAATCTACCGTAGCATTCCACTTTTATTGAAATGGAAAGTTTTCAGAAAAGCATTAGTGTCCGGGATCGAAAGTTAGCATGGCATAGCTTCAGCCCCTGCGAGGAAGGCTATGGGTTATGTCCCCAGGCCGAGACATACCAGTCTCTAACAATGGTAGTTACTCCCTGTGAGGGAGGCTATGGGTTATGTCCCCAGGCCGAGAGCGTTCGCCCCTGTGAGGAATGCAATGGGATCTGTCCCCAAGCCGAGACATACAAGTCCCTAACAATGGTAGTAACTCCCTATAAGGAAGGCTATGGCTTCTGTCCCCAGGCCGAGACATACCAGTCTCTAACAATGGTAGTTACTATTCCCTTCTTCGACTGGTTCACCCGCTGTCAGTATAATGTGACCGGATAGGGTGTTCTGCTGGGGGCCTTCGCAGTTATTTCAGTGTGATAGCACTTTAAATAGGCGAAAGATCCGCACGATCGCAAGGGGGCTTGCACGAACATACCTCAGCCTCCAACAATATACATGCTCTCAACACACGCAGACCCGGGCTGTTAATAGGACGTAAAAACAATCATACCAATCAATCCACCTCGTGCCTCTGCATACTGGACGTTCTCTAAAGTCAGCATCATATCCACACCACACATAGCACTTACACAAGCTACACAATGTAACATTTGGTCCCATTATGATGTTTACCTTCATTTGTTGATTACTAATGAACAACATTTGTTGATTACTAATGAACAAAATCCAAATAATGTGATTCTACAAAGTGGTCAAAGATGATTAACAATCTATAAAATAAAGTTTCAAATCAGAACATGATACTTAGGACGCCGCTATGGCTGGACGATCTGTCATTGCACTACAATGTATTCCTACATACAGGCCTGTTCTGTCATAAGTAAGGACTTGTTTATCGATTGAGGCTTAGTTTTATAATGTTCAGCACTATAAGAACGGGTAAAATGGTTAAGTATAGTTCCTAGTTCACCTGCCTATCCATGAGGCGTCAACATTTTAATTTCATCAACTTCTTCTAAAGAAACAAGATGCCCATGGTGATGATATTCGTACTGGGAAGAACGGCTACCAAGTTTGTTCAATTGAATGACCTTGACTTACTTATGAAATTTGCCCATTGGTCAAATCTAAAAGCGGCCTGTAGCATGATGAGGAGAAATGAACGACTGACCTGCTTCTAAGGTCACAGTGGTCGAGAGTGTTGAAAGCAAAAAGCCCACGGCTATGATTTTGAGTCAGTGGGGAAAAAGGTAAAAGAAAGGGAGGGTTTGATCCTGTTAAAGGCCTGTCCACATTTCAGGACGGTCGCCTCCCAGTGTATGCGACGTGAGTGAATGTAATGAATGCGTATGAGTCGGGAGGCTGTGGTTTATGGAGGAGAGTTGTAACAACTTGAGAATATTGTCGAGTAATAATGCATCGGAAACTTTGCCCGCTAGACGCGTATTTATGAGTTAGTACTAGAAAGTTATGGCGTTTATATATATGGCATACTTTATCATTTCGGAAGCACCAGATCTGCATAATGTACATAAGGTCACCAGTACAGAACAACATAACTTATAACTTATAATCATACACTGTCGAGTGTAATAGACACGTGGTGTAATACATATCCATCATGTACGTCGTATTTACGTATTAATTCATTTATCATGGTATCTACCTCCACACACATTCATTAATTACTCTTAAACATATGTTTAACATAACTACCTGTCATACTTTTACATTCATCTGTAAATCAAATTTTAATTATTGTGTTAATTAGAATTTAAAATAAGCTTCGTGCATAATTGTTGACTAATTTGTTCAATCCGCTGTCTGAACAGGATAGCTGCTATGTAGGCTCAGAGTTATCGCCTATCCGAGATATAATAGTACAAACTGTCGCTCCGGCGTCTAGCGGTGTTGATGTTAATGGAAATACATTAGAGAATACCAAAGCGTTAACACAATCATAATGCGAACTCAAAATCGATTAAATCAGGGGCAAAATATGAACAAAGGAAGGACTTGCATGGAGACCCTTGTAAAAGTACAAGAGAATAAGACCAGGTGTTCCGGAGGAGTAAGCGTCTTCTGGTTCATCGACGACACCTGCCATGTAAACCTTAGTCACATCCAAGTAAATATCAAGTTCTCAAAATGTGAACCGAGTATCATTGTCAATTACAACAAGTAAACACACTAATGCTCATACTCATAAACGTCCATCTTCATATCAATCTTTGTGTGTGTCAGCACTCGACATCGCTCACGAAAACCACGATATTTAAAGCAAGACCTAGAATATCAATAAAAACCATAGTAAAAATTGTATTTGATTTGTGATTCTTCGTTAGTACATCTTTGAGTATTTTCAAGTCTAGAACGCAAATAGTTGATGGCATTGTGGTTCGAATAAATAAACGGTGGTGTTGACTGTTCAACCACACAATTTGTAAGCATGAAGATATCCCTGATAGTTTTGGTAGAAATTATGACATTCGACATCGATGCACGGGAATCAAAACACCTGTTTTTGTTTTATTAGTTGATTTGATATTCTAGGGCTTGCTCTAAATATCGGGATTTCGTGATCGATGTCGACTGCTGACAAACAAACTAACAACACAAGGAGTCGAGAGATGCAGGTTGATCAGAACTATGGGCAAGTCTTATGGTCGCCATCTTTGTCTCATTGAGAAATATTCTGTATCTTTAAGTGATATAAAGATCGACGTTTTTGAGTTTGCTTATTAGTGTGTTTACTTGTTGTGATTGACAACGATACTCGGTTCTCATTTTGAGAACTTGATGTTTACATGGATGTGACAAAGATTTACATGGCGGGTGTCGTCGATGAAGCAGAAGACTCTTACTCTTCCGGAACACCTGGTCCTATTCTTTTACATTTTTACAAGAGTCTCCATGTAAATCTTTGCTTTGTTCATATTTTGCCACTGGTTTATTCGATTTTGAGTTTGGATTATGATTTTGTTAACGCTTCGGTATTATCTTATTTATTTAAGGACTAAAGTAAAGTGGGTACGTTAAGTGTGTGCATTTATTCTAACTACTAAAAAGATTTTAGCTGTCTCGTTCATAAAACTTTCACGATTTCCTTTACAATACAACGGCAAAATAAATAACCTGAAGGAATAGCAAGATATTTTCAATTTGAACTTATGTAGATTAATAAGGAATATGTAAAACAGGCCTTGTAGCTGTTATAGACGCCAGACAAGTAAAACCAAACCGCATAGAGAGGAAGTCCTCTTCCCTACTACGCAGGCTGTACATCACCCACAACTGCATGTAGCGTATACATTTACACTAAAGGAAGACCAAACTGATTATCACGTATGTGATCAACTATTTACAGTCATTTCAAACGAATACGTGACAGATTCATTCTGTGATGTACCGTCTACAAATTGTTTGATGTAGTTTCTGTGCAATGAATATGATTATGGATATTTGATAAATCACCAATTTGATTTAAGTACAGATCCTAATTGTCGCTTCGTTGGTTACTCTCCGGATACGTAGGGTATCATTTCGGTAAGAGGGTAAGGGTCTGCTTTTAATCAGATTTTTAAATATATCAAACAAGATATGGTTTATTTCACAATCGACTCGTTTACTTTTGATGTACATTTCATTTTGACATCCATTTTTTTTTCATTTCCACTTTTAATTCTGTATTCATTTTTTTTTCATTTCCGAATTTCAATGTCCACTAATTATACCGAAAAACTGAGTAAAACAGATCAAAACTGATATGAAATTTTCATCTGCTTTGAACTTGACATAGCATTGAAGACCTTCAAACCACTTCAAAACACCTGGTACACAGCATGTGATATGTACAGTACTGCGTAGATATGCAGTCTGTTTACAACGACTGGAAGCCGAAAATCACCATAACAACGCTTAGATGTCCTTTTATCACACGGCTATGTTATATTACGGATACAAAAACGTCACCCATTTGCAAATTTCGTCGTTCGAGATACGTCCATATTTCAATTGCACAGTCACAAGTAACTTTGCGTTATACCATTCATTTCGATAGATTTCTAACTGTTTTCTTTCCTTACATCTCCCAAGAAACTCATTCACCTCTGGCCTTTCAGAATTGTACCTGATGCCCCCATTGCATGATCGTAGAAGGCGACTAAACTTGGGATCTTATCTTTTCCATTCTTTCTAAACAACTTTCTCCTTCCTAATGTCTTCTTCAACACACCTCACTTTTGGCCATTAGTTGAGCGTTTGCCCCTGTGAGGAAGGCATCTGTACCCAGACCGAGACATACCAGAGTCTCTAACAATGGTAGTTACTACTCCCTGTGGGGAAGGTTATGGGTTCTGTCCCCAGGCCGTGACATACCAGAGTCTCTAACAATGGTAGTTACTACTCCCTGTGAGGTAGGCTATGGGTTCTGCCCCCAGGCCGAGACATACCAGAGTCTCTAACAATGGTAGTTACTACTCCCTGTGGGGAAGGCTATGGGTTCTGTCCCCAGGCCGTGACATACCAGAGTCTCTAACAATGGTAGTTACTACTCCCTTCTTGACGTTCAGCATTAAGGGAGTGAAACGACTGGTTCGCCCGTTGTCAGTATAATGTGACCGGGTAGGGTGTTCTGCTGGGGGCCTTCGACAGTATACTTTAGTGTGGTAGCACTTTAAATCGGCAAAAGATCCGGACTATCGCAAGAAGGCTCACACGAACATACTGCGGCCTCCCAAATACACGCGCTTACAACACACACACCCACATCGCATACACCGGAAGGCCGTCTTTAAATGACCATGGCTGTTCAATGGACGTAAACACAACCAACCGACATTTCTGTGAGCGTTCGCCCAATAGGATCTAAAAAATTATCTTCTCTCTTTACATATTACTTTCTCCTAATGCCTCACAGCTTGTGTTTAGTTGAGTGTTCGCCCTTACGAGGAAGGTTGAGGGTTCTGTCCCCTTGCCGAGACTTGGTATGGTAGTTAATACTCCAAGCTAAGCACCCTTGCCAAAGCACAAATATTGGAGACCATCCTAAAATGACCTAATCTGTTAATTGGACGTAAAACTAAACAAAATAAAGGCCTATGAGGAAAGCTTTGGGTTCCGTCCCCTGTTCGAGACTCCCGGTTTGACACTCAGCGTCATTGGATTTGAACGACTGGTTCATTTTCTTTGGGTAGGGATGACTTTGGGGCGAGATTTGGGGATTTTTACCCATATAATTTTTATGAACATCTCATTAAAAATTCAAAATTGTATTACTTTATATAGAAAAATCTCATAGATATTTTGCTGATCCCATAAAATCACTCAAATTCTCCCATAGGTTTTTAGAGTCAGAATTATCCCTGTTAGGGTATAACATGACAATTTGGGGATGCTCCGGTGGTGTACAAGAATAATTGTTTATTGTTAATCCAGAAAATGAAAATATATTTCGCATTGTTCCTCCATCTCTCCTTCTCGAGGCTCAACTCCTAACTCTCGTTCCCGTCCACCTCCCCTCCTTTACTGTTCTCTAGAACACTCAGTGCTATACTCGGCCATCTTAGGCCACTCTGGTCGAGGCCTTTACCTGGAGCTGTACATGCTGTCTCCCCCAACCGTAACTCCTAACTGTCTATAATAATCTTGCCAAGTACTTTTAACCATCTATACAGTATTAACTATCCATAGGTAGGCACCGCTCATTGTACATAAGTAACCAGGCACGTACATACAGGAATTTATCTAACTTTTTAATCAATCTGATTAAAATGCATATCCTTACTCTCACGCCGGTTTGTGACGCAGCAGAGGGAAGTTACGGAACGGCGCTGAGATCAAGATATGCTTTTAATCAGTTTGCTTTATAATCCCACTCCTAGGCTAACTTTCCCCTAATACCCCAACAATACGTAATATTACACTACGGCAATGACAGTTACAAGTGTCGGGTTTGGGGTATCGGCCATCTCGCTCCTTAAGCATATCAATAAAAACCATGTGCAACTACTTTCGGGCCTTATATCTTCCCCTATATCTACCTTTTAACTGTTACTTATAAAAGATACCGTTTAGCAACCTGCCTTTCAGCCGCCCCCTTGTAATCAATCAGTAGCCGTACATACCTGTTATACTGTCCACGTTAGGACAGGAATTTCTGTTATATTGTCCACCTTAGGGTACGAATCTCTATTATATTGTCCACCTAAGATTACGAATCTCTGTTATAGTGTCCACCTTAGGGTACGATCCTGTTATAATGTCCACCTTAGGATTCGAATCTCTGTTATATTGTCCACCTTAGGATACGAATCTCTGTTATATTGTCCACCTTATAATACCAATCTGTTATATTGTCCACCTTAGGATACGAATCTCGGTTATATTGTCCACCTTAGGATACGAATCTCTGTTATATTGTCCACCTTAAAATACGAATCTCGGTTATATTGTCCACCTTAGGGTACGAATCTCTGTTATATTGTCCACCTTAGGATACGAATCTCTGTTATATTGTCCACCTTAGGATACGAATCTCTGTTATATTGTCCACCTTAGGATAGAATCTCTGTTATATTGTCCACCTTAGGGTACAAATCTCTGTTATATTGTCCACCTTAGGGTACAAATCTCTGTTATATTGTCCACCTTAGGGTACGAATCTCTGTTATATTGTCCACCTTAGGATACGAATCTCTGTTATATTGTCCACCTTAAAATACGAATCTCGGTTATATTGTCCACCTTAGGGTACGAATCTCTGTTATATTGTCCACCTTAGGATACGAATCTCTGTTATATTGTCCACCTTAGGATACGAATCTCTGTTATATTGTCCACCTTAGGATAGAATCTCTGTTATATTGTCCACTTTAGGGTACAAATCTCTGTTATATTGTCCACCTTAGGATACGAATCTCTGTTATATTGTCCACCTTAAGATACGAATCTCTGTTATATTGTCAACTTTAGGGTACGAATCTCTGTTATATTGTCCACCTTAGGGTACGAATATCTGTTATATTATCCACCTTAGGATACAAATCTCTGTTATATTGTCCACCTTAGGACACGAATCTCTGTTATATTGTCCACCTTAGGGTACGAATCTCTGTTATATTGTCCACCTCTGTTATATTGTCCACCTTAGGGTACAAATCTCTGTTATATTGTCCACCTTAGGATACGAATCTCTGTTATATTGTCCACCTTAGGGTACGAATCTCTGTTATATTGTCCACCTTAGGAAACGAATCTCTGTTATATTGTCCACCTCTGTTATATTGTCCACCTTAGGGTACCAATCTCTGTTATACTGTCCACCTTAGGGTACGATTCTCTGTTATATTGTCCACCTTAGGATACGATTCTCTGTTATATTGTTCACCTTAGGGTACGATTCTCTGTTATATTGTTCATCTTAGGACAGGAATCTCTGTTATATTGTCCACCTTAGGGTACGAATCTCTGTTATATTGTCCACCTCTGTTATATTGTCCACCTTAGGGTACCAATCTCTGTTATATTGTCCACCTTAGGGTACGATTCTCTGTTATATTGTCCACCTTAGGATACGATTCTCTGTTATATTGTTCACCTTAGGGTACCAATCTCTGTTATATTGTCCACCTTAGGGTACGATTCTCTGTTATATTGTCCACCTTAGGATACGATTCTCTGTTATATTGTCCACCTTAGGGTACCAATCTCTGTTATATTGTTCACCTTAGGGTACGATTCTCTGTTATCTTGTCCACCTTAGGATACGATTCTCTGTTATATTGTTCACCTTAGGACACGAATCTCTGTTATATTGTTCACCTTAGGGTACGAATCTCTGTTATATTGTCCACCTTAGGATGCGATTCTCTGTTATATTGTTCATCTTAAGATACGATTCTCTGTTATATTGTCCACCTTAGGGTACGAATCTCTGTTATATTGTCCACCTTAGAATACGAATCTCGGTTATATTGTCCACCTTAGAATACGATTCTCTGTTATATTGTCCACCTTAGGACACGAATCTCTGTTATATTGTCCACCTTAAGACACGAATCTCTGTTATATTGTCCACCTTAGGGTACGAATCTCTGTTATATTGTCCACCTTAGGATACGAATCTCTGTTATATTGTCCACCTTAGGATACGAATCTCTGTTATATTGTCCACCTTAGGATACGATTCTCTGTTATATTATCCACCTTAGGATACGATTCTCTGTTATATTGGCCACCTTAGGGTACGAACCTCTGTTATATTGTCAACCTTAGGATACGAATCTCTGTTATATTGTCCACCTTAGGGTACGAATATCTGTTATATTGTCCACCTTAGGATACGATTCTCTGTTATATTGTCCACCTTAGGACACGAATCTCTGTTATATTGTCCACCTCTGTTATATTGTCCACCTTAGGATACGATTCTCTGTTATATTATCCACCTTAGGGTACGATTTTCTGTTATATTGTCCACCTTAGGGTACGAATCTCTGTTATATTGTCCACCTTAGGACACGCATCTCTGTTATATTGTCCACCTTAGGATACGATTCTCTGTTATATTGTACACCTTAGGGTACGAATCTCTGTTATATTGTTCATCTTAGGACACGAATCTCTGTTATATTGTTCACCTTAGGATACGATTCTCTGTTATATTGTCCATCTTAGGATACGAATCTCTGTTATATTGTTCATCTTAGGACACGAATCTCTGTTATATTGTTCACCTTAGGATACGATTCTCTGTTATATTGTCCATCTTAGGATACGATTCTCTGTTATATTGTCCATCTTAAGATACGAATCTCTGTTATATTGTCCACCTAAGGACAAGCATCTCCTATTGCTATCAGCCCAATACCCATCCTGTCCAATCACAGATGTTGTTTACCCGATTTCTGCTGTCGCTGATTGTGAGTTGAGTATTGAGTTATTATTTTGTACGCCGTATTAATTATTTTGATATTCAGTCAATTTCAAAACCATTATTTTTTGCAGTGGGGACCTTCGGCATTCGGTTGCCATTCCTATCTTATTGAGAAATATTCTACATCCTTGCGTGCTCTGAATGTGGACGTTTAAGAATATTCTCATTCATATGCAATGTTTAAAAAATACCTCAGTTCTCACTTTGAAGACATGAAATGTACTTGGATGTGACATTGAAATTTACATGGCGTGTGTCGTCGATGAAGCAGAAGATGGTTTCCCTTCCGGAACACCTGGTCTTATTCTCTTGTATATCCCTTTTTTCAATCGTTAACAGAATTGGCATTTGTTGAGACCAGCCTCAATACATTGCTTCAGGAACCAGATTTCTCGCCATTCATTAAACTCAAGAAAATATCTATAATAACGGTCTGAGAGTTGTGGGTCTTTTTAATGAAATAGGAGTCACCTTAATCACTGATAATTTTCCAATTGTCCTCATATTTATTTTAACGTTTGTTTATTTTTTTTTTTTCGTTTGGTTATGTCGACCATTCCCCCCCCCCCGTAATGACCTACCCTGTGTTGATTGGCCGTTCAGCCCCTAGGACGTGACATCAATTGAACCAAACCAAAATTTCCAAGTTTTGTTTTCAAATCTTTTTGTAACAAGAAAAAAGAACCTCTTTCGTTTAGTTTGTTTTATATGTATGCGTTTTGTTTGTACATTGTCACATTTTTCTTTTGTTTGACAAATGTTTTAACCATTGATGATCACGTGGACAGTTTGCGCACGCTCGAGACTTGTTAACCTTGGTAGTGGTCCGTCTGAACGTCGCCAGCGTAAACATCCAAAAACATAGCGTACCTGTGTAGTAACAGGATAACAACATTTGTAGAATAACATCTTTGATTTATTCATGTATAAAGTAGATAAACGCACATCAGTATGTCCGTTTTCGTGAACAGCCTTCCGGGTTAACACTTTACTTGGAAAACCAGTGAAAATGAAAGAATGATCTCGAACCATGTACTTCATTCAACTTCCTTTATCACTGCTTCAATCTATAGGAGCGTAATATGTTGATTTATACAGGAGTAACATTATTATGAAATACAGGTCAGAAGTTTTCGTTGTAACCTGTGTATTTCTAGATTGTATAGATATTTCTAGCGCATTACGAATCCCGATGGCTAGAGTTTACCTCCAGTCCTTACCAAAAAAAACCCCTGTGTTATCGCTATTTTGAATATTATCAGGCAAATCTCGTGATGGTCTCTCGCGATATCTATATATATAAAGGACGCAATGATAATTTTCCACGAATTGGTATTGATATGTTTACGTACGTTTTGTTTCTGAACCAATCCCGAAATCGACAAACACAGTTTTTAGACGCCCGTCAAAAATGACGGGACGTATTATGGTATGGCGTTGTCCGTTCGTCCGGACGTACGTACGTCCGTCGTAAACTTTTGTTTGTCCGGAGATCTCCTCCTACAGTTTTCAACCGATTTCTTTCAAACTTGCTAGACTTGACCACCATGACATAAAGTTGTGTTTTCTTGAAAGATAATATTTACAAGAGTTATGGCCCTTTGAAACTTCATATTTGATGCAATTTCGATGTATTTTAATGTATATTACGGGTTTTGTTGAGTTATTTCACTTTTCGCGTAACATGATTGCATAGTTAGATAAAGGCACTATGTAGATAATGATTTCTGTTGTAAACTTTGTTTTTCCGGAGATCATCTCCTACAGTTTTCAACCGATATCTTTCAAACTTCGTAGGCTTAATCACCATTACATGAAATTGTGTTTTCCTGAATGACAGTGTTGATTCGACAATATTTACAAGAGTTATGGCGGTGCTCTTGTCGCGCCTCCGCTTGTGGTGCTCTTGTTGCGCCTCCGCTTGTGGTGCTCTTGTTGCTACATGTATTTAGGAATGCAAATCAAATGTCATTTGAAAAGAATGTGATTATTGATATTGGTGAAATTAAGATCGATTTTATACACAGCCTCCAAAATACTACCCACTCATAAGATACACCGTGAGGCCGTCTTTGAATAACCTTACCTGTTGATGGGACATACACACCCTCCCCCCCCCCTTTATCGTGTTTTCAGCCCTGAAACCTCTAATATCACAACGGGTCCGGGACCGGAAGATGACTACACCTGTTATCCTCTGTATTATCCTATGAGGCGACTAAGGTGGGAATCCTTCACACACTTGGGGATTTGTATCACGATAATTAGGGTTTACCGTACCACAGTTGCTTGAGTTTCTGTCAGTATATAAAAAAATGTTTATATAAATTGAGCCGCGGCCAATTACAGAATATAATGGAGGTATTCCAACGTTATTTCTCAATTTTTTGTAAACAATGCACATAACTTACTTGTTGTGAGGCTGTCGTGCAATTCTTAGACTAAACACCGACATTTCAGATAAATTTAGATATTAATCCACCACTACATGCTAGTTTGTTTCATCTAACGATAATTTCTCCGTCGCATAGACGTTTTTTTTTATGACGAGCGTACCGGTAACTTTTTAAGCAAGCCGCCATGGCTTATCTTTAGATGAAACGAAACTAGCATGTAAAGTTGGATTAATATCTAAATTCATCGGAAATGTCGGTGTTTCGTCTGAGAATTGCACGACAGACTCGCAACTAGTATGTGCATTGTTTACAAAAAGTTGAGAAATAACGTTGGTATACTTCCATTACATTACTGTAATGGGAGGCTCATTTCACACATATATATATTTATTATTGACTGACAGAAACTCAAGCAACTGTGACCGTACCATAATATAGAGTAATTTAGTTGTATCACGATTATTAGTGTTTACTTGTCATAGAATAATTTAGTTGTATCACGATTAGTTGGGTTTACCATAATATAGAATAATTTAATTGTATCACGATTAGAAAGCGCGTTTATATAACTTCTCTGCAGAAGAGGAGTGGCGCTAAAAAGGGGCGGGGGGGGGGGGGGGGCGCTAACTACGGCGAATACGGTTTTTGTAATGTCGCGACGTGTTTTGAATGTAAACCTGTGTCTGAACCGGATGTCATATGTTTTGTGTATTGCTGGTAGATATCCTTCAATCACATTAAAACGTTTTTCACATAGTTTATGTGAAATAGAGTAACTTACACTGAAATATATAAGAAAGTGATTAAATATTCGGTAACAACAGCAGCACGTACCACAGATAGGAAATATGGAGTCATATGTATTTGTATAAATGGTCAATCTGACCCCCAGGTGCCTGAAGAGCGGGGTCAAATAGGAAAAATATAGTAAATTCTCTAAAATCCTTCTTCTGTAGGAATGATTAGAAGGGAATTCAGTTTTGTATAAGTGGTGATTCTGACCACCTGGAGCCTGAGTGGCGGGGCCAAATAGCGGAAATAGTAGATTCTTTAAAATCCTCCTTCATCTTGAAGAATAACAGGGTATTATCAGAATCGATTTTGTATAAATGGTTGGACTGACCCCTTGGGGTCTGAAGGGCGGGGTCCAATAGGGAACATATATAGTAAATTCCTTAAAATTTTCTTCTTGAAAAATGGCAGGATGTTGTCCAAATTTGCTGTTAAGCATCCTTGGGTAAAGATGATTAATTCTTTTATACATTTTGTAAATGGTTAGACAGAGCAATTTGTTCAAATTTGATCTGAATCATCCTTTGATGAATGTAAATTGATTTTTTGTGTAAATTGTGGTACCTTAAAAGTCTTTTCTTCTAAAAGTAGAGTTTTTTTTCTCCATTTTTCCCGATAGATGCTTTGAAACAACTTTATGCAGGTGCGCAATACAAGCCCTCGTGGTATCTTGTTCTAGTGACTATCCAGTTAGAGTGCTAATACAATCATCAGTACATGTACGACTTATAAGTTTAATAATCATTCCACGTCCCTTAAAGATGTACTCGACAGGTCAAATAGTCAACAGTCTGGTATTGTCAATGTTTCATCCTATCAGTACGACAGTCCTGTTCTGTGTAATGTTTCATCCTATCAGTACGATACGACAGTACTGTTCTGTGTAATGTTTCATCCTATCAGTACGACAGTACTGTTCTGTGTAATGTTTCATCCTATCAGTACGACAGTACTGTTCTGTGTAATGTTTCATCCTATCAGTACGACAGTACTGTAAATGACTTACACTTGACGGGCAGTGCCCCAAAGTGAACGCCACGTACAAATCAGGGCATTATCAATAACTTATCATTCCCGGAGTTATAGTTCATATATAGTGATTTATTCTGCAACCATCACAGATATCGACCGATAACTGCTGTCAGATAAATCGGCGTGTTTTTGCAGTCAATACCACGTGAACTTTAACAGTTGTGACGGAAATGCGATATATAGATAAAATAAATAAAAACAAGACGACCGACTTTCTAGCGCTTTCACCCTCTTAGGGGCTTGAACGCGCTAGAAAGTCGGTCGTCTTGTTTTTATTTATTTTATCTATTCCATTACCTACGCATGGAAACAAACTTTTTTTTACAATATATATATATCAATTTATAATAGTATTAAACGGTTGATTATCTGAAATAAATTGCATTTGTGTAATATTTTCAAACACATATGCGTGAAGTTGCTCTCTATGGACTTAAAACGTAGGACTTTATTGTATTGCACATCGACTTTCTGAAAGAGGTAAACAGGCCTGTAGTTTCATGAATGGATATTTTCCTACGTAACATAGTGAGAGAATGGCTTCAGTGCAATAACAGGTTAACAAGTGGCGTTTTTGTTTTGTTTAATGTGAACTTCTGTGTTAAATGGTTGCAGAAATCAGGGGCGGGTTCAGAATTTGTTCATGGGGGTGTCACCATTTTAGATTTCAAGTTAATTTTGCGGCAAATGCAGTCTTGACCACATCATCTTGTTTAAACAAATAAAATTGTCTCTTAATTTATTTTTTCAATGATCTCGTATTTGATCTTTCATCTTTGTTAAATTCTTGAATGAAAATGTTTTTATCACCGACATGATTTATTTCTGGCACTGGGCAAGTGGGCAAGATATTGTCATCTTTTAATTGAGTAATTTAATTTTATCTCATTGTTTTTAATTTTAATACGAAAATTCAAATACAATATCAGGGAGATGTTACACAGTGATATAAACGTCTCTGGCAATATGCAGTTAATTTTGGAATTAAGATTATATAGTTGCACTAGTGATGAACACTACAAATACGGTGTCACATTGTAATTATCTTGCAATACGAGGTTAATGTTTGTCCCGGGACGTAAAGACGAAAATATGACTCGTCAGAATCAAACCATCCCGTCCTTCCTAATCCCCCCAAAAATATACCTTGTATTCAATTGTAAGATTCTTAATAAGGTCAGTATAAGTATTGTAGCACTGATCATGACATTACGTACAATAGTACGTTACAATAGACACATAGGTCATTGTCCTGTATACAATGGCTGTATCGAGGTTGACCTATTTTGACAAAAATGCTATCAGGTATTTAATTTTTTCTCTGTATTAATTGCTGACGCGTGGTTGTCTAGGTTGTAAGGGAGGTAACTCGCATAAAACTTGTGTCTGTTTGACGAACTTGTAAGTGATTGATAACGCTGACATGACAGGGGCGATTTGTAAGCTGTAGTAAGAAATATGACGGATTGCTGTATCAATATTACAGCCACACTATAGATGTTAACGACACTTTAGCTTACTGAAGTAGGAGTCGGATATTGACTGTTATACACAGCGATTGAAACACTGAAATCGGAACACTCAGGAAGTAGATGTTTTTTATGATTTATACAGACGTGCATCAGATATAACATTAATGTCTGGGTCGGCGTGGTAAACAGATACAGAGATGGAAGGGAGGGACTCACGGCCTCCAGTCAGGTACAGTGTACATCTCACACATATCATCTCTCACCTCGGCACGTATTTATATTTACTGCATGGAATCCATATTTACTGCCTCGATGTGTGTTCATGTTTGGAATACAAAAGATGGGAATGCTTACTGAGCATAAACATACAACATGATTAGTCACCGAGTCGTAACAATAAAATATGCAGAAATGCGCTATAAGTGGCTCTATTCTTTTGATTTTATTTGCAATATTATTTTAATTTGAATAATTTGTAAACGAATATTTATATGAATGACTTTCTTGTTTTTAACTGTTAACGCAATAGCTATGTTTGCTATGAGCCTCGTTTAAGGTCCTAGTAATACTTCGTCATGTGATACACACAAGTGACTAGACTGAAAAACACATCAATTTATTTTGTTTGGTTCAGCGTCTTTAAAAAGGGTAAGAAAGTAAACCCATTTGTCTGTTCCATTTCAACACTCACGAGCTTTACCGATCACGCTGTGATGAACAAGTGTGTTGCGAATCGTTCGTACTTCGTTGTCGGTAATGAGCGAGTTACACCAGCACGTGATGTACTTGTGGTTTGAAATATACCGTTTTATGGTAGTTTTTGATGTTTGGGATACAAACGGTTGGACTAGACTTGCTTGATTTTCATTTCCGGCGAGTCTTACACGCTCCATTACCTCCCTTGGCTTACCTCCCCTTACGTACTCCATCTTGATTTTCTCCCCTCACTTACCTCCCCTTACTTGATCCGTCTGGCTTACCTCCCCTGGCTAACCTCCCCTTCCTTACTCCGCCTGACTTACCTCCCCTAACTTACCTCCCTTAGCCCGCCTGGCTTACCTCCACTTACTTGCTCCGTCTGTCTTACCTTCGCTGACTTACCTCCCTTGGCCCGCCTGGCTTACCTCCCCTGGCTAACCTCCCCTTCCTTACTCCGCCTGACTTACCTCCCCTAACTTACCTCCCTTAGCCCGCCTGGCTTACCTCCACTTACTTGCTCCGTCTGTCTTACCTTCGCTGACTCCCTTAGCCCGCCTGGCTTTTCTCCCCTGGCTAACCTCCCCTTCCTTACTCCGCCTGACTTACCTCCCCTAACTTACCTCCATTAGCCCGCCTGGCTTACCTCCCCTTACTTACTCCGCCTGACTTACCTCCCCTGGTACTAAGAGGTTGTAATCTGGCTTACCTCCCCTTACTTACTCCGCCTGACTTACCTCCCCTGGTACTAAGTGATTGCAATCTAATTTGATGAATCACCCGGCAGCCGAAAGATAATTTAAGTAGGATCCATAATATATACCTTGACATCTACTGAAGGGGGTTCATCAGTTTATAATCTAATACATGCCATTGTAGTAGTTTGTTGACTCATGGGCGTTTCTCGTGTTATCTGGAGCGAAGCGACTATACTCTCATTAGCAATTTTGATGTATTACGTCATAAATATAACTAGACCACGTGGATATTTGCGTTCATATTGTGTTCAAAGTGTTTTCATGATATGGTGGCTGCTGTTTTCAGTTGGTTCATTTATAAAAGGAAAACAAGCAATCAGAATGTGAATATGAACCGTACATGTGCATGTGTGTAAGACATGTTAGTTTATGAAGACGATTCTATAAAGATGACAGTTGGTCTCAGTCAGAGTTTACATGTACCTTTGAGTTCACCTTTGTTTACCTCATGACGTCAGAGTAAGATGCATCTACAAGTGTAAGCCTATAATTGGCCTCAGCTTTGTTCTTACATTAAACCATATGGTTTGTCAGTACAGTGCATTGAGTTCAAATTAGAAAGTACATATATATATACAAACACCGAATACCACACTCCCATGGTACATACGTAGATGTAATAAGTATACAAACACCGAATACCACACTCCCATGGTACATAGATACATGTAATATGTATACAAACACCGAATACCACACTCCCATGGTACATAGATACATGTAATATGTATAAAAACACCGAGTACCACACTCCCATGGTACATAGATACATGTAATATGTATACAAACACCGAATACCACACTCCCATGGTACATAGATACATGTAATATGTATACAAACACCGAATACCACACTCCCATGGTACATACATACATGTAATATGTATAAAAACACCGAGTACCACACTCCCATGGTACATACATAGATGTAATATGTATAAAAACACCGAGTACCACACTCCCATGGTACATAGATACATGTAATAAGTATACAAACACCGAATACCACACTCCCATGGTACATAGATACATGTAATATGTATACAAACACCGAATACCACACTCCCATGGTACATACATACATGTAATATGTATACAAACACCGAATACCACACTCCCATGGTACATAGATACATGTAATATGTATAAAAACACCGAGTACCACACTCCCATGGTACATACGTAGATGTAATATGTATACAAACACCGAATACCACACTCCCATGGTACATAGATACATGTAATATGTATAAAAACACCGAGTACCACACTCCCATGGTACATACATAGATGTAATATGTATACAAACACAGAATACCACACTCCCATGGTACATACATAGATGTAATATGTATACAAACACCGAATACCACACTCCCATGGTACATACATAGATGTAATATGTATACAAACACCGAATACCACACTCCCATGGTACATACATACATGTAATATGTATAAAAACACCGAGTACCACACTCCCATGGTACATAGATACATGTAATATGTATACAAACACCGAATATCACACTCCCATGGTACATAGATACATGTAATATGTATACAAACACCGAATACCACACTCCCATGGTACATAGATACATGTAATATGTATACAAACACCGAATACCACACTCCCATGGTACATACATAGATGTAATAAGTATACAAACACCGAATACCACACTCCCATGGTACATAGATACATGTAATATGTATACAAACACCGAATACCACACTCCCATGGTACATAGATAGATGTAATATGTATACAAACACCGAATACCACACTCCCATGGTACATACATACATGTAATATGTATACAAACACCGAATACCACACTCCCATGGTACATAGATACATGTAATATGTATACAAACACCGAATACCACACTCCCATGGTACATACATACATGTAATATGTATACAAACACCGAATACCACACTCCCATGGTACATAGATAGATGTAATATGTATACAAACACCGAATACCACACTCCCATGGTACATACATACATGTAATATGTATACAAACACCGAATACCACACTCCCATGGTACATAGATACATGTAATATGTATACAAACACCGAATACCACACTCCCATGGTACATAGATACATGTAATATGTATACAAACACCGAATACCACACTCCCATGGTACATACATAGATGGTATATGTATACAAACACCGAATACCACACTCCCATGGTACATACATAGATGTAATATGTATACAAACAACGAATACCACACTCCCATGGTACATAGATACATGTAATATGTATACAAACACCGAATACCACACTCCCATGGTACATAGATACATGTAATATGTATACAAACACCGAATACCACACTCCTATGGTACATACATAGATGTAATATGTATACAAACACCGAATACCACACTCCCATGGTACATACATACATGTAATATGTATAAAAAACACCGAATACCACACTCCCATGGTACATACATACATGTAATAAGTATACAAACACCGAATACTACACTCCCATGGTACATACATAGATGTAATATGTATACAAACACCGAATACCACACTCCCATGGTACATACATACATGTAATATGTATACAAACACCGAATACCACACTCCCATGGTACATACATACATGTAATATGTATACAAACACAGAATACCACACTCCCATGGTACATAGATACATGTTATAAGTATACAAACACCGAATACCACACTCCCATGGTACATACATACATGTAATATGTATACAAACACCGAATACCACACTCCCATGGTACATACATAGATGTAATATGTATACAAACACCGAATACCACACTCCCATGGTACATACATAGATGTAATATGTATACAAACACCGAATACCACACTCCCATGGTACATACATACATGTAATATGTATACAAACACCGAATACCACACTCCCATGGTACATACATAGATGTAATATGTATACAAACACCGAATACCACACTCCCATGGTACATAGATACATGTAATATGTATACAAACACCGAATACCACACTCCCATGGTACATACATAGATGGTATATGTATACAAACACCGAATACCACACTCCCATGGTACATAGATACATGTAATATGTATACAAACACCCAATACCACACTCCCATGGTACATACATAGATGTAATATGTATACAAACACCGAATACCACACTCCCATGGTACATACATAGATGAAATATGTATACAAACACCGAATACCACACTCCCATGGTACATACATACATGTAATATGTATACAAACACCGAATACCACACTCCCATGGTACATACATACATGTAATATGTATACAAACACCGAATACCACACTCCCATGGTACATAGATACATGTAATATGTATACAAACACCGAATACCACACTCCCATGGTACATACATAGATGGTATATGTATACAAACACCGAATACCACACTCCCATGGTACATACATAGATGTAATATGTATACAAACACCGAATACCACACTCCCATGGTACATACATACATGTAATATGTATACAAACACCGAATACCACACTCCCATGGTACATACATAGATGGTATATGTATACAAACACCGAATACCACACTCCCATGGTACATACATAGATGTAATATGTATACAAACACCGAATACCACACTCCCATGGTACATACATACATGTAATATGTATACAAACACCGAATACCACACTCCCATGGTACATACATAGATGTAATATGTATACAAACACCGAATACCACACTCCCATGGTACATACATAGATGGTATATGTATACAAACACCGAATACCACACTCCCATGGTACATACATAGATACATGTAATATGTATACAAACACCGAATACCACACTCCCACGGTACATACATACATGTAATATGTATACAAACACCGAATACCACACTCCCATGGTACATAGATACATGTTATAAGTATACAAACACCGAATACCACACTCCCATGGTACATAGATACATGTTATAAGTATACAAACACCGAATACCACATTCCCATGGTACATACATACATGTAATATGTATACAAACACCGAATACCACACTCCCATGGTACATAGATACATGTTATAAGTATACAAACACCGAATACCACACTCCCATGGTACATACATACATGTAATATGTATACAAACACCGAATACCACACTCCCATGGTACATACATAGATGTAATATGTATACAAACACCGAATACCACACTCCTATGGTACATACATAGATGTAATATGTATACAAACACCGAATACCACACTCCCATGGTACATATATACATGTAATAAGTATACAAACACCGAATACCACACTCCCATGGTACATACATAGATGAAATATGTATACAAACACCGAATACCACACTCCCATGGTACATAGATACATGTAATATGTATACAAACACCGAATACCACACTCCCATGGTACATAGATACATGTAATATGTATACAAACACCGAATACCACACTCCCATGGTACATAGATAGATGTAATATGTATACAAACACCGAATACCACACTCCCATGGTACATACATACATGTAATATGTATACAAACACCGAATACCACACTCCCATGGTACATAGATACATGTAATATGTATACAAACACCGAATACCACACTCCTATGGTACATACATAGATGTAATATGTATACAAACACCGAATACCACACTCCCATGGTACATAGATACATGTAATATGTATACAAACACCGAATACCACACTCCTATGGTACATACATAGATGTAATATGTATACAAACACCGAATACCACACTCCCATGGTACATATATACATGTAATATGTATACAAACACCGAATACCACACTCCCATGGTACATACATAGATGTAATATGTATACAAACACCGAATACCACACTCCCATGGTACATAGATACATGTGATAAGTATACAAACACCGAATACCACACTCCCATGGTACATAGATACATGTAATATGTATACAAACACCGAATACCACACTCCCATGGTACATAGATACATGTAATATGTATACAAACACCGAATACCACACTCCTATGGTACATACATAGATGTAATAAGTATACAAACACCGAATACCACACTCCCATGGTACATAGATACATGTAATATGTATACAAACACCGAATACCACACTCCCATGGTACATAGATACATGTAATATGTATACAAACACCGAATACCACACTCCCATGGTACATAGATACATGTAATATGTATACAAACACCGAATACCACACTCCTATGGTACATACATAGATGTAATAAGTATACAAACACCGAATACCACACTCCCATGGTACATAGATACATGTAATATGTATACAAACACCGAATACCACACTCCCATGGTACATACATAGATGGTATATGTATACAAACACCGAATACCACACTCCCATGGTACATACATAGATGTAATAAGTATACAAACACCGAATACCACACTCCCATGATACATACATAGATGTAATAAGCGAGCGTGTAGAGAGTGATTCCTTACAGCTATACCGTATTTTGTCTTCTTGTTCTGACAGTCATTTTTCCTAATTTAGACAGGTTCTTATTATTTGTTGTCATAAGATCTAAACAAATTAAAATGCCACACTAGATGTCTATGGCGATATTGTGTGATGCAACTCGTTCCTTAATCAGAATAATGATTACATTTAACAAGAAAATGATATTTGTCAACCGATTTTAGCAATTTGTTTTATATTTTGTTAACTGATTGGTCTAGTTAAATACTGTTTAAAATGGGAAGATACGTACTGCACGAAGCTGCTTGATATGAAAATACACTTTATAAAGTCAAAATACACTTTATAAAGTCAAAATACACTTTATAAAGTCAAATTACACTTTATAAAGTCAAAATACACTTTATAAAGCCAAAATACAAAATACACTTTATAAAGCCAAAATACACTTTATAAAGCCAAAATAAACTTTATAAAATCAAAATACACTTTATAAAGTCAAAATTGTCACGAATCGCCGCCTGAAAGTCACAAACGGTACAAACTCGCGTCTCTGTATTTGGGGTAAACCAACAATTTAACTGTATTAGATGACATATTATCTCTCCGATGTAAGAACAACCAATGTCAATACCACCGGACACTGAAGTTGTGATTTGCTCATTAAGTTTACACATTCCTGTCACCTCAACATTCAGATTAAAGGCCCAATATACGTAATTTTCGGAAAAACTTGAAGCGAAAATCAAGCCTAATAACTTATCATATTGATAGATTTAGTTGAGATTAGCTGACATCAGCAATATTCAAGATGAGTTCTTACGCGGTTACCGGTACAGCAGTAGTTGAAACTCGATATTTGTAAACACGCGTCCATTTTGAACCGTCTTCGACCTTCGGTTTGTTGTTGAAGTGGGCCCCACCTGAATTATTTTCAGTTCTTTAGATTTTTCTGTCAAGAGTTTCTTGTTAGTTACCGCTCAGGTTTACTTCGTTTTAGTCTTATTTTTGCATGGTTATTAACTGGATTTTTTGTCAGAATTTTTCAGAATCAAAAAAAAATTCCTGAAGTTACGTATATTGGGCCTTTAAAGGCCCAGTAGAGGTTAGCGCTGCAGGCCACTTCGGTCTCGTGATTTGCATAATACACTTCGAACTAATAATTAAAGATAGCTCTAGTGACCATAAATTTGTAACCCGTCAACCTACGTATGTGGATATATACGTAAACATATTCGATAAATATCTGTGTTGTACTGACCTGCAGGGCATCAATCTGACTGACGTCATAAGAATTCGATAAAACCATTCATATAAAACAGATACGCCGGGAAAGGGACTGGTTAGGTGTAAGTGGAGGAGAAGTGATATTAACGTGATGATGGACATACCGGTCGGACATGTCAACTCCTCTACATGTTGTGGAAACAGTCGTCGGGCACCACTCACCTGTGTAACGTGGTATGTACATAGACACGTGTATTTAGTTCTCTATAGTGTTGTGTTTAGATAATGTTTGAATGGGAGTAGGGCAACATCTGGTTTAGAGGGGTGACAACCCCCCTCCCTCCCCTTCATGTCTAAAGTAAACCATAGCGCAACAAACAATGAAACCCTCCTCTAAAACAATTTTCTAGGTATTGGAGTACGAACGACATTTTTTTATCTCACTAGTTTCCCGAGCCCTTCACTTCCTCCATCACGGCAGACTAGGCCTATTACATGTGTCTCTCCTCCACTGTGACTCTTTGTCACATATTTGGTCCCCAGCTGTTGTCCTTGACATGTCGATACGGTCTCAGCTACAGTATATAGATGTGTCACATTGGAAGGTCTAACAATAAAGTTGACGCGCATGCCATATTAAATTAAGTTTTTCTTTCAGAATATATGACGTATAGTCAGGGTCTGAATGAGGGAAACGCCCAAATTGAAATCTTAAACATTTCTCTTTATTCACGGTAACTGTATACGTCTGGCGATTATACAAATGTATATATACAGAGCTTTGTGACTTAACAGTGGTAGCGGAAGTACAATGGACGTTATACCTCACCGAGTTCATACGTAATGTGTGTGTTATATGGATTGAACGGCGGCACTTTAATGTTCATGCCGGTATGAATGAAAATCCATTGCATCCATATGACATGAAGCCAGCCGTTATTAGTAAATCCATATATTTACATTTTTAATATAGAACAATTGTTTAATTTAGTCATTACTTCATGAATGATTAACTAATTAACTACGTTGATTTTTAAGCCATCATTTTAAATGAGATTTGCGAAACAGGTTTAATTTTAATATTATTGACGCTAATAATTAGCTGTAGTCATTTGAGCGTTTGACTCGGAGGCGTTGTCCAATCCGAAGCGGAGCTGACAATATTTGCATTCAAGATGAATATATTACGTTATAAGTAATCAACGAAAATTGATGTTTTCATACTGAATTTATAGTCTAGTGTTAGTTGTTTTAGCTGGAACAGAGGAGACATACATAATTCTTTATCGCTTATGCTATGTGATTTAAATCGAACACACCAGCACCACCATACTGGAAATTTTAGGACTGGTGGGACGGGGAACCAAACAGAATTATGTCAAATGGTGAGACGAGTACCAAACAGAATCATGTCAAATGGTGGGACGGGATACCAAACAGAATCATGTCAAATGGTGAGACGAGTACCAAACAGAATCATGTCAAATGGTGAGACGGGTACCAAACAGAATAATGTCAAATGGTGAGACGAGTACCAAACAGAATCATGTCAAATGGTGGGACGGGTACCAAACAGAATCATGTCAAATGGTGGGACGGGACCAGACAGAATCATGTCAAATGGTGGGACGGGCACCAAACAGAATCATGTCAAATGGTGAGACGGGTACCAAACAGAATTATGTCAAATGGTGGGACGGGTACCAAACAGAATCATGTCAAATGGTGGGACGGGTACCAAACAGAATCATGTCAAATGGTGGGACGGGTACCAAACAGAGTCATTTCAAATGGTGAGACGGGTACCATACAGAATCATGTCAAATGGTTGGACGGGTACCAAACAGAACAATGTCAAATGGTGAGACGGGTACCAAACAGAATAATGTCAAATAGTGGGACGGGTACCAAACAGAATAATGTCAAATGGTGAGACGGGTACCAAATAGAATTATGTCAAATGGTGAGATGGGTACCAAACAGAATAATGTCAAGTGATGAGACGGGTTCCAAACAGAATAATGTCAAATGGTGAGACGGGTACAAAACAGGATAACGTCAAATGCTGAGACGGGTACCAAACAGAATAATGTCAAATGGTGAGACGGGTACCAAACAGAATCATGTCAAATGGTGAGACGGGTACCATACAGAATCATGTCAAATGGTTGGACGGGTACCAAACAGAATAATGTCAAATTGTGAGACGGGTACCAAACAGAATAATGTCAAATGGTGGGACGGGAACCAAACAGAATCATTTCAAATGGTGAGACGGGTACCATACAGAATCATGTCAAATGGTAGGACGGGTACCAAACAGAATAATGTCAAATGGTGAGACGATATAGAGTACAATGTATAACTTTGCTTATACTGATGGAGACATCAACCAAAGGTTGTACATGTAAGTACTATTGGGTAATACAAACAAGGGTTGGAAGCAATAATAGGCGAACACCAACAAGGGATGGGAGCAATATTAGGGAACACCAACAAGGGATGGGAGCAATATTAGGAAACACCAACAAGGGATGGGAGCAATATTAGGGAACACCAACAAGGGATGGGAGCAATATTAGGGAACACCAACAAGCCAGAGTATTGTGGACCCTGGATAGGTCTGGTCACCATAAATTAGCTGTACGACAGGCTTTTCTACTTTTAATAATGTTAACAAGTGTGACATATTTTTGTTATTTTGTAAGAAAACTGTGGTCACATGATATCATTATTTTAAACAAGATTGGTCCACAAATAAATCTGATAGTCGATTTTTTGTGAAATTTAACCGCTTGACGTATCAAGCTGAAATTTAGCAGTTATTTTCATTATGGTTTTAGATGATAAATAACATAAAAAGAAAATTGGAAAATTTATTTTATATATTTTATTTGATTTTTTCAAATTTCGCTATATTCTATATATTATATATATATATATATATATGTGGTTATTCTCCTTGCCACAAGTGATAACAGGTGATTGTGTTCACCAACTCACGTTTTAACATTTATTTGCTTTAAAAATATAGTTAAAACATAATTAAGACATACCGAAAACCCTTCCTTTCTTCTTTGGCACCCAACCTTTCCAACGACACGCTATGACGAGGCATAAATTCCTATATACTTATATATATATATATATATATATCTAATAACACAGTGTATCTAGACATACAGATTGTTGACATTTAACAGGGCAGTCCGTACGTCAGTCTATCAGGTATTGTCACAGCGCGATAAGGACGGCCATCCAGAAGGGGTCGGGTCATGCGAGGTTAGTGTTTCGCGTTCTCTACACACGTGGACGGGGATCAGTCACGTGCACCTAGTCAGGTGTCATCTAGATGTTAAGTTAACTTCGAATTTGGTGAGTAGAATAATTTCAATCGTCGAAATTGTAAACATGTTCGTTATGTTTTATACAGCTGGCCAGTGGTTTTACGTGATACCGGTCTATGTGTGGTTATGTTGCAATACCTGTACATTGAAAGGCCGTGTCAGCGATTGCGAAACTATTTCATAATCCTGTCACAGCAGGCCACTATTAGAGATAACTCTGGGTCTAGAGCCACGGCTTATATTATAATACTCATACAATTTTTTATTTCATTTTCCGATGAAAACCTGAATCGTGAAGTTTTATTGATAGTTTAGTTCGTGACACCTTTACACTCAGACACACAGTACATATAAAAGTTAACTCTAAACATTTTATACATAATACAAAACATGTACGTCGTAACCCTTTAAACACATAACACACACATTAATCGCATATTTTCACACTCCATCGCATTCTATAACATCGCCTACATTTATGTAATACCGTTATTGATGTTGCCTCCCACGTGTTACCTACAGTAGGGGCAAACGGTCTCAGGTCACTCACTAACACATGTATTCATCCTTTTATAGACGAAATGTTGGTCTTAGTTTCAAAAGCGGTACACAGAAATGTTATCAACACTTTACAGTAACATACTCTGTACGTGTACCATACTCTGTACGTGTACCATACTCTGTACGTGTACCATACTCTGTACGTGTAACATACTCTGTGCGTGTAACATACTCTGTACGTGTAGCATACTCTGTACGTGTAGCATACTCTGAACATGTAACATACTCTGTACGTGTACCATACTCTGTACGTGTACCATACTCTGTAGGTGTACCATACTCTGTACGTGTACCATACTCTGAACGTGTACCATACTCTGTACGTGTAACATACTCTGTACGTGTAACATACTCTGTACGTGTACCATACCCTGTACGTGAAACATATCCTGTACGTGTAACATACTCTGTACGTGAAACATACTCTGTACGTGTACCATACTCTGTTCGTGTACCATACTCTGTACGTGTACCATACTCTGTACGTGTACCATACTCTGTACGTGTACCATACTCTGTACGTGTAACATACTATGTACGTGTAATATACTCTGTACGTGTACCATACCCTGTACGTGTAACATACTCTGTTCGTGAAATATACTCTGTACGTGTAACATACTCTGTACGTGTACCATACTCTGTACGTGTAACATACTCTGTACGTGAAACATACTCTGTACGTGTAACATACTCTGTACGTGTACCATACTCTGTACGTGTACCATACTCTGTACGTGTAACATACTCTGTGCGTGTAACATACTCTGTACGTGTACCATACTCTGTACGTGTACCATACTCTGTACGTGTAACATACTCTGTACGTGTACCATACTCTGTACGTGTAACATACTCTGTACGTGTACCATACTCTGTACGTGTACCATACTCTGTATGTGTACCATACTCTGTACGTGTAACATACTCTGTATGTGTACCATACTCTGTACGTGTACCATACTCTGTACGTGTAACATAATCTGTACGTGTAACATACTCTGTACGTGTACCATACTCTGAACGTGTACCATACTCTGTACGTGTAACATTCTCTGTACGTGTACCATACTCTGTACGTGTACCATACTCTGTACGTGTACCATACTCTGTACGTGTAACATACTCTGTACGTGTAACATACTCTGTACGTGTACCATACTCTGTACGTGTACCATACTCTGTACGTGTAACATACTCTGTACGTGTAACATACTCTGTACGTGTACCATACTCTGTACGTGTAACATACTCTGTACGTGTACCGCTGCCGTTGTAAGAGGTATTCCCGGGGGATTTACTTTCACTACTATTGTATTCACGGCCATCAAAGATTTCACCTAGATAGAAGTTTCGATATATCTATTAATATTACAGATACTGTGCCCTTCCGGCCCTGTTTTTAAAATGTAGAACATAATTGAAAAATAATTGAAAGGTAAATAGCTGTTTCGTCCTCCTATGACTCTTCAGTGATGCTAGGGGCCAAAAGATGGGAATCCAAATTTCTAAACTAATGTAGAAGGGGTAGGTGCAATATTAGGTTCAAGGTCCGACTCCACACCGCGGTTGATAATGCTTCTCATCAACGTCATGGAGTACCAATTCGTTCCTTTCTTTGGGAAATACTTCACTTCTTGCTTAAGTGCTTAGCGCTTGCCCTAAACAGGGAACATTGAGTTTTTCCCCAGATATCATGTAGTTTAACAGTCGCCCCCGCCACTTACAGTGTATCAAGGGAAATTACGTTCTATGGAAGCAATACTAATTTTATTTTCTTATATTTCATCAGGTAAATGAATGTTTCAAATGTATTCTTACGGACATATATACCAATTTGAGACAATTTTTTACACTTGTCTATTTTTCCTTAATTGTTCCATTGACACCGCCTCACTTTTGGCCTTTAGTTGAGTATTCGTCCGTGCTCGACGCCCACCATTTTTAGACTTGTGACGACTCTTTGGCGATCTGCCTTTTCATTTCAAATATATCTGGTATTGTGTGACAGAAAATAATTGGGAGAAACAGCCAATAAGTCATTTTCAGTTCAAGTTCAAGTTTCAGGGAAACCTTATGTAGGTCTAATTTACATAAGAAAACCTTATTGTCATCCATGCCATTGACATCTGTCATTGACAGTCAAACACATTTTGATCGAGTGTGCTGTTTCAAACCAAAACGTTACATATTTGTATAATGTACTGTCTTTGAAATGTTTATTTTGATACAGTTCCTGTGCAATCAATCTTTGATTACTTCTATTAAGTTAATCTCTATATAACAAGATTTGATGTATCTCATATACAATTCGATTGCTGTCGATGTATTTGTATACCTTTCAAAGAGTTTAACGTTTGAGATTTAAGCAGTGTATTTCTGGTTTTCATGTAGTCTCTTTTTTTTGCTGCTAAATTTTTCAATATTATTTGGCCCTGAATGGCTTAAATTGTCGATCGGCCTTTACAACAACACAAAACAATTTCCCACATGGCCGAGAACCCAGCATGTATCATAAACATGAGGCCACCTCTAGTTCAAAACACCACCCGACGAAGTAAACATGCACATATATATATATATTTATATACGTAATGCTGATCGGGCTTCAGCCTTTTAAAATCACACATTCTCGCTTTTCTCTCACTCCCGTGCAACCCTGGAAGTGACACCGAGAGGCGCTCCAGATTGGTCGGGTGATCTACCAACGTGAGTAAGGCGACAAACCGGAACAGAAAGGTCACAAAAGGTCACTTAACTTAACACAATATGTCGTGGTGGGGCAGACACACACACAGGCATGTTTCTTTAGTGTTAATGTATCGTGATGAAAACTGTAACGTTCTTATGAGACAGGCACCTCTGATGAACCGGGGGGTTTGTCGACGATTGTAAGACGATATATTACGACATGCAAACTGGAGGCAATTATCACATGGTCCAAACAAGATCCACATGACGTTGTGTGGGATATGAAATTTTAAAAAGATTTCTACAAGCACAATAGTAGGGAAATCTGAGACAAAACGGTCAGGACTGACTGAATAGATAACTTCATTAGCCCCCGTCATGTGTTTAGGGGAATAAGCCCGAAGGCTAACATAATACATGTAATAAAACAGTATTCTTCAACACAGTTTTTCTCTAATTACCAGACCAAAAGTCTTACACACATCACCAATTAAACAAATTATCAAGGTGGTTTATACCAACGTTATGATCGTCATGTCCGGACTTTTGATAATATACAAGTGTCACAGATTCTGGTTGGCACTTGAACGGTATTGCACAAGCCTACATACAGTGTAGTTATATTTACATATTTTGGGTAGTACGTGGACAACATGTCCTCACTCTATACACGTAGTCGATAGGGAATAACACTTGCTCTCATTTCACTTTAAGTTCCAGTTCAAAACTAAAATTGAAAAAATTATAGAATTCTACTTACATGTAATAATCAAAATCTAACTTTGAAAAAAGTACTTTACTCATCTTGTAGAAAGGTGCAAGGCTTACAATAATAATGTACTTTATGATAAAGTAAATTAACAGATCCCGACACCTTCAGGTGTAAATGAAACTTAACAAAACGCGACATACTTCAGATGTAAATGGAACTATCAGAACGCGACACCTTCAGGTGTAAATGGAACTTACGGAACGCGACACCTTCAGGTGTAAATGAAACTTAACGGAACGCGACATACTTCAGGTGTAAACTTAAATTCAACAGGCGGAATACGGAATATTTCGTATACTGAATAAACTAAATACCTAAGGCGCAAACTGAACTAAGAGAAAGCGACATACTAACGAGAGAAACTAACGAAACGGAATACGACATCCATGAGGGATCAACTGAATTGACGCAAAGTGACACGCTTCCGGAGTTAATTTTACCAACAGAAAAAAGCGATCAACTCAACGGAAGATAACAAACGAAAAGCGACATAGTCCAGGAGTAAACTGGACTACCGGGACCCGACATATGTAATGGTTTAATTACACTAACGAAATACGACAGACTTCAAGGGGTTACACTAGACTCAGGAAATACGACAACTTGAAACGGGGTGCATTCCATGCTTTTGAGAGATTATAAAGGCATCAATAATTTAGCATTAACATGCTTCAAATTCTTTTCCCCTGCATGCAACAATTAGCAGATTGTTTGTGTGTGTGTTCTCTCTACACCCGAGTGCATCCTACAGTTAACTGTTCCAGAAGATCCGACATTACTTAATGGACTGACATAATGGACTCGATGATCAGGTTTCGAAGCGGAAATTAAAACCACTTTTTAAATGGACCTTGACAACAGTTTTACGTTAAAAACTGTTTATTTGTTTAATTATGTAAAGTTGATATGATTCAAATCATGTTAATATTTTGAACACATACAGTGAGTAATGAGGTTTAGGTAGACATGTATTTATTTCTCTAAACATTGTACAAAGATGACGTAAGTTTGCCCGTGTATTCTGATTTATCTCATAGGCCTGTAATTCTATGCCTCCTCTAATGTGAATGTTGGCTCGGGTCACACAAGGTCAAAACGTAAAATGATTCACGTTGTATATAAAAGTAAAGGTCAATGTATTCTCCATTAGATCTCTGATACATTTACGATGCTTTGTCTTCCTGTTTTCTTTACAATGGCTAGTGTTACTGTGGGTGGCATGGTGCTTTTTATTCGGAATAACCTGTTTGTCCTATTTAAATGTATCAGTTTCTGGTATAAATCCCGGCAGACATGTAAAAGTTTAATTAGGCATTGCAAGGCTTTGTCAAGGCTCGCCTTACACAATTAGTATTCACATTTTTTGGTGCGATGCTATTTAAAGGATTGTTAAAAAGACACACGAGAAGAGCACCTTTAGAATTTAGAATAAGATTAAGTCGAGCCAAAAAGTATTTAAACTGCGCCAAACAGTTGTTTTGTCCTTCTCAGACAAGTCAAAAGTGCTTAGCAAGGACTAAGGAGACGACTTCGGAAACAAAACTTTCCTAAATAAATGTCCCAATCCAGATAGTGAGGTGTACTTGCCCTTTGACGCGACAAATGTCGTAATTGTCAAATATTGAATAACTTTTTGAAAAATAATAATAATGTACATGACTTAGTGTGTATAGTCTGAACAATACCGCTATTCGAATGAATTAAAACGTGGTATGCCGGTTGCGGCAAACGTCGGAGACTTGACGTCCACCAGCATAAACGAACCAATGTTCCGACTGGTTCAACTTGAACACGGGGTCTGGCCACAGTATCATTATAAGCAGCATACTGTAGGTTTTGTTCAAGTGTCACACTGATAGGAATTTGGATTTAAAGATATTAATGTACTCCTGTCAGCCATCCGTTACGCTGTCGGATTTCAAACAGCCTTTCTTTATTTGAAGACAATACTGTGCATGGAGGTAAAAACAGAAACCCCTGTAGATTGGTCCCGCCCAGTGTTACTAGGAAGTGGGAGTTTAGAGTCAGATTGCCGACTTCCTTTTTAGGAGAAATCGGGTATGCAGTTCACCTCTTCAATTTAAAGATTAATTGAGTTTTGTGAATGCCATTCTACTTCGAGGAAACCTATTTAATGATTGAAGTAGCAAGGTCCCGCACATTCGTGCACATACTTAATAATTGTTCCCTACCAGGAACTGACTTTTTAGTCGGGATATCCGAAATTTGGTCACGAAATCTGATATATACATCAACCTATATTTTATAGGTCTGACAACCGGCGTTGTCTTCCGGGTACGGCGGTTTATTTGCATACCAACCCATTAAGCTGCAGTCTCTCTCAACAAACGCTTTCAATATAGACTAGCCAAGAAGTTACTTCACACCATCCTCTCTGACACAGGCCGAGTTCTGTAAGTGTCAAGTTTTTGCAGTCGAAACCCACTTGTCCCATAATGTTGCCACTGATTATATCTGATAGGTTTTGTACGCTCTTCTTTGATGTATTGGTACGTTTATCAATACACTTTTCATCCCGTTTGGAATGAAAAAAGGTGCTAATTTTGGCCTCTTGGTGGCTATCACCGATTTTATATTAAAGCTTTGGGTTGGGTGGTAATGACATGACGTGAAATTAAGGTAAGGTCGGAGAGCATAACGAGTTATGAGGGGGTCGAAAGGGGGCTCAAATTTATAATAGGCCCCCATTTTGACAAAACTACCTGATATTTTTGGAATCCTTCTTCATAATTTTGATGACGACCTAACCTTAAAATGTATGCAAAAAAATAAAACTTAATGGTGATAGTCACCAGAAGGCCTTATTTGGCATCCCTCCTTTCTCATATTTTCTATTGGAAATGAATCTGTGAAAAAAACTTTTTACTTAATTACAATATATCATACAATTAGACTTGATACTGTAACTAATCTCAGTTATTCTGTGTCTGACTTACTGCGGTAGACAGTTGTTCTGTGTCTGACTTTCTGCGGTAGACAGTTGTCCTGTGTCTGACTTACTGCGGTAGACAGTTGTTCTGTGTCTGACTTACTGCGGTAGACAGTTGTTCTGTGTCTGACTTACTGCGGTAGACAGTTGTTCTGTGTCTGACTTTCTGCGGTAGACAGTTGTTCTGTGTCTGACTACCTGCGGTAGACAGTTGTTCTGTGTGTTACTGCGGTAGACAGTTGTTCTGTGTGTTACTGCGGTAGACAGTTGTTCTGTGTGTTACTGCGGTAGACGGTTGTTCTGTGTCTGACTTACTGCGGTAGACAGTTGTTCTGTGTCTTACTGCGGTAGACGGTTGTTCTGTGTCTGATTTACTGCGGTAGACAGTTGTTCTGTGTCTGACTTACTGCGATAGACAGTTGTTCTGTGTCTGACTTACTGTGGTAGACAGTTGTTCTGTGTCTGACTTACTGCGGTAGACAGTTGTTCTGTGTCTGACTTACTGCGGTAGACAGTTGTTCTGTGTCTGACTTACTGCGATAGACAGTTGTTCTGTGTCTGACTTACTGCGGTAGACAGTTGTCCTGTGTCTGACTTACTGCGGTAGACAGTTGTTCTGTGTCTGACTTACTGTGATAGACAGTTGTTCTGTGTCTGACTTACTGTTGTAGACAGTTGTTCTGTGTGTTACTGCGGTAGACAGTTGTTCTGTGTCTGACTTACTGCGGTAGACAGTTGTTCTGTGTCTGATTTACTGCGGTAGACAGTTGTCCTGTGTCTGACTTACTGCGGTAGACAGTTGTCCTGTGTCTGACTTACTGCGGTAGACAGTTGTTCTGTGTCTGATTTACTGCGGTAGACAGTTGTCCTGTGTCTGACTTACTGCGGTAGACAGTTGTTCTGTGTCTGATTTACTGCGGTAGACAGTTGTTTAACTGGCAGAGATACCTGTCTGGCCATTGTGGCTCCATGGGTAACAAAAGCTAAAAAGGACACATATTGAAATAAGATAATTTCTGTAGAAGTAACGTCGCACATCGTTTTCAAAATTAATTAAAAGTCGACCAAACGACAGGTTTACGTAATTTTTGTATTTTCCGGTCTTTAATCGCAGTAAGCGCAGGCATCCCAAACAAGAAACTACTTTGTTAAAGACATAAATACGTTTAAGTTCTGTACTATTACAGGAAAAAAATCTTTAATGGAGATCTATTAAACACGGTTCAGGGAGTATTCCTACTTATAACTAGGCCAAGCCTACGATAATGACAGCGCAGATGGAATTGTGAGGTTGATTGCAGGATTTCCTGTGGGAACATACTGTCCCTCCCTTCTGGCCAATATGATTCTGTTCTAAAAGTGAGACTGACTATAATTAACGCCTTAATAACATGTTTAGGGACTGGTAGCGATATTAACGAGTTTATATCCTGTATAGGGACTGGTAGCGATATAAACGAGTTTATAACATGTATAGGGACTGGTAGCGATATTAACGAGTGTATATCCTGTATAGGGACTGGTAGTGATATTAACGAGTTTATAGCCTGTATAGGGACTGGTAGTGATATTAACGAGTTTATAGCATGTATAGAGACTGGTAGTGATATTAACGAGTTTATAACACGTATAGGGACTGGTAGTGATATTAACGAGTTTATAACACGTATAGGGACTGGTAGTGATATTAACGAGTGTATAACACGTATAGGGACTGGTAGTGATATTAACGAGTTTATAACACGTATAGGGACTGGTAGTGATATTAACGAGTGTATAACACGTATAGGGACTGGTAGTGATATTAACGAGTGTATAACACGTATAGGGACTGGTAGTGATATTAACGAGTGTATAACACGTATAGGGACTGGTAGTGATATTAACGAGTGTATAACACGTATAGGGACTGGTAGTGATATTAACGAGTGTATAACACGTATAGGGACTGGTAGTGATATTAACGAGTGTATAACACGTATAGGGACTGGTAGTGATATTAACGAGTTTATAACACGTATAGGGACTGGTAGTGATATTAACGAGTTTATAACACGTATAGGGACTGGTAGTGATATTAACGAGTTTATAGCCTGTATAGGGACTTGTAGCGATATTAACGAGTTTATAGCCTGTATAGGGACTGGTAGCGATATTAACGAGTTTATAGCCTGTATAGGGACTGGTAGCGATATTAACGAGTTTATAGCCTGTATAGGGACTGGTAGCGATATTAACGAGTTTATAACATGTATAGGGACTGGTAGTGATATTAACGAGTTTATAGCCTGTATAGGGACTGGTAGCGATATTAACGAGTTTATAACATGTATAGGGACTGGTAGCGATATTAACGAGTTTATAACATGTATAGAGACTGGTAGTGATATTAACGAGTTTATAGCCTGTATAGGGACTGGTAGTGATATTAACGAGTTTATAGCATTTATAGGGACTGGTAGTGATATTAACGAGTGTATAGCATGTATAGGGACTGGTAGCGATATTAACGAGTTTATAGGATTTATAGGGACTGGTAGTGATATTAACGAGTATATAGCCTGTATAGGGACTGGTAGTGATATTAACGAGTTTATAACATGTATAGGGACTGGTAGTGATATTAACGAGTTTATAGGATTTATAGGGACTGGTAGTGATATTCACGAGTATATAGCCTGTATAGGGACTGGTAGTGATATTAACGAGTTTATAGCCTGTATAGGGACTGGTAGTGATATTAACGAGTTTATAGCCTGTGTAGTGACTGGTAGCGATATTAACGAGTTTATAGCATGTATAGGGACTGGTAGTGATATTAACGAGTTTATAACATGTTTAGAGACTGGTAGCGATATTAACGAGTTTATAGCCTGTATAGAGACTGGTAGTGATATTAACGAGTTTATAGCATGTATAGAGACTGGTAGTGATATGAACGAGTTTATAACATGTATAGAGACTGGTAGCGATATTAACGAGTTTATAACATGTATAGGGACTGGTAGTGATATTAACGAGTTTATAGCATGTATAGAGACTGGTAGTGATATTAACGAGTTTATAGCCTGTATAGGGACTGGTAGCGATATTAACGAGTTTATAGCCTGTATAGGGACTGGTAGTGATATTAACGAGTTTGTAGCCTGTATAGAGACTGGTAGCGATGTTAACGAGTTTATAGCATGTATAGGGACTGGTAGTGATATTAACGAGTTTATAGCTTGTATAGGGACTGGTAGCGATCTTGGCTACATATACATGTAGTTGTTATACTCTTTACGTCTGATTACAAGAAATGAATTATTTGAAACACCGGCAATTTCATATCTTCTTCCTCAGTCGCTTTCCTCTGCATTTACTTAGAACATGATGAATACGACTGCATATTAAACTGTACTTTGGGACGAATTCACTGTTTGGTTTTCTTGATAGAAACGTTGCTCCTTCTGTTACGGAGTTTACATGTCGCAGCGAACTCCCAGGCACTTGTGGCCAGGAGAATAACCATCTCTATATAAATAATATGTAGAATATAGCAAAATTTGAAAAAATAAAATAAAATATAAAAAATAAATTTTCCAATTTTCTTTTTATGTTATTAATCATCTAAAACCATAATGAAAATAGCTGCAAAAGTTCAGCTTGATACGCCAAGCGGTTAAATTAAAAAAAAAATCGACTATCAGATACTGAAAAAGGGTAAATTTTTATGACTGTTTTGTAACGTGGTCGAGGTATATTCTGCCACGGAGTTGCATACCTTCTCTCTTTTTCAGTGCTGATAGTCGATTTTTTTGTGAAATTTAACCGTATCAAGCTGAAATTTGGCAATTATTTTCATTATGGTTTTAGATGATTAATAACATAAAAAGAAAATTGGAAAATTTATTTTTTATATTTTATTTTATTTTTTCAAATTTTGCTATATTCTATATATTATATATTTAGATGGTTATTCTCCTGGCCACAAGTGCCTGTGAGCGAACTCGGTATTCAAAACCGTTTTTCACGTATACTTACAACGCTGATTTTCTAAAGATTTAGGATGACGATACAAACATAATAATATTAATAAAGTTATTTCATTTTAGGTGTCATATATTGATCTACATAAAAAAACCCATTAGAAATAATTAATAAAATAGGATCAATATCCAGCCAAAGATAAATTGAGTTAAGAGACACTTTACAATACAGATTAAACCTTATACATAAAAGGTCTATAAAATATCTGTATGCTTGCACATTATCAGTAAGAGTCATGATATATATAAACTTTCGTATTAACCAACTACGTTTCATGACAGATACATATGATTACCGTTAAGAGTTCAGTGATAGGCACTATTAAAATACATACATAAGCCATTACTAGACCTAGACTAGCCCTGCGGTATTGCCCACTAGGCAGTAGTCCGAAGGGTTCTGACTCTCTGACCCGCTATATATATCTGGACGACAGACGGGTGCGAGTCAGGATGCGTCCTTAGTTAAAAAGTGGAAATTTTACCGATCCGTGCACGGGTCGCCGTTTAAGCCGTGTTTTATAATATGAAACATTTCCAATCACATGTAAATTAGGTAGCAATGGAAAGAAAAGATATTTTTCTACTAACCTACACATTTAATCAAGTAACAGGAGGTCGTAAACTTACTGTTACCACCCATATCTAAAAAATATATTAATATATCATATAGAATATAATAAGAAATACGGCTTGAGCACAAAATCGATGCTTCAACACAAGAACAGTTTCATGAATACATGCCCTGGTGCTGTTATATATTTGGTAGTTCTTGCTGAGGGGCAAAAAGGCGCTAGAAATCTTTGTTGCTATTTTGTTCATACTCCCATGAAAGTATCTGCCGACAGCGAAGTACTAAAGCTACCTATCTATTGTTATTGGTTATAACCGTCAACACTGCTCTCAGTGCCGTTCGTCAGGCACACGTACATATGGTGTCTTAGATACTAATAACGATATTTTTATTCATTAACCACCACTTGTTAGAACAGGTTTGATATCATTACTCAGAATTAGCGACCTTGGCAAACTCGTACATGGATCGGGAGAGGTTAGCGTGCGTAACTTCCTGGTATAGCCATGTTCAACAGTAGGAAATGTCAGGCTTGTGTGTTGTCTAGTTTAGGTAATAAAAACTAGCATAAAAGGTCATAATGGGTCATCGCGATATGTATAGTGTCGGGGGTTACAGACATACTACCTAGTGTAGACGTACATGAGGCACGCATGAAATTCGGTACGGAGTGTACAACACCTTTTGAGCACCAAACATACAGCATCATAGTTTAACAAACATTTACATCGTCTTTGCTGCCGAAAAAAAATGGAATAACACATACTATGATTACAATATATGTCTCTAGGGCGAAACCAAACTCCATGCGATTTCAATTGATGAAATGGCAAAAACACCTGTACCTACATTTTTGTATTTCATGCTCCAAACAAGTGATGATGAACATACGTTCTTTTGTTGGACAGAACAAATGATGGAACCGGAAGGTTTGATCTGTCTGTGCCAACTGTTTTCTATGACTATTTAAAACTATTTAATTGTGTTTGTTTTTAGTTTCCATGGTTACTATTGTTTAAGATTTTAGTAATTTTGAGTTGCTATGACCAGTGTTATTTGTTTTAGTTTCCAAGGTTACGTGAGCTGATGTTGTTTTTTGAGAATTTATGACCAGTGTTGTTTTTGAGTTTCTAGGTCGGTGATGTTTTTGAGTTTCTAGGTCGGTGTTGTTTTTGAGTTTCTAGGTCGGGGTCGTTTTGAAGTTTCTGGGTCGGTGTTGTTTTGAGGTTTCTAGGTCGGTGTTTTTTTTTTGAGTTTCTAGGTCGGTGTTGTTTTGGAGTTTCTAGGTCGGTGTTGATTTTGAGTTTCTAGGTCGGTGTTGTGTTGGGAGTTTCTAGGTCGGTGTTGTTTCCAAGTTTCCAAGATTATTGATATGTGTTGGATTTTCCATGGTCAGCGTCATTTTTTTTTGTGTTTTCAGTCCTATTTCAGCTTTTGACACTATCTTACACCTTTTTTGCCTTTTGTTTTTCTTATTGCTAACATGCTTGCTCGTAAATCACGTGTATGACATGCCTATTAATAAATATACACGCCATTTAACGTATTTCCGTAGTCAATACCTACATATATACATAAGTATGTAATCAGGAACTACAATTTCATAGAAAATTGAAAAAAAAAAAAAAAAAAATGCTCTTCAGATTGCGTTTTTGTTTCAATAAAATAAAATCATAAAGGCATATATATATGATTAGACAAGATAGGATATCAATATTGTCGTGTCATAATACTCTTAATAACCACACCTTACCCAACAGTCTAAACCGCTGTATAACGTAACACTAGCTGTGCTGCCCTTCCTCTGTTTTCAAGTCACTTTACGTATACCGCTAGCTGGTCTGTTTTCAGTAAAGTACTGTTAAATTGTTTCTAAACGTCATTTTTGGGTCTCCACAAAAGCGTATTTAGAGAACATATCTTACAAATATGTTTTTTTTGTAACATACCCCTTTAAAAATAAGCGGAGAATACCGAAGCTTCAACAAAACCATCATCCGAACTCAAAATCGATTAATCTAGAGACAAAATATGAACAAAGGAAAGATTTACATGGAGACTCTTTGGTAAGTACAAGGGAATAAGACCAGGTGTTTCGGAAGAGTAAGCGTCTTCTGCTTTATCGACGACACCCGCCATGCAAAACAACTTGTCATATTCACATGCTTATTTATGATGTTTTAACTTGTGATGATTGAATATGTGTTTGCTTCCCGAACAACAATACAATTGTTTTTTAATCGTGATAAAGTTATATTCTTTCAAAGAGTTTCCGCGATCTTTTGTTATTTTTTTTTTGCCCCCAGTTTAATCGCTTTTGATTATGTTTTATCTACCTCGGTATTCTCCGACCCCCTGCCCAGTTCTAGCTAGTGAAAGGATTGAGCACCATGTAGAGAGTACACTATATGCCGAAGTAGGCACGACTTAGGAATACATAGAATATATTCCAATGGATCGTCATCAAAAAGCCATGTCAACTATGCGTTCGAAATTAGGTTTTTTACCACCAAAAGTGTTTGTTTGCTTGAGGTGTGTGTGTATGTGCCACGTTTTAAAACTATCAAAAAATGAATGAATAAACAAATAATCTTTATTCAACGTCAAGCGAATTTTCATCAACAAACATGCTGTTATATGTACAGCTTTTGGTACGACGCCGCTAGTAGGTAGAGACTACTGGTAAACAGGTGGAGTTCTGTCTTTGGATTTCGTGTTAGATAGATACTTTTCTCTCATATCTCGCCATGTTGGATAGGGTTTGCCCATGTAAGAAAGCTATGTAAGAAACATCTATCTTACATAGCATATCACGCGACGTGACGTCACAATGGCTCAACAATAACGTGACGTCACGAATACGGTAAACTCTGGTGCCGGAAAGAGAAAACGACGGCGTGATAAAATTAAAACCTTTCACAAAATTTTAACCATAAACACCAGGAAGAGGAGATTAATTTTTCTGCGCAAACCTTGTTTGCAAATATAGGGTATGCTTAAACTCGCTGTCTAATTCGTTTTCGTCAAAAAAGCTCAAGGAAAAAGTTGAGATTTCAAAAGGTAGCCTGTTTAAACATATTTTCATGGTTTTTGAGCTTATTCGGGCAGTTGATATGAGAGAAAAAGACTCTTTCATTATGTGTGTATGTAGGATAGGGATATTCCACCCTCGGGATCACAAAATGTGGTAAAACCCTCGGCAAGCCTCGGGTTTCACCACATTTTGTGACCCCTCGGGTGGAATATCCCTATCCTACATACACGCATATGAAAGAGTCTTATAATATAACGTACTGGTTAAAAGGATTAGGGCTGTCGTTACTACATCACCGGCATTAACAAAACACCAACCTATTGAACAAAAACCCAACAATATATGAAACAACCATGTTTTATTACTTCAGAATATTGATCACGTGATTAACTGTTCCAGGTAAATAGATATCCGGGTCTGCCGACAGACATGTAATTAAGGTAGTGACGTATCAGGGCGAGGTATTACCTATACACGTACAGTATATATATAAACATGTTTGGGAAGAGAGTTTTAAAGACGCGACAGACAGAATGCCCAGGACCGACAGCGTAAGGTAGGAGTCGAGATTATTACTATACTATAGGTTTGGTCGTGTCATCCTACCTTCTGTATACAGATAAAACACAATAACACATTACAGGCGAAGTTTTTACTGTTCAAAACATAGTCAAGGGTTCATTATGTCGGGCACCACGTCACATTGAGTGATCCTGTATATAACACGCATTGTTTCGTAAATTATTGAATTTGTAATTATTAAAGTAAGGAGCTCGTTTTAGATAAGTCTACACGTTGGTGCAAATGTTTTTTTTTCAGAAATATTTGAAACGAAGTCTTTGTGAGGTGATCGAATACCAATGCTGTTCACTTCATTCTGCTTTTTTGTATTTTTTTTTTGTTCGATTTCATTAGTTTTACAAAAATATTTTGAGCCGAAGATGCGTAATTCTGTGTACATTTTCAAAGTAAATCTATTTCTGGATATTGATTTTGTTTCGTGAGAGGTGTATACTACATCGTAGGGTCATTGCTGTGGCACAAAAATCGAGTATTAAAACAACTTTTGTTGATTATACCAACATTTTCGGACTTCAAAAAATTCAAAACTTGTTGGTGTTTTTTTTTGCATTGATATCCCTAAATACTAAATAATATCTCATGCACATTCATTGTCAACTAAACAAAAACGGTTAATAAAGCGAACGTATTCAGGTTCATAAACGGTGACAATTTCATTTAAATAGATAATGTAATATATGTACCATTAACCAAGGATTGTGTAATTCTGACACGCACTTAATTAAGTATAACTTCTGTACCTGATCTTGCTGACGTGTATCACCGGTCAATCTAATGGCTGTCATTAGTACATGAATACGTCAGACATCAGTGCTTGACCGGAAGTGACCACTGCCCTAGGGGTAGTTATATCTATATATCTCAATTCTTTTGGACTTGTATTGTTTAACGGCCTGCTAAAAGCTACGATCATATAAGAACGTGATGACAGTAATTATATTATCACGTTCTGTCGATAAATGACCTCAACCAATAGTGTAAATAAAAACACAATTTACGAGAAGAAATGTTTGTTACTCGCGCATGTTTTACAGGTTCTTTATCATTTACGTCGTCAGCTAATAACTATTAATGAACATTGGAAAATCACGTAAATATCTGACTTTTGTAATCGTACTTTAATAAATAAGATACTAATACATTTTTTTTATTCTTACGTTGAAGGATAGTTAACTTACTTCCATGACAAGTTTTTTGAGTAATCACTCCCTGGACTGTATTGACTGTATCTTTAATTACTTTTATGTATTTTATCTACTCGACGTGTTAGTCGATATTTGTGTAAAAGACTTTGACGCAGTCCTCACACATAAACTCAGCATTTTCTATAGAATCGTTGTTTTTTCCAGAACCCTCCTTATATAACTGCAGTAAAAAAATAACGAAATGATAAAAAGGATAGCTTCAATTGTTGAGACCCGTAATTGTCATATTGGAGATATAAGATCGCGTTTCAAAACGCCGGACCTCTTCACTAATCACACGTCAACCATATTTCTCCCGGTATTGTTAGCTTGATTTTATATCGTGATTTTGTTTCTGAAAATAACTGGAAAACTTTTGGGAGAGCTTTTGAAAACGTCAGTTTCATTTGTTATGCTCATAAAATAGATAAAACAAAATCAGAGAATACCAAAGCATCAACCAAACCAAAATCCGAACTCAAAATCGATTTAAATAGGGGAGAAATATAAACAAAGGAACGATTAACATGGAGAACCTTGTAAAAGTATAAGAGAATATGACCAGGTGTTCCGGAAGAGTAAGCGTCTTCTGCTTAAAGGCCCAATATACGTAAATTTCGGCAAAACTTGAAGCGAGAATCAAGCCTAATAACCTATTATATTTATAGATTTAGTTACGATTAACTGATATCAGCAATATTCAAGATGAATTCTTACGCGGTTACCGGTACAGCAGCAGTTGAAACACGGTATTTGTAAACACTCCTCCATTTCTTCTACCTTCGGCTTGTTGTTGAAGTGGGCCCCACCTGAATTATTTTCAATTCTTTGGATTTTTCTGTAAAACGTTTCTTGTTAGTTACCGCTCAGGTTTACTTCGTTTTAGGCTTATTTTTGCATGGTTCTCAACTGGATTGTTTTCACAATTTTTCAGAATCACAAGAAAAAAAATCCTGAAGTTACGTATATTGGACCTTTAATCGATGACATCTGCCATGTAAATCTTGGTCACATCCAAGTAAACGCCATGTCCTCAAAGTGAAAACCAAGTCATCGTTCACGTAATTACTATTTGTGTTACAATCAACTTTAAGTACTTTATACCAATGTGATTACTGTGACTTCGGCCTTACGTACCCGAGCTGGCGTGTTTACCTACATCATTTCTCGTTTTATTTGAGTTGATAATTTGAGAGCTTACTGTCTGCTATAATTGCGCAATGTTTAATGTGTAAATGATGGAACAATAATAACTTATTCAAAGTTTCAAAGTTTATTCGTACACTCCAGACACACAATGTGTGTGTAACAGGAGGTCAATTAATTTAAACACATATGAATGGCAGAACCAAGTAGCTAGTTACATGTACATTTTACATACATACACTTTCATACGTGCACACAAGCATACATACTTACATGAAATACAATACATACATACAGTCCATACATACAATGCATATAATACGACGCATTGGTGCATGCAAGATTACAATATAATGCATGAATAAAATACAAAGCACACATATACTTGCATGCATACACGCACGCACGCACGCACACACACACACACACACACCCACACACACACATACATACATACATATATTCTAGTTACATACATATATTCTAGTTTCATTTCATACCTACAGGATATATGCAAAAATACTATACGATGCATGAGTACAACACCTATTATGCATACTTACATTGTACATACAATAATTCATCCATTCATTAATTGAATTATATTTGCTCATTCTAAGTAGAAAATTACCTAGAATATAATCGCATTGTTTTGTCGGTAGAGTTGTTCGGTTTCTCGTTTTGTTTGATTTAACAGCTTGGTCTATCAGGGACGGCCTCCCGGAGCATGCGTTGTGAGAGTGTGTATTGAGTGTGTACATATCTTTGAGATATTTTCAAATTAACAATTAATCGTCACGTCCATTGGGACACAGGGAACAACCTATTATATGTAAAAAACTTTATTCTTCGTACCAGGAGTCAAAAACGACCACATTTTAGGTGTAATCTCTCTAAACAGTTTGGTTATCAATCGAAATACAAAATACTTTTTGTCAAAAATAAGTTTTGGTTCTCGTACTAGATTCAGTGGCGTCGAGTTCCTTTGATCCATTTTGATTAAATGTATACAACGACTAAAATGGGTTTGCCCGAAACCAAACTGTTAAGTAGATACCGGATTAACTGTGAGTGATCATTGCTACAGATAAACAGGAATAATAAATCAGAAATTCGTATAGTCGAAAGAAAAACTCGGTTGATTTAAGCCATAGATTTACAACAACAAAAACATTAGCTATTTACTATAGGAATTCAATGGCACACTTGTGTTCTTTTATGTTTCAAATCGTGCTCTTGGTATGGTGAATACTTTGAAAATAAGTTTCCGATGTTTCAAAATATATACCTGTCAAAATAAAGGCTCGTCGCTGAATAGATTTGCAAACACTTTTAAAGTCGGGTAAACATTGTTTTTATCAATGTCGCGCAAATACCTGCTGCTCAACCTTAATAACGGTTGATATCAGTAAATCAAAACAAAACCGTAACCTTTCTTTTGAACATGTCTACTCAAGCGTGATATCTCTTCTCCGTGTTTTAATGTTTTGGTTTTAACCAATTTCAGTCAATACCGAAAAAATCAAGAGAATACCAAGGCGTCAAGAAAACCATAATCCGAACTCGAAATCGATTAAACTAGAGGCAATTCATAACATACTAGTTACTAACAGATGATCACTTGTCAGTAATTGTTTTTCGGATCAGTTCCAAGACAAACTTACATATAAAATTTAAGAAAAAAACATTTTTTATTAATAAAAAGTAAAGGTAAAACCCGGATGCCTATCGGCAATGTGACCATGCACAAATGATACCTGCATAAAAGAAACGAGAATGATCAATCCAGTACTTGTCATTGCGATAAAGAATATTTCAAAATCACAGATGGCCACCCACATACAAGATTCCACTCAGTAATTATAACTGGATAACGAAAGCTGTTCAAGAACCAAAAAATCAGAGAATACTAAAACGTCAACAAATCCATAATCCGAAATCAAAATCGATTAAATTAGAGGCAAATATGAATAAAGGAAATATTTACATGTAGACTCTCGTAAAAGTACAAGAGAATCAGACCAGGTGTTTCGGAAGAGTGAGCGTCTTCTGCTTCATCGAAGACACCCGCCATGTAAATCTTGAAACTCAACCTTAATAATTCTTTGTGATATTTTATTCTTTTGATCATGCCGTCGCCAAACTCTAATATGAAAAACAATTTGACATCTAGATATGCAGTTACGCCCTTTTCAAATATGTAAGCTGATCGTGTTTCGATTTGATCACAGTCGCCATCACCACAGACGTGGTGTTTACATGTTTATACCAGTTCCTGATTAATATACCTGGTACCATGAGTATTTGTGTTCTAAATATTGTAAATGAGATCAGAATATATACTTTATAGATGGTTGATACCAGTATAATGTTTTTGGCGAAGAAATTTAAATACGAGAAAGCAGCTTGATAGAGGGATATAAACCGATAAGCGCATGAACAAGAAACGTGTAAAAGTCTTTTTAAGATTCTTTTTCTGCTTACATGAAACATAGAAACAGGGATGCATATAAATTGATAAACACATACACACATAAGAATCGTGTACTTTTCCGATATATTTTAAGATTCTTTTTTATTGCTTACATGAAACATAGAAACAGGGATGTTTGATTTAAAACTCTTCACGGTAACCAGTACTTAGCCTGTTAACACTAATGTTTATTTTACCTTTCTGTCTTTGCAGGCCGAATATCATGGCGAAACAAGCCGTAGCCAGAAATGTCGGCATCATCGGCACCGGCAACTTTGCACGTGCTTTGGCGAAGCGTTTATACTACGCTGGGTACAATGTTATCCTCGGGAGCCGGAAGCCACACGAGCGTTCGTTGGCGATCGTGGACGAATGTATGTGTAATATCAACATGACAACAATAGAGGACTGTCTCAAACGTAACGCCGTTATATTCGTGGCAGTTCACGCCGCAAACTACAAAGATTGCCTACTGGCCCACTCCGAGAACTTAAAAGGCAAAATCCTCATCGATGTTTCCAACAGGGACCAGCCTAGCAAGACTGACAGTAACGCGGAGTATCTCAGCAAGCTTATCCCGGCCGCCATTGTGGTAAAGGGGTTTAATGTGATATCTGCGTACGCAATGGAAATCGACAGCAGTGGGGGTAGTCGTCAGGTGTTCATCGCCAGTGACGACAACGAATCGCGGGAAAAGGTGTCAGTGATAGCACGTGACATGGGATTCGCGCCGGTCGATATGGGTCTGCTTCAGTCGTCAAGGAAGATTGAAGCGTTCCCACTAAAACTCTTACCCGAGTGGAGAGGACCGATAGCGTTCGCAGTTGGTGTTTTTAACATTTGGCTTTTATATATCATCTTCATCTACTTTGTCGAAAAGACGGCATACCGTTGGGATCAAATATTCGTGAAAGTGTTGAACAAACCTCTTTGTATGACTGCCATTACTGTAATATCGTGTACATATCTACCAAGTTCAGTGGCTTCGTTCTTTCAGATCTATTATGGAACAAAACACATCCGTTTCCCGGCGTGGCTCGATCGCTGGCTCAGATCGCGCAAGCAGCTTGGGTTAGTGTCCTTCACCTTGGTCGTCATACACGTGATTATGTCTGTCCTTATCATGAGTCCAACGTACCTGAGCTCGTGGTATCAATCCACATCAATAACCATTCCAGGAAATCTGACCCATAACATCACGGTACCTTTAAAGACGTGGATGGTGTGGAAGGGCGAGGCGGCCTGTCTCGCGGGAATCCTGGCCTTCATTTCTTTGTGTGTAATTGCTATCTCAACAATACCGTCCGTGACAAACACGCTTAATTGGCGGGAGTGGCGATGCGTCCAATCAAAACTCGGGCACCTGACCTTGTTTCTTTCCCTTGTACACGTTATCATAATGGGAGCACCGGGCTGGGCTAAAGGACCGATGGCCATGGTTCGATCAATTACTTTCTTGAGTTCTATTTTACCATTTCTGACACTGTTGTTTAAACTTGTACTTTCCCTGCCTTGTATCGGTTGTTACATTAAGAAGATACGCCGTGGGTGGGAGCGATACCCGGCCGATTGTAGGGCGGATTGTGCTCCGAGAAACAGGAAACCGTTCTCACCGGGGTATGTTATCGTACCGCGGCGCAACAGTTTTGACAAGGGCGCAAATGACGTCATGATTCCCATGGAGGAAGCGCAGGGATGCGGATGTGAGAACACATCGACTGTGTGATACGGTATTTTACAAGGATGCAATGTTAACTGCAATATGGATTGTTTCACTCAATCTCAATATGGAATGCTATTTATATATGTTTTATGTTTTTATGTTGTTTTTGATGTTTTTAGTAATAACTATTTCACAATAAAGTGCTTTACATACAGTTGTATATCAGTTTTGCTATGTTTTTAGGTCACCTGACACAAAGTCTCAAGTGACGTTTTAATCGTCTTTTGTCCGTTGTCGTCCGTCGTCCGTCGTGTGTCCGTAAACAATTTACATTTTCAACTTCTTCTCAAAACCCCTGAACCAATTTTGCAGGAACCTTCCATGGCCTAAGATGCGCGCTAAAATTGTGAATTATATTGTCTAGGGGCCTGAGGGAAGGGATCAAAATAGTTGAAATTTCAAAATTCTTCTTCTCCAGACCTAGAAATGCTGGAATCAAATACTCTTCATGGATAAAAAGGTCTTAAGGTTCTTTATCAAAATAGTGAATTTCATGCCCCCGGACATCACATCCCCTCCTGGGGAGGAGGTGAAATCTAGTTTATATAGGAAAATGACACTTTTCAGTATATTTTGTTCATTTTAAGCTGGAGATAATTGCAACTTGGTTGGAATAATTACCAGGTTTTGATTTTGAAACAAATTGACTCTGGCCCAACCCCGGGGTAATGGGGAAGGGCTCAAAAGGGTCAACTAGGCTGAACGTTCAACAATCTTCTTCTCCAGACCCAAATATGCAGTTATTGGTACTTACATCAAAACTCCGTTTATTCCCGTGGGCCTCTTATTTTTTTATTTGTGTAAAACAAAACAAAATCAAAAAGAAAAAGAAAATAACAAATCGTCAACAGAACCAGAATCCGAACTCAAAATCGGTTAAACTAGGAGCAAAATATGAAAAAAGAGAAAAACAAACCAGAACGAGAATAAGACCAGATGTTCCAGAATAGTAAGCATCTTTTGCTTCATCGACGTCAAACAAATATCGTTGTTAAAGTTATTGATAAACTTTCACAGAAAACAGAGGTCGCCTTCATCTTGTTTAGACTTTAACTTTTTCAAAGGAGTCAAACTCATATGGCTATCTAGTAATGGATTACTAGTATACTATACATTCGTAACAGTTACTGCCAGTTTCGATAAGATTAGTGACATTGATATGACACGAAGTTGCCTTACTAAGCCAATCATACGATGGGATGACACGAACCGCACACAAATCTTTATTTTGTGGTTTGTGATGTTTGAACATAAAGCTTGACTGCAATCTTGAACATGTCAACATAACAAACAAACATGCTATATTTACCTGCTGTCATGCTGTAGGACTTCAATATGCAATAAATATAAATATAAACTTTATTTATTTTACAACAATTATAAAACAAGCTATACAACTTATATCAATCACTCTTGTTGGCCCGGATGTTAGCGCGCAAGGGGTCTTGTTGTGGGAGGAAACCGGAGTACCCGGGGAAAACCCACGCGGTCGGGCAGGTGACCCCATACCTTTTCACGTCCGATCGGGGAATCGAACCCCGGCCGCCTTGGTGAAAGGCAAGTGCGCTATCCACTGCACCACCTGACCACCCGCAATTGCTACAAGTAATCGAGAAAGTTGTAAATACTGAATATCAGATACTTCCATATCTGTTCGTTCTGATCACGTTGTGTCAGCTACGTGGGAAGTTTCATTAGCCCGGATATATGGTTTGGTTATGACTGTCAATACAAGAACAATTTAACTAGAAATGACTTCGGGTCATAACACTACGTCAAGTCGTATGATAACTAATGGTGTTCAGTCATACCATATAATTTGATTGTGTAAAGTACGTGATATTAAGCATGTATTGTGTTTTATACACGTGTAATGTGCTTTATTCACTTGTCAAGACGTATCATACACATAAAGAAATAAACAGGCGCAGAACAAATCATTTTGCAAAACATATTGATTGGAAAAAACCCACTAAAGAAGTAGAAGACGCCATTACAGCCTCAGGCGGGACCACGTGCGTTAAAACCAAATGTGAACCACGTCATTTACCTTTACTTTTAAAAACATATTACCCCAGGAACATGCGTCATCTGTGTTACTGTATGACAACTGTTCAGTCGAAAATCAATTAAATCTTGCAATACATACGTTTCTGTGACAAGTGCAATAACATTTGCTTAAACAAAACAGAAGGTTAGATGTAACCTAATTATTATATAGAAGAATTATTTCAAAACAATGTTGGTTAGTTGTTCTAGGACTTGCTCTGAATATCGAGATTTTCGGGATAAATGCGAAGGGATTTGAGAGATGCAGGTTGATGAAGACTTTGAGGTAGTATTATGGTCGGCCTCTTGGTCTCATTGAGAAATGATCTACATCCTTGTATAATATAAAGATGGACGTTTTTAAATATGCTGCTTAGTAGTCACCCGCCATGTAAATCTTTGTCATATCCAAGTAAAGGTCAATCCCTCAAAGTGAGAACCGAGTTATAATTCTCAATCACAACAAATAAGCATACTTATAAACATGCTCAAAAACCTCCACCGTCATATCACACAAGGAAACAAAACATGTCTCATTGAGACCAAGATGGCGCTCATAACACTTACTCAAAGTTCATAGTTCGACATCTATCACGAAAATGCCGATAGTTTTGCAAGCCTAGAATAACAAATCTTATGCGACATGTAAGCACCATATGTTGGAGAAGCAGGGATGTTACTACAAGAATACCAAAGCGTCAACAAAACCATTATTGGAAATCAAAATCGATTAAACTAGAGGCAAAATATGAACAAAGGAAAGATTTACATAAGAATAAGGTTAGAGGGAGGTTACTATCAGGAAATGGAAAGTTCAAGTTAGGAAAATGGATATCGTCATGTTTATCGTATAGCTTAGTAGTAAGCTGTCCGTGTTAGACATAGTTTAAGTAGAGAGTGAGATAAGCATCTGATGTTTATTTCAAGTTAAGTAGGATATATATATCTTTTATAGACAACACATCTACGATATATCTGGAAGTGAAATTAAAATATTTGGCAAGTTTTTTTTTCAGTTTCAATAGTTCTTTTAACACGATTTTGCGGTTGACGGTTATGGGTTGAAGTGGAAAGCTTGGAATAGAGGATATTTCTGCTTCGTTGTCTGATTTGGTTACAAACACATGGTTAATAAGATGGTAACATTCCTGTCCTTTCTCTGTTATTCTGTTCTTTCCGTAAGCTATTTCATCCTGGTTCTTAATAGAAATTTCCGACATCAGATTTGGCTTTCGACTTTGGGCACATGTAGCTCCAGATTGCTTTAGCATTGACTTCCACGACTGTCTACAGTTTGTTATAGCATTAAGTTCTAAAATTTCCTGTTAGTCTTCCTACTCCATGCCTCATTCTGCAATACTCGATTCTGTTTTCAGCATCACCTGTGATACCTTTCAATGCTAGAAAATGTTTTCTCATAATATCCCTGTTTTTTATCGATTGGATAATCCTAAATTATTGTTTGTTATTGTTCGGTAATGTTTCTGGTACACACCGGTTTTTTTCTAAAATTATTTCGTAAAACACATTTCATAAATATTGTTTATATTTTCCATAAAGTATTTAATCCAATTCATTTCTCCAATTCTTTTAAATGAACGTAGATAAAGTTTAATACAATAATTTAGACAATACCGAAGCCTCAACAAAACCACAATCCGAACTCAAAATCGTTTGAACTTTGAGCCAATACGACAAAAGGAAAGATTCACATGGAGACCCTTGTAAAAGTACAAGATAATACGACCATGTGTTCATGAAGAGTAAGCGTCTTCTGCTTCATCGACAACACCCGCTTTGTAAATCTTGGTCACATCCAAGCAAACATCAAGCCGCGACATGAGAACCGAGTATCATTGTCAATCACAACAAGTAGCACACTCATGAGCATACTCAAAAACTTCCGTCTTCATATCACACAAAGATATTACAAAATACACCAATATTGCTCTGTGAGACAAAGATGGCGACCATAAACCTTGCCCTTGCTCTCACAAACACTTGGGTTGTTTGGTTGATTGATTATCAGCAGTCGACATCGATCACGAGAATCACGATATTTAGAGCAAACCATAGAATAGATCAACTGAGACATGTAATCACCATATGTTGGAGATGCAGGGATGTTACAATCAAGAAATGGGAAGTTCACGAACGAATTGTCGTAAAACTTAGTAGTAAGCTGTCCATGTTGGTCGTAGTTTAAATAGAGATCGAAGTAAGCAGCTGATGTACAAGAGTATGTTGTGTTTTTTATTTCAAGTTCAGAAGGGTATATACAATCGACATGGTCAGCAACATTTTTGTTGTTCATAGACAACACATCGTCGATATATCTGAAAGTTTAATTCAAAGATTAATCGTTTTTGTTATCTGTCATGATTAGCTCTTCTGCAAATTCAGCCTCGTATGAAAAAACAAGCCAGTTAAGAGTGGGGTACAGTTAACGTTGTCCCATTGTTCTGAGGTGTCGAAACTTTACCTTCAGTTGTATGGCACCTTAATTGGAGACAGGGACGCATTGGCCACTTTTTCCTTGTGAACTTTCTTCAATTTTCTCTTCAATTTTGTATGGTCCAGTATATTTGGTGTTTTTGTTCCTTGAATAATGGTTATATCAGACCAGAATTTATATATCTATATACATGTACAAAATCGCGATACAACTCATGAGTGATATACCGAAATAAAGACGCTCCTCGTAATCTGCGTTTAACACCATGGGAAAAATATAAGCATTCCCTATCAGTATGTGATACATGTCAGGTTTGATAATGTTAGGGTTTAATCACAATGAACGATTTTTTTTAAATCTCTCAATGTTTGGAAATTTTATAAACAAACGTATGTAATTGTCATTGCTTGCCTATTAATAAATAATACATGATGACAAACTATCAGCTAAACACAAAAGGATATCTAATACTGGCGATTTGTTTGTGTATTACTTTATTTAAATTGAATTATAAAAACTCAATATTGTATTTGGAATTTTTGCAGCTGTTTTATAATGGCCCCTCCTTCATTCCTTTAAATTACTCGGAATACCGTTTTAGACCATGGACATTTGTAAGCTTTGACTGTTACCAATCTAATAAAGAAGGCTTGACTTATAACTTGATTTGAATCTAAAATAAGATATTTTTACGCCAGTATTTTCACATTTAACCAGAGGTTTGTTACAAGGTAGTAAGAGTTGTCTCTCTTGGAGTATTTAGTTCCGCTTTAAAACTGTGTAATACACCTTCAACTGGTGGTGTCAAAATACAGTTATCCTATAGCAGTGTCATGAAATGAGATTATATTGATTTTTTTTGTGGTATCTTAAAACAACTGTTCTAATAACGTAATGATTACTTTGGAGGAGGTTGTTAACTAACAGTTATACAATATGCTTTAATAGGGACGTAATTGAGGAGAAATCACTGTATATGTATATATGTTATATACATAACATATAATACAAGAAGAGTAAGCGTCTTCTGCTTCATCGACGACACCCGCCATGTAAACTTGGTCACATCAAAGTAAGCATCAGTCCTCAAAATGAGAACCGAGTGATCATTGTCATCAGAACAAGGGAGCACACTAACAAGCTAACTCCAAAACCTCGCTCTTCATATCACACAAAGATACAGAATATTTCTCGATGAGATCAAGATGGTGACCATAAAACAAGGACAGACGGCGGACCACGGACGCAGGACGATATGAATGACCGACTGATGATGGTAGTTACTACTCTCAGTGTTATGGTATCGGAATGACTGGTTTGATATCCAGGGGTTATGTTAACCTACGCTCTCTACACCTCTGAAAAATATCATGTCAAAACTGAAGGCTGCGTGTTCACCACCGTGTTGATGAGACAAGAAGACTCGCCCGAATCTTTTAAGCAGAAGAAGAATTACTTTGGCATACTCTTTTTATTACTAAATGTAAAAGATGCAACACATGGATGTGTTACGTCATATTTAATGATAGGGGGTGGCGGACTCTGCTGGTGGATATTTTAGTTCCCGTGGTTTGCTGGAGCCTCCATAGCCACAGTTAATCTTATTTGAGTAGTGGCACGGTACTTAATTTACACATTTTCGTAGTACACGGTTTGAAATTATACAGAATGAGTTTAATTTACTTCTAAATTCATAATGAAAGGGGTTTTACGCACCTGACTCTTCTGCTTCTACATTATTTTAGTAATCTTGGATTCCCACCATTTGGTCAACTGTAACAGCTGAAACAGCTGCATGATGCAGTTTAATTCATTTTTGTCGAGATACTGTATTTATTACTAAATTTAAAAGGTGCAGCAAATGTGTGTGTTACGTCATCTTTCATAGGAGAGCGTAACTCCTGGATATCGGAGATGCTGTTCTTACAACCCAATCACATATAGTTTTGATGACCAAACCAAATAAAGGTCTGACAACCAATTCAAAAAAAGGTCGGACGACCAAAACCACAAAGTGGTATGACGATCTTACTACAAATTACAACTTGTTGAATGCGGTTAGGGAATTTAAACACACTGAGAAAAACAACAACTTTGATTTATTATTGCTACAGGGATTGTAGAATTACATATGTAGGTCAATTAACAATCACGCAGCATGCTATAAGCCTAACCATGTTATTACTCCTCTTGCGAGAGACAGAAGTTCGGCAACGTCTCACTACTAGTTATTTAGCCTGCGACGAATGTGGCCTTGTTTTTATAAAATCGACAAGGACAAATATTCGAAAGGGTGTTAATGCAAAATCAAGTTCCACATGACATGATCAGTTTTTAATTTTAACCATCGTTATGGCGATATCATGGCGACAAAGTGATTGTTAGATCAGAATAACAGGAAGCTGACGTCACTTCCGCTCCAGGGGGCATCACGATCGGCGATGACAGTTCATGTAGGGAACACGTGTCATAACGGATTTGGGAGCGCTCTCGAGGTAGGGTTTGGATTTTAATTCCATCTCGTTTTTTCAGTAAAGAAGTGTCTAGTATGCCTTTAAATCAAGTAAATTATAATGGTTATAAATATAAAACCACAATACGTGTTAAGGGTTCAATTTTTGTTTCAGACAGAACCGGTAAAAAGAAGCATGTTCCATTAATCATAACGTTCAGTTCGCGAACAATGAAGAACTCTTTCTCGTAAGTTAAACAAGGAACTTTTTTTTGTATATTAAACTAAAGACATAAATAGTTTTTCGGCTGGCGTGCTTTATGTGACCTGCCCTCACACGGGCGACGCCCACAAAAAGGCCAACCTCAGGCGTCAGCAAGATTTAAAGATGCTTGATTAACACTCAGACTATTATGTGTTACATGAGTAAATAAGTATAAATTATATAGAGTTCCATGTTTGATAAATCAAATATAATACATATACATGTATATCTGACAGAATGGACAGCTCATCTGGAACCGGTTAAATTACCTTTGTTTTTTATATAGTATTCAAGTATATGTATCAATTAGTATTCACGCAGATGATATTTAGCAACACATATGAAACTCATCGGAATTGAAAAAAAATGGTTGGTTTATTTTGGTTTACGTCCTATTAACAGACAGGGTCATTTAAGGACGTGTCATGTTTTGGATATGGAGGAAAGTCGGAGTACCAGAGAAAAACCCACCGACCTACGGCCAGCACCTAGCTACTGCCCCGAGTGATTTCGAACTCGCAACCCAGAGTTGGAGGGGTAGTGGTAGAACATCGGACGCCTTAACCACTCGGCCACCGCGACCTCTGTTCGGTAAAGGGGTCATAGACTCTTTTATGACTCCACAAAGTATGAAAATCAAATATAAAACACTTTGCCGTGACTGTCATCAGATATCGTAATAAAACGTTATAAAAAATATTTGTGTTTCAGAGTCATAAATGACACATGTGACATTAGTAAAAATCTTCTATATGTCATACACAAGGGTATTTAGTGAAGGACATATCAGTCAAGAACCTCAGATTGTCACAAACTTTGTTCTAAAATGTCACGATCTTTCAGAAATCTTTTAAATCTGCAAATGTCGTTCATCTTTTTTTAAGTTGATCTCCCCAAGGAACATTCTATCCGGTATCAAGCTCGTCGTGGTAACGTGCGCACAAGTGCAGTATTCTTTCTTTCTTTTGGCAGGTATTGCAGCGAATTGGACACGAAGAATTATTTGTTAAGTTGTAAAGATCACTTATAAGGCTCTTCTGGTCAATTACATCTGGAATTAAATTAGCTTAGTTTTTGCCTGATCCAAAACGTTCTCGTGTTGGGTCTTAAAACAGTTAATGAATGGTAATGTTTTTCAATTTTGACTCTTAAGAGAAAATTAGTATCAATTACGAGCGGTTTATATAATCACCCATGACAGTTTATAGTCTCAAAGGCTAAAGCGTATTTCTAAGGCTCATTTCTATTCTTAAAAAAAACATTAACTTGTATAGAAGCATGTTATTAAACATATAGAATGTTACTGTAGAAAATTTAAACAAGGAAGGAGTAAACCATTTACAACAATGCCATTTGTATTAAGGTCAAACAAATGAAAATATGTTTCCGTAACCTGCATGCTTCGTTTTATTAATTCGAAAATAGTAGCATGGTTCAGAATATACACAATGCTCATTAAAATATATCATTGAATCATATAGCTGGTGCACATCCCTATCTGGACTCGGGCTTTATTTTCGGACAGTTTTGACTCCTTAGTCGCCTCCTAGGCTTCACTTGTATCCCCTTGCTTAGCATCACTGACGAGTCCTAGAAGGATGAAACAGCTGTATAGTTCAGTGTAAGTCATTATTTGGCTCGGCTGTACCCTTATCCTACAATGTAAATCATAAAGGAATGTCTTTTGTCCTTTTTTAACGTGTAGGAATACGACGAAAGGATAAATATCTATGTATACCGTTATATAATGTAGCGTGCTTTGGACGCAGGGATGTATCTAAACCATCGTCCACACAAGTTAATGTATTACTTCAGGCGTCAAGAACAAAATATATCTTTTAGCTCGTCGACTTATAACTTTTTCAAAAAGAAATTTGAGATGTATTATCAGAAATATTTTTGTTGACTAAAGACCAACGTTGCCTAATGACAACCGTTTACTGTAAATTGTGTTCATCTATGGTGGCAAACTTCCGCAATCGATTTTCGACTCAGGAGTTACATGTAACCATAACGACATTATTTATACTAGATATCGGCATAATTAAAAAAGAATACCGAAGCGTCAACAAAACCATAATCCGAAGTCAAAATCGATTAAACTAGGGGCAACATATGAAAAAAGGAAAGGACAACACACCATCGATATATCTGAAAGTGAAATTAAAAGATTTGGCAGGGTTCTGTGGAAATGTTTATTTAAACTATGAATAAGTCGCAATTACGATTAACTTATGTCGACATATTTTCAAATTTCCGGAAATCATTTTACTGAGATATACGGAAGCGTAATTATATGTCTACTTTCCGTTGAGTTAAGTATCAGGTGAGAAGGAAACTCAGCTTAAATACATGATCATACTCAGATGTGACATCGAATCGCAGCGTATTTATGCAAAGCAGAACGAGTAGTTAATAAATCGTTTTTTTTTTTTTTTTGGTTTAGTCGAGTTTTTTTCATTTGAAATCTTTAGGCAATTTAATCTCAGAAAAGATAAACTGATATCGTTTTACTTAGACATCTTTACATGTTATGTCGTTATCTTTTCAAATAATTACGAAATACGTCACCTGCGAGTCGAAAGTCTATGGCAGAAACATATACACATGCAGCAATTTCTCAAACGATGGACTCAAACGTATCACTTGAATGCAAATAAAGATGTTACTCTTCAGATGATTCACATACGTACCCAATGTACAAGCTTGTCAGACTGTTAACATTATTGATATGTTGGAGGTTGCCCCCTATCTAACACTTTAAATAATGAAATCGAAGTCAGAGACCCTACTGACCACTTAAAACTAAACTTTCAAACCCCTCGTTTGAATTGAAAGACACAGAATAAAATATATGATATCCCTATTAATAAAAACTGAAATCGTGCTACTAAGTTTCATTTCTTATTACGGAAGTCATGTGACTTTATCAAAAGAAAAAATATTATATAGCTTTCAAAATTGCCAATTTATTTATTCAACATTTCGGATACTTTTTTTAGTTTAAAAGCGCAGATTGTAGTTATTGATATTAGTTATATATATATTTAATATAGTTCCCGGCAACAGTCTGCCTGGAAACGCCTGATAAAGCAGAAAGGCCTTGCGGCAAAGTGTTTAATCTTTGTTCTTTTTTTAGATATATATATATAGATATTTTGTTCCTTGAAATTTCCCCTGACGGACGCCACAAGTATTGCAGGTGACGCTTCCTCTTTTGAAGCACCTTGATGTCTTCCGGGTGTCTGTTGATGCTCTGTGTCTGGACCTTATGTTGTTCATTTGTTTTGATATCCTGAAGTTCTGACATGTTGTTATCTGCTTTATAGCGCTGTGGTGTGACGATGTGTACTGATTAGTGGTCTAGACATGGTCCTTGTCAATTTGTATTATATGGGGTTTTATCAAGCATAAAAAACAAGACGCTTATATTGGTATTAACAGATTAGTCTGTTAAATGAAAACACATGTGCAATCAGTGATTATTCTGCTTTGTAAAACAATCGACAATAAATGTGTATTTTTTGTAGTTCATGCATGGTGGAAGTTAGTAATTATAATATCATTGTAACAATTCAAAAGCTATGCATATATTGTCATCTAATATCATAACTGAATACACGGCGCACAACTATCAACTTTATGGCATTATAAAAAAAGTTATTTACATTATTCAATACTACCTATTTTCGGGCCCATAGCTATATTTATTTGTAAATGTCTTTGTTTTGTATATTGCACGTCCCCTATCAAGTATTTACGTATAAACTAATGTAAATACGTTGTTAGTCTTGTCCTTCTGTCACAGAACTCAGTTATCCATGTTGACAGTGTTAACATGGATCTCTGTTTCTAGCTGTGTGTGTTTAGTTTCATACTATGCAGAATGTATCGAGGAGGTTATCAGTACAGGTAACAAACTTTCAGATATATCGACAATGTGTTGTGTATTAGGTTGCTGACCAAGGCGATCGCACATTTTGTATATACTCTTCTCGGATTCGAAATCAAGGACACAACATATTCTGCTACATCAGTTATACGATAAAGAATGACGATTTCGATTTTCAGATCGCCTAATTTCATCTGTTAACGAACCAACTAACGGCACTGGAATTTGAGACATGCATTTTATGACAAGCTTTATGGTCACCTTCTTGGTCTGATTAAGAAATAGTATGTGTCTACTCGGCTTATGGGTTCGAGAGGCCCATCTGATTATGAGAAATCGTCCGTATCGTTATATGATATGAAGGGTGGTGTTTTTTAATTAGTGCATTAATATGCCTACTTGTTATGCGGAAAAAAATACCTCAGTTCCCACTTTGAGGACGTGATATTAACGTGGATGTTACCTACATTTACGATGACGAGTATCTTTGATGGAGCAGTAAGACTCTGTTTATCCTTCCGTAACACAAAATCTTATTATCTAAACAAATTGGAGTTCGGGTTATGTCGTTGTTGCTTTGATATTCTCTAATTGCTCTTACTGTTCGGATGCAAGTTACGAAGATTTTAAAGGACACCCTTAACTTATTCCAATGTTTATTTTCGTGAAAAGTTATTTTAAAAAAAGATTGATATTTAAAAGAACCGCGTTCGTTATGTGCAATGTGACTGTATGGCTTGTTTACACTACACAATATGCTGTTTTACTGTAAGTACACAACGTTCCAAAATGGCTATATACAAACATCGCTGGTGGAGATAAATAAGAAACACCGAAGCAGAGACAACGGAAATATGCCTAAAACGGCATAAATCACGAGTGCCATGCGCGAAAACAGTCTCCAATCGCAGAATGATTAATGCACGTTATGTTTTGTTCAGAAGGTAAAGCTTTTGTCGTTTTATTACTATTTAGCCTGTACAGTCAGTTTAAGCTTTATGGATAGCGGGAATCGCCCTGTCCACAAGTGTCTCTCTTATACATCAACTTCCATTTAAGGTTGTCTGTTAGGTTTTGAATATGAACTTGCTGGTAGAAGTTGCCCAGTACCGCTTTACTTCTTATATGACTGTTATTAAAGGTGTGACAGAAAAAAATAAATTAGAAAATACCGAAGTGTTAACAAAATCATAACCCGAACTCAAAATCGATTAAACCAGGGGAAAATATGAACAAATGAATATTGACATGGAGACCGTTGTAAAAGTATAAGAGAATAAGAAGAGGTGTTCCGAAAGAGTAAGCGTCTTCTGATCCATCGGCGACATCCGCCATCTTTGTCACATCCCAGAAAACATCAAGTTCTCAGAATGAGAACCGTGTATCATTGTCAATTACAGCAAGTAAACACGCCTAATGAGCATATTCAAAAACGTTAATCTTCATACCACTTACACATACAGAATATTTGTCATTGAGACCTTATCGATTTAAAATGACGCGTGCTAGTAATTGTCATAGGGTGCAAGGGAAAATGTTGCCCTTCAGGAGCGTCAGTTATCGCTTCCGGTTTAATTGGAGGATTTGGGGGATTTTTGCCTGTAGAGTTTGAGTTAACGAAATCCCGCTGTTTTACTGTCAGGTTGTGTTCTAATATACTGCATGCTTTGGTTTCTTTTCCAAATTCTCTTTCCATTTACATGTATTATAAATGCAATAAGGCATTTAGAATTAAGACTTGAATAGCGTGGGTTGGGACTCCACGTGTTGTATAGATTACCGTTTGGAGAAATAACTGGTAGAAATTAACCTCTTGATGAGGTTATGACATTTCATGGAATTTTGTCCAAAACAACGTTTGATGACACGTTGCAATAATTTGATTTACAATTTATATATCATAATTGACCTAGTGAGCTAATACCATGGTGCGTTGTCCGTCTGTCCATCTGTTGTCTGTTCTGAGTCCGTCATTTTTTCCTTTAAACGACGTTTTTTTTAAAATACTGATAGGCCTAGTGACATGATTTTTGACTGGCATTTTCCTTGGAAGGAGTTTTTGAAGAAATCACTGGCCTACTCTCAATGTCATATGATGTCAAATATGTCAACAACTTCAAATGACGTCTTCTGAAGTCTATCGAAAGGCCCAGAGACATGAAAGTTGGCCTTTTTGGCCCAGCAACGATTCCAGTAAAACTATCTTGATATATTGTCAATGGCACAAGAGTAAAAAATGTTCAATTTTTATTCGTCCTTTAGAATGTCTAAATCATAGATTCTAAACATCAATTTAAGGATCAAATAATTTGCTGGAACTCTTCTTAGTGGAGCGACATTTGGAATGTAGTCTGTTTTAAACGTTACTTTCTACAGTTGCTTCATTGTATTTACAACTGGCATACTGAGTATTGCTGAAGGACGTAGATACATGTATCCCCATGATGTATACGTACACCAAATGTCAGTTCAATATGTGCACACGTTGGAGAGACAATACACGGGAACCCCAAAAAGGTGACAGGCGGGTGGGTGGGCGGAAGGAGGGAATCATAGACATACGACAGGTAAAATAATAGTCCCTCCCGGCTTTGCAGTGACAAAGTAAGGCTTTAATCACGTTACTCCTGTCCTGTTATTCAGACCCGGGACACACCCCACTCATGTTTGGACGATTTGTTAACTAAGACAAGTTACATATATACCGACCCCACATACATAGTTTAGAGTTTTATCTTTTAATTGCTATAATCCTACTTGTATCCTACTGTTCTACTGTCCAGCGTGTTGTATTGATTAACTGAGTGAATACATACACAATTTCAAACAACACCAGAAAGTCGGGTATTATTGAAACACTGCATTTCAAAAATGTCCTTTGCTTTGTCTGTTGATTTCTGACCAATTCAATATGGCGAAGCTTGTTTAAGGTTTTCTTTTTGTAGGTTATCACTATGGAGTTCCTGTTGTTCCCCTGTGATTTCAGTTCCGGTTGTTTAAGCATTTGATCCATGTGTGTTGACAGCAAGTCATGTAATTTACATTTAGAACTTAAATACAAGTCTAGAATCTTCTAACGTCTTCAGTAAGTACACGTGAAGACGTAACTTTCGTTGAAAATTGCAAAATAGAATTAGAATATCAGCATACTGTTAATAAAGGTGATATTTTGCATATCAGAACAAAAAATTCATAAAGATTTAGACAAAATCGCACTGAAATAAACATATTTGATTGAATATGACAAACCAACGAGCTCCTTACAATGCTCAGTTTTGCGTCCACTATATATCAAAGACCTCTCAGCAATATCCAGTCCGTGAGCTGACTATAGAGTGGTACCGGCTGTCATACAACACACATTAAAACTACAAATCGTTCATTCACGCTTTTAATAACAACATAAGAAATAAGAAAAAAATAATGCAACAAAAATGACGCACTGCCCATAAATGAGGCCGTCTTACCAGCCCGTTGGGACGTCTTTCACGCCTAGATTACCAGCCCGTCGGGTTAAATCGTGCGTTGGCATTTTGCCGTTTTTCAAGCAACTGATTCAACATCGACTGAATTCGTATATTCTCAAGTTCCCTCTGTACGTCCTCGTTCGTACTCCGTTTTTTCCGTTTCCATCCTGTTGGGTTGAGTTTGAGTGGCTCTCTTTTCGTTTGAACGTTTGTCTGATGTTGTTGGTCGGATAGAAGTTTGATACAATATAACAGTTGGTGCATGCCTGTGGACGTCAAAGACAGACACTGCTGTAACAGGCCCGAGGGCTGAGAGACAAGTCCGGCCCGGAACAGATCCCAGTCCCCCTCGGACGGGTTCGTGGTGTACTCGTACCGGTCACTCACCACTACGTTTGTTCCTTGGTTGGCGAGCGTCTGCATCATGACGTCACCCAGGCTAAGCGAGTTGGTCTGGTCCGTGCTCGGCGTGACGTCCGCGTCGTATCCGTTCCTCTGTCCACTGACCTTGAGAGTGTAGGAACCTCGGCTGAACGGTGGGAAGGCGAGGCAAGTCCCCACCAGAAGAGCGATTAGGGCTAGTGATCGTATCATATCTACAACACACAAAATAATAGAGCAATCAGGATCACAAATCACTGAACAAAACAATCGAGGTGTTCGGTTCATATCTACAAAAAGCAACAGCAGTCAGGGTCACATATCACTGAACAAAACAATCAAGGTGTTCGGTTAATATCGACAACACACAGAATAATAGCGCAGTCAAGATCACAAATCACTGAACAAAACAATATACAAAACGTGACAGAAGCCAGGATCACAAATCACTGAACAACACAATCGAGGTGTTCGGTACATATCTACAAAACGTTACAGAAGTCAGCATCACAAATCACTGAACAATACAATCGAGGTGTTCGGTTCATATCTACAAAACGTGACAGAAGCCAGGATCACAAATCACTGAACAAAACAATCATGCTGTTCGGTTCATATCTACAAAACGTGACAGCAGTCAGGATCACAGATAGTAACTTAGCTTAAACCATTAAAGGTGTAACATGAAACCAAATTTGTACCGAATAAAACAGAACAACAATCGGGGTTACATACAATCAGATGACAACAGAAATAAAGTGTAATAGATGTATCGGAGTCAAAGATAAACCCCACTTTACGACACACAACATTAGAGCGGCGTGTCCTTTTAAAACTTACAACATATAACAAAAGATGCGTTCATTTTCTACGTATATAAAGGGCACCAAAGCAGTCCACTGGGCCATTGTAACACGTTGTTTTTTATACTTAGTAATAAATACAGGGGTTTTGCATATGTATTATGGCGACAAAACTACCAAACCGTAATCGTCACCCATGCTTTATTGATTCAGTAATGCACCCCAAAACCCGTATTGGTCCTCTTCGCGGAACACCTCTAGATTTTACGTCTCTTCAAACCATTCAGGTCTTTCGGGTTTTGACCTAGCTGCTTTGTAACAAGCAACAAGATTGGTGGAGTAAGAATACCCAGCAGTTAAAGAAAGAATGATAGCAAAGAGAATAGACAATTCTCGCTCCACAGTATGAGTCTATTTTAGTTGTAACATTTTGTCTATTTTTGATGATTGGTGACAATCATATGATAGAAAAACGTTTCGAAAAGGATGTCAGTGTTTAAAGTTGTTGTTAATATAATACATATATAAAAGTGCCCACATATTCTCATTTGAAATTAAGTTTGTTCAAGAATGCGCTCAATAGTTTCTAATAGAAAAATTATCCAAACATGGGCCAAAAATGACAAAATGGTCATATGCATATTTGAGATGGTTGCCATGACAACCAGAGTTGAAATAACAAATGATTATTGTTTCAGTTTTATCAGGGATGTATTCCATTTTTGAAATACATTGATTTGACAGTTTAATAATCTGTTTCAAAATTTGATGATTTGGGGGCCAAAAAAAGCCCAAACCATACAGTCCTTTGTTGCTTTTAATGAGAAAATGAAGTTAATTCAATACACTAAAACATCTGAATTGTTTATTTTTGTAAAATTATATAATTTTTTTGGTTATTTATTACTAAGTACAGTGTATACAATAAATTGTATAAAACCCAATGTCGACCCTTATATTGGAGTATCAGGGCCAATATTGGGTCCGATATGGAAATTCTCTTTGTATTGTTCATATTGGTTGATTGCTAGATAGCTCGTTGTTGGGTTGAATATCTCTAGACCAATACGTCGGATGCAAAGTCTACAAAAACAGTTTTTAAGAGGTATTTTATTTCTAGTTTTTACCTGAGTCCAATACACTGGATGCAAAGTATACTTAATACAGTTTCAAAATGTCTATTATTTGCAGTTATTACTTTAGTCTAATAACACCGGATGCAATGTCTACAAATGCAGTTTGCAAAAGGTCGTTTTTCCAGTCTTTATCTTAGTCCAATACAACGCATGCAAGTATACTAATACAGTTTCAAAATGTCTTTTATTTCTTACCTTTTTACCTTAGGTTTTGTGGAAATCACTGCTATGCAACTGTTTATTGTTTTACTTTTTCCTTCTATTCGACACAATGTGCTGATATTATAAAAATAGTTTTACAAAAATCCCTATCAACTGGTCAAGATAGCAAAGCTTTCTATAGGTCCGAAAACAATGGCCGGCAATATAAGTATCTGATAAATGTATACTGTAATCCACAAAGCCGATATATCATTAGTTATTTCAGCTCGGGAATCGAAATAAAACACACAGATTCATTAACGACGTGTAAGGGTGATAAAGACTTGTTGCCGCTAACCCTGATTGCCTGGGGACCGGGGGTCCGTCGGGGGTGTGGTTTTGTTCTGGGCCTCTTACAACATGCGTCATACTGTCGCCGTATAGTTTAATGTCGCTGTACTTGTGTGTTTGGGATTGACCGTAGAGTCCCAGAACTCGCAGATCACTACTTATATATGTATCTATTATCCTACTGTGGTATAAAACAAGTTCCTGTGTGAGAGCCCAGATTAGGACGATTGATGGAATGCCACGCGGTACCATAACAATTATAGAAAGACTATCATGTGATTCTATCTAAGCTATTTACTCGGACAGGCTTATAATGTCCAATGGTCTAGTCCGAACCTCGTCTATTATATACTTGCTACAATGTACTCCTACAGAAGTCAAATACGAATCGTCCATTATTTAGTGATTACACATAACTTAAAGTGTTATCGATATCATTTGTATGATCACATAACTAACTCGTTCAGTCATGTCATACGGCCTTGTCATAAAAATGGTATTACCACGTGTGATATCACTATTATGACGTCATAAACAAATGACGTCTTTATGACGTCATATGTTTGTCTCGGTAGTGTAAATCGTACCGTCACAGAAGAAATTTGTTTCTCTCATATCTCGCCATGTTGGATAGAGGTTGCCCATGTAAGAAAGCTATGTAAGAAAAATCTATCTTACATAGCATTTCACGCGACGTGACATCACAATGGCTCAACAATGACGTGACGTCACGAATACGGTAAACTCTGACACCGGAAAGAGAAAACGACGGCGTGATAAAATTAAAACCTTTCATAAAATTTTAACCATAAACACCAGGAAGAGGAGATTCATTTTTCTGAGCAAACGTTGTTTGCAAATATAGGGTATGCTTAAACTCGCTGTCTTATTCGTTTTCGTTAAAAAAGCTCAAGGAAAAAGTTGAAATTTCAAAATGATAGCCTGTTTAAACATATTTTCATGGTTTTTGAGCTTATTCGGGTAGCCGATATGAGAGAAAAAGACTCTTTCATTATGTGTGTATGTAGGATAGGGATATTCCACCCTCGGGATCACAAAATGTGGTAAAACCATCGGCAAGCCTCGGGTTTCACCACATTTTGTGACCCCTCGGGTGGAATATCCCTATCCTACATACACGCATATGAAAGAGTCTTATATTCTTATGTATTTGTATGTATTTTCTCGTAGATATTAAGGTATGTGATAAATAGAATCTTACACTCGCGTCATTGTAATATAGAATGTATAAACTCGTTAGATAATTCAATCTGTCACTCGCCTAAAGGCTCGTGGCATATAAAATGATCTAACTCGTTTAACAAATTTTCAGATGACATCGACACTCGTGTAAGGTCCTCAATTTATATCAACCCAGAACTATAATATCGTCTGCTGTAAACGTCAATATATCTTAATAGGTTTAACAAACAACACTTACATCGGGAAAATCAAAATATACAGAAATCTAAAAACAAAAGTTATGTAATGGTCTAAACGGGATTCACTGACACACTGTCAAAGCGCTCATTTGGAAAATGTATACTTTGGACAGTGATCTTTATTAATTAGTAAATATTTCATTAATAAGTTAACAATTTTTTGTTAAAAGTCAAAATGACTTTAATAACATGATAATGTCGGAATGACAGGGAAATTGAAAAGTAAAATCATCCTTTTATTGCAGGTAAACTGAACCTAACGTGTGACATTCATGATTTACCAGCATTGATGCTTACTAAAACGCGAGCATTAGCCATTTAGGGATATCACACTGGACATTGAGGGATATCACACTGGACATTGAGAGATATCACACTGGACCTTAGGGATATCACACTTGACACTGAGGGAATTCACACTGGACATTGAGGGATATCTCACTGGACATTGAGAGATATCACACTGGACCTTAGGGATATCACACTTGACATTGAGGGATATCACACTGGACATTGAGGGATATCACACTGGACATTGAGGGATATCACACTGGACCTTAGGGATATCACACTTGACATTGAGGGATACCACACTGGACATTGAGGGATATCACACTGGACATTGAGGGATATCACACTGGACATTGAGGGATATCACACTGGACATTGAGGGATATCACACTGGACATTGAGGGATATCACAATGGACATTGAGGGATATCACACTGGACATTGAGGGATATCACATTGGACATTGAGGGATATCACACTGGACATTGAGGGATATCACACTGGACATTGAGGGATATCACACTGGACATTGAGGGATATCACACTGGACATTTAGGGATATCACACTGGACATTGAGGGATATCTCACTGGACATTGAGGGATATCACACTGGACATTGAGGGATATCACACTTGACATTGAGGGATATCACACTGGACATTGAGGGATATCACACTGGACCTTAGGGATATCACACTTGACATTGAGGGATATCACACTAGACATTGAGGGATATCACACTGGACATTGAGGGATATTACACTGGAGATTGAGGGATATCACAATGGACATTGAGGGATATCACACTGGACATTGAGGGATATCACACTGGACATTGAGGGATATCACACTGGACATTGAGGGATATCACAATCGACATTGAGGGATATAACACTGGACATTGAGGGATATCACACTGGACATTGAGGGATATCAGATATCCTCTTACCAGAGGAATATCATCCTTGGTATTAACATTTGTCTTGTCTACTCTCATCAGAATGATTTCGCCCGGAGAATTAATATTTCCCTGGCCTATTCTCGCAAGAAGAATCTCATCCTTGACGTGAAGGTGTTTCTTGCCTATCTTTAAGACAGGAATCTCGCCTAGGTATTCTGATTTGTCTGGCCTATTCTGAATAGAAGTATTGGTTCCAGGCCCAATCGCTCGTGTAAACCTCCTTGCGATAGGGCGGAACAAATGCCAACTTTGTGCTACCATAATGAAGGTTACTGCCAATGGCAGCCAGGAACACATTCCAATTCGTCACAGTATACTCAAAAAACGTTCTTTTAACCGATATACTCGGTTCTGTTTTTGAGAACTTGATGTTTACTTGGATGTGACAAAGATTTACATGGCGGCTGTCGTTGATGAAGCAGAAGACGCTTACTTCTGGAACACCTGGTTTTATTCTCTTGTACTTTTACAAGGGTCTCCATGTAAATCTTTCCTTTGTTCATATTTGCCCCTGGTTTAATCGATTTTGAGGTCAGATTATGATTTTGTTAACACGTCGATATTCTCACATTTATTTTCTCCCATTACGTCAGAAAGGGAGAAGTAACGACTATTCTTGCGACTCTGGTATACCCCGGCTGGTGGACAGAACCCATAGCCTTCCTCACACGGACAAAAACTCAATTACAAGCAGTCTCGAGGAAGATAAAAGAGAAAAAACAGTAACAAAGAAGGAAACAGAGAGGATCACAGTTTTAGTCCCTTCGTACGAACACCAGGTACGTTCTTCTCGTTTTACCTGCAGGGCAGAATATCTTGAGGAAAATCATAATAGGCGTGTCATATTAACGAATGTTCAGTTACATTTTTGTGACTATCATAAAATAAACACACATTATAATATAAAAAAATCATCAAATTAATGATTTTCATGCATGAACGCTTCAACGTTCTAGTTTCTGTTATGAATTCTAACACATTCTTCTTGCTCTGGTCCTTATGATCTAATTATATCCTTCAAGGAAAGGGACCCTGTAAACGAATTTTATTTGTTTCTCTTCATACAACGCTCTAAACTATACCCTGAAAATCCATTTATTTTATCCATGATAACGACAGATGTACGAAATAGACATGATATCGATGGTACATATGTACTGGCCTTACGGTAAACGATTCTTACATTAAATCGACAACAATTCCCTAGTTACTCTATATTCCATCATAAAAGCCGTTCAAATATGACCATGTACTTGTACTAAGTTAGTGATTTATAAAACTGATATATTGATTATTATCTAATAACATCTCCTATTTAAAGGATAGTATAAAACGAATTGCTTTCCAAACTGTGGAATCAAAACAACATAATCTATGATGTACGTCACTGATATCGTTAAAATACCAAAAGAAGGGTCATTGGTGTAATATCCAGTCTCCTGATGTTACTGTAATGTGACTTAATAATCATAATTTGTGTAGTATTAGCCCATCAAAACGTCAATGATAGTTCAATGCGGACTCGTTCAAAGTTACTGCCGTGTTGTCACCTTTACATGTCCTGTTTCACTGATATTCTCAATGGTGCACAAACCTCTGTTCAATTGCCTTTCATCTTTTCAACTTTCCGTACTGATAAACCGTAACATTATTATCAATTGTTCTTGTTTTTGTTTTTAGAAAGAAAAAAATCAGGGAATACCAAAGCGTCAACAAAACCATAATCCGAACAAAAAATCGATTGAACTAGTTGCAAAATATGAGCAAAGGAAAGATTTACACGGAGACCTTCATAAAAGTACAAGGGAATAAGTATCATCGTTATTACCCGCCAAGTAAATCTTGGTCACATCTAAGTACTGTAAAAGTGGATTTTTTTGCGGTGTGAAAATGTTCGCTTATTTCATTGACATTAAATATATATAATGAATATATCAACAAGCGAAAATATTTAACTCTACTCAAACTCTACAATGTAAAATAGTATTATAGTACACAGTACATAAATGCATGACTGCAGCGCGAATATTTCCACATCACGAATAGTTTGGAGACAGACTAAGCGAAAAATTCCACGCGCGAATATTTTGGATTTTACAGTAAGCATCGATCCTCAAAACGAGAACCGATTCATCATTGTACACTTCCAGACGGTACATGTATATTAACTAAGTCTATTTTGTTCTGTATTTAATTACTTGTATTTCATATTACCGTGGATACGGTATTCATTCTTTTCAGTTAGAATAGCATTTCTCATAACTGCTCAACTAAAGGCCAAAAGATAGGCAGTATCAAGGGGAGATATAAGATAATGTATACGCCTACACAGGTACAATGTTGAAGCCCTTCCAACAAGGTAGGACACATATTGAATATTGACTCGGAAATCAAACAGGAATGTCACTTTCGATGTCACTTATTGCTGGCTGAAAACTTCCCTGTTTATTTAATGGATAATGCTGTTGTTGATGTTGTTATTGTTGTTTACTCCTGTAACACCCCGGACACTGACACACCTGTTTAGTGTTTACGTTACTTAGACGTACTGCTATTACAGACATGTACGGTGTGCCCCTCGGATACGATGTTACGTAAGACTTTAGCAATTTCCGCCCGCATCGCCCATTACTGAATGTTGGTGTTTACACAAAATTCTCGACGGTTTAATATAGACGTAATACCGCCAATGGTCGGACACTCATGTCAGTTATTATTAATTATCACCGACATCCTTGGTAGTGTGATTAAAAGCTACTACATCTGGTGTGTTAGAGATAAACTGACAAAATTCATTCAATGGTATAGTGGTTTAATTACGCCTAAACCGTATGACCTGTTGAGCGATTATCTGTGTAAATACACCGGCATGGCTTGTAAAGTTCAATACTTGTGGGAAATGTGAGAACAAATGATACTGGAAGGTCTATGCTTGTATAAAAGTATAGTTCGGTGAATATTGTCTGTCGACATAAACTAGTATACGTTTAAATCGTCGATGAAGCAGAAGACGCTTACTCTTCCGGAACACCTGGTCTTGTTCTCTTGTCATGTCTCCATGTTAATCGTTCATTTGTTCAAATTTTGCCTCTAGTTTAATCAATTTTGAGTTCGGATTATGGTTTTGTAGACGCTTTGGTATTCTCTGATTGTTTTGACATGCTGTTTGTGTGTATATACGATACGGTGATTGTTATTAGTATGTCTTGCTTAACAGCTGACCGATAGACATAAAAGCGGAAGAAAACATTTCTGCAGGTAAAGCCAAAGTCAAATTTGATATTGACAGTTGGTATGTTGACTTTATTCTATTATTAAAAAAATAAATAAATAAAAATTAGCCAATATCAAAGCGTCAACAAAAGCATAATCGGATCCCAAAATCGATTTAACTGGGGTAGAATACGGAAAAAAGAAAGTACAGGATAATAAGAACAGTTGTTCCGAAAAAGTAAGCGTCTTCTGTTTCATCAACGACGACCGCCATGTAAATCTTTTTCACATTCAAGTAAACTAAACGAGAACCGAGTTATCACTATTAATCACACCAAGTAACACAATAATGAGCATACTCAAAAGCGTCTATTTTTACATCACAGAAAGATACAGAATATTACAACGTTTGCGCCAAATGCGCAAATAAAGAGAAGGATAATTCTACTATTTTTGTTTCGTGTTGCATTTCAGTAAGCGATAGTAAATTTGTGAAAGCGTGTTATTACTTCGTCAATGCACTAATTGATTATGTTGGTGAGTATCAGTCATCTAATGATTGGTACAGAACGCATTTACTGGCATAAATCCCCAGTTCCTTAAAATGCTAGAATAACAATTCCCTAATACCAATTAACACGTGTATATCATAAATGAAAGTGAACGCACTAAATCAGTATTGATCTGTTCTATAACCAGCTGGAAATCAAAGGCACTTGATGTTTATTTTGTCCGCTACTTACCTGACAAATCAGGTATGGCCTGGCGCATTGTTTACATTTGTCACACCATCGTTGATATTTCTATTGTCGCCATTACTCGTGGTCTCTTGGAACACTAGATCTAGCACTGGTTTTTAGAACATTGCCACTTTCTTTGTTTGGTAAAATAAGTTCTGATTCAATAAGGTTATATTACCTGGTTAACATTACTTAAAAAACCCTAATGTAACATGCATAGCAATACCTTTTAAAAAACGGTATTCAAGTTTCAACATTCGGGAATAAGTAAACATTGAAAACGATATTTCTATTGTAAGTTAAGTTTAACTTTAAGTGAAATTTGTGTTTGGACTGCTGTTTAACCCAGAAGAAGATGACGTAACAAACACATGCTGCACCATTTAAAAGAAAAAGATACAGTATGCCGAAAAATGAATTTAACTGCATCATAAAGCTGTTTCGTTCTTCTGGGACTCGTCAGTGATGGTAGGGGCCAAAAGATGTTAATTCAAAATTTCTAAACTAATGTAGAAGCAGAAGGATAGGTGCGTACAACTCTTTAATTTATGAATTAAGAAGTAAAAGTAAACTGGTTCTGTATAAATTCAAATCGTCTACTACGAAAATGTGTATATTATGTACCGTACCACTAATCAAAGATGACGTAACACACACATATGCTGCAAATGAAAAATTAGTCATTACGATCTTGATTATTTGCTTAAGCTGCGAAAACAACATTATTTTGTAATTACTAAGTCTGTGTCGGACAGTGCTGTAGAACGTATGGTCGAACAATTACTCCATGAAATGTCAAAGATTAGGGTTGACAAACTGTCAATCAACATCTAATCACAGTCCGCTCGGTAGTCTGACAGGGAAAGGCGATTCGACATGACAGATCCAATATTTGTATGGATATTGTTATCTGACCCGTGATTCTGACGATTGTAGGAATGTCACGGGGATACGCGTCATCTCTGGACAGTAGTGACAGTGTAACTCATTTCAACAGATCCCACATTAGTTTTCTTGTTATGGTTCATTATCATAATATTAGGTAATAAAATATAATTTGGTGTCCTTGTGGCAAAATCGATGAAGTTTGTTTTTGATTCAGTAGATATATTTAAACCTCATCATATATGATTGCAAATAACAAGTTTGTGTTGGGCACAGACAAACACAGATCGCTGATGGAAATTCCGAAACATAGTGTTATTAGCTACTTGTAACATTGCAATTTTTTCAAATTTTGTTTTCAAGTGATAATTGGAAATTGATGTAAACTGGACATATTCTAGTATCATGACTGCTGTCCACCTCGATGAATTAGTAATGATGCTAAAACGTGAGGTACCTTAACAGCCATATGGGCAAAGTCAGATACCAAACACTACATGTAGGACAAAATAGGACAAACTAAATCTATTACAATATATCACATCGTTAAAACAACACAGCATACAACACATTTGCGATAATCAAAACATGCAAATTAACATTGCTAAGTTGTTGTTACTCGACAAAGCGGCAACAAAACTATCCGAACAAATATATCGAGAACACAAATGATTTCGATTTATTAGTTGTCAGTGATCTATGTCAAACATTTATGTTATCCTCATTAGATTTCCTACTTGTTGCTATTGAGACGGATGTTTAAGCTCTCTCTTTGGGTGCGTGCCATTTACTTAGATAAGACCTAGATATCTTGTGAACAAAGGTAACACTATATTCCAAAATACATTGTTAATGCTTTAAAATGAAGCTGAAAATCAACATATGGTAGTTTCTGCATCTCATCGGGTCAGTATGTTCGTTAAAACAACCAGATATATTTTGAGTGTTTTTTTTATCGTTTGTCTATTACTATATACTGTTAGACGTAACACACATGTTGATGCAGCTTTCAAAATATAAATCACACTCCACCATAAACCCGAGTCGTCCTTCTAGAACTTCTCAGTGACTTTAGGGACCAAATAACTGAAAATCAAAATGTAACTGAACTATGATTTATACGAGGTTGAGAAAAAACAACATAATGGTTGCCATCACGATACATGTGTGTCAGCCGTCTTCGTACCTAAATTCCTTCGCTTCTCCAACCATTTTAATTGTCAACCATATGTACCATCTCATATTGTCATTTCTACATCTTTGATGGCCTATTGAATATAGTACGCACGCATTCAACACACACACCAACAACGCACACACCGGGAGGCCGTCCTTAAATGACCTGGCTGTTAATAGGACGTGCAAAACAACCAAACCAAACTAAGTTCTTGCATATATACTGTTATATTGTTTTTAATATCAAAACAAAAGATGTAGTATATTCTATAAAACAACATATTGTACTTATATCTAGGAATATTCTATTCAGATAGCGCTGATTTCTTTCAATACTTACGATTGTATTAAAATGATTTAAAAAAAAAATGAATTGACGATAAATGAATTGTAACATAATCATTCCATTAATGATGTGACGAGATATTGGCTAGATAATGTTATCGCCGCCTAAACTGACTTGACAATATAGATAAAGAACTAAATATAAGTTACTGAAGGCCGTTCTACTGCTAACAAGACTGAGTAAGAGATCTCTATCAGCAGGTTGGCTTCTGCAACACAAGTGTTGTGTAAATAACGTGATGATAATTATCGCACAGAAACTAAGCTAGACTGGATTAGGTTAAACATTAATAGCTGATACGATCAGTGATGGTCTATAAAATATAACTGAGTTCAGCTCATTTAACATTATTTGAAGTTTATGGCCCTTACACCTTCTCCATGCTAGTATCCGTGACACCCCAGAAGCTCACACGTGACAATCACACCATACGGATTGTCTTTCAGGACGATGAGGTTATGAAAATGTAAAGTTCTATCCTAGAAACGGTCGAGATTTTACGACCGGGAACACACTAATATTTCACCGCTGTAGCGGCGTGGGGTCTCCCTCGGGCGCAGTAAGTCGAGGCCTCAATTGTTAAGGCATTAATTCATAAGATCCTCCCGACGACAGCCTCGTTTTGATATCTCCCGCTCAGTAATTAGACACCTGTTTGCAGCCGTAAATTTACACCTGTTTAATAAAGTGTCACTTATCGGTCACCTGATACTACCAACAGGCAGACATCGTCACAAATCAAGCACAAGTACCCTCTAATATCAAAACAATTAAGCGACTCATATGATCAAAATACATTGTATGCTGCGCACATTTTTAAACCCAAACATCAGTGACGCGTGAATGAAACTTTGAAATAGATCTCCAAGATATGCGCATGCACTGTTTTATTCAGTAAGTCTTGCATGTAAAAACGCATTTTAGAGACGGTTTTTTAAATTTGTCACAACAGCACTATTAACATTTCGTTAATATACATTAACAAAACTGATATTTGAAGTGTTGAAAGTATCCAATGCCACTTTCCCATGTGTCACACCAATAAAGTAACATTACGATTATTGTTAGGTTCATCTTACCTCATTTATGTTTATGGCTAGTCTGTTTTGTTTTTAGAATACAGAAGTCTTGGTGCTACAGTGTACCACCCTCGAGTCTGTTTTGTTTTTAGAATACAGAAGTCTTGGTGCTACAGTGTACCTCCCTCCAGTCTGTTTTGTTTTTAGAATACAGACGTCTTGGTGCTACAGTGTACCTCCCTCCAGTCTGTTTTGTTTTTAGAATACAGAAGTCCTGGTGCTACAGTGTACCACCCTTCAGTCTGTTTTGATTTTAGAATACAGACGTCTTGGTGCTACAGTGTACCTCCCTCCAGTCTGTTTTGTTTTTAGAATACAGAAGTATTGGTGCTACAGTGTACCTCCCTCCAGTCTGTTTTGTTTTTAGAAACAGAAGTCCTGGTGCTACAGTGTACCACCCTCCAGTCTGTTTTGTTTTTAGAATACAGAAGTCTTGGTGCTACAGTGTACCTCCCTCCAATCTGTTTTGTTTTTAGAATACAGAAGTCCTGGTGCTACAGTGTACCTCCCTCCAGTCTGTTTTGTTTTTAGAATACAGAAGTCCTGGTGTTACAGTGTACCACCCTCCAGTCTGTTTTGTTTTTAGAATACAGAAGTCTTGGTGCTACAGTGTACCTCCCTCCAGTCTGTTTTGTTTTTAGAATACATAAGTCCTGGTGCTACAGTGTACCACCCTCCAGTCTGTTTTGTTTTTAGAATACAGAAGTATTGGTGCTTCAGTGTACCTCCCTTCAGTCTGTTTTGTTTTTAGAATACAGAAGTCCTGGTGCTACAGTGTACCACCCTCCACATATCGTCACCCGCATCTACCGCCACCCTCGTATACCGCAACCATACACCCTATTTTATCTTAACCCCTTTCTAAAAAAGAAGGTATACACTTAAATTCCCTTCGACATAAATATTTGTCGATGGACCGTTCAACACAAACAAACATTACTGTATTTTCTATCTTCTATTATGACATTATATTCAAAAGTTATTGCGTATGTTTGTAAATTACAAGGTCTATAAGCCCGTTACCATGGCAGTATCTGAACTAAATTATGAAATAGAATCAATTAATAGAACGGATCAGATGTTTCCTCAAGTGGAATGTTCGTTATCGAAGTAGATTGAAATGATTTTAGGTAATGGCTTTTTTTTTATTAATACTGTGTTGGATTATTTGTCGTTGAACTATTAAATCACCTTCAATCGTACCCAATATCACTGGTATATAGAGTTTATTCCGAATGCATCTACACACACACGCTGTGATGTGACAAAACATGCTCAAATCACAGCGTCGATACCTTCAAACAGATCACATCAAAATGACTGGAAACGCACTAGTCTTTGTGAACACGCATCATTGCCAAGTATTCACATTTTCAATTTTGCGTCATTCAAAACCCCAGAGGACATAAAGTTCGCACGCATTACCTGGTGATACGGGCAGCGTAGTACAGTTCACACCACTTTGGTACCAAACAGCGCCATGACGGATATGGGGGCTAAATTTAAAAACTACACCGGAAGTATGCCAACTTTGGTTTTTTAAGTACATTTTTATTCTATCTGTGGGAAGAAACAAGCTGCCTGGTTTGTTTTCGGAAAAGATGAGACACTCTTCAGTCAACAGTAACCTGACGTCACTATAAAGTCGTTCTTTCGTATATATATCCGAAGCATTACTGCAACGGTAATCAAGCCATGTGTTTCGGAAGAGAAGCGTCTTATGCTTCTTCAACAACATCGAACATATGAATATTGGTCACATCAAGTAAACATCAAGTTTTCAGAGTGAGAACCGAGTCATCATTCTCAAATCACAACAAGTCAGCACACTAATGAGCAAATTCAACTGAAATTGTTGTGTTATATGCGTCATCTAACAATTAATACAATTGCATTTATCTTTTCGTGTTATAAATAAAACTCACCTTTAATAATACTATACCAGAATGTTAACTTTTTTCTTATTACGTTCGTTTTACACAGTCAATGCGTTTTTTTTAGTTGAGACAATGGTATACTCGTCATTGTGGCTAGATTTAGCTCTGTAATGCTTTTTGGAGTTGAGAGGCACACTTTTATGACAATGACTTCGATCGAGTTAACAGCATTACATGATAAATAAAAAAAGAAATAACAATTAACAAGAAGTACTGACAGGGCAGTGATTGAAAAAAAAGTTGAACACATATTTCTATAACATTAAAATGAATTCAGTTTTTCGTTACATACTACCAATATCAATCTACCTATTCGTAAATTATATCCGTTATCAGGAGCTTGTAACAGTGAAAATATCAACTTATGATATATTTATCCACATTTAGATCGAGAAAATAATAAAGATATTTTCCGTGATATTTAACTTATTATGATAGACATTTTGAAGGATTAAACCTTGTTTGATGGTTGTATGGGTTATGGTTTTGTTCATTCTTCGGTACTCTCTTAAAGGCCCAATCTACGTAACTTCAGGAAATTTTTCGGGATTCTAAACAAATATGAAATTAACCCAGTCTAAAACGAAGTAAACCTGTGCGGTAGCTAACAAGAAACTATTGACAGAAAAATCCAAAGAATTGAAAATAATTCAAATGTGGCCCACTTCAACAACAAGCCGAAGTTAGAAGACAGTTTAAAATGGACGCGTGTTTACAAATACCGAGTTTTAACTGCTGCTATACCAGTAACAGCATAAGCATTCATCATGAATATTGCTGATATCAGTTAATCTTAACTAAATCTCTTCAAGTTTTGCCGGAAATTACGTATTATGGGCCTTAAATTTGTTTTCTAACCATGCATATCTTTGTTTATTAATTTACCAAACATAACCTCACAATGAGTTTTATATAAAAGCTATCGCTATTTTTAAAGAAAATCTTGAAAATCGATGTAAATATGATTGGTATACAAACTGTAAGTTACAATCAGACCTTATTAAGAAACAGAGTGTAAATTTGGCTTTTTAATTCGATATGAAAATTTTTCACATAATACGAATTAGTACACCATTAAAATTTGGAATGATAAATGAAATGTTAAGTCAAAAATTGCGAATATAATATGTTTTTGTTTTGTTAAAAGTACCCCAGTATGTTAAACATGAAGCTGATTTTTATTTCTTTTGTATGATATCAACAAAGACCATTTCCAGATAGCCTGCAATGGAATCAAGTCTCCCTCGTTAAGCCTTAATTTTCTTATCCGTTAGAAGGACGGCAAATAATTAGGAATCTACTAAGTATTGTCTTCTGATACGGGCGAAACGGAGGTATGTCTGAAACAAAACAATTCATGTTTCACAAAGGAAGCAACTGGGATCTAGTGACGTACAGTGATGAGGACACCCTCTGGGAAATTAGTCTGGATAATCTGTGTCGACAAATAATCATGTCATCAGCTCCGGACTCGGTTTAGTGTTGAAGCGGACTTCAAATAGCAACATATGTTAATAATAAATCTGTGGAATCGATATCATAAACCCTATAGTATTGATGTGAATGGATCAATATTAGTACTCTCTAATTGCGGAGATTTCGCTAGAGAACTCTTTTGATGTGAAATGTTTCAAGCTGGAATGCTTATATCATACCAAATTAATTCACTGAACAACTGAATAACAAGGCGCACACCTCAAATAAAATCTGTCGAAACGTCATTTTAATTAAATTTTTTTTTCAAGTTGTGGTCATTTATTGCTTTAGTAGTTAGACGTTTATGAAATCCATGTAAATTTAAGATTTGTAACATCAGTTGTACAGTTACATTTTACCGGATCCTTTCTCTTTCACAGGAAATAAAAACTCTAGTCGAAAGATATTTCCCCCCAACATATCAATCAACGCCATTTTGAATACCATCAGTACCAGTACCCGTAAGTCCAATAGTGATGTTTTAAAACGTATCGACTATAGCACTGGTATATCCATGTCTGTATGCAAAACATTGTAGAAGAATATGGGAAGTGTATATTCTATAGTGTACTGAAACACGTAGCTAACTAAGGTTTCACATTAGAAAATTGAAGACGGCACATGTATCAGATATGTATGGGAATGCCGAGGAAAATTAACGAATGTGAAATTAAAATTTACGTGATAAACTTTGAAATAGATGATTATAGTTGTTGTTCGTTAATGAATTGGCGACGAGAAAGACTTCCTGCTAACTCAGCAATGTGTTCCAAATAGTAAGACAATCAAATTGCATTCAGAAAACCTGGCAGTGAATTAAATGTCGACTTTGTCAGGTATCATTGTAGGCGGAATCTACTAGATTAAAAGGTTTCCCAATTGTAATCAATTCTTGAAAACGAAACAATTAAAAGATATATACAATTAACAAGGAAGCCGATCATTTCTAGATTAGGCAACTCTGCATGCAATTAAAACAAGATAATATGCTGAATGTACTTCAACAGATTTTCAATCAATCAAGAAAAAAAATACATCACTGAAGAGTCCTATGAGGATGAAACAGCAGTATAGTGCAGTTTAATTCATTTTTTTCGGCATGCGGTATCTCTTACTCAATTTCAAAGGTGCAGCACATGTGTGTGTTACGTCATCTTTAATGATAAGGGGTGGCAGACTCTGCTGGTGAATGTTTTAGTCTCCGAGGTTTGCTGGAGCCTCCATAGCCACAGTTAGTCTCATTTGAGAAGTGGCACGGTACATAATATATATCTTTTCGTAGTACACGATTTGAAATTATACAGAACTAGTTTAATTTTACTTTTAAATTCATAAATTAAAGGGGTTTTACGCACATGACCCTTCTGCCTCTACATTAGTTTAGAAATTTACTTCAACAGATTTTCAATCAATCAAGAAAAAAAATACATCACTGAAGAGTCCTATGAGGATGAAACAGCAGTATGGTGCAGTTTAATTCATTTTTTTCGGCTTACTGTATCTATTACTAAATCTAAAATGTGCAGCCCATATGTGTGTTACGTCATCTTACATGTCGAACAAGATAGCCTCAAATATATACAACAAATGAGTGTGAGTTCTAGACGGTTTACCTAACATATGTACGACAAATAAGTGTGAGTTCTATAAGGTTGACCTAACATACATATGTACGACAAAATAAAATGTAAAGAATGTGTGTACTTAAAGTTATTTAACATATAAGAAAAATCATTTATTATATAATCAGCCGAAAAAGATTAAAGATAATGTTCCATGTTTCAAAATCTTGAATGAACCATACACTGACTGTCAGCGAATAGTTATTGTTCTGAAGCGTGAACGACGCCATATTTGAACACATAGTAATCCACCGAGCCTTTTTTAATTGAGTAGACACTGATTTATTCGCAGTCAGAGTAACTAAGGTCAAGAAGGGAGAGGTGTAAATATATATACATGAACAGCAATCAAGAACATACCGATCAACATGTAAATGCAACACGGGTACGTTTTCTGCAAGGTTAATCTTTTTTTTTGTTAACGCATCTTGGTCATAATGGGCAAGGTTTATGGTCGCCATCTTTGTCTCATTAAGAAATATTCTGTATCTTTAAGTGATATGCAGATGGACGATTTTGAATATGCCCATTAGTGTGTTTACTTGTTTGATTGACAATGATTCTCGGTTCTCGTTTTGAGAAATTGATGTTTACTTGAATGTGACAAAGATTGACATGGCGGGTGTCGTCGATGAAGCAGAAGACGCTTACTCTTCCGGAACACTGGTCTTATTCTCTTTTACGAGAGTCTACATGTAAATATTTCTTTTGTTCCTATTTTGCCTCTAGTCTAATAAAGTTTGAGTTCGGATTATGGTTTTATTGACGCTTTGGTATTCTCTGATTTTTTTTTACCAAACTGCGATGGCATGAGAACAGGGTGGTAAGTGAAGGGAAATTTATCTCCAGCACGTCACAGTTACCTTCCTTATGTAAAGATTAATGTCATTAGCTATCATTTAAAGTCATTTAGCGTTACTATGTTACGTCATTAATGTTCGTTCGTTCTATGCTCGCTAGATAATTGCGCGGTTAATTACTACGCTTATTTTGTTGTAAACTAATGACCCTTTAATGATATCTTCGCCGCCATTACAGCGGACGCAAAACAATGCAAAGGTTATACAGCACGGTAATTGTCTTGTTTTTCATTTAGTCATGTCAAGGCCAGAACTTGATATCATAGTTGTCACCAGTAAAGTGTTTTTTCTCCTAACTTTACGTTTGCAGGACAAACGTGTTCTAGTAACATATTTCTAATTCAAGCTAAGGTGAATCCATTTGCGTCGAGAACTTCTTCAAATATTTGATCTGGAATGGCCTTTTTTAAATATTGATAAGTACATGTATCATGTAATCTGGCGTTATTATTTTCACTTTGGGTTAGCTGACAAAATGTATACTGCTAAAACGTAATTTGCGACGATGTCGACCTGACGAACGAACTTATGGCACAGGCATTCGAGAGATGCAGGTTGATGCAGACTATGATGAATAGTTATGCCCCTAGCTAGTTTAATCGAGTTTGAGTTCGGATTATGGTTTTGTTGCCGCTTTCGTATTATCTGATTTTTCTGTTTGTATCCGAGAGGCCCTCACTTATACGAAGACTTTTAAAACTATATCGTTCGTGAGGCTCTTGCGAACTGTTAGATTTAATATGATATTCTTCATTACGCCATATATCTCTGTTACAGTTTTATTCCCAAATATGGTATCAGACTACATGTAGATATCATCGAAAGCAATACACTGTATACGTAGTTATTGTCTCGTTTTCAGTGTTGTTGTCTATATAATGTTAAGTAAAAGTCTAGCGAAGAAATGAATTTTGTTTTGTTAGAAATACGAAAGGAACGGCCAAGTAATATTTCTGACCGGAATTCCACTTCCCGTGTAGAAAACTGAATCCACTAACATGACATAATAATACAGTTCATTTTTTATTAATTTTTTCGGCATACTGTATCTATTACTAAATTTAAGAGGTGCAGCATATGTGTGTGTTACGTGATCTTTATGATAGGGGTTGGCAGACTCTGCTGGTGGAGTTTTTAGTCCCTGAGGTTTGCTGGAGCCTCCATAGCCACAGTTAATCTCATTTGAGTAGTGGCACGGTATTTTATATACATATTTCGTAGTACACGATTTGAAATTATACAGAACTAGTTTAATTTTACTTCTAAATTAGTAAATTAAATGGGTTTTACGCACATGACCCTTCTGCTTCTACATTAGTTTAGAAATTTTGGATTCCTACCTTTTGGCCCCTAGCATCACTGAAGAGTCATATGAGGACAAAACAGCTGTCGAATGCAGTTTTATTCATTTTTTCGGCATACTTTATCTATTATTGAATTTAAGAGGTGCAGCATATGTGTGTGTTACGTGATCTTTTTAACAATACACCAGACTAATATCATGTAACAGTAACACACATCAAAGAGTGATGATAGACAATTGCTTAACACACTGCTTTGTTATCTTAGTTTTGTAAAAAAACACAAATGTCCATAATGTATAAATCATTGGTTGAATATGTTCAAATAAATTTACTCTAATCTAAGTATATCTAAAATAAATACATTTTACTTAATTTTAATTATATTTACTTGTATGTCAGGTACTTTGCGACTTGAGATGTCAAAATATCTGTTGTAAATCCAAATAAAAATGTGTTCGACATCGAACTGTATATTTATAAGTACAAGACTTATCTATTTAAGTAGTAACCTGTTCGATAAAACGAAAAAAGCGTAAACTCATTGTAAGTATAAAACAAAGATGACGTAACACACATGCTACACCTTTTAAATTTAGTGATATATACAGTATGCCGAAAAAATGAATTAAACTGCATCATACAATTGTTTCGTCCTCCTAGGACTCTTCGGTGATGCTAAGGGCCAAAAGGTGGGAATCCAAAATTCCCAAACTAATAGAGAAGCAGAAGAGTCAGGTGGGTAAAAGCCCTTTTCATTTTTTCAGAAGTAAAAGTAAACTAGTTCTGTATAAATTCGTGTACTACGAAAATGTGTATATTATGCAACGTGCCACTACTAAAATGAGATTAACTGAAATTAACAAAAACAGTCGTTACAACCGTACGTGTTATCAGTATTACATCCATACAAAGTATCATTTATTACAAAAAAGACGTTACATTTGTAGAGATATCAGCGGCACTCTAGTAAAATGTAGCCATCCTAATTATTTTTCATATAAACGATTGCAATCTCCTGTTTAATCTTATATAACATTCATCAACTTCACAAAGACTAACTACTAATGACAAATATATGAAACAAACTTAATCGAATTGAAATATATCCACGATTTCGCTTAAAACACTTTCGACTGTATTACTAATGGAAAGTTACGCATATATACGCTGTACACATGTTATTAATAGATAACCTTCTGTAAATTATCAAAACTTTTATTGAGAATATCTGTATTCGACTGGCATGAACTTAGTTGTATTTGTTATTTAGCATTGAATACAAATAAAGTACCAACGTTGTATTTAAGCGAGATAAGAATTACTCTTTATGAAATAGCAATGTTTCTGAAGTGTGGGATTTATTTTCAATATTTTGTTTTCGTTGAAATTCTGCTTTAATTAAATGTGTGTTAACCTGTGAAGAACACGAGTCAATAAGTTTTTCGCTCTATTGGGAACATCCATTTTGTTAATACAGTAATATGAAACAACGGTAAGAAGATTTCAAATACAATGCGAGCTTACCTTTGTGATGGTGAGCCTGTTGTAACGTGTTCCAAAGTGAAAGGCCTGGTGCGATATAAAAAAGATCAAATGAAAGACGGACGGTACGGATTGACACTCATTATTGGAATGACAGCTTGACAAGGACTCCGGGCTTTATATAATCTTATAAGTCAAACACCCGCTGGATATTCCCATATGAATATCCCATAACAAAGGATGTACGAGATTATGATGAGCAGACCTGGGCTGGTGCTGCTGTCGTAAATAAAGCTACCAGCGTGGGTACACACAGGGAACTACGTCACGTGAACTCAAGTTTGGAGGCTGAAGTTTTCAGGGAGTGACGGATTCAAAGAGATTATGAATTAACTTTGAGGGTTTCCCTGATATTGCCAGTAGCGCGATTTGACCAATGATAAATCGTTTTACTGATGCGGTATTATCCAATGACTGATTGTTTTACACTAGTGCACAGCCCACTAATCTAATTCCGTGTGCGAATTGTCGTTTGAAATCAGTAGCTATATAAAGAAAAAAAAAAACAATTAAAAAGTATATTGCTGAAAACATAATCCAGCTCAAATGTCTGAAGCATAACCACTTTTTTTTAGCTTTTGCTTACATTTACACAAAAAGCATACACACAAACACAGACATATATTGTTAGAGAGCTTTAAGTCTGGCTTCAGTGGAATTAGCGTAAATAAGACGCTTATTAGAACAGAAATGAGAGATTGACATACGAGGAAGCATCTTTAATTTTGACATGTGGTTCAGGAAACCAGCACTAGAGATTAACAGGTTGTAATAAAAAATGAGAGATGAACAAGTTTAAACATTATACGTTAATAATATCTTGTGGTAACACATTATACTGTACGAGTATCTGGGTGTGTCAATGGTAGACCCTACCTTGTTATTACCTACAAAAACATTGGTAGATTGGTATATAGTTTATTTTTTCGGCATACTGTATATATTAATACAATCAATTGGTGCAGCATGTGTATGTTACGTCATCTTTCAGAATAGGAGGTGAGAGACTCTGCCGTTTTTTTATTCCCCGAGGTTTGTTGGATACTTCATAGACACAGTTATCTCATTTGAGTATTGGCACGGTTCATAATATACCACCTTCGTAGTACATTTAATTCATCAATTAAATGGGTTTACGCACCTGACACTTCTGCATCTACAAATGTACATTCGAATGCCCCTAGCATCATTGACGTGTCCTAGAATGGCGAAACATGTGTATGATGCAGTTTAATATAATTATCTCGGCATAGAGTATCTATTTCTCAATTAAAAAGGTGTAGCCTGTTTGTATGTGTTATCTTGTAAGGATGGTCGCATGGTACAATAATGTAGCAACTTTATACCGCCATGTAACCACACAAAGTTAATCGTAATTGCTATATTAATATTCAGTACCTTAATGGCAGCTTTCAAACTGGAAAACCCTAAATGATTTTATGTGCGAACCCTCAGAGATTGTTGGAGTTACATATCTGTTCCATGCATACATCACAAAAAAAAATCATAAAATACCAAAGCGTCAACAAAACCATAATCCGAACTCAAAATCGATTAAACTAGGGGAAAATAGGAACAAAGGAAAGATTTACATAGAGACCCTCGTAAAAGCACAAGAGAATAAGACCATGTGTTCCGGAAGAATAAGCGTCTTCTGCTTCATCGACGACACTCGCCATGTAAATCTTGGTCACATCCAAGTAAGCATCAATACTCAAAATAAGAACCGAGTCATCATTGTCATCACAACAAGTAAACACACTAACAAACTCACTCAAAAACGTCCATCTTCATATCACACAAAGATACAGATTATTTCTCGATGATATCAAGATGGCGACCCTACAACTTGCTCATAGTCTTCATCAACCCGAATTTCTCGAATCCCTGTGCCTTAAGTTTGTTCGTCAGCAGTTGACATCTATCACGAAAATCGCGATATTCAGAGCAAGCCCTAGAATAACGAATCAACTGCAACATATAAACACCAAAAGATGGAGAAGTAGGGATGTAAATATCAAGAAAGGGAAAGTTCACGATCGGAAAATCGAAATCGTCACGTTTATCATACAGCTTAGTAATAAGTTGCCCGTGTTGGTCATAATTTAAGTAAAGATCGAGGTACATTTGTAAGAAGCTGATGTAGGAGAGTCTGTTGTGTCTTTAATCTCAAGTTCAGCAGGGCATATACGATCGACTAGGTCAGCAAACTTCTTGTTGTTTATAGACAACACATCGTCGATATACCTGAAAGTGAAATTGAAAGATTTGGCAAGGTTTTTTTACCCGTCCTGATAAACCCCTCGACACATTTAGCCTCGTATGAAAACAAAAACGAGTCAGCCAAAAGTGGTGCACAGTTAGTGCCCATTGGAATGCCAACAGTCTGTTGGGAAATCTTTCCTCCGAACTCAAAAAGATACTGTCAACCAGGAATTCAATCATTCGTACTATATCTTCCTAACCTAGCTTTTGTTGTGTTTTTCACATGTATTTGTATCGTCGTTCACCTTTCTTGGAAAAGAAAGATCTCATAATGAGAGACCGAAGACGTTCTTTCAGCATGTGGTATGGTAGTGTACAGGGTGGAAAAATCAAATGTTTTGATAGACGAAACATTTTTGAGAAGGGGATGCTCAAGACTGATCAGAAGATCTTTTGAGTTTTTCAAAATCCACATAGCCATGAACGTACTGGCCCCGAGATAATGAAACAATCTTAGACTTCAGTTTGGGCTTAGCCAATCCCGTATGACGTTACTTTTTGTAACGTTAATGGTGATTGGCCAAGTCAAAACTTAAGACAAATTTAGATTTAAAATAGTGTCGTGATCCCGGGTCCTGTACTTATCTTACAGTGTTTACCCCATAAAAGCAAATAAAACATATTTATATGTATTATTGACATAAAAATAAAACTATTCCTAGTTCAGTATTCTCCTTAATGTTACCTTATGTCGGGCTTTGGGATCTGCGGAATCGATAATTCACATACTATGTTAGATAGTGATTTAATTGTGGACCGATTACTTTGTTAGCATATCAAGGCTCTATCGTGATGTTAGAAAGGCGAAGGAGCTCTCGCGGGATCACAAAAAACATTTACTGCAAACGAACGCTGATTGGCCAGGACGTCGTACAATACATGTCAGTCCCTATGAAATCTCACACGATCTCGCGAGAGTGATAAGTACGAAACTTTTCTTTATATTCCCTGCACAAATAGCTCTATGGCTAAAAGTCACATCATACATGATTGAAGTAAAGAGTTGAAACATTAACATCGAAACAGTTCATGATACGCAATACCTGTCTTATGAAGATAGTGTGCACAGAGAATTTAATAGAAAACTCTCCACAATGTCAGCTTGCACGATATACACTTACCCAGAGGTCATGTTTTCGGTTTAGTTCTAATTTCTGTAACGTCCCTTTAACAGCTATGGTCACTTAAGGAAGGACTCCGTGTTTGTAAGCATGTATGTAGTGTGCCGGAGACAGGGTATGTTGGTGTATGTATGCCGGAGACAGGGCATGTTGGTGTGTGTGTGCCGGAGATAGGGTATGCTGGTGTATGTGTGCCGGAGACAGGGTATGTTGTTGTATGTGTGCCAGAGACAGGGTATATTGGTGCATTTGACTCCTTTATTCGTTTTTCCAATCTCAAAAAAGGTATTGTCAACCAGAAATTAAATTATTCTTACTATTTCTTCCTCGGTAAATTGCATCTCAACTTTTGTTATGCTTTTCACAAAGTATGTTTCTAGATATCTTACAACCATATGCTGGCATCGCCGTTCACCTTTCTTGCAAAAGTAAGCTCTCATTATGGGAGATCGAAGACGTTCGGTTTGGTATGAGGTATGGAAATGTACAGGGAGGAAAAAAAAAACCAAAAAAACATGGCGTGCTGTCCCATTACCATCAATCAGGGAAGATAACCCACCAGTATTACACAGCTACTAGAAAAAGGGAGATAACTTTTATAGATATAATCAACAAAATAATTTTTGATCATGTTTATGACTATCGATGGATAGATTAAACTACTAGTAATGGTTTAGCTGCCTTTATACGAACTCTTTAACAAACATACAAATGTATTTCTCCGTTTCTCTGCGACTCCCATCAGTGTTACATCAACGAGGAAACAAGGACGAATTATACCGCACATCACTGAAGTCACCGAGGACTGAATTACCTGTTGTCACGTTGACCCGCTGTTCTAATGGAAGGATATAAAGTGACGTTTGTAAAAAAAATGTACCGCTATAACGGCGCTTTTGATTGGCTAATTTGATCAGCGTGACCTGTTACTACTGAAATGTTCCCCACCAGGGTCTATAATTAACCTGTCCATAGTGGTTAGTTACACAGTTGCTTGGTCGTGACATGGACCTCTGTAACAGTATTGGCTACCCAAAGGTACATTGTACGTGTTGACTGATTTGAACTCTGCCATGCATGTTAACAAATGGAAGTAAATTATTTGGAAACATTTTATATCATATAATTTTTTTTTATATGATGAAAAGTGTCTGTTATGGATTTTAATTATAATCATTAGAGCTGCTGATACCCTTTCCAGAATAGACACGAGGGAGAGGTGAGTGATTCGGTAGATAAGATTGCTAATCAGCATTACTATAATACAATAAGCTAGGGTGTTTCGTTTTTTTCCAAATTCTTACATGAGTATTCCCTTACACACGGCACGGCCAGCTCACGTTGTGAGTACTCCCGTCACACACGGCAGGACCAGCTCACTATATGAGTATTCCCGTCACACACGGCACGACCAGCTGACGATGTGAGCATTCCCGTTACACACGGCACGGCCAGCTCGTGTTGTGAGTATTCCCGTTTCACACGGCACGGCCAGCTCACGATGTGAATATTTCCGTTACACACGGCACGGTCAGCTCACGTTGTGAGTATTTCCGTTAAATACGGCACGGTCAGCTCGTGATGTGAGTATTCCCGTTTCACACGGCACGGCCAGCTCACGTTGTGAGTATTCCCGTTAAATACGGCACGGTCAGCTCGTGATGTGAGTATTCCCGTTTCACACGGCACGGCCAGCTCACGTTGTGAGTATTCCCGTTAAATACGACACGGTCAGCTCACGTTGTGAGTATTTCCGTTAAATACGGCACGGTCAGCTCGTGATGTGAGTATTCCCGTTTCACACGGCACGGCCAGCTCACGCTGTGAGTATTCCCGTTTCACACGGCACGGCCAGCTCACGATGTGAGTATTTCCGTTACACACGGCACGACCAACTGACGTTGTGAGTATTCCCGTTACACACGGCACGGCCAGCTCCCGTTGGGAGGATTCCCGTTACATACGGCACGACCAGCTCACGCTGCGGACAGATATGGCCGGAACTGCTGATTAACGTTGACAGTCCCGCTAATTCACGTAAAGGATTTTGTCTCACGGGCCATCGACATCCCCCGACAAGGACAAAAAAAGGAAGATCCTCATCCACCATTTTATTCGTAATGCTCAAGAAAAACAGAATCTACCTACGTGTATATATTTATAGAGCCCGTTACCTCGAGGAATACCTCTCGTGCACTCTGGCGTTAGGGTCATCGCAGGTGTTAGGGTGTGATGAGAATCTCTTTATATCTTTATTATCATGAAGCAGGATCTACCTAAGTGCTTAGTAGGTAGGAGAAGAGGACATTCCTTGGTAAAAAACACGCATATTTAGAAAAGAGATATTTTAGAATAGCATAAAGATCTCATTCAATCTTAATTGTGTACAAAAAAAAATCGAAATTCAATTAAAAAAAAAACAACAAAAAAAACTCCATCACCTTTTTTGACGGATGCAGGGATTCTGATACCACTCACAAATCTAACATCTGTTATATCGCCTGCTTCAATGGGTTATTTATTGTAATGCCACTCACAAATCTAACATCTGTTATATCGCATGCTTCAATGGGTTATTTATAGTACCATTCTAAATTATTTGGTTGTCATGTTACAAGTAATACATTATAATCGAAATTTGTTTCATTTCAAAATCGGATGAAACCGGACGGAATGCTGAGCTGCGTATGGTATTTCAGTGAGATATCACTATAAAATCGGCTCCATTTGTGTTCCCTATTTTATAACAAGTAGGCTGTGCTTGAAGCTTAATTTTTACAGTATTTCGATTTCCCCTTTGAAAAATAACAAGCACCCGAGAGTAATTATCAATTTATTCGGCTCCATATCTGCGCTACCACAGGGAGACAGATGTACATGTATATCCTACGATAAATTTGACATAAGGAAGAACATTGTCATTTAGAAATAAGATATGAACATCTCAAAATCAAACCTTGTTTAGAATCTTGTAACTGGATCACCAGTTGCAATTCTTACGCCCTACCTGCAGGGCAGAAATGGCAAGAAGTTTTGATAAGGACCAAGGATAAGAATGAAATGTTACAGTAGTACTGTAGTTGGTTTTAAGGTGTTACTGACACCCCGCTGTGTTTCCGACACTAGTACATAAAGAGGAATGTTTAGTAAGGAATGTTCCATTACGTTATATTTCTTTATGCTGATTATATAATTGATTTACAAAGTTCCACAAAGTTCAGAGGGATGTTTCATAACTGTTTTGTAACGGCGCAATGGCCAATACTTGTTAACTGTAATATTCTATCGGCACATAAACGCTCTGTATTTTAATGAAACGTCCGGGAAAAACATGACAATATCCTTCTGTGTTTACGTTTTCAATATTATCAGTTATATAAGGATTGCACCTCATTTTGACTGTGTATACGGTAGTATGCCCGCAGTTGGCAACGAACATATTATATGATGCGCGTCAAAATGAGGTGCAATCCTTATATTCACACCATTATTAATTTTCAAGTGCTATACGAAGAAAAAAGCATTCGAAGCGGGTTGCTAAGATGGTAACTACGATGGTCGTGGTTGCTAAGATAATATAGTCCCATTGGATTTCATTAATATATTGGTAGATTTAGAAAATACACTGTGAACAACCCAATTTTTCTTCATTACATCATGTGTAAATTTGGTATTAGATAATATTTCTAGCAAGTCGAATTTATCCTTTATTTATAACGGTCGTTGTGTACACGCATTGACACACTGATCTGGTTGTGACGCGGTCCGACGTCAGACGTCACAACTGCAGGGCGCCGCCATGTTTACATTACCGTCAAATAATTTCGAATGCGCATCATTTGGAATCAAAAGTTTGCTTGAAACTATTTATTGTTAAATCAAAAGAAATTGATTCCATATATGTTCCATGTTTCAAAATCTTATATGGAACTATACTTATTTTTCCGAAGCGTGAACAACGCCATATTTGAACAAATATCAATCCGCCGAGCCTTTTTTCACTGCGTACACGGTAATATATTCGCAGTCAGAGTTTACTAAGCACAAGAAGGGAGAGGTGTAAATATGATTGTTTATTCGCAGTGAAGTGCAAACAATGACTAACATGTCAACATGATATTCATCCAATAAAGCGTTGAATCATGAAATGGACCAGAGACTACGGGAATACAAAAGGTGTTGTAGCCTTGACAATGACGCTGATAAAGGTGCAGCCCTAACAAGATAACAGGTTAACATCTAACAATTATCTCAATCCCTCCCTTCTACATTACTGAAAGGACTGCTGTATGTCATGAAATCTGTGTAGCTTAAATCAAATTAATGATAGGTGTTTTATTGCAACATTGAAATAAAAATATGAAAGGTCTTATAAAGGAATTCAAAAGGATCGGTTCCAAAACTGTGTTAAGGGGAAAGAAAATGAAAAACTATTACTTACATACCGTAAAGTGGCTTTGTACAGTATCTATATAAGGGCATTCCAAAACAGTTCCGGCAGCCATATGTGTTTTATTTACACAGTGTATCGAAAGGTTTATCGATTATCACTGACGTGCGTCAAATATGTTATTACTTTCTTCCCATGTTGTTTCCGTAGTTTACTAAATCAGGAGTGTCAACGATTTATTGAACAGTCTGGGCCAAGTTTGATCCGACTTTCTTTCAAAAGTCTAATTTTGTTCTTTTTCCTTTGACACTTACCAAGCCCATGTGGTTCCAACATCACATACCAATGACGCGATTCTTTTTGTTTTGTTTTTACCTATTTCGACTTTGTGTTTGCTCCGTTTTCATCGGCGATCTACTAGCCCTGCAAAATGTTGAATGTTCAATAAAGATGACGTAACACACATATGCTACACCTTTAAATTTAGTAATAGATACAGTATGCCGAAAAAAATAAACTTAACTGCATCATACAGCGGTTTCGTCCTTCTGGAACTCGTCTGTGATGCTAGGGCAGAAATATTGGAATCCAAGTTTTCTAAATTAATGTACAAACAAAAGGGTCAAGTGCATAAAACGCTTTTAATTCATGAGTTTAGAAGTAATATTTAATGAGTTCTGTATAATTTCAAATCGTGTACTACGCAAATGGATATATTATGTACCGTGCCACTACTCAAATGAGATAAAATGTGGTTATGGAGGCTCTATATATTGTACATATATTAACAGCAATGGTCATCTAAGGATGGCATCACGATGTATGTGATGTATAAGTCGTATGTTTGCATTTGAGAGGCTGTTCCTGTTAGCATTTATAGGGCTATCACGCAGCACTATACTTCCAAGACCTCCTAGCGGAACACATCTCTGTCACATTATACTGACAAAGACGTCAAGTCAAGAAGGAAATGGCAGCTACACTGTTTAGAGTGGCTATGGAGGCTCCAGCAAACCTCGGGGACTAAACAATCCACCAGAAGAGCCTACCACCCCCTATCATTAAAGATGACGTAACACACACATGCTGCACCAACAAATAAGTATTTCATAAATAACAAAACAGCTAAATATTTATATACGCTATCGAATACTTGTATAAAACGGTAGTCGAAGCAACCTCAATGTTACCAAAACGATATGATTTCCTATTCAGAACATAAGAATGTTCATCACAATATTCCTACACGTACTTAATTGTTTAAACCAATTTGACCTGATTAACCATCTGTGATTGCGTGCTCTGCGCCACCCCCTCATGACAAAGTATCTACTCTCACCAGACTCCACCGGGATATCCTCAACACATACATAACGACTACAGTCACACTCCTTCCTTTGAACCTACGATGCCTAGTGACCTGAAACAGACCTTGGTGCCACAGTGACCGCCACGTTTCCAAGGTAGTCATAAATACATTGGCGGATGAGACATGTCCATATGTATTATACGAATACTAATTAGAGAAGCGTCAACAAAACCATAATCCGAACTCAAAATCGATTAAAGTAGGGGCAAAATATGACAGAAGGAACATATTTACATTGGTACCCTTGTACAAGTATAAGAGAACAAGACCAGGTGTTCCGGAAGAGTAACCGTCTTCTGCGCCGTCGACGACACCCGTCATGTAAATCTTCGTCACCATCAAGCAAACATCAAGACCTCAAAATGAGAACCAAGTAAGCATTGTCAACAACAAAAACCAAACACAATAAAAATCTTACTCTTAAACGTCCATCTTCTTATCTCACAAAATATTTCTTAATGAGACATAAATGTTGACAATTTAACTTGCACATAGTCCTGATCAAGTTGCATCTCTCGAATCCCAATGTGTAAGTTAGTTTGACAGCAGTCGACATTTATCACGCACATTTCGAAATTAAGAGTAAGCCCTAGAATAACGAATCAGCTGCGATCAGAAAACTGAAATAATCACGTTTAACGTATAGCTTAGTAGTAAGTTGTCCATGTTGTTCATAAGCAGCTGATGTAGGAGAGTCTGTTGTGACCTTTATTGCAAGTTCAGAAGGGTATAAACGATCGACGTGGTCAGAAAACTTCTTGTTGTATATAAACAACACATTGTCGATATATCTGAAAGTGAAACTGAAGGATTTGTTACCTGTCCTGATTAGCTCTTCCACAAAGTCAGCCTCGTATGAAAAAACAAGAACAAATAATAGAAGCTTATCTCACCGGTTCCTTGGTATTTTATGTTGTAACAGTTTCGGTTTTGTTGATTGTCTCTATCTAGACGTTTCCAGCTCTCCTCAAACATATTCAACTGCCTTCTTGCTAATGCATTGTCTATCTTTAACTTTAACCATTTAAAACATAGCATGTGGTCTTGTCATTTATGGTAAACTTGCGTGGTCAGTGTTTCAATGCATGTGATTTCCTGGTAACCAAGTTGCATTAAAATGTGGAGGCACGGTCGTCTAGTGGTAGGACACCGGGCTCGTGATCGAAGTGTTGCGAGTTCGAGTCCTGGTCATGGTACTTGTGTTGTATCCTTGAACAAGATACTTTACTTCGCTTGTTCCAGTCTACTCAACTGTAAATGAAATGAGTATGTGGTTGGACAGTGCTAGAAATCTTAAAATGCTAGCTGTGAGCGCCGAAATGGCAGCACTGATTGTATACTCCCCAGGGAGTAGTGAACGATATTGGCGTGTTGACCGGAAGCTATAACCACGGATAACAATTGGTGAACCCTTTTGAGACAAAAGTTTGTGATTAAGCGGTATATAAAAATCTCGAATTATTATCCTTTATTAATTGTTGGCCATATTGATTCATTTTGAGTCTCGTATAAGGCTTAATTGATCCAATCAGAATCATTGAGATAGCCTACATGTGTCGGACAAATATCCTTACGTCTGCGTAGTGATTGCTCCAATTCGTGTACTCATAATATAATGTAAACAACGCGATACACAGATTATGGTGTAATGCGCTTACAAGATGACATTTATTCAACGACCTCTCCGTGGAAGGTTATGTCGGGTACGATGGAGTGGTATCGTTTTATTTCATGTCCTATATATTGTTCATGTATCAACAGCAATGGTCATCTAAGGACGGCCTCACGATGTATGTGAAGTGTTAGTCGTATGTTTGTATTTGGGAGGCTGTTCCTGTTAGCATTTATAGTGCTATCGCATTGAACTTCATGTATACTGCCAAGACCCCTAGCAGAACTTCACTCTGTCACATTATACTGACAACGGTTGCTAACAGTCAAGAAGGAAATGACAGCTACATTGTTTAGAGTCCCAAGTATGTCTAAAACAGGGTATACAACTTGTAGCCTTACTAACGGTTGCCGGTGCGGCGTTCAAATAAAATTGAAAATGAGGCAAGGGAGACATTAGGAAAATCATAGTCGTTAAAAGGCAGGACATTCACCAAATTGACACAATATGATGAGGGGCACCACTGGTTAGAAACTAAAACTGTAAGCAAATGACTTACTTATACCCCTGCCCCCGCCTTCGCAATAAAAGTTTTTATAAGGCAATGTTGATGACAAACACATGTTTATCTGAACATACATCTACACATCGCCCCTAACATCCCTTTTTGGTTCCACTGAAACCTGTTTATAGTGACCTGGTTACCATGACGATTAATTGAATTTGGTTCAATGGTTAGGAGGAGTTGTCTAGTCAAAAAATTCGAACTAAAACCCGAGTACATGGCCTGGTAAACATTGCAACCTAAAAATAAGTCGGTTCATAGGTTCAGTAGAGTTAGGCAATCAAATAAGTGTTCCAAAAGAATTTTGGTCTTTTGACCTGGTTACTATGGCAACTAAAATTTCTGCAAAACAAATACCCTGCATGCACATTAACACATGGTCCATACAATTCCTGTGCTGTTTCACTTGAATAAAACTAATACTTAATAATGAAAATGTGTCTGACAATCCATATCACGATGTAAAACATACGAAAGCATACACCCCCATATCGTGTACGATCTCAGTAATTATGTCATTGACCCTCACAGGTACTCGAGGATACTGTATAGCTGTCGTAAGTGTTTAATTACGATTAGTAAAGGCAATACAGGTCGTGGTTTAGGTTATCTGTAATTGATATTGCAGTTTTTTTCCCAGCAAGTCTTGCCAGTCTTGCCTGTAAGGATCAGGATCAGAAAGTACTGACAAAGATATTATAATCGTTATTACTATGGACAGATTTCACACCGAACCAGCATGTTGTGGGACAACTTACAGATTCTGAGAGAGCGGTTTATGTTAACACGACTTGCTTCGTTTGGAGTATTACTCACGAGACGTTGTAACCGTTATATATGTGATTCATTCGTTTTAATTTTTCACGTTTGCATCCCAAAGAAGATCTGCACTATGTTGTTTTAATTGATTGAATTAAAAACACAATGTAGCAAATAGAACAAGAACTCATACTATGGAATGTTAAAATTTGGTTGAACATGTTTTCATTCTAAGTACGGATACGGAATCACCAACTGATTTTTTTTACATTGCCTTAGCTTTTCTTAATACGTTTTGGCCCCAAGCATCACTGAAGAGTCCTAGGAGGACGAAATAGCTGTCTGATGCAGTTTAATTCATTTTTTCGGCATACAGTATCAATTACTAAATTCAAGAGGTGCAGCATATGTGTGTGTTTCGTCATCTTTATTACCTAATTAATACGTTTTTATGACATCTCTCTTGATGAAAAATGACGCAACACACACATGTGTGAATAGTGAATAAGCCTGTTGCAACCTGCTTGTTACACTCTGCCTTTGCACCTGCATGCTGTGATAAGGGACGACTTAGGCACGACCATGAGGAAGGGTGAAGTAAAATTTTATATTGGACATGGCAATGTCGATATTATAAATCCATCCAGCCACTGAGGTATAACGGGTTAAATATGAACGTTGTCAATCGATAGTTTTGTGCCGTTGACGTTTTAGAGCCGACGAGACCTGCTTAATCCGTGTCTTCTCGGGGTTCCGGACTATCGCAAGCCATACGGACATATCGCAACATTTCAATGATATACAAACGTACACTCGCATCACATACACCGGGAAATCCAAACTGCTATCACACTGAAGTATTTACCGGACTATCGCAAAGAGGCTTACACGAATATACTGCTACCACACTGAAGTATTTACCGGACTGTCGCAAAGAGTCTTACACGAATATACTGCTACCACACTGAAGTATTTACCGGACTGTCGCAAAGAGTCTTACACGAATATACTGCTACCACACTGAAGTATTTACCGGACTGTCGCAAAGAGTCTTACAGGAATATACTGCTACCACACTGAAGTATTTACCGGACTGTCGCAAAGAGTCTTACACGAATATACTGCTACCACACTGAAGTATTTACCGGACTGTCGCAAAGAGTCTTACACGAATATACTGCTACCACACTGAAGTATTTACCGGACTGTCGCAAAGAGTCTTACAGGAATATACTGCTACCACACTGAAGTATTTACCGGACTGTCGCAAAGAGTCTTACACGAATATACTGCTACCACACTGAAGTATTTACCGGACTGTCGCAAAGAGTCTTACAGGAATATACTGCTACCACACTGAAGTATTTACCGGACTGTCGCAAAGAGTCTTACAGGAATATACTGCTACCACACTGAAGTATTTACCGGACTGTCGCAAAGAGTCTTACACGAATATACTGCTACCACACTGAAGTATTTACCGGACTGTCGCAAAGAGTCTTACACGAATATACTGCTACCACACTGAAGTATTTACCGGACTGTCGCAAAGAGTCTTACAGGAATATACTGCTACCACACTGAAGTATTTACCGGACTGTCGCAAAGAGTCTTACACGAATATACTGCTACCACACTGAAGTATTTACCGGACTGTCGCAAAGAGTCTTACACGAATATACTGCTACCACACTGAAGTATTTACCGGACTGTCGCAAAGAGTCTTACACGAATATACTGCTACCACACTGAAGTATTTACCGGACTGTCGCAAAGAGTCTTACACGAATATACTGCTATCACACTGAAGTATTTACCGGACAGTCGCAAAGAGTCTTACACGAATATACTGCTATCACACTGAAGTATTTACCGGACTGTCGCAAAGAGTCTTACACGAATATACTGCTACCACACTGACGTATTTACCGGACTGTCGCAAAGAGTCTTACACGAATATACTGCTATCACACTGAAGTATTTACCGGACTGTCGCAAAGAGTCTTACACGAATATACTGCTACCACACTGAAGTATTTACCGGACTGTCGCAAAGAGGCTTATTCTCAATAAGCCAGTGCCCCGAATGTATATGCAAGCTCCGTTAAACCAGCACCCAATGGAGTAGGCTTTACTTTGATGTTAATCGAGTGCATTAAAATTGGAGTTTAATCATTTCATTTTAGTTCCTCGATTCATAAGTAATGGAAATTCATGTAACGGAGTAATCAAAGAATATAAAGTCAAATATTCATGTACGGTTTCTAAGCAGTTAGTATTCCATAGTTTTGCGTAGCAGTGCAAATAGAATACAAAAGGAGGCTAAAGACCTGTGAAATCTGTAATGGTATTGAAAATGAAATGAGCGTTTTCTATAAATGCCCTTTATATGATAATATTAGAGGAATGTGTATGGATAAAATTAAAATAACTCTGAGATTAAACAAAGAACATGTCTGTTCATAAATTAAAACATTTCTTAGAACTGAGGAGATTAAGCTTGCATCAAGTATAATCGAATGCTTTAATTATAATTATTCAGTTATATTTGTTTGTATATGTTTTAACACCATCAAATTGCAATTGTAATTAGAATTTTGCAACAAATGTTTGAATAGAATTGAATTTAAAAGCATATCATATTTGTAAATTATGTTATATTCAGAAACATACCGATAAGTTTAGATCTTCGAACTATGATGTGTAATGGTTTAACTCATTTAATTTCCACAATTTTTTGTGGGTTATTTAAATTAGCATATTTTTGTCGATATTATGCATTATTACCATATCGTAATATTCTAGTCATCGTAGACACTGTTTTATTGTCCGTTGTAAAAATGAAGCTTGGCTATTTTTGAACCGTCATTTAAATCTATTACATGTACCAAAATAAAAACAAAGACTGACGCCAAACCATATTACTCACTACTTCAGAAATATTTTCCGTTTAAGTTTTATAATGTTTTGTCAAATGGGAAAAGGTGATTTGCCCCTCAATTTGCATGCCTTCTTTATTAATCCGTAGATTTTGCTTTGGCAACAAAATTTTACAGTTTCCATTTCTTTAGCTTGATAGTTGACATTCTCTCATTTTTTTCTCACAGCTACATGTACCAGAGAGCATACTATTAAACAATTCAATACACTGCCTTAAGCGATATTGCATTTTCTAAGCAAGCTCGTTTTTACGAATGCACTTTAGTTTTCAAGTGAACAATTATGGAAAATGTGACAAAATCCAAAAGTACAACAAAATAAGACATTATAATCTCATATATGTCACGTCCAAATAAATGCCCTCAAAGAGAATGAAAATAAACATAATTCTCAATCAGAACCAGTAGGTTTACTATTGAGCATATTCAAAAATGTCATCTTTGATATCATACAAGGATACAGAATATCTCTCACTGAGACCAATATGGCGACCATTTAACTTGCTTTTTTAATACAGGAATATGTGGCATTTTTCATTATTTATTCTTTATTTCATTTAGTTTTATGGAAATGCACTAGAAACCATACAATGTATCTATTGAACTCCTCATTGGATGTTAAAAGTACTGTTACCTCTAAAGTCTTGATTTTACATTATTATTAAAGGAAAAATATTAATGAAGTAAAGAGTGAAAAAGAAACTCTTTAAGTGCACATATTGTGCATCTAAATACTACCAAAGATGACGTAACACACATATGATGCACCTTTTTAATTTAGTAATAGATACAGCATGCCGAAAAAAATGAATTAAACTGCATCATACAGCTGTTTCGTCCTTCTGGGACTCGTCAGTGATGCTAAAGCCAAAAGATGGGAATCCAAAATCTATTTCTCGTTAGGAGGAAATCGTTATTCATCATATTGAGGACCCCCTTTCGTTTCTGTTATTGTTACGATAAGACTCTACATGCAGTTATATTTGGAATGGGCACAGAGGTCAAATGAACTACCCACCACAGTCATAACAGTACACAGCTTGTCTGGGGTTGATTTACATGAAGATGTACCTCTGATTTTATAACGTAAACTTTCTCGTGAACAAATCCTGTTAAACTGTTTTTAAGTCTTAACCATGCCTGATGACACTCAAATACACGCCAACAGAAAATTGCTATGTATTTATTAAATTGAAAAAATCCGGTTACTTCAGAATGTAATCAAGTTTTTTTTCTGAACGAGTATTCTTCACGGGCTAAAAGTTCAAGTTTGTATTTGTTTGATCTTCAGATATATCAGGAAAGCTTTGTGTTTCGACCTGTCCGGAATGCAGCCGTCAATGGCATGGGCCTGTCTTTGAATATTTACCATTCTGATTCTATGATGTCTACAAAACATCTCATTACTTACTTATTAATGACGCCTATTCTGCGATTGATTCGTTCAGACCACTGGAAGGGATGAGATGAGATTTGTGTTATGCATAGAGGGTCCACGGTATCTAGCGACAGTGCTGACGTAGCAAGCTTACCATTAAATCGATGACTGCAGATTCCTCCTTCGTATTTCCTCTTATAAAATCAATTACAAAATGTATTTGTAAAAACATGAAGATAAATGAACCTGTTCATATTTTTAGAAGACATGTTGAAATTTGCGAGATAAAAAAATCCCAAAAGCCTGGATGAAAACAAAATGAACGGCGCTTCTACAACAGGAATATAATAATTCCAGCTGATACCGTTACCTGTATTTCTGAATGAAGATGACTTTTTATCACAAAGTATTTTGACTTTGTCGTTTTAAATGCTTACCCCTTAGTTTGGTTCCAAGCTATTATAATTTAACAGGAACTTGAGTAATCAAGGGCACATTTATCACGCAGCTAACTACTTTTAGTTACTTTTATATCCACATTGTTGCAAACCTCCGTCGTGGATCTAAAACCCTTCTCAGTGTAAAATCATCCTATTGATCAATCAGTAACAGTAATTGCTATCGGAACCCTGGGGAAAATAGTTTCATATATATTTAATATATGTACCATTGTGTTAGGTAGAACTAAGCTGTTATTAAGACGTTAAACAAAATAACACTAAACAAAATATACATGTAGATCAGTCAACCTACAAAAATGTAGATTAATTCATTTCATTTTTTGCATGAATGTTCTTAGTCTCTCGGGAAATTTGTTTTTGCATTTTGGATTCTTTAACGGATTTATTTCCATAATTGATGTCATAAGCCAAAAAAAAATGAATATGGTAAAACATGTTATTGTAATAGGAAACATTAAAGTAATGATACTGACAACAGTTAGGTATTAGGTCTCAAAAAAGGAAGTATCCCCTCTCATCTAAAAACATGAGTATATCATTGTAATGAAACAGGAATGTGACCGGGTGGGGTGTTCTTCTGGGTGTTGGTTGGGGTTTTGTTTTATGTTTTTGACGTCCTGTTAACAACTAAAGTATCCAGGTGAGAGCGTGTATATTTGTTAAGCTATAGTATGTTCGTGTAAGCCTCCGTGCGATCTAGTCCTGATCTATTGCCGATTTTGACGTTAAACAACATTCGTAACCAAACCGCTGAGTGAGGGCCATTATGACATTCTGTAATCATGTTCTGTTTTAATTAACAGAAAAAAGATCGAAATGATGCAAATGATCCGAAAAACAAAATTGATAGTGAAACAATGCAATTTTAAGGATTTTAGTTATTTAAATAAAGTAAATAATGATAAACTATATTAATCGAAGCTTGATGTCAAATCTTTTATTTAGACTAATTACATTCTGTTTTAATAGTAGCCTGCGTAAAGTCGATCGCTGTTACAATCGGCTAGTATCGTCTTTGGTAGCCATCTAGAAATAGAAACAAAACATAAAACCTTAGTAATAAAGTTATGGCAAGAATAATCACAACTCGTTGGATGGCCACAGTGTTAACCAGTCCAGTATAACAACTTTAATTTATAAATTGAGACAATTTTTCAATTGTTTCAATTTTTTCAAATATTTCCTCCCTACTAGTAAATTAATTTTAATTGTTTACCTTTGTTCACGTCATATTTTATCATGAGCTCGTAGGTAAGCGTCAAATTGCAGGAAACATCAATATCAGTCGTTTTCTTCGATATTACAGAAGTTCAAGATACTTATTGACTCTATGAAAATTATGCCAAACAATCGACTAAACGTGAACATGCTGAATTGGATTAACTTTCAGAATGAGTGAAATATATCAGGTCCTCTCTCCAGAAATATGAGCGGTTTGTGACAAAAAACGAAAACTATACACAAGTCGATATTTCTTGACAACACTCATGGCCTTCATGATAAGTATGTGGTTGCGCTTTCAGGAAAGGCTTCTAATGACCAGATTCTGGTTTATATAAATTGTTACAATTATTGTCTGCAAAAAGAACTGGGCCTGCTTGATAACCAAGGTACTGTTGTAACTCTACTTACATATTGCAATTGATCGATTTTCTTCGTAAGATGAAAAACCATTTACTCATAAATCAGTATAACAATATTTTCATTATCAAAATTTCTTACTACATGTAACATCAATAGTACCGTTAAATCAGGGCTTATTCAGCCTTATTGTGACACCACTGTCTACTCGAGGAGAAGCATTAACGGAATGTGGATTTCGAAAAATTCGAAAGATCTTCTGATCATTCATGGGTAACCCCTTCTCAAAACTATTTTGTTTATCAAAACATTTTATTTTTCCACCCTGTACACTACCAATGCCATATACCAATTTGAAAGAACGTCTTCGGTCTCTTATTATGAGAGTTTTTTTTTCCGATGAAGGTGGACGACGAGACAAATACAAGATTGTCCAATACAAGACGAGACAAATACAAGATTGTCCAATACAAGACGAAACAAATACAAGATTGTCCAATACAAGACGAGACAAATACAAGATTGTCCAATACAAGACGAAAAAAATACAAGATTGTCCAATACAAGACGAAACAAATACAAGATTGTTCAAGCTATCTCGGACAGAATTTGTGAAAAACACAACAAAAGTTGAGATGACATACTGAGGAAGAATTAGTGCGAATGATTCAATTCCTTGTTGACAAAATCTTTGTTTGAAGGAATGATTTTCTAAAAAATTGTTGGCATTCCAATGGGGACAGACGGTGCCCCTCCTTGGCTGACTGGTTTTATTTTCATGCAAGGCTGAACTTGTCGAGGGGCTTATCAGGACGGGTAAGAAAAACCTTGGAAAATCTTTCATTTCACTTTCTGGTATATAGACGATGTGTTGTCTTTAAACAGCTAAACGCTTGCTGACGATCGATCGTACGTAAATAAATAACACAACAGACTCTTTTACATCAGCTATATAGTTAAACGATCGTAATCGACATTATATACTATAATAAAATATCATTGACCTACTTAGAAGGTCTAATACGCGAAACATTCAAAATTATTCTTGTAAATACTGTAAAAGTGAAATTGTTCGCGGTATGGAAATTTTCGCTTATTTCACTTTTATTAAATATCTGCGAATATATCAACACGCGAATATTTTTAACACCACTCAAACTCTAAAGTGTATAATAGGTACATAGTGCAAAACAGTATGACTGACAGCGCGAAAATTTTGACATCGCGAACAGTTCGGAGGCTGACTAAGCGAAAATTTCCACGTGCGAAAATATTGGCTTTTACAGTAAGCAGAAAACTGAAAGTGCTTTTACCTGAGCAGTAGGTATCTGAGGCAGCGTACTTTAAATTAGCATAAATTAATACCTTATAGAACTACTATCAGTAAAAAAATGAAACAGCTTCTTATGATTAAACACAGTAGTAATGGCATACTGATCATGTAGGTACGTGTTAGTGTCCTCAAACCTCAAATACATTACAAATGATGAACTAAATTTAACAGCTTCCAATAATACAAGGCATTGGGTGATGATATTTGACAATAAACATCATGTTGGAATAAAGAGAAGAAAGTTGCGTTTAGTATTTAGTAGGGAACATGGATAAGCCATGGAGATTTAGTGTTTTAAATTGGATTCCAAACTACTTTTATGGGAAATATTTCCCCTTGTTTGCCATACATTCAAGTTAGCGATACAAGCCTGCCAGATCTCTTCTTGCTTTAAATATCATTTTATGTGTTTGATTGACTGAAAGTTTGAATTGAAGTTCTGTTGGTATATCAGTATTTCGTTTTTTGTTTTTAGGTTTGCTTTAATGATTTTGGAGAAAAAAAATGGAATGATCTTCGGCGATTCATAAATATATTTTATATCGTATCATGCTCGGTATCATGAATAAGTGATTCTGAAGCAATGTGCAGATATTTGGTTATTGAAACATTATAATAAGCTGGGAACGACCTACCTCCAGTCGTTTGCCAATGCCGTGTCCAACTTGATCAAGTATCCCGTCGAAAAAGGAACCTTCAAATTAGTACATATATTATCAACTTTGTGATAATCGGAAACAGTTACGTCACCCACTGACAATTCGCTATTCCATGTTCACGCACGACTCATGTAAGGCTTATCAATATGCAATAAATACGCTGCATATTTTATGTTTTGACAAACCTTGAGGACAAGGATAATGGTCATTGAAAACAAACAGTCAGGTAACTGCATCGATAGAATAAGGCGAGAAAGTGTACCTGGTACCATACAACACTTTTGTATGAAACATATATTAAGAAGAACGATAAGCATTTAATGAATGTTCGTTGTAACTACAACTGGACTTTTACATGTATACATTGTACAACGGTAAAAGTATCTAGTAACGTTACATGTATACAGGGTTAAAATATCTGAGGACGTCTAATTACCTTACATGTATATAACAGTAGAGTATCTGAGGACGTCTAGTTACCTTACATGTATATAACAGTAAAGTATCTGAGAACGTCTAGTTACATTACATGTGTATAACAGTAAAGTATCTGAGAACGTCTAGTTACCTTACATGTATATAACAGTGAAGTATCTGAGAACGTCTAGTTACATTACATGTATATAACAGTGAAGTATCTGAGAACGTCTAGTTACATTACATGTGTATAACAGTAAAGTATCTGAGAACGTCTAGTTACCTTACATGTATATAACAGTGAAGTATCTGAGAACGTCTAGTTACATTACATGTATATAACAGAACAGTATCTGAGAACGTCTAGTTACCTTACATGTATATAACAGTAAATTATCTGAGAACGTCTAGTTACCTTACATGTTTATAACAGTGGAGTATCTGAGAACGTCTAATTACCTTACATGTATATAACAGTAAAGTATCTGAGAACGTCTAATTACCTTACATGTATATAACGGTAAAGTATCTGAGAACGTCTAGTTACATTACATGTATATAATAGTAAAGTATCTGAGAACGTCTAGTTACCTTACATATATATAACAGTAGAGTATCTGAGAACGTCTAGTTACCTTACATATATATAACAGTAGAGTATCTGAGAACGTCTAGTTACCTTACATGTATATAACAGTAAAGTATCTGAGAACGTCTAGTTACCTTACATGTATATACCAGTAAAGTATCTGAGAACGTCTAGTTACATTACATGTGTATAACAGTAAAGTATCTGAGAACGTCTAGTTACCTTACATGTATATAACAGAACAGTATCTGAGAACGTCTAGTTACCTTACATGTATATAACAGTAAAGTATCTGAGAACGTCTAGTTACATTACATGTGTATAACAGTAAAGTATCTGAGGACGTCTAATTACCTTACATGTATATAACAGTAAAGTATCTGAGAACGTCTAGTTACATTACATGTATATACCAGTAGAGTATCTGAGAACGTCTAGTTACCTTACATGTATATACCAGTAAAGTATCTGAGAACGTCTAGTTACCTTACATGTATATACCAGTAGAGTATCTGAGAACGTCTAATTACCTTACATGTATATAACAGTAGAGTATCTGAGAACGTCTAGTTACCTTACATGTGTATAACAGTAAAGTATCTAAGAACGTCTAGTTACCTTACATGTATATACCAGTAAAGTATCTGAGAACGTCTAGTTACCTTACATGTATATACCAGTAGAGTATCTGAGAACGTCTAATTACCTTACATGTATATAACAGTAGAGTATCTGAGAACGTCTAGTTACATTACATGTATATAACAGTAAAGTATCTGAGAACGTCTAGTTACCTTACATGTATATAACGGTAAAGTATCTGAGAACGTCTAGTTACATTACATGTGTATAACAGTAAAGTATCTGAGGACGTCTAGTTACCTTACATGTATATACCAGTAAAGTATCTGAGAACGTCTAATTACCTTACATGTATATAACAGTAGAGTATCTGAGAACGTCTAGTTACATTACATGTATATAACAGTAAATTATCTGAGAACGTCTAGTTACCTTACATGTATATAACAGTAAAGTATCTGAGAACGTCTAGTTACATTACATGTGTATAACAGTAAAGTATCTGAGAACGTCTAGTTACCTTACATGTATATAACAGTAAAATATCTGAGAACGTCTAATTACCTTACATGTATATAACAGTAGAGTATCTGAGAACGTCTAGTTACATTACATGTATATAACAGTAAAGTATCTGAGAACGTCTAGTTACCTTACATGTATATAATGGTAAAGTATCTGAGAACGTCTAGTTACCTTACATGTTTATAACAGTGGAGTATCTGAGAACGTCTAGTTACCTTACATGTATATAAAGGTAAAGTATCTGAGAACGTCTAATTACCTTACATGTATATAACAGTAAAGTATCTGAGAACGTCTAGTTACCTTACATGTATATAACAGTAAAGTATCTGAGAACGTCTAGTTACCTTACATGTATATAACAGTAAAATATCTGAGAACGTCTAATTACCTTACATGTATATAACAGTAGAGTATCTGAGAACGTCTAGTTACATTACATGTATATAACAGTAAAGTATCTGAGAACGTCTAGTTACCTTACATGTATATATCAGTAAAGTATCTGAGAACGCCTAGTTACCTTACATGTATATAACAGTAAATTATCTGAGAACGCCTAGTTACCTTACATGTATATAATAGTAAAGTATCTGAGAACGTCTAGTTACCTTACATGTATATAACAGTAAAGTATCTGAGAACGTCTAGTTACCTTACATGTATATATCAGTAAAGTATCTGGGAACGTCTAGTTACCTTACATGAATATAACAGAACAGTATCTGAGAACGTCTAGTTACCTTACATGTATATAACAGTGAAGTATCTGGGAACGTCTAGTTACCTTACATGTATATAACGGTAAAGTATCTTAGAACGTCTAGTTACCTTACATGTGTATAACAGTAAAGTATCTTAGAACGTCTAGTTACCTTACATGTGTATAACAGTAAAGTATCTGAGAACGTCTAGTTACCTTACATGTATATAACAGTAAAGTATCTGGGAACGTCTAGTTACCTTACATGAATATAACAGAACAGTATCTGAGAACGTCTAGTTACCTTACATGTATATAACAGTGAAGTATCTGGGAACGTCTAGTTACCTTACATGAATATAACAGAACAGTATCTGAGAACGTCTAGTTACCTTACATGTATATAACAGTAAAGTATCTGAGAACGTCTAGTTACCTTACATGTATATAAAAGTAAAGTTTCTGAGAACGTCTAGTTACATTACATGTGTATAAAAGTAAAGTTTCTGAGAACGTCTAGTTACCTTACATGTATATAACAGTAAAGTTTCTGAGAACGTCTAGTTACATTACATGTGTATAAAAGTAAAGTATCTGAGAACGTCTAGTTACCTTCCATGTATATAACAGTAAAGTATCTGAGAACGTCTAGTTACCCTACATGTATATAACAGAACAGTATCTGAGAACGTCTAGTTACCTTACATGTATATAACAGTAAAGTATCTGAGAACGTCTAGTTACCTTACATGTATATAACAGTAAAGTATCTGAGAACGTCTAGTTACCCTACATGTATATAACAGAACAGTATCTGAGAACGTCTAGTTACCTTACATGTATATAACAGAACAGTATCTGAGAACGTCTAGTTACCTTACATGTATATAACAGTAAAGTATCTGAGAACGTCTAGTTACCTTACATGTATATAACAGAACAGTATCTGAGAACGTCTAGTTACCTTACATGTATATAACGGTAGAGTATCTGAGAACGTCTAGTTACCTTACATGTATATAACGGTAAAGTATCTGAGAACGTCTAGTTACCTTACATGTATATACCAGTAAAGTATCTGAGAACGTCTAGTTACCTTACATGTATATAACAGTAGAGTATCTGAGAACGTCTAGTTACCTTACATGTATATAACGGTAAAGTATCTGAGAACGTCTAGTTACCTTACATGTATATAACGGTAGAGTATCTGAGAACGTCTAGTTACCTTACATGTATATAACAGTAGAGTATCTGAGAATGTCTAGTTACCTTACATGTATATACCAGTAGAGTATCTGAGAACGTCTAGTTACCTTACATGTATATACCAGTAGAGTATCTGAGAACGTCTAGTTACCTTACATGTATATAACAGTAAAGTATCTAAGAACGTCTAGTTACCTTACATGTATATACCAGTAGAGTATCTGAGAGGGTCTAGTTACCTTTCATGTATATACCAGTAGAGCATCTGAGAACGACTAGTTACCTTACATGTATATAACAGTAAAGTATCTGAGAACGTGTAGTTACCTTACATGTATATAACAGTAAAGTATCTGAGAACGTCTAATTACCTTACATGTATATACCAGTAAAGTATCTGAGAACGTCTAGTTACCTTTCATGTATATACCAGTAGAGTATCAGAGAACGTCTAGTTACCTTACATGTATATACCAGTAGAGTATCTGAGAACGTCTAGTTACCGTACATGTATATAACAGTAAAGTATCTGAGAACGTCTAGTTACCTTACATGTATATAAAAGTAAAGTTTCTGAGAACGTCTAGTTACATTACATGTGTATAACAGTAAAGTATCTGAGAACGTCTAGTTACCTTACATGTATATAATAGTAAAGTATCTGAGAACGACTAGTTACCTTACATGTATATACCAGTACAGTATCTGAGAACGTCTAGTTACCTTACATGTATATAACAGTAAAGTATCTGAGAACGACTAGTTACCTTACATGTGTATAACAGTAAAGTATCTGAGAACGTCTAGTTACCTTACATGTATATAACGGTAAAGTATCTGAGAACGTCTAGTTACATTACATGTGTATAACAGTAAAGTATCTGAGAACGTCTAGTTACCTTACATGTATATAACAGTAAAGTATCTGAGAACGTCTAGTTACCTTACATGTGTATAACAGTAAAGTATCTGAGAACGTCTAGTTACCTTACATGTATATAACAGTAAAATATCTGAGAACGTCTAGTTACATTACATGTATATAACAGTGGAGTATCTGAGAACGTCTAGTTACATTACATGTATATAACAGTAAAGTATCTGAGAACGTCTAGTTACCTTGCATGTATATAACAGTAAAGTATCTGAGAACGTCTAGTTACCTTACATGTATATACCAGTACAGTATCTGAGAACGACTAGTTACCTTACATGTATATAACAGTAGAGTATCTGAGAACGTCTAGTTACCTTACATGTATATAACAGTAAAGTATCTGAGAACGTCTTGTTACCTAACATGTGTATAACAGTAAAGTATCTGAGAACGTCTAGTTACCTTACATGTATATAACGGTAAAGTATCTGAGAACGTCTAGTTACTTTACATGTATATAACAGAACAGTATCTGAGAACGTCTAGTTACCTTACATGTATATAACAGTAAAGTATCTGAGAACGTCTAGTTACCTTACATGTATATAACAGAACAGTATCTGAGAACGTCTAGTTACCTTACATGTATATAACAGAACAGTATCTGAGAACGTCTAGTTACCTTACATGTATATAACAGTAAAGTATCTGAGAACGTCTAGTTACCTTACATGTATATAATAGTAAAGTATCTGAGAACGTCTAGTTACCTTACATGTATATAACGGTAGAGTATCTGAGAACGTCTAGTTACCTTACATGTATATACCAGTAAAGTATCTGAAAACGTCTAGTTACCTAACATGTATATAACAGTGAAGTATCTGAGAACGTTTAGTTACCTTACATGTATAAAACAGTAAAGTATCTGAGAACGTCTAGTTACCGTACATGTATAAAACAGTAAAGTATCTGAGAACGTCTAGTTACCTTACATGTATATAACAGAACAGTATCTGAGAACGTCTAGTTACCTTACATGTATATAACAGTAGAGTATCTGAGAACGTCTAGTTACCTTACATGTATATACCAGTAAATTATCTGAGAACGCCTAGTTACCTTACATGTATATAACAGTAAATTATCTGAGAACGCCTAGTTACCTTACATGTATATAACAGTAGAGTATCAGAGAACGTCTAGTTACCTTACATGTATATACCAGTAAATTATCTGAGAACGCCTAGTTACCTTACATGTATATAACAGTAAAGTATCTGAGAACGTCTAGTACCCTCACAGGATGTAATTGTAAAGTGTCATAAAACGTCAAGTAACTTAACGGGTATGTAACAGTAAGGTATCTGTTAGCTTATAATAACCTTATATATACAAACGTGGGTAAAGTACTCGGTATTTTAGTAACGTTACATGTATTCGCTGGTAACTGAATGCAGTGTATTTGAATTGCACCTTTTAAATTGTTTTTAAACATTCATTATTAGGCATTAGATGAAATATATTGATTTACTTAATTGACAATTACAAACACTTACTTCTTTTAATTTACTTCTGTTTCGTAGTCAATTGACTTACCGGGAAGCTGTTGGTTGATAATTGACTCAATATCCCCGCTATCAACAGGTTGTGACGTTTGTTTAACGACCCATTCGTCATGCAATCTCAGGTGCGCTGGTTGAAACAAGTAACCTATAGCCTCATGCGTCATTATCATGAATAGAAGAAGGGCGATAACTCCCTCTTTCTTCATTGTAAAAACGAGCTAAAATAGACCAGTGTGTATGTATTTATAACTTACATTAATAATATACGACATCACTCAATACTGTTTTGATATCTGATATTCCGATTTAAAATTAGTCAGCTTATTTTTATTGTTCGGTGCCTTAAAATAAACCAATTGTCTGATATGAAAGCATGCGCCTGTAGTTGGGGACGGAAGGTTTCTAACTATGATCGGTGTGTTAAATCACAGGAGACAATGACATCGCTGATAAGGCACCGAATACGTCAATACACTGACCACATATAACAGACAGAATGATTCAACAGCCTACTTCGTAACGATAACGTTCAAGCCTGCTAAATGCCTTCCGACTATATTGCTGTTGTTTGTCATAGGCGCAAAGAATGTGAACGATTATATTGCAAACATTATGTAGATCATACGCATAAGTATTAAGTATTAAAAACATGATATTTAAACTGTGTATAAGCGATAGAGAATGTTGTTAATAGCAGATTACCTAAACACAGTCTGTGGCGATCAGTGGGCAGCACGTGCGATGTCCGATGAAAGCATTATACTTTATATATTGTAAAAGGTTATATCCGGGTCACTAGTTATCTAAGGCCAGAACACGCGTTTAGTATACACACATACATAGTATGACTATAAATATATTATATAAGGATGTACATGAGGTCTTCCCCACATTACTCATGTTATTGCTCTATCTTATCACCCGTGAGTCGGCTTGGTTCGTGTTCAGGCTCCCCACGCAAAATGTTCATAGGTTACAACATACACGATAGGTTAGCGTTCGTTTTTAAACTATGTCGAAGTACTTACATTACTTACAACTTCAGTTCAGTTATTTTGGCTCTTAATTGATTTGAGTAAAGGTAAAACGTTGAGTGAGAATCGTAGAAAACAGTCAGATTGACATGCCTGATGATTCCTCAAAGTTCATTCGATTAGTAATATATATAAATTTAGATTTGTTTTAGCTGCTAGCATCAACGATGAGACTTGGAAGGACGAAACAGCTGTATAGGGTACAGTGCTATTTATTTGATTCCTGCATCGATTACTAAATAATACATGTGTATTATGTTTTTTTATTTTACGTTCATTTTTTGAGATACCCAAATTAAAAGTCTCTTTTGGTATTATTAATTAATCAGATTTCCAGTAACCTTGATAGCCACATTATGTAGTATACACAGTGTCACGATTCATTACATACACAATCGATAAATACACAGTTTTTAAATCACCAATTTTGCTGAAGCGATAGTTGCTGCGGTATTGTCGATATCGTATTTTTTTTCTAGAAATATTTAATCTTCATATCATTATTTATCTATTATTTATTAATTGAACTTAATCAATACCCACGTTTTTATTCTAATGAAAGTTCTTGAAGCCTCATTATGTTTATTCACATACAATGCATACGGTGGAAGCTTGAATATCATATCCATGTACTGTTGTTAGAGTATTTACTATACCGTTTTTGGTACATCTTAAGTGATCTAAACTTTCTGATCTTGTCTAACTAGTATTATCTCTAATGTCTCCCTTGACACTGCCTCACTTCTGGCCTTTAGTTTAGCGTCTGCTCTTGTTATGAACGCTTTCGGTTTTTTCCTCTGGTCGAGAAATACCATTAAACGGCAGTTAAAAGACGTACTATTCCCTGGTTGACGCTCAGTGGTGTTAGAGTGAAACGACTGCTGCAGCCGTTTCAGTGTGACGTGACCAGGTGGGATGGTCTGTTGTGGGGCTTCGGCAGTATACTTAAGTGTGGAAGCACTTTAAAATCGGTTCGAGAGATGCAGGCTGATCAGAACTATGGACAAGTTTTATGGTCTCCATCTTTGTCTCGTTGAGAAATATTCTGTATCTTTAAGTGATATGAGGATGTCGTTTTTGAGTATGCTCATTAGTGTGTTTACTTGTGATTGACAATGCTACTCGGTTCTCATTTTGAGCGCTTGGTGTTTACTTGGATGTGACAAAGATTTACATGGCGGGTGTCGTCGATGAAGCAGAAGACGCTTACTCTTTCTGAACACCTTGTCTTATTATATTGTACTTTTACAAGGGTGTCCATGTGTGTATAAAACAAATCGTATAGAGTGCGATGCCGTCCTTAAATGACCCTAGGTGCTGACTTAACGTTAACCAAAACCAAACCAAACGTTTTGTGGTCATGTTTTTTTTTTTTTGAATTACGTTCCTAGTACCAATATCAATGGTTTCTTTCTTATATCTTGTGTCGTTATGCATAACAACAAAATCAAAGATTACCAAAGCGTCAACAAAACCATAATCCGACTCAAAATCGATTAAACAAGATGCAAAATATGAAAAAAGACAAGATTCACATGGAGACCCATGTAAACGTACAACAGAATAAGACCAGGTGTTCCGGAAGAGTCAGCGCCTTTTGATATATCGACAACACCCGCCATGCTAATCTTGGTCGCATCTATGTAAACATGAAGTTCCTCAAAGTTAGAACTAAATCATCATTCCCAATCATAACAAGTAAGCACACTAATTAACTATCACATAATGACACAGAATATTTCTCAGTGAGACAAAGATGGCGACCATAAAAGCACTTATCAACCTGAATCATTTAATCCCCGTGCAGTAAGTTAGTTTTCAGCAATCGACATTTTACACGAAAATCTCGATATCTAGAGCAAACACTAAACTACAACTGTAGCAAGTCAATGTCGACATGTAAACTTGTCACAATTAAGAACGGGAACGTTTACGATAGGAAAATTAGAAATCGTCACGTTTATCGTATAGCTTAGTAGTAAGCTGTCCATGTTGGTCGTAGTTAGAGCGAGGTAAGAAGGTGATGTAGAGGAGTAAAATAAATAAGAGAATACCGAAGCGTTAGCAAAATCATAATCCAAACTCAAAATCGATTAAAATAGGGGGAAAATATGAACAAAGGAAAGATTGACAACTGTGACAACTCTGTCGGTGTTGTTTAACTGTGTTGTCGTAATACAGAATTAGTTTTATTTTATATTGGCCAAAAAAGACTACACTGTAGAAACAAACACCTGGTTGTCATTGTTGTATTGGAACGTGCTTCTGCTCATGCTCGTTTTCGATTCAGCAGTATCCATGAATAGAACACTGTCACGCTACCAGTACCGAGTCGGAAGCCACACGACCGTGTCATGTAGTGCATTGGTACCGTAAACCGTCTCTTGAGAGGTCGCAACATCCAACTCAATCTAATGCTGCTCTGAGTCAAAAAACACTCGCATCATAGGGTTATTTTCGTACTTCGTGAACCATATTTTTTTAATCTTATCTGAATGTTGACAAATGTCACCATAGTATTAACCCCATGCCCTTTAGGAGCAAATAACATCACATTTACATTTATTATTTTATTTATAGACGGAAATCGTTTTTAATTTTTTCAAGATGATATGCCATAATCACATTAAAGATTTAAAAGGGAACTTACTAAACTAGTTTTGCTCCCAAATCAAACGCCTGTGGTTACAATCACGGTGTTTTACTTAAGCAATTCATTAATGCCGGACCAAGTTCTGCTGTGATAAATTTCAGTTGGTCGTACCCAGAAGTGCCGAGAGTTCGAAGATCAAACACACCAGCATACGGGTATATCATATATAAATGTAAATAGTTTTCGAAGGATGATATAAGTAAAAACTGGAACCTGATCAACAATCTGTCACAGTACACGACGTTAATGCCTGATTAAGGCGTATAAAATTGCATAACTTTATGTTTTTCTGTTACAGTTTTGGAAAAAACACCACAATTTAATCTATTACTTGCTCCGACTAACAAGATTTTCTTATTTTTGTTTGTTTTCTTTACAATATATTTGATGAACCTCTCAGATTAACCCTTGAAAAGGGTATAAGATTCAAGAGAAAATGTTGGGATAAGAGTGGGTGGGGAGTATATTTATTGGAACCCCTGCTTATTGTATTTCAATTTTTCTAGCAATGTGTGCAATATGCAAGAAAATTTAGATTTATATCTTACAGATCCAGAACTCAGTAATTACCCCGACTAAATAACATTGTATTTGTTATTCCAACACGAGGTTCTGTCATCTAGCTGGTCAAGACAGTCAAGAGTTTAAAACAATGCTAGTTACTACTCCATGCTTAACGCTCAGCTTTAAGGGAGAGGACAACTGGTTCACCCGTTGTAAGTATGATGTGATTGGATGCGGTGTTCTGCTTAAGACCATCGGCAGCAAACTTCTATGTGGAACACCTTAAATTGGCAAACGATCCGGAATATCTCAAGAAGGCTTACACGGACATATTCTTCCTAAATACACACGCACACAAAACATACACTTACATACATGTGTAGCATACATGGAGAGGCCGTCCTGAAATGGCTTTGGCAATCAAAACAAACCTAACCTTACTCTAATATTGAATTGTTTTAATCTCGTGTTTTGTTTTCTTCTTATTCCAAAATTCAAAAACTCAATATCTATTTATTAAAGGAGAAGGCTAGATGTGACTAGAAACTTATTATTTTTGTACGGTTTTAGTTGATCTCTCACAACTTTACATAAAGGGTCACTTCTGCTTTGCAATAGCCGATACAGTTACCGCTTAAAGAATTTTGAAAGTGATTGCTGATGGGCGAAAAAGCTTCAATAAACCTATTTGTCATTTCGTCACAACTAGCTAATATCCATGTTGTGACAAAATGACTTGCTGCAGATCAACTGTCATCAGTTAGACAATTCGACTAGAGTGTGAATTCACAGAGGATACAAAGGTCAACAGAACATAACCTCATTTGGGATGGGGTCATTATATAATTGGGTCAGAAATCAGATTGATCACTACTGTACCTATTTATATCGGTTATCATTAAACTTTCACTGCTGATAAGCTCGGCCTCTCTGTATCACCTAAGCCTCTTCACGTAACCCAAGCCTCTCCCTATCACCCCAGCCTTCTCCCGTTACCCCAGGCTCCCCCATCATCCCAGCCTTCTCCGTCACCCAAGCCTCCTCTCGTCACCCCAACCTCCCCAATCACCCCAGCCTCGGCCGCCCTGGTGAAAGGCAATTGCGGTATTCGCGTATATTGGTAGTATTCCCTAGGATTAAAGGGGAAACATTGATATGTTTGACTGTTATCGAGTCTCGTCACCAGAAACATCATAAAACAACTAACCCTGGTCAAGCATTGATGACGCATGATAATGATCTTATACTGTAGCGCTTGCGTGCACAGTGGAAATGTGCTTTGTGCAGATTTATATCTATCTTCAAAAAGCATGCGTATCATACAAAGTGGCAACACTCGTTAATTATGCCGTGCATGAGTGTGTGTCAATTAGTTTACAGTCGCACACTTAAGAAAGTTTTCAATTATAGAAGGTCGTCAAAAATAGATTTCCTTTCCCTGAGTACCAATGCTATTTCTGGTGTAATTGCTATATTCTTGTGATGCTTTATATATAAATTAATAAAATGTCCTTAATTAATTTTTCCCTTCTATTTTTTTATCCGTTATTTTTATCTGAACGTTCTATTTTCCCCGATCCTAGACACGTATATCAATCGTTTTCCAATATAAATGATCCGTACTTTCGGTCAAGCAAGGTTGATAGATAGGGTTATTTGTTCGATACCTAAGAATCTGTAACTAAGTCTTTGTCCTTTACGACATTTCCACCCATGCGACGAATTTGATTTGAGCATATCTTCGCCTGAATAAGGTATTTTCGGATTTTTTTTCATAATAATTTAAACTCGGGTCATCTTTATTCCCCTAGCCGTTAGATCTGAGAACAAACAGCTTGGTTTCTGTTGAATAAGTTACATTGATCTTAACCCAAGTTTTTTTTTATACAGAAAACATCAGTATAATGCCCGCATTATAGTTATCTACTAGTATTTTATGTACAAGTTCCAAGTCATCTTTTGTTTCTTTTTCTTAATGTTAGTAGCTTTCCTTCTGTTAATCGGTTCATTTCTCATCAAAAATTGCAAAATATAATTGTATATAACTACTGATTAACATTAGAAATATTGTTTAACAAAACTTCTTTATAATGCCAATACCGATGCATTCATATACTTTTCTTTTATGAGCAAATATTTATTTAAATCACATTAATCGTTCCATTTCCACTCCCTTTGAAGATTTTAAAGCGAGTGGCACTAGTGTTAATTTCCCTTTAATTTGATTAAATGTACGTGTAAACTTCTATGGTCCGTTTTAATGTTTCCGGCTATTGACCTATCACGTTCATGTACGCGTTACATGTAACAAAAGTCAGATGTGGGAACTGTGTTCACGTGACAACCCGTGCGTAACACGACTGTAACAATTTCCTTTGTTTTGAATACGTATCCAGATCCAAACGATAATTAATATTTTTCACTGACACGTTGTTTTAGAAATTTAAAATTGTCCTCCCTTAAAAGTATCATAATGATTGCTTAAATAATGTTTTTTTTTAACAATTTCAGTCTGTGTGTCTTTACGTCTAGCAAGTTGAACTTAACCTCTACACAGGGAAGATACTAGTTAGCATACGAGGAAAATATGCAAATGAGTTTACACCATAGTTTCCTATATACGAAATGTGCTTATATGAAAATGTCGGATAGTGTGGATGGTGGGCGATAACAATCACCTCCTAATTGTGGGACACGCGAGACCAGTCACTCTGGGGTAAGGTAACGGCGGCGTAGTCGGACACGTGTCCACGCCCTAATCCCGGCGGCCCTCATGGAAGACAAATGCGCCCTCCACTGCACCAGCCAACAACCCCTCCGCCCCTGCACCTGAATATGACCTACTTACCATAAGGTTGCGATTTCCCCATTAAATAAGATATCTATAGGGTAATATTTAGATTATACATAGCTTCGAGCTAGAAGAATTTCTCTTTAGCTCAGTGAAAGAGCGTCTGCCTTGGACCTGGCGATCGAGGGTTCGATACCCCTGTGGTACATGTAGCACACTATTCTGTTTTCTGAATATTACATAAAATGTGTTAAATGTTTATTCTACGTGATTCTACATGGTTTCCAGGCTTGATGTAGTCACTGATGAAAAAATCGATATGATTGTATACTATTTAAGTACGAACACGAGATTCTCCGTTTATTGTAGCCCATGGTATACACGTAATTCATGTAACTGGTGTTACAGTGTATCCAAAAGTCATTGTCAAAAGAAAGATTCCTGCATATTGCTGTAATTTGGCAACATATATAGATGTAAATGATACCTTTAATAGTAAAATAATAGTAACTTTTAAGTGAACAGCAAAATTATTAAATGACACTTTAAAAAAATCAACTAAATCAAAGCATCGTGCTTTTTATTGTCATTTAGTCGTTTTCATAACCAAGATTTTGTTTTCAGCAGCTATGCTTCATTTTCTTGTTTTCACTAAAATGTTGATTAAATTGCAGATACAAATGTAAATGTACATCGTTGCCAAGTGTTCATCCACGTCGGTTCACTGCATCGTACAAGTTGAATACCAGGTGGATGAAACGGCTAACAAACTAAAATCAAGCTGGTTTCGGAATTAATTAAATACTGGATACGTATTTTGTTTCTTTCCCCAAGGATTTCAATACATACTTCACATATTTTTGTATTTATCCATTGGACTCGTGTACAGGTTTTCCGTAGATTCTGTCAAACCTTTCAATACTATGTGATCGTCTGCGCCCAAGGACCTTTGTATTTATTGCTCTCAATTGCTAGTTTTTTTCACTTCCGGTGTCTCTGTCGCCACTCCTGCCGTCTGACGATTTCTGTTCGACATGCTTGTGTCCTATGGGTGATACAGAACTATCTAATTTTGGACATTGGCACACTCCGTGCTATCCACTGAGGTACATGTAAGTATGTTTTGCTTAATCCTGACAGGAAGTGCATAAAGTCGAATTTAATTTGATCAATATCTTGTCGGCTGCTGTTCAGAAATTCAATCATATACATTAAGTTATACAGTAAATTTGATTTTTACTTTGATCAAGGGAAGAATGTTTACTGCAAGTGACGACAATCAAGGAAAGGAATTTGAATCTTGCTTTTTTTTCGAATGGCAGTAACGGGTAAGATATTTGGTACATTGCGCTTAATGGAAAGTACTTCGTGACATGATTTAGACCCAAAGTGCTTTCAGGTTAAACACCTATTGTAACTCTCACTAAAACGATTTCGAAAAAAACATGAAATGTATCAATCGAAAATGTTATCGTCAGCCCGTAATATTGGCACATACAAAAATATGTTGTGACATGTGAGAAGTAAACAGTTTTAGGGGGTACCAAGTTTTATTAACGTCTATACTTAAGGATTAAGCTTTAATTTTGTTCAGTTTATGAGATGATTAATCCAATGGAGTCCGAGGTAAAGTGCGTAAACGCTTAGCATTGAATTACCTACTGCTCCATTTGATTTATGATCTCACAAACTAGACAATATCAAACGTTAATTCTTATATTTACAGTATATTTCAGTAAATGGTTTCAAAACTTACAAACGTGAAAACGGTTCAATAAATGTAATAGTATAACGTTTGCATATGTCATTGTTAACTCCGCCCATGTCCATTGCTGATGACGTCATGCAATTGTGACTCGAACTTGACAATTTGCATAGCACCTCCCACTTATATTGTTTGTTACGCCATATAAATTAGGTACGTTCAGTATAGTTATTGGAAAATAACTCCAGTTTGCAGAACGATGGTTATCGAGTGAAAGTCAGTGTAGACTATAGATATTAGTTTGAAAATAGTGGCGTGCACCCGGATGACGACATCCTTTCTACGTCGTGCCTAATAAACTGGTCACAAGACTCCTGTGTTCTTTAATACCCCAAAGCGGAGCGAAGAGCCGCCTGGGTTTGATCTGTAAACATTGTGTGTACTCCTGGTTCTTCAACATGCGTGAAAGCCTTCTGGGAAATTAAGGCCTCATACGGTTTACATAGGGATTGAAAGTCATTTTTTTAACTTTCATAGTGCATATTGAATGAAGCCCGCTAGGGCTTCATGTTAAATATGGATGTAACGGCTGACCTTTCATAGCACAATGCAAGTAAAAAAAATGACTTTCAATCCATATATTTACACTTTTACTATAGAACAATTGCTAAACTTCATTAATATTTTTTTCCAATTAATAGTTTATTACCTTCGTTTGTATATGTGTCGTCATTTAAAAGACATTGGCGGAACAGCCCAGCTTGAATAAAATCGCACCAATGATAATTATTAGTCATTTGAGCGTTTGACGCAAGGCCATTCTCCATGTTATTCGAAGCGACGCGATAAGACTCTCATTGAGCAAGCTTGATCTATGAAGTCATAAGTAAACCACGTGCTACGTCTCGAGAACCATTGCTTTCATACTTTAATGAAAGGCATTTTTGCTGGTAATCTTCATATAGTGGGTTGCAGAGCAAATGTAAATATAAAAATATAATAACGGTTCAACGGTATTCATGTTTAGATTATAATCCTGATGAAATATGATGGATTCTCCGTTTTAAGAAAACATGCTGAACGCAGTGGAGATATAACAACTTTTCTTACTATGCTAAACTAGCAAGACTGCAGTGAGAAACCCATTCAAAATGGCGCTTTGGTGGTCATTAAAACTTGGAGTCACAAATTAATCTACAAATTCCCGCGCTTTTCTGATGAAGACATGATGCTTTTTGCTAGGCGTGACGTGAACAAAATAATGAAGAAAATAAAATAAGAAAATTAAGCTACAAAAGGGGAAAAGCTGACGTGACAAGGAGAAGTTGAAGTGAGGCTGAGGTGACGGGGAAATGCTGGGGTGATTGGGGAGGTTGGGGTGACGGGAGGAGGCTTGGGTGACGGAGAAGGCTGGGATAATGGGGGAGGCTGGGGTGACGGAGAGATGATGAGGTGACGGGGATAGGCTGATATGACGGGGAGGGGCTTGGGTGACGGAGATAGGCTGATATGACGGGGAGAGGCTTGGGTGACAGAGATAGGCTGATATGACGGGGAGAAGCTTGGTGACGGAGATAGGCTAATATGACAGGGAGAGGCTTGGGTGACAGGCAGTGGCTGGTGTGACAGGTAGGGGCTGGTGTGACGTAGATAGGCTGATATGACGGGGAGAAGGAGGGGTTACGGGGAGATACTGAGTTGACGGGCAGAGGCTAGGGTGTCAGGGACAGACTTGGGTGATGGGGAAGGGGGCGACGGGGAGAGGCTAGGGTGAAGGGGTTTTGTTCCAAACAGTTAAGTTATATACCAAAAAAAGATTGCAAAAATACATCCGATATCTTGAGGAAGAAACTGTACTGTTTTAAGAGTCAATGCAAATTTTGTACATCTGCTAATAATAGCCTATCATACACCTGAATAATTAAGAATAAAATATTTTACCAATCAATAGATTAATTCCACACAAAATTTTGGCAGAAGAAAACTTAAAATACTGTGAAAAAGAAATCATAAAAATAATAAGGTGTTTTCACTTTGATGAGAATTGAAGTAACACATTTCGATTGTATTTCTAGCTATTTTAGGTATACGATGTTCTGGAGACAGCATCTATTTTCACTTGTGACGAACCCGTCTCAGTGATTATGTGCAATATCCAAATGTGTTTAATATATGCTGTTTAGACATAATAGCGATAGTCCCCATTTCGTTTGTGGAGGAAATTCCGGAATTTCCGGAGAGGTCCCACTGCCTGGTGAGTGGTCAGTCCGTGGCCCGGGGGATGGGATGGAGGGGCGCCACCGACCGGAGGGTGTTCGGACCCTAACCAGGCGTTGAAGGACTGAGAGTCCCCTCACCTCTTGTTGGTCCGATTGCCCCCACGCGGGCGTTCGGGTCCAAGCGTTGGGGGACTGAGGCACTCGTCACGTTCCCTGCCGTACTATCCAAGCGAATGCTGTTTCCCCCTGTTTGTCTAACCCACCATCCACCCTTTACTACACTTCTTAAAAGGAAATTTTGCACATCGAAAGCCCTGGTGTAAACTCATTTGCATATATATTGCCTTGTATAGAATGAGAAAAGTCTGCTTAATTAAAAACTGCGCATGATGCTTCATATCGCGTTTATTTCAGAATCAACTAACTTTATCTTTCTGTTGAATTCCTAAACCTGAAATGTCATCTTAAATTATTTCAGTTTTAAATTAATAAAGTTTTTACTTTAAAGTATGCCATTCAGTGTTATCTCCCCTGTCGCACCCTATGTACGTACGATGTTATAACTATTATCTCCGCTATGCAAGGTCGTTCTTACAAATAAACGGACAGACCAACATATTAAGGTGATTTTGAAATATAAAATCTACATATTACCGCACAATCGGTTATTCTGAATGAAATGGATTTTTTACAACACAGTGGTCTGGATTTCTATATCACAGTGTCGACGAGATTAACCTGCTGGCTAGATAGACAAGCCGTCATGACGTGTCGCGAAAACATGCACGGTCAAGTGAACACTGTTCTAATATCGAAGCTTTCTCTCTCAGAATAGACCTGCTTGAGCACCGTTAACCAATCAGAGATGACCGTTAAAATACACATATGCATAATTATATACGTTTCAAATAATAAGTAGATATTTTAGTTTCAGTATTAATCTTATTTTTCAATATATAAGATTCATTCTGGGCCACCATAGACCGTCCATTATAATAAGATATCAGATTATAATATTAAATTTCAAAGTTGATATATACGACCTCTGTATTTCTTCCATTAATTTTCCAATGTTTATTTTGTTAATATCTGTTTAATGTCTCGAAAAATGAATATGTTTGTGGTTTTAAACTGTATTTTCAGCAATTTGTATAACCATTATCAACTTCTGAAATGAAACCGTAACCTCAGCATACACTATAAGATAGTATACATTTAATAATTGTTATGGATAACTCTGGCAATTTAAATTAGGAAGTACGCTTTCCTTCTCATAAAAAAAGTCCCAGAGAAAACAACACGGGATACTTCTTTAATAGTATGAAACAACTTCAGCAGAACTGGTGCAAAGCTTATCTTTTTATTCACAATTAGATATTTAATATCATTTTCTATTTTATACGTCCCTGGACTATCCTCAGTATCGTTATACAACTGATAGATCAAAGCACAGAGTAAAGTCCAATCATCGCTGTAAAAAACATTTTATGTGTAAAACGGAAAGATATGTGCATACATCCTTGTGGTCTCGTCGACTGAAACGTCGTTAGGCCATGAGCGGACGTAAAATCCGTCAAAATCAAATCATTTTCTTGAATAAGAGTTGTTTCCCTTCGAACAGCAACAATTATCTGTCTTGGGGGGTGATACCTGAATCCAATTATTCCAGGGGCACAGAGAGCGGAAGTGATGCGCTAATATAAGATTAGTTGGTTATTAATCAAGTAATTTTACAATTACATCGTACATGTAGTTATTACAGTATTGAACTACCAAATGTTATCCTAGTTCACGCGGATGTACCTGACAGTGGTATCGGATGATGTTTTGAGAATCTGATAGACATGTCTCCATAATAGTATTAACAGATATCAAATTATTTCGAAAAAATCGAACAATTTTGATTATTCGGATATCTGATTCTAATTTAGGGGAATATACGCGAATAGTAAAATTAAGAAGAGGAATTATTAATACAAGGTAATATAAGGTTGTAACAGGACAGTTAAAGCCCCTGATAAGTTAATCATCTCTTTGGATTTTATCAATCTCTAGTAGTTTTTATTTATTTTATAACTCGAGAAACATGCGTTTTTAGTCGTTCTTAATACATTTACATTTTAGCTACCAAATACTGTCACTTATTATATAAAAACCTACTCTATATATCTTAGTTTGTATAATGTTGTTCAGAAACTGAAGCTTATCATATATACACCTGCACTATATATCGGCCACATAGGTCACTTAATACATCTCTACTGTATAAAGCAATCACATACGGTCACTTTATTTATACATCTCCACTTTATATAGCGACCACATCTGGTCACTTTTTAAAGCTCCATTATATATCGACCACAAACGGTCTCTCTTACCCGAGGGGGGGGGGGGGGGGGGGGGGGGGGGGGGCACCGTGGCCGATTTGTTAAGATGTCCCGACAATATACCACTAGCCCATAACTTCTGGGTTGCTAGTTTGGAACCCACGTGGGACAGTTGCAAGATACTGATCATAGGTCGGTGGTTTTACTCCGGGTACTCCGGCTTTCCTTCATCTCCAAAGCATGGCACGTCCTTAGATGATCCTTGCTATTGATTTGACGAAAACAATGAACCGAAACTAAACTCTTTACTAAGTCAGGATGTTTAGTGTTGTGATTTTACAACTGATGCTCTCCTAATATAACTTCAGTCCCTTGTTCCCATTTCAGTGTTACGGTTAATGCGTCGTGAAGGATCTGGTTTGATATGTGTGTCTACTTTATGTTTATTTCGTCACACGTACGACATTGGTTTTCCACACCAACTAACCGAGTCAACTAACCGGGTCAACTAACCGAGTCAACTAATCGAGTCAACGAACCGAGTCAACTAACCGAGTCAACTAACCGAGTCAACAAACCTAGTCAACTAACCGAGTCAACAAACCGAGTCAACAAACCGAGTCAACTAACCGAGTCAACTAACCGAGTCAACTAACCGAGTCAACAAACCGAGTCAACAAACCGAGTCAACTAACCGAGTCAACTAACCGAGTCAACAAACCGAGTCAACTAACCGAGTCAACTAACCGAGTCAACTAACCGAGTCAACAAACCGAGTCAACTAACCGAGTCAACTAACCGAGTCAACAAACCGAGTCAACTAACCGAGTCAACAAACCGAGTCAACAAACCGAGTCAACTAACCGAGTCAACTAACCGAGTCAACAAACCGAGTCAACTAAGCGAGTCAACAAACCGAGTCAACAAACCGAGTCAACAAACCGAGTCAACAAACCGAGTCAACTAACCGAGTCAACTAACCGAGTCAACAAACCGAGTCAACTAAGCGAGTCAACAAACCGAGTCAACAAACCGAGTCAACAAACCGAGTCAACTAATCGAGTCAACAAACCGAGTCAACTAACCTCCAGTTTTACATAATAGTTGCTCATTTTACGTATGAAAGTCAAAGAATGAGAACAAATTGTGGGGCTCAGCCCATCGCGTACAAGGTTATCTACGGAATAGAACCATTCTTAAAATCAGAACCAATAAACAAACAATTCATGGATTAATCAGAAAATGATTGAAAATTCAAAACACACAAGATCAGAGAGAAGATGGATTGTTTATTTTAGAAGATATCTTTTGCTTAGAACAACTCAACTTAACATTCCCAGGAATGATTTGTTTGTAAACAAAAATGGCCTTAACAGGCATAGAGGAATTGGGATCTTCATCAAGGGTTGTCTCAATAAAATTGCAGTTACTATGAAAAATCAATTTAAGACAATAACATGCCAGAACGAGTATTGTATTTATGGAAGTAGATATACTGGGGCATAAAACATGAAAAAGGAAAACCAAGAAGAGCTTTACAATTTGCTAAATAATTTGTATTTATCAATGTTATTCATTTTGGATACTTTTATCTTTTTAAAAGAGCTTGGAATACATAGCAATCCAAGGGAGATAAACAGGTAGAGTAACAATGATTTTTTGAGAGATAACTGCCTATATTTACATGTAGTTATTCAAAATACATCTAAATAATTGTAAAGTACGTACGTCACATCAAAGAATCGTTTAGCCATAGCTTTACAATATCCATTATTAGTTGAACACTTGAAACATGTTCCAGACGGTCTCGGACTTCGGTCAACTTGAAAACATCTCCATAACAACGATTTTAAATATCTTTTCGGGAAAAAAACTTGCTATTGCAATTTTGATATATCTGATATTTGGTCTTTATAATAAATATACATTGTAAGTCACCATTACTACTTTCAAGATTCCATTTATATTATCTTTTACCTATAATTTTGTTTGATTTTTTGTTTTGCATTTGTTTGTTGTCGACCTTTTGTTGTTACTAATAATGTATCTTAAGATGAAGGCCACTAATAAATCTAATATAATAATAACAATATTTCTTGTTGAGAGAAGTTTCAATAATCAGAAAAACACACAACCTACGTTAGAAAACATTCAATCCAAACAATATTTTGCTGCAATCTTGACCATTGGATTCAAATTTAAAACACACGTGTAAAAGTTCGATATTAATGTCTGATTGGTGTGGTTAGCACAGGACGATCCCTCAGAGGTGGGACAGGATCCAGGGCAGTCTGAGCTTGTACCTGCCTGACCTGTAGACAAAAATTATGTATCAACAACAAGGTTTTGTACAAAACATAGCGATAACACAGGGCACAGTAAAACAGTTTTCAAAAACGACGAAATGTTACAAATCACTGATCGTCAAAAAATAAATAATCTAGGTTGAGATTAACGATCTTTTGGTCCCCTCTGAGTGAGAAAGGAGAGTCTCAATCAGAGGGGGGAATTTCTTTTGGTTGGCAGAACTCGAGGCTTTGCCGAGTGTTTAGCATCCTAAGAATCTTTCCTCGAAGTTACATCAATGCCAGGCAATAATGATATCATATGATTGAGTTGTCGACACCACATCATTGTATTTTGCCGTGACGTCACGGCAGTGTTGCTATGACGTCACACGTTTGTTGAGAACGTGCAAAAAAAAAACGCGTGAAGCTTGTCTCAACCCTAGGGTGAGAGGATATTCATTGGTGTACTGTTTAATATCAAATATATTTTTGATTAGTAAGGGTTTTTTTTAATATAAAAACAATCTGCCATACGAGTGCGGCAACGTAAGAATCTTTCTCTGATTCATCTTTTGTGGGATTATTGAATTTCCCCTACATGTAACGCTTAATTGATCATTTGAAAATCCTATATTACAGTGTACTTACCAATAAGGGTGCTGGATACCCTTGGTAATGTCCTTAGTGAACGAGGGTGTTGTTTAGAAGTGATAAGTGATTATTCACAGCAGCAAGAATACCTTTCGACCCTTCTCCTAGTCTGTCATGAACCTCAGTAAATCTCTGTAAATATATGCAACGACTAAATGTTATAGAATAAGTATATCATATCAGATATTGACGTTTTCAACACTAAAATTTTATACAAGTAGGTGCATCCTTCATTAGTAAAAAAAAATGCTGCAAACGGAAGTCGCATCTTATTTAAGATGAGAGGAAAATCCTAAAGAAATGACGCTAAATCGTACATAAACTCAGCTACTCAGTGCCCAGTGAGTAGGAGTGATCGTAACAGGTTAGTGAAGGATCTGCTCGTGTGAGGTTTCAATCACGTTTAAATCTCGTTTTGATCTCACGTGATATGTTTTTGTAATATCTAACAATGCATTATCAATTTTGACAGTAAATAAGCATCTGAAAAAATGTATAAAAATCTTAGAATTCTGTTGTTTGTAGAACTTTTTTAGAAGAATTTAAAAAATGGCCATTATGGCGGCCATTTATAAAAAATAAAATCTGTGTATTTCTTGCACTTCACGAACAGCCAAAATTTCATGTTTTTTTGTGTGCTTGATTGATCATTTAAAATCGTCAGTGTGTCGCCATTTTTCATTATAGCAAGTTCATTAATATAGCAAATATTATGCAACAAAGAGATATCAATTTTTACATTTAGGATATTTTTTTTTTTACATAATAGGGTAACTGAAGCGATTTTGTTTTTTTGACTTAAGAATAGTGAAAAATAATAAATTTGATAATGGGACAAAAACAAGCTCGCCCCCCCCCCCCCCCCCCCCCCTCCCCCAGTTTGTATGACTGCTTTAGAATGAGAATTGTCGACAGAACTTTGTTTATAAATCTGCCAAAAATTATGAAAAGTGGAGTATTTTGCTTCCATAATTTATAAGAAAATATTATTCTTGTCAATAAATTCTGCTAGCATTCATACATACATGTACATGTATCTGACCACAACTCTGGAAAATATTGAATGAAATTGTCCTGCAACTGGCCAAAACAACAATTTTTACATAAGTCACGTGGCTTGCTAATTCATGTATCTTTGATCGAGCATAGTTCAAAAACGCGTTCACTACAATATATTTATTGTATGTAATTAACTGTCTTTTTAAAAATGCACATAAGAAAAAATTAGTCGTCAGAAAATTTTGACTTTTCACCAAAAGTGAAGATCCTTAATACGAATGTAATTTATTTTTACTTAAAAGCCGGTACTTTCTCACTTGACTAGGAAATTGTCTCTTTGTGTCCCTCTCATAACTGTGAAATTACTGAACCATTGGTCCTTAGAAGAGGTTATGAACAAAATTTTAATGATGACTTCTGTTACAGGAAGATACTATCCAAATGACCAAATGACTATCTTTTCATATTACATGTGACAGGTAACATAAATGTGTGCCCTGGATCAGCAAATAAAAACAAACTTAGGATCAATAATCGAGATATACATTCCACGGATGATGCCATTCATTCAGAGAAAGTAGAGGTTTACCTGTTTCAGCTTGTCCACTGAGGAGGTAAAGTGTTCGCATGCCCTGGAGGTAATACCGATCACGGCATTTTTCCTGTCACAGCTCAATGTCTGTTTTACTCCGATCACAATGTGGTCTAGTTGTTTATCGTGAATCACTGTAATCAATGAAACATTGTGTCTCGTTGACATATCTGCTGAATACGAACGTGGACATCACAAACATCGAAGACCTTCCAGATATATTTTGTGATTGATACAGTTTCTATGAAATCAGTCTATGACTATTAACATTAGGATGATCTCTGTTTAAAATGATACATTTCATAACTAATTCGTGTTCTATATTTACCTTTTTTGACCCTTAAGCATTTTGTTGTTTGGTTTTAACGTATTCATTTGTGTAAATATTTTTTTACACTTTTGTTCGGCCCTGAATGACTCAGATTTTCGATGAGCCGTTAACCATATTCCTGTTCATGACATGATATCTCATCGATTTCTATCGTTAAGTTAGTGACAGAGCATCCGTTATTATATTTTTTGATTTCGCTGTACATCATTTTGAAAAATTCTTGTGATTTTGTCACACCTGAATTTTGTCACACCTGTAATGATTTAGTCAATAATTACCCTTGGAGTGTTGCATGTCGGCAAAGAACTGGTTGACGTCTCCCTTCAGGTAATCCAGACGGGCGATCTGCTGGTGGAAGTGTTGTAGTTCTGTGGCGTAGTTGTCGAGTACCTGCTTCGTGTCATAGACACCGTTAGTCACCACCTCTTTTAAGGTTACCTTATGTCTGGGTTAAAATGAATAAGAATGATTTAGAGAACATTTTAAATTTTCAGTTGCTGTAACATGTTTACAAAAATGCTCTCGTTTTAAGGCTTCATTATTCTTGGAGTAAACGTGTTTTTGATCATTATGGAGGATCAGGGGACAAGTTTAAAGGAGATCCCCTGCAGACAGTTGGAAAGGTGGGAACGTTGTGAAAGGAACATTTATTAATTATGGTGCACTATTGATGTTTTTTTGTCAGAACTCAGTTACTTTGTTACCAAAAGTAGCGTGGTCATTGGATGAGTATTGTCCGTCTTATAGCCAGGATTCGGGTAAGCTAATGACAGTGCGAAACTACACAACAATATCTTTATTATATACCACGAACTAGATCAAATAAACTTGAAGCTTCTCCCTGATAAATCAAATTGTGTGAAGATAATTAGAATTTAACTTACGGAACCTCTCGCTTCCACATCATATACATGGATCTTATAGCTTCTGTTTCAGCTTCTGTTGAATAAGAATTTTGTAAAGAATAAACACCGCACTATACTCGATATATTGAACAGTTACGTCTCCTGTCCAATCACATGATTTAACATATCAATGTTTTACACGGTGAACAAGAAAACTACATTGTAAGATGTTGATTATGGATGGGATGCATTGATAATAAATATAATCTGTATATATAACAATCGGGTTCATTAAAAATACAGTGTATAAATGAAGTATTTTTTATTGTTTTCTGGCTCTCTATATAAAAAGATGTTCAATAAATTTGACTATTTCTCAAGGCATTTCATACACAGCCATTAATTAGTTAAAACTATTTTCATAGTGACGTCATGAACCAATACACGTTTCCTTGGAAACAATTGCGCCCTAGTGTATAAGTGATATTGATTAAAGCGTCTTGTTTCTATGCAGACAATATTTTCGGACAGTAGACATCTTTTAGTGTTTAACATTTTCTGACAAGCTGTCATCTTCTGGAACGTGAAGATAGCTGCTTTGAGTAACACAGAGAATATGCTAAATTCAACGGAACTATTGTAGCACAAAAGTATTTACGATGACTGTAAAATAAGTGACGAACACGGTACAAAACTTTATACCTTTGAATTAAAGGTAACAAAACTTTTAGTTCCTCCGGATTGGTCACCAGATTGGTCCAAAGACCTCGGGAAAACAGTTTTGACTTTTGAAGTAGGAGACACGTACTGTTGCGGAACACCTGGGCATGAATCTTTCAAACGTCTACATGTACGTGTAAACTTCCTTTTGTTCATATGTTTCCCTTGTTTAATCGATTCTGTGTTATTCCACGATTCTTTTGAACACGTTGTGTTCATGAGTTTGATTCAAACATGTCATGTGACATAATATCGATTGTTTGTTGTTGTTTTATATAAACGATGCAGAGAGTAAATCAGAAATAAGTTCGTTTTAACTCGTTTTTGAGTCCCAAGTACAAATGACTAGGTTTGCATTGATCAATTACTAAAACATATATCTCAATATTGTCAACGTTCTCGAAATATTAGTATACTATATTGCCATGTTAACATAATAATGTAATAAAATGTATTTTTGATAAATTACACTAACACCGGCCGTGTAAAAATCGAAACAATGTTGAATACTATTGTGTGCATAGGAAGTAAAACGCATTGTCTCAAACAAGAGAACTATACATCAATGTAATGCTTTGAAGTTCCTTAAAACGAATGGAAGCCACGAAGGAAAGTTATCTTTAGCCTTGATAGGAAATAACGTGTTTTAAACCCAAACTGTTGAGATAAAAATAACGAAGTGCCAACTAAACATAACCCAAACTTCAAATCGATTAAACTAGGGGCAAAATATTAAAACCACTTTTAGTCCTCAAAATGAGAATTCAAACTACAAACATAATTTGGAGAAATTTACCTTCAATAACTATGTGTCCCAAAATGCTGCCCAATTTTTCACCAGTAAGTGGGCTGAGTATATCTGAAACGTCCGAAGCGAGTGTTTCCTTGATATTTATATAGTCGTGATATGATGAAGCCAAGAACCCAGCATTGCCTCCGACAAATAGGAGACACAGCAGGAATGCTTTCATGATCTGAAAGAAACAGGAAATATGCTGAAGTTATAGATCTATATACATGTACTGTAGGGCAGATTAAGTAAAGATTTATCCTCGTTGACATCAATAAGCCAATAGTTTTGCAAGGTCATCCTGAATCAATTATTGCCAATCTGTTACATTTTATTATCTGCATTTAGCACAATGCATTAAAACTATTAATGTGATTTTAAAACTCCCATGTAGTTTCGGCGAAAGGAAACCATTTTGTGATTTTGATCCCAAAATATTACCCCTTATAAAATCAAGAGGGCATTGCATGTACCACAAGGTAAGTATATTTACACAAACCCGTATTGTTAATGACCACCAGAAGACCAAATTTGGCACTCATCCTCTAATTGTAAAGTACCGAGATATTTCTGGCGATGTACCAAAGTTTCGTTACACATACTGCTATGCAAACAAATACGCACTAGACAGTCAGCGGTTGGGTTTTGATAATACGTATACGTGACGTCAAGCCAATTGTGAAAAAAGGATGAAAACCCCACATTTAAGAGGTTTTAATGGGAAATGTAAAAAATTTACATTACAGCCAAAGTATCACAAAGGAGGAATTCTCATCCCTGATACAGGTATTTACGTTATAAGAGACTATTTAAAATGTACAAAAATAGTTCAAGATATCTATATCTAGTGACTAATGTTTCAATATTTAAGCCAAATATAATCAACAGGTAGTGAAACAGCTCCTGAACTGTAACGTTTCCACACAAACCATGTATCAATACCACGTGATTAAAAAAAAGTAATTTAGTTCAAAGTAAACCGTGCCAACCAATTAAAACGCGTCTTCCTGGTAGAAAATATCTTTTTATCACTGATGTCTGCCAAAAATATGTAGTAAACCACAAAAATGTACTAACAATGGACAGCCAACTACTAAGCTAAACGTGACGATTACGATTTCCTGATCGTCAATCTTCCCTTTCCTGATAGCAACTTCACTGCTCTACCAACCTGTGGTGTGTGCATGTCACAGTTAATAAACAAAACATCGCGACACAGGGATTTTAGAGGTGCAGGTTGGGGACCATAACCAAGTGTTTGGTCGCTATCTTGGTTTAATCCAGGGATATTTGTATTCTTGAAAGATTCTGCTAAACTCTTAACTTACAGGTTGTGACAGAGAATGATGACTTTAAAGGTCGCGATGCTTGCCTGGATGTGACCAGGATTTACACGGGTGTCGTCGTTGAGGCAAAAACGTTTACTATTCCAGTCTCATTCTCTTGTACTTTTTCTAGGATATCCGTGTTAATATTCCCTTTATTAACATTGAGTCCCTAGTTTAATCCATTGTTTTTTGTTCGGATTGTGGTTGTATTGGCAGTTTGGTATTTTCTTCCAACTTTGAAACCTTTATAATCACCAGGGGATATCGCGTTATCTAAAAAGCAGCATTAAAACATATATATTGATGCAGCTGTTGTCAGGCTTATATGTACTTAAAATAATCAAAATATTATAGTGCATCCGAGTGATACAGACAACATATATGTGAGCAACAAAACCAAGCTTAATATTCTGTTTCTTTAAGTGATATGAAGATGGACGTTTTTGACTATGCTCATTTGTGTGTTTACCTGTTGTGATTGACAATCCTGATTCAGTTCTTCTTTTGCGGACTTGATGTATACTTGGAAGTGATCAAGATCTACATGGCGGGTGTCGTCGATGAAGCAGAAGACGCTTACTCTTCCAGAACAACTGGTCTTACTTTCATGTTCTTTTACGAGGGTCTACATGTAAATCTTTGTTTATATTTTGCTCCTAGTGTAATCAATTGTGAGTTCGGATAATGGTTTGGTTAACGCTTCGGTATTCTCTTACTTTTTTGTTATCTTACCCACTGAATTTGGGCGTTGTACACTGTGGATTAAGAAAGTAACTGCGTCTTAAAAATGTCAATCCTCAGGTTTTAATTGCTAATTGGGTACATATTCCTGGTGAAGATTATAGACCAGCATCTTAATGTTGTCAATATTTTGGAAACTGTAACGATTTGGTTATTTTATTAAAGAGTCTGTTCACGACGACCCCCCCCCCCTTCCCGTACATGCGTTATATATGTGGATGTTGGATTTCGTATAATCAAGTTTATAGTTCAGTTTGAAACACATATTGTTAGTATGTGAAATCTTATATGGGAAAAACTGTAAATATTGATTCGATCACAGGCGAATGTTATTGTCCTTGGGATTATACTTTACTAAAACAAATTGTATACAATGATGCTTTAAATGGAATATTTGTGATCATTCAGAGATGACCATTGCTGATATCAACAATTAAAAACAAAGCATTTTATTTTGTGGCAGTGTACTGTTTCTGTCTAAACATATTACAACTATAGAAATCGAACAAGTACGAAGTTCCTCTCAGCTTTTAAACAGCTATGGTCAACGTTCAGACACGAAACTCAAATGGAACTTGGTAGGAGAACAATGTTTGTAGTAATTATTAAACCATATACAGGCAAATCAGGAAACAAACAAATAACGTCAGCAAGCGGTATTTTAAAGAGCATGATCAGTTTTTTAATAAACAATTTCGTGAGGACGAACGCTCGCCTGTTTTATTTTTTATAAAGACGGCGTCAGTTCTACACTACTAAAAAGGAGTTTACAAGAACATTACCCAAGCATCATTAATATACACGAACCAGCATACTCTCTTATCAAAAAAAAAAAACAACAGAAAATACCAAAGCGTCAACATGACCATAATCCGACTAAATCGATTAAACTAGAGGCATAATATGGACAAAAGAAAGATTGACAAGGAGACCCTCGTGAAGGCACAAGCGAATAAGACCAGGTGTTTCGAAGGAGTAAGCGTCTTTTGCTTCATCAACGACACACGCAATGCAAATCTTTGTCACATCCAATTAAACATCAACCGTTCTCAAAACGAGAACCGATTATCATTGTTAATCACAACAAGTAAACACATTAATGAGCACACATAAAAAACGTCCATATTCATATCATTTAAAGATACAGAATATTTCTCAATGAGACAAAGATGACGACTATAAAACTTGCCCATAGTTCTTATCAACATACATCTCTCGAATCCTTGTGTTGTTATCACACATATTCTTGGAGATTGTCCTTAAATAACACTGGCTTTCTATTGCATGAATTTATCACATCCGTACAGTCATGTCATACGGCCATGTCATAAAAATGGTATTACACACATATAATAACACTATTGTGACGTCATAAACAAATGACGTGTTCATGACGTCCTATGATTGTCTCGGTAGTGAAAATCGTACTGTCACAGAAGAAATCTGCCTTTCTTATAGAGAATTCATTAAAGAGTTTTTATGCAATTTCTCATTAACAAAAGTTATGTAATAAATATAATCTTACACTCGTGTTGAATCAATGTAATATGGAATTTATTAAACTCGTTAAATAATTCAATATGTCACTCGCCTAAAGGCTCGTGACATATTAAATAATGTTACTCGTTTAATAAATTCCATATAACATCGACACTCGTGTAAGATCCTCTATATATGAAACACGTCTGTATTATCGTTCTTGAATACGTCTCCTTTAAATTATTTCAGCAGATCACATATATCACGTTACGTGTTAATTGTTATTGGGAATCAATTCTGGCAACACGCCTGTTCAGATAAAGCACCCATTGTGGTGTCGTCACGATCTAGGGTAAAGTATAAATAACTACACGCAAGAATGTCTTCGATCGATTTCTCATCGTATGCATATGACTCATATGTATAAATGAAAACACACAGTTAGATATACCTAACATACTTATAAAAGGTCTGGCAATTAAAAAATTAAATATCATATTTTTAAATTTGTTCTCATTTACAATTAAATCATTGTACAAAGAAGGTTGATATATATTGTAATCACATAGTTAGCGTTAACTTATTTAAGCTGTTTCGACACTGAAAGTCATGATTATTCTAGTTACACTTTGTGTATATCGTTTTCTATAGCAAATATTTTAAGTGCGCCTGTGCATCATTCCGCTTACATGTACATAGTGTATCTGTTTAAATTCATTGATGTGCTTAAATGTTAGTGAGCCGTACATTTAAAATATTTTACGTAGGAAAAACATATGAATTATACAACATCAAATAATGTTTTTGATAATGAAGACTACAAACAGTAAGGTTATGATTCAGATGTCACACCGGCCAATTAAATGGAAATTATGGAACAACAGTTATATATATACGAAACAGGGACTTGGGAACAACCCAGCTAAAGTCAGGGTTGAAGATATAGAGGATACACAACGAGTAGTTGTTGGATATGGAATTTATTTCACTCTCGTTAATTATTTTTTAAAAGTTACAAAAGACACTGTCTTTTAGCGAGTGTCTTTTGTAACTTTTAAAAAATAATTAACGAGAGTGAAATAAATTCCATATCCAATAACCACGAGTCGTGTGACCTGTTTCTACCACAATATTAAATCGGCAGTGTCAGTGTTGATTTTTGGAGTGAACCGCGGACTATTTGCGCGAAAACGCATCATCTCGCATATATTCCCGCCAAGTTGTGACGTCGTCAACAATCCATGACGACGTCAACAATCGTGATGTCCGGTCAAAGTTCAACTTCTCAACCAATCAAAAGTCCGGAAGATCATATTCCACTAGTGGAATATAATATATATTTATCCAACAGCAAGCACGTTTATCCAATGGTCTGAGAGTGGAATAACACGGGGTATTGTGGTATAATTTATTATAGTGCATATGTAACTACAAACCTATAAAAAACTGGAAAAACCGTAATGATGTCAGCTGAAAGCGGTTAAAAAGCAGGTAGCCTCTGCAATATATAGACAATACCGAATTGAACACAAAAACTGATCGATTAGAAATGAGATCTTGACAAACTACTATTACTTATATCATGGTCACTAAAGGACAGATATTTTATTTGGCGGCATTGAAGACAACGTGTAGTTGAGTATAATACAGCTTTGAAACCTTAGCACGTACAATGTTAATCTCGACTTATACACAGCTATACATTGTCATTTACCAGACACTGAGCAACGTGGTAGACAAAACAAACCCAGTTATCATGAAAACAGCCAATCTCAAGTAAATCAATAAACAATCATATGATGGAAGCATTATCATCTATAAAAACATTTGTTATAAGTGTTCTTGAATAGGTCTTAATTTTGTTATTTTGGCATAATAAAGTGTAAAAGTCCTTTGTAAATATCATTTGACAAATTTTGGTTTTATAAAACACCATTCACGATATCGTGGCGATTTAAGTGCGAATAAATAAGGGCATTTTAATCTGTCATGGCTCGATATGTCATCGCATGCATAATATTATACATATCGAAGGTATAATACTGCACTAGTGTGTTGTTATACCTATAAAATACTGCTCAAAATAAAAAAAAAAAACATGGTTCAATATAGCTAACGTACAAAAGTTCTGACAATTAAACAATTACAATTTAAATCGCATACTTTTTTATTGGGATAAAAATTATTGAGATAAGGCTGTCGTATACTGTATACGTACTCATTTTTGTGATAACAGTATTCAAGCGATTTTGGCGCTGAATCCTAAATCATGATTGAGCTAATTACACTTTCTGTGTATTGTTTTTAATAGCAAAGTATTTCGAGTGCGCCTATTCACCATTATCTATACAAATTAATGAATTCCGCTAAGATGTTAGTACGCCGAAACACTTGCGTTTACAGTATCTTATGATGAAAAAAGATATGAACTAGAAATATAATACTTACGATAATGTAGACGTCCGACAGTGAGGTGGTTACTGGAGTCAATTAAATGGAAATTTTGGAACACAACAGTGTATATATAAACGTTACAGGGACTTGGGAACAACCCAGCTAAATCAAGGCTGAAGACTTTATTTATAGTGCAGATGCAACTACAAACTTATAAATAGGTAAAACGGGACAACCGTAATGATGTCAGCTAAAAACGGTTTAAAAGCAGGTACGTCTGTATTATCGTTCTTGAATACGTCTCCTTTAAATTATTTCAGCAGATCACATATATCACGTTACGTGTTAATTGTTATTGGGAATCAATTCTGGCAACACGCCTGTTCAGATAAAGCACCCATTGTGGTGTCGTCACGATCTAGGGTAAAGTATAAATAACTACACGCAAGAATGTCTTCGATCGATTTCTCATCGTATGCATATGACTCATATGTATAAATGAAAACACACAGTTAGATATACCTAACATACTTATAAAAGGTCTGGCAATTAAAAAATTAAATATCATATTTTTAAATTTGTTCTCATTTACAATTAAATCATTGTACAAAGAAGGTTGATATATATTGTAATCACATAGTTAGCGTTAACTTATTTAAGCTGTTTCGACACTGAAAGTCATGATTATTCTAGTTACACTTTGTGTATATCGTTTTCTATAGCAAATATTTTAAGTGCGCCTGTGCATCATTCCGCTTACATGTACATAGTGTATCTGTTTAAATTCATTGATGTGCTTAAATGTTAGTGAGCCGTACATTTAAAATATTTTACGTAGGAAAAACATATGAATTATACAACATCAAATAATGTTTTTGATAATGAAGACTACAGACAGTAAGGTTATGATTCAGATGTCACACCGGCCAATTAAATGGAAATTATGGAACAACAGTTATATATATACGAAACAGGGACTTGGGAACAACCCAGCTAAAGTCAGGGTTGAAGATATAGAGGATACACAACGAGTAGTTGTTGGATATGGAATTTATTTCACTCTCGTTAATTATTTTTTAAAAGTTACAAAAGACACTGTCTTTTAGCGAGTGTCTTTTGTAACTTTTAAAAAATAATTAACGAGAGTGAAATAAATTCCATATCCAATAACCACGAGTCGTGTGACCTGTTTCTACCACAATATTAAATCGGCAGTGTCAGTGTTGATTTTTGGAGTGAACCGCGGACTATTTGCGCGAAAACGCATCATCTCGCATATATTCCCGCCAAGTTGTGACGTCGTCAACAATCCATGACGACGTCAACAATCGTGATGTCCGGTCAAAGTTCAACTTCTCAACCAATCAAAAGTCCGGAAGGTCATATTCCACTAGTGGAATATAATATATATTTATCCAACAGCAAGCACGTTTATCCAATGGTCTGAGAGTGGAATAACACGGGGTATTGTGGTATAATTTATTATAGTGCATATGTAACTACAAACCTATAAAAAACTGGAAAAACCGTAATGATGTCAGCTGAAAGCGGTTAAAAAGCAGGTAGCCTCTGCAATATATAGACAATACCGAATTGAACACAAAAACTGATCGATTAGAAATGAGATCTTGACAAACTACTATTACTTATATCATGTTCACTAAAGGACAGATATTTTATTTGGCGGCATTGAAGACAACGTGTAGTTGAGTATAATACAGCTTTGAAACCTTAGCACGTACAATGTTAATCTCGACTTATACACAGCTATACATTGTCATTTACCAGACACTGAGCAACGTGGTAGACAAAACAAACCCAGTTATCATGAAAACAGCCAATCTCAAGTAAATCAATAAACAATCATATGATGGAAGCATTATCATCTATAAAAACATTTGTTATAAGTGTTCTTGAATAGGTCTTAATTTTGTTATTTTGGCATAATAAAGTGTAAAAGTCCTTTGTAAATATCATTTGACAAATTTTGGTTTTATAAAACACCATTCACGATATCGTGGCGATTTAAGTGCGAATAAATAAGGGCATTTTAATCTGTCATGGCTCGATATGTCATCGTATGCATAATATTATACATATCGAAGGTATAATACTGCACAAGTGTGTTGTTATACCTATAAAATACTGCTCAAAATAAAAAAAAAACATGGTTCAATATAGCTAACGTACAAAAGTTCTGACAATTAAACAATTACAATTTAAATCGCATACTTTTTTATTGGGATAAAAATTATTGAGATAAGGCTGTCGTATACTGTATACGTACTCATTTTTGTGATAACAGTATTCAAGCGATTTTGGCGCTGAATCCTAAATCATGATTGAGCTAATTACACTTTCTGTGTATTGTTTTTAATAGCAAAGTATTTCGAGTGCGCCTATTCACCATTATCTATACAAATTAATGAATTCCGCTAAGATGTTAGTACGCCGAAACACTTGCGTTTACAGTATCTTATGATGAAAAAAGATATGAACTAGAAATATAATACTTACGATAATGTAGACGTCCGACAGTGAGGTGGTTACTGGAGTCAATTAAATGGAAATTTTGGAACACAACAGTGTATATATAAACGTTACAGGGACTTGGGAACAACCCAGCTAAATCAAGGCTGAAGACTTTATTTATAGTGCAGATGCAACTACAAACTTATAACTAGGTAAAACGGGACAACCGTAATGATGTCAGCTAAAAACGGTTTAAAAGCAGGTACAATACCTATATAATACATTGGGGTAGACAATACAGAACTAGAACACTGACAGGTCAGGAAGGGCCCCGTATTGCGGCTGTAGATATCCCCCACATGCCCACACGCCAACCTACTCCCTCCCGCAAAAAAATGTCATTTCTCAAATTATTCTAGAGGCTTATATAATGTGCACTCTGATGTGACAATTGCTTTACTCCTCGACAATAGTTGTATGGTTAACAGAAATGTATAAAATACTGACATAACTGTTTTGATTGTTTTATTTCAACTTGAAATATGTCCACATCTTTCATGATTAGTGTGATGTGTTTCACCCAGAATGAAAGCCTGGTCAGAATGAACTCAGTGATCAGAAGGATTTACACATGTAGCTGAAGAGAGCAACTGAGTTACAGGTAATCTCTGTACACACATAGAAACTAAAATGACTTTGACCTTTGACCCATTGACCTTAGCATTCAACCTTGTGTTTTATATTTGTTTATTGAACATGTTGACCAAGTTTCATGCAAATCTGGTATTCACCCGTATCGGATATCGCCGATACAGTATGACTTGAATTCTACCCTCATATGACCTTGACCTTTGACCCAGTGACCTTAGCATTCAACCTTGTGTTTTATATTTGTTTATTGAACATGTTGACCAAGTTTCATGCAAATCTGGCAATGAATACCAAAGTTATTATGTAAAAACAAAATTTGTGGACAGACGGACAGACAGACGGACAGACAGACGGACAGACGGACGGACGGACAGACAGACAGAGTGATTACTATAGGGCACCCGTATCTCCGATACGGGGCCCTAATTAACACGAAATGTGATCCTGAACAGATACCTGATATACACACATTGGCAAACTAGCATTACCTGTAAAATGATCACTGACAGTTGTTATTGATTTTTATTTCACGACAATGTAAACAAAAAGGTACAAACAGGCAAAATTGAAATTGGTATCTCCTTTTAGGGATTTCTTAATTAAATGGCAGTTACTATGAAAAATAATTTTTAGACAATAACATGCAAGAAACAGTATTTGTATTTATCAAAGAATATACCGGAGCATAAAACATGAAAAAGGAAAACAAAGACGAGCTGTACAATGTCTCAATGTTAGTCATAATTTTCTATATTGTTGAGTCTATCTTCCAAAAGAGCTTGGAATACATGGCAATCCAAGCAAGGGAGATAAACAGGTTGAGTAATAACGAACTTATGAAAGATAACAATATATATCAACATGTTAATACGTACGTGTACAATCCGTTTTACATTAACACTAAAAATAGACTACTATCTATTTAAAATTTCATCTTAATTGTGAACTACGTTCTTCACGTCAGAGTCATTCAGCCATAGCGTGTCAAGATCCATTATTAATTGAACACGTGTTACATGTTCTAGACGACTGTGTCGGACTTCGGTCAACTCGAGGACATAGTAATCCTGCATATCTAAATTATCCTTTCGGAAAAAATTAGTTGCAACTGCAATTTTCAAATATATCTGATACTTGGTCTTTATAATAAATATTCATTGTAAGTCACCGTTTCCTCTTTCAATATTCCATTAATATTGTCTTTTACCTATAATTTTGTTTGATGTTCTTTATTGTTTATTGTCGACATTTTGTTGGCCCTAATAACGTTTCTTTTGATGAAGGTCATTAATAATCTAATACGATAATACAACTATTTCTGGATGAGAGAAGTTATCATCTCAATGACCAGAAAGACACGCGACCTACGCTAGAAAACATTCAATGCAAACAATATTTTGTTGCAATCATGACCCATGGATTCAAATTTAAAACACACGTGTTAAAGTTCGGTATTAATGTCTGATTGGTGCGGGTAGCACAGGACGAACCCTCAGAGGTGGGGCAGGATCTAGGGCAGTCTGAGCTTGTACCTGCTTGACCTGTAGACAAAATTTATATACCACAGTAAGGTTTGGTACAAAAGCACAGCGATAAGGGCACAGTAAAACAGGTTACAAAAACGACGAAATATTATAAGCCTTTGCCTTTGCCGAGAGTTTAGCACCGTAAGAATCTTTCCCGGAGGTTGGGATTCCTCTATCCCATCTTTAATTGGGTGAGTTAATCCTTTATCCCCACCTTTGGTCCAGCCATCGTAAATCAACATATGTATTATTATTATATTTACGTCGCAGGCGAAGTTCAGAGTTGACGTTACATTAATAGATTGTTGGCGTGACGTTAATGTATTGGAATGAGTGAGGGAATCACCTGTGATATCACTAGGTTAATAGGAATATATATGTATGGTGAAAGTGCTGATACACTTGTCATGGATACGAAAAACTTATTTTCAGCAATCGACCGGTAGTGTTACATCGATACATTCAGACAATCCTGTATTACTTACCGATCATGGTGCTGGATTACGTTTATCAATATCCTTAGCGAACGAGGGTATTTTCTAAATGTATAAAGTGTTCGTTCACGGCTTCTAGGATATCGTTCGACCCTTCTTCAAGGCTGTCGTGAACCTCAGCGAAATTCTGTAAATATATTCAACAATTGACACTTAAAGAATAAATAGATCATATCAGATGATGATTTTGCGTTTCTAAACTTTAATTTAAACTTAATACTAGTATTTTTGTATGTTATCCGAGATTGAAATAGAGGCCTCAAAATGACGTTGATTACATTGTGTTCAAAACTCTATGAACTCTTATTTTCTTCTAGAAATGTTTATAAAGGAGCTTGAAAGCAATGGAAATATTAATTTGAACAATTGGAATCTTTCCTAAACTCGTAGCACTTTCGTTAAATCTGACCAGTGAGTAGGAAATATCACACACATTGGCTGATACGATTGTCACTCACACCTGGTCTTATTCTCTTGTACTTTAACGAGGGTCTTCCTGTAAATATGCTCTTTGTTCCTATTTTGCCGCTAGTTTTATTTATTTTGAGTTCGGAGTTTTGTTGACGCCTTGCTATTCTTGGATTTTTTAAACATACACGCCGCTTCTCCTCACTTGGCTAGGGGGAATTTCTCTTTTTGTGATTGTCTAAACTGTGTCACCACTAAACCAGTGGTCCCGGTCCTAGCGGAAGTAAAGGACTAATGGCGACTCTGTTACACAAAAGTACGGGTGTAGTCCACTATCTGGGATGGCCGGACATATTCATGTTCACATGTGACAAGTAAAGTAACTATTGCCCTAGATCATAAATAAAGAAAGCTAGGATTAATAATAAATACATATATACAACGAATGATTTCATATACTCGAAGAAAGTTTTCGTTTACCTCTTTCAGCATGTCAACTGCGGATGTAAACTGTACGCATGCCCAGGAGAAAATATCTTTGTCAAAGACTGTTTTCTTGTCACAGTTCAATGTCCGTTTTATGCCGAACACAATAATGTCTAGTTCTTTATCGTGAATCACTGTAATAAATGAAAGAATAATATCTTTTTAACATATCTGTTGAACAATAAATGCGGACATTACAAACACCGAAGACATTACAAACACATTTTGTAACTGATACAGTTTATGTGAAAGCAGTCCATGATTATTAACATCAATTAATCTTTATAAATAGAAATTATCCATTTTGTAAATAAATCGTTTGCTACTCCCCCCCCCCCCTTTTTATTTTGTTACACATTTTAACGTTTGTTTTCTTATCAATGTATTCTTTTAACACTTTTGTTTGGCACTGAATGACTCAGATTTCTGTCGGGCCGTTCACCATAAACCTGTTTATGACATGATACCGTTAATGCCATGGGCATTGGTAACTTGATTCGCTGAGCATCATTCTAAGTAATGCCTGTTATTTTGTCACCCCTGTTATGCTTTTGGTCATTACTTACCCTTGGAGTGGTGCATGTCGGCAAAGAAGATGTTGACGTCTCCCTTCAGGTAATCCAGACTGGCGATCTGCTCGTGGAAGTGTTGTAGTTCTGTGGCGTAGTTGTCGAGTATCTGCTTCGTGTCATAGACACCGTTAGTCAGTACCTCCTTTATTGTTACCTTGTGTCTGTAAAAGATATACAAATTATTTAGAAAACGTTAACGTTGTAACAAACTGTCCACGCTTTGTTACTTTTTGTTCTATCATCACGCATGACTGTTGGGAAAGGCCATATATCATCAAATACGTTGAATATAACTGCCAGATTTTGACTCTCTTCTATGAATTAGCTTGTTTGATTCTTCTAGCATATTTACTGAATGGCTGACTCCCTTTCTGACGCCTCATAACCGGGAAGTTTGAAAACAATGTGGATCGCATTGCGAAACAGTTGTACATTTTCAATTTACAAAGAAGGATTTGAAAAACAGAATAGAGATGACGGCATCACGAAGTGTTTCGAGGATGACGTAACCCTGATCAATCAAATTGTGTGAAAGAAATAGGAATTTTACTTACTGAACTTCACGCTTCCCTATGAAGTCCAAAACTGCTCCCTCGGCGACTGTGAATCATGAATTGGAATATTGACATCTCACTATATTTGATATACATGTATCGCTGCAGTTACTGATCAAATTATTTTACATATCGAAATTTACATAATGAACGAGAAAACAATATAGTAAGATGTTGATCAATGTTAGAAGTTATTAGTTATGATTATTATATATTCAGTGGGTGTCGTCGATGGTTGCTCGTTTTTTGTCTCTAGTTTTATCAATTTGAGTTCGGGTTATGAGCTTGGTGATACTTCAGTATTCTTTGATTTTTTAAAACACTTTGTGATCATTCGAGAAATTTTGTGTGACATGATGTCGAAAGTTTGTTGTTCTTTAAGATGGAAACGTTATATTGGATAAAAACACCATCCATAATATGTTTTGCTTCTCTCTTTGCCAATATGACGTCTACTGATATATCATTGCATGATGAACCTTAAATGTAGATTTGATTTTATATGTTGTATATACCTACGTGTATGTGTAGATTAAATGTTGGACTAGATATTAGACATGTTCATGTTTATGTGAATCTCCTCCTGTGACAGGGCAATATTTGCACTATACAATGGAAAAATAGTAATAACAGAAATTTCATAACAATATAAAAAGTAGATATTATATCAGAGACAAGTATGCATAACTAGGATTGTTTATCAATTGATAAAAAATATAACAATATTGTCAACTTTCTCAAAATTCAAGTATACTTATATGCTTAAGAATTTTTTACATATATAAGTGAGTTATTTCTGATTCAGTACGTTGACTTCTACCGTGAAAAAGAATCATAGAATTACTAAACAGTACTATTTCGGTGTATTTATCATTTTTTTAAACAATATTATTATAAAGATATGTTGTACAATAATTGATAATAGATGCCCCACAAACTGGAAGAAATAAATTCACCAATAAGAATCATTAGTCTTGATATTTTAAAATATGAATCTTTTAACCAATAAGTTTTTTTGCAGCATAATTCACCTTCGACAACTTTATGTCCAAGGATGTAGCCCAACTTCTCGCCTACTAGAGGGCTGAGGATGGCTGACACTTTTGAAGCGAGTTTTTCCTTTATATTGGTGTGGGCGCCTTGTAATGAATCCAAAAATCCGGCATAACATCCGACAAAAAGGAGACAAAGCAGGAATATTTTCATGATCTGAAAATAACGGACATCAAAACTGGATAATATCTTTATAGATATGAGCTGCAGATGTTTAGAAAAGATTCAGAAAACAATATCCTCGTTGACATCACTTTTAAAATAAAATAAATTTATCATAACCTACCTCTCGTCGTAGTGCTGCTTTTTGGTCATCAATTTTATTTGCTAGTGTTAAACAGAACATCGTTACTATGACGAAATGTTAAAAACACTACACGTAGTCTTGTCACATACAGGCATTTTATGTCTCAATAGGCACCGATTCAAAAAATATATTTCGCCATGTACTCGTTTTGGTAGCCATGGTCGCAATCTTTGTCTCATTGAGAATTATGTTGTATTCTTGTGCGATATGGTGATTGACGTTTATGAAGATTTTCACCACCGGTGTCGTCAATGAAGCAGATAAAGCTTACTCTTCCGGAACACCTGGGCCCGTATTCATGAAACCGTTCTCATGCTCAAGCATGGATTCTGTGCTAAAGCTAGCCTTCTTGAAACTAACCCGAATCATGCCGAAGAGTCAAAAAGGCATTGAAAATATTGAAAACTGCTCTTGACTTCATGTCTAATAAACTTTTTACCAAATTTTCGACAAAATTAGACAGTTTTAATAATTTATAGACAGAACAAGAAATAAGACTTCAGCACAACATCCATGCTTGAGCATGAGAACGGTTTCATGAATACGGGCCCATATTTTGTTCTCTTGCACTTTTAAAAGGGTCTCCATGTCAATATTTCCTCTGTTCATAGTTTTTCTCCAGTTTAATAGAATTTGAGTTTAGGTTGGTTTTGTTGACGCTTTCGTATTCTCATATAGGCATACCTGAATATGTATAGGCAGGTGCTTTTCTAGAACCAGGTATATTCTAGCATATTCTATACATTTCGATTCATTCACAGGAAATATTCATTGTTTTTATAGGATGTAAATGTCTGAATGGCATGTAACGTTGAAATGATACATTTGTAATCACACGAACAGGTGAATCGCTGATGTCCGCGAACTAAAGTAGTTATTGTGTTTATTGTACTGTGAAGGATACTCGTTTGTGTTGGTTTTGATGGTTTAGACTCTGCTGGTGGATTTTCTAGTCCCGAGGTTTGTTGAAGCCTCCATAGCCACAGTTAATCTCATTTGAGTAGTGGCACAGTACATAATATACACATTTTCTTAGTGCATGATTTTAAATTATACAGTACTTATTTCTTTTCATTCTAAAATCACAAATTCAATGGTGTTTACGAACCTGACCCCTCCGCATTTTATAAATTTTGGATTCCCATCCTTTTGACCATAGCATCACTGAAGAGTCCAAGGAGGACGAAACAGCTGTATGGTACAGTTGATTCATTTTTACGTCAAAATGTATCTACTACTACAATTCAAAGGTGCAGCATGTGTTTGTGTTACGTCATCTTTTAACATACATTTGTATTACAGCCATGAAAACTTAGCAGTTGATAAATAAATATCGTATCTTTCGATTGGTTGCTGATGATGAAAGCTGTCAGGTTGTTGTGTACCTTTCATGATGCAAGGAAAAGATAATTATTGAATGCATCCCAAAAATGTACTCACCGTAATATGGACGTCAAGTAGTCAGGTTAAGTTACCGAGTCTGAGGTAAGTCTGAAGTCAAGGTCGAACTTAACATTTATATTTATAGTATTATACCGTATATAGGTACATTATGAGTCAGTGATTATATTGCAACCAATCTAAATCATGGGGTAGGCGCCTTTGGTTTTTAATTAGTCTTCTTTATATTTACCGGATACATTCACGCTCGTACGGTTTTTGCTTTAATCTAAATGTGTGAACAGAATGTTTAAAAACTATTTTTGTTTATTCATGTACATATTGTACACTTATATTCTGCTATCTATCTTCATTCTATATTGACAAGCGTGCGTCGTGTGGGGTTTAAAATGATATCGTCACAGATAAGTGTATTAAGTTATATTGACGCAAAGCAAACACCATGCGTTTATTTAAAGGGTAAGCATGAGCTATGCTTCAGTAAACATGTATTTGTAAATCAAATAAACCAAATATATATTAAAACATTAATAAACATTTGGTTTATTTAAATGTTTCTACTACAGGTAAAACACGAGTCAAGATTGTTTAGGACGTTTAATACATATATACACAAATACGTATGGCGGTAAGTCTAGGAGCTGCCGAGATTTGGGTGTAGCAGAGTGTCCAGGGCCTGGGCCGCCTGTCCTTGTACTCCAGCCTGGGCCTGACCTGGGAACAAACACAAAGGGCAAGTTCACAAATTTTGTAGCGATATGTTTAGTCTCTTAATCTGTTTAAAAAGCAAATCCTTGTTCTCACTCCATTTTGCAAGGATCTGACAATATTTCCGGTAAAATAGTTTAACCTTAATAAGAAGATGTTTATGTTCATAACAAGATGTACCCATGACCTTGACTAACTGTACATGGATGAGTACGTACCCATCAGTAACCCGGCGGTGTTGCCAAAGACTCCTGACTTCGACTACCTGTAAATGGCTGTGTACCTACCCATCAGTAACCCGGCTGTGTCGTTAGAACTTACCAATGACTCCTGACCTTGACTAACTGTAAATGGCTGTGTACCTACCCATCAGTAACCCGGCGGTGTTTTTGGGACTTACCAAAGACTCCTGACCTTGACTAACTGTAAATGGCAGTGTACCTACCCATCAGTAACCCGGCGGTGTTTTTGAGACTTACCAATGACCTCTGACCTTGCCTTACTGTAAATGACTGTGTACCTACCAATCAGTAACCCGGCGGTGTTGTTGGACTTACCAATGACTTCTGACCTTGTCTAACTGTAAATGGCTGTGTACCTACCCATCAGTACGACGGCGGTGTCGTTAGAACTTACCAAAGACTCCTGACCTTGTATAACTGTAAATGACTGTGTACCTACCCATCAGTACTCCGGTAGTATTGTTGGAACTTACCAATGACTTCTGACCTTGCCTTACTGTAAATGGCTGTGTACCTACCCATCAGTACGCCGGCGGTGTCGTTAGAACTTACCAATGACTCCTGACCTTGACTAACTGTAAATGGCTGTGTATCTACCCATCAGTGCTCAGGCGGTGTCGTTAGAACTTACCAAAGACTCTTTACCTTCTATAACTGTAAATGACTGTGTACCTACCCATCAGTAGCCCGGCGGTGTTGTAGGGACTTACCAATGACTCCTGACCTTGACTAACTGTAAATGGCTGTGTACCTACCCATCAGTACTCCAGCGGTGTTGTAGGGACTTACCAATGACTCCTGACCTTGACTAACTGTAAATGGCTGTGTACCTACCCATCAGTACTCCGGCGGTGTTTTGGAGACTTGCCAAAGACTCCTGACCTTGCCTAACTGTAAATGACTGTGTACCTACCCATCAGTACTCCGGCGGTGTCGTTAAAACTTACCAAAGACTCCTGACCTTGACTAACTGTAAATGACTGTGTACCTACCCATCAGTACTCCAGCGGTGTTGTAGGGACTTACCAATGACTCCTGACCTTGTATAACTGTAAATGGCTGTGTACCTACCCATCAGTACTCCGGCGGTGTTGAAGGGACTTACCAATGACTCCTGACCTTGTATAACTGTAAATGACTGTGTACCTACCCATCAGTACTCCAGCGGTTTTGAAGGGACTTACCAATGACTCCTGACCTTGTCTAACTGTAAATGACTGTGTACCTACCCATCAGTACTCCAGCGGTGTTGAAGGGACTTACCAATGACTCCTGACCTTGTCTAACTGTAAATGACTGTGTACCTACCCATCAGTACTCCGGCGGTGTTGAAGGGACTTACCAATGACTCCTGACCTTGTATAACTGTAAATGGCTGTGTACCTACCCATCAGTACTCCAGCGGTGTTGAAGGGACTTACCAATGACTCCTGACCTTGTATAACTGTAAATGGCTGTGTACCTACCCATCAGTACTCCGGCGGTGTTGTTGGGGCTTACCAATGACCTCTGACCTTGCCTAACTGTAAAAGACTGTGTATCTACCCATCAGTACTCCAGCGGTGTTGAAGGGACTTACCAATGACTCCTGACCTTGTCTAACTGTAAATGACTGTGTATCTACCCATCAGTACTCCGGCGGTGTTGAAGGGACTTACCAATGACTCCTGACCTTGTATAACTGTAAATGGCTGTGTACCTACCCATCAGTACTCCGGCGGTGTTGAAGGGACTTACCAATGACTCCTGACCTTGTATAACTGTAAATGACTGTGTACCTACCCATCAGTACTCCGGTGGTGTCGTTAGAACTTACCAATGACTCCTGACCTTGTATAACTGTAAATGGCTGTGTACCTACCCATCAGTACTCCGGCGGTGTTGAAGGGACTTACCAATGACTCCTGACCTTGTATAACTGTAAATGGCTGTGTACCTACCCATCAGTACTCCAGCAGTGTTGTTGGGGCTTACCAATGACCTCTGACCTCGCCTAACTGTAAATGGCTGTGTACCTACCCATCAGTACTCCGGCAGTGTTGTTGGGGCTTACCAATGACCTCTGACCTTGCCTAACTGTAAATGACTGTGTACCTACCCATCAGTACTCCGGCAGTGTGGTAGGGACTTACCAATGACTCCTGACCTTGTATAACTGTAAATGGCTGTGTACCTACCCATCAGTACTCCGGCGGTGTTGAAGGGACTTACCAATGACTCCTGACCTTGTATAACGGTAAATGGCTGTGTACCTACCCATCAGTACTCTGGCGGTGTTGTTGGGACTTACCAATGACTTCTGACCTTGCCTAACTGTAAATGGCTGTGTACCTACCCATCAGTACTCCGGCGGTGTTTTGGAGACTTGCCAAAGACTCCTGACCTTGCCTAACTGTAAATGACTGTGTACCTACCCATCAGTACTCCGGCGGTGTCGTTAGAACTTACCAAAGACTCCTGACCTTGACTAACTGTAAATGACTGTGTACCTACCCATCAGTACTCCAGCGGTGTTGTAGGGACTTACCAATGACTCCTGACCTTGTATAACTGTAAATGGCTGTGTACCTACCCATCAGTACTCCAGCGGTTTTGAAGGGACTTACCAATGACTCCTGACCTTGTATAACTGTAAATGACTGTGTACCTACCCATCAGTACTCCAGTGGTGTTGAAGGGACTTACCAATGACTCCTGACCTTGTATACCTGTAAATGGCTGTGTACCTACCCATCAGTACTCCGGCGGTGTTGTTGGGGCTTACCAATGACCTCTGAACTTGCCTAAATGTAAAAGACTGTGTATCTACCCATCAGTACTCCGGCGGTGTTGAAGGGACTTACCAATGACTCCTGACCTTGTATAACTGTAAATGGCTGTGTACCTACCCATCAGTACTCCGGCGGTGTTGAAGGGACTTACCAAAGACTCCTGACCTTGACTAACTGTAAATGACTGTGTACCTACCCATCAGTACTCCAGCAGTGTTGTTGGGGCTTACCAATGACCTCTGACCTCGCCTAACTGTAAATGGCTGTGTACCTACCCATCAGTACTCCGGCAGTGTTGTTGGGGCTTACCAATGACCTCTGACCTTGCCTAACTGTAAATGACTGTGTACCTACCCATCAGTACTCCGGCAGTGTTGTAGGGACTTACCAATGACTCCTGACCTTGTATAACTGTAAATGGCTGTGTACCTACCCATCAGTACTCCGGCGGTGTTGAAGGGACTTACCAATGACTCCTGACCTTGTATAACGGTAAATGGCTGTGTACCTACCCATCAGCACTCTGGCGCTGTTGTTGGGACTTACCAATGACTTCTGACCTTGCCTAACTGTAAATGGCTGTGTACCTACCCATCAGTACTCCGGCGGTGTTGTTGGGGCTTACCAATGACCTCTGACCTCGCCTAACTGTAAATGGCTGTGTACCTACCCATCAGTACTCCGGCAGTGTTGTTGGGGCTTACCAATGACCTCTGACCTTGCCTAACTGTAAATGACTGTGTACCTACCCATCAGTACTCCGGCAGTGTTGTAGGGACTTACCAATGACTCCTGACCTTGTATAACTGTAAATGGCTGTGTACCTACCCATCAGTACTCCGGCGGTGTTGAAGGGACTTACCAATGACTCCTGACCTTGTATAACTGTAAATGACTGTGTACCTACCCATCAGTACTCCGGCAGTGTTGTAGGGACTTACCAATGACTCCTGACCTTGTATAACTGTAAATGACTGTGTACCTACCCATCAGTACTCCGGCAGTGTTGTAGGGGCTTACCAATGACTTCTGACCTTGCCTAACTGTAAATGGCTGTGTACCTACCCATCAGTACTCCGGCGGTGTTTTGGAGACTTGCCAAAGACTCCTGACCTTGCCTAACTGTAAATGACTGTGTACCTACCCATCAGTACTCCGGCGGTGTCGTTAGAACTTACCAAAGACTCCTGACCTTGACTAACTGTAAATGGCTGTGTACCTACCCATCAGTACTCCAGCGGTGTTGAAGGGACTTACCAATGACTCCTGACCTTGTCTAACTGTAAATGACTGTGTACCTACCCATCAGTACTCCAGCGGTTTTGAAGGGACTTACCAATGACTCCTGACCTTGTCTAACTGTAAATGACTGTGTACCTACCCATCAGTACTCCGGCGGTGTTGAAGGGACTTACCAATGACTCCTGACCTTGTATAACTGTAAATGGCTGTGTACCTACCCATCAGTACTCCAGCGGTGTTGAAGGGACTTACCAATGACTCCTGACCTTGTATACCTGTAAATGGCTGTGTATCTACCCATCAGTACTCCGGCGGTGTTGTTGGGGCTTACCAATGACCTCTGACCTTGCCTAACTGTAAAAGACTGTGTACCTACCCATCAGTACTCCGGCGGTGTTGAAGGGACTTACCAATGACTCCTGACCTTGTCTAACTGTAAATGACTGTGTATCTACCCATCAGTACTCCGGCGGTGTTGAAGGGACTTACCAATGACTCCTGACCTTGTATAACTGTAAATGGATGTGTACCTACCCATCAGTACTCCGGCGGTGTTGAAGGGACTTACCAATGACTCCTGACCTTGTATAACTGTAAATGACTGTGTACCTACCCATCAGTACTCCGGTGGTGTCGTTAGAACTTACCAATGACTCCTGACCTTGTATAACTGTAAATGGCTGTGTACCTACCCATCAGTACTCCGGCGGTGTTGATGGGACTTACCAATGACTCCTGACCTTGTATAACTGTAAATGGCTGTGTACCTACCCATCAGTACTCCGGCAGTGTTGTTGGGGCTTACCAATGACCTCTGACCTCGCCTAACTGTAAATGGCTGTGTACCTACCCATCAGTACTCCGGCAGTGTTGTTGGGGCTTACCAATGACCTCTGACCTTGCCTAACTGTAAATGACTGTGTACCTACCCATCAGTACTCCGGCAGTGTTGTAGGGACTTACCAATGACTCCTGACCTTGTATAACTGTAAATGGCTGTGTACCTACCCATCAGTACTCCGGCGGTGTTGAAGGGACTTACCAATGACTCCTGACCTTGTATAACGGTAAATGGCTGTGTACCTACCCATCAGTACTCTGGCGGTATTGTTGGGACTTACCAATGACTTCTGACCTTGCCTAACTGTAAATGGCTGTGTACCTACCCATCAGTACTCTGGCAGTGTTGTTGGAACTTACCAAAGACTCTTTACCTTGTATAACTGTAAATGACTGTGTACCTACCCATCAGTGCTCCGGCGGTGTCGTTAGAACCTACCAAAGACTCCTGACCTTGACTAACTGTAAATGACTGTGTACCTACCCATCAGTACTCCAGCGGTGTTGTAGGGACTTACCAATGACTCCTGACCTTGTATAACTGTAAATGGCTGTGTACCTACCCATCAGTACTCCGGCGGTGTTTTGGAGACTGGCCAAAGACTCCTGGCCAGAGGCTAGAAGTGCTGCTCCAGTGTCCTTGATGTGGCTGAGGCTATCGGTGAGACTCGAGAGTTGACCAGTCAGAGCTCCCAGGATTCCTGTTGATCCTTGTGACAGTGTGTCATGAACACCGTTAAACTTCTGTGAATATTAATGGCGTTGTGACAACAAATTGATATAAACGGATATTTGAGAGAACCAAAATTTTAATACGGAAAGTTCAACGAGTTGCTCTGCTCTAACGAAAATGTATCTCGGCATTGCTCCAGTGTATGGATGTAATAATTTTCAGCAAAACAAGACTGCTAGCGATAAACTATCCAGCCAACTATAACGATACACATAAAGCATTTAGGTGATTCGGATAAACCACGAAATAAATGCTACCGATCGGCGTTGTATTGGCTTCCAAAATTATAAGAAAACCTCAACTTGGCTATCCTCTAGATTGGGTCCTCAATGAATGTGTGAAAGAATAATACATGTAGGTACCCTTAGGAAAAGTGGTTTATTACATTTTTACCAGTGAAATATCGAAAACAATTCATTATATAAAAGTGGTATTTTTCACTAGTGAAAAATATATAACTTTTTCTGATTTGACCAATCAGAACGCTGCTTACAAACGACGTTTTGGAAAATCAAAAGCTGCCACTGCAGATTTTCCTATAAAAATGAAATAAACAGAATATCTAACCAAACATATTTCACTCGTGTGGCTAATATTTTGAAAAAAATATCAAAATATTAGCCCCACTCGTGAAATATATTTGGTATTACTGAAGACACTGTTAGATATCCTCTATATATTTCAATATCAAGACTGTTAACACTTACATTCCAGTGTACACTTTTTGCGGAGTATACATAAAGTAATCCACTTTCGTGAACCTGCTTTAAGCAGTATTGTTTGTCCTTATTGCTACACTACATTGTATGCTTATTTCACAGTATTCTTTCTCGGAGTCTATCATCTCCAACAAATCAATTTAATTTCTATTTTTCAAGTTTTTGAACAGGTCGGTCAAATGTTGTGCTTGGTACGTTACCTGCTTCAAGCTGTCCACGGTGCTGCTGAAGAGTCCGGCCAGTCCGGAGAGGAGTCCGCTGTCGGCCTGTCTCTTGTGACTAGCCAATGCCTGTTGTACACTGAGCACAATGTTGTCCAGGGCCAAGTTGTGTACAACTGTAATAAATTAGAGATGCATTACCCACTCGTCTAGAAAAAAAGCAAAATTTCTACAAGGCTGACGTTTATTGTTCGGTGAAGCAGAAGACGCTTACTGTTCCGCGGAAAACCTGGTTATATTCTCGTGTACTTTTACAAGGGTCTCCATGTAAATATAGTTTCCTTTATTCATATTTCGCCTCTAGTTTAATCGATCTTATGGTTTTGCTAACGCTTAGACATCCTATATTAAAAAAAATATATTTCGAATGGTATCCTTACAAAGATTTTGTAAACGGGTCTTTATGTAAATATACAATGTCGTTGATGTGTTAAACTTATTCCTGGAATTATATCAATGCACCACCTATCGCGAGAATATCATATCAGTATTGCTTGAATGTAAGCGACATCGTTTTGGACATGAACTACACACCGGTTATATCGTGTATATAGTCGAATGTGAGAAAAACATATTTTGCTAGTTGTTTATAATGCTAAGTACACCTTACGTTTTGAGTGTTGCATGTCGGCAAAGAACTGGTTGACGTCTCCCTTCAGGTAATCCAGACTGGCGATCTGCTGGTGGAAGTGTTGTAGTTCTCCGGCGTATTTGCCGAGCACATGTTCTACTGCCTGGGCTCCGTGGCTGAGAACCTCTTGGACTGTTGGCCCTTGCCTAGGTAAAATGTAAAATGTGTTTTTTTCTAAACACCTGAGGTTACGTTCACGTTGAGACATTAGTGTAATAATTTATCTGTTGTGTCCATTGTAACTCTTCATGGTCCTAATTTCTATGTCTTAATCATGAACATATCTGTTCTCCCGGCAATTTTCCATAGAAATCTTACAAGGTTTTTTATTCGTCGTAGGTTTGGCTTGGTTTAGTTTTATTATTTATCGTCTTATTTGCGGCAACGAGCATTCGAGGGAGGCATCCCGGTGTATGCGATGTGAGTTGATGCGTCGAGCTATTGGTTTTTCGGGAGGCTGCATTATGTTCGTGTAAAGCTTAGCCCTGAAGGAAAGACTTGTACATGCTTCCCAATTGCATGACTGGTAACGGACACCGTAATTTGATATTGTATCGTTCCTCTTATTCTTTACAACTTTCCTTTCCCTAATGTCTGCCTTGACACTGTCTCTGTTTTGGCCTTTAGTTGATGGTACGACCTTGTGAGGATAACTTTTGGTTATATACACTGATTGAGAGTTACTTTAAATTCGCGGAATTTCAGACGATCGCAAGTTTTTGTATAGTTTTATGAGGTTTTATGTCCTATTGATAGCTATAGTCAATTAAGGACGGCCAACCGACGTATGAGACGTGAGTATGTTTTGAGAGGCCGCGATCTGTTCGGGTAAGCCTCCTTTCCATAGTACATACCGCTGCCGCATTCACCTCGCATTTACCGGGTCCCCTTACATGAGCCGTCGATAGAACGTACATTGACATACATTGGAACACTATGACGTCATCTTCCTTATGACGTCATAATTGTAAGGTTGTATATTGCACTGCTCTACTGCCAACTGAAGACTGCTCTCTGTTTGTATTACTCTGAATATAAATATTAGTAATGGATATTTTTTTTGGATGTCATATTTGTGGCATTCATTAGTGTGTAACATACATTGTCTGACCTACATATTCAACATGAAGCGGGTTTTTTGTTATTGCCAAAGGCCCTCAACAAAACAACAAATTCGGTCACGTTGTATTGATAATGGGTGAACCAGGTGTTCCGTCATTTGTAACTAGGTCGGGTATCCCTGATTGTGATAAAAATTCATTCAACTTACTCGTGTTCCCGTTTCCCTAAAAGGGCGGCAATAGCAGCATGTTCAGCAACTGAGAAACAAAGGGAAGCAGTAAGTAGCACAGTTACAACAGTATGACTGAGAATTGATCGTCTCCATATCACTCCGGCTGTTACGAGGCCGATACACGCAACAACAAATTAACTTGTTATTAAAATATACATACATGTATCATGGAGACAATTTTGTATTGTAGTACCGTTACAATGTGGTACTCTGAAGTAAAACATTCGTATCACATGATAAACAGTAAAAGGCTTGAGCTTAGTTGTGTATACTTGTGTTCTTAAGTATTGTGCATATCGTATTCTAGTTTACTATATGACACCAATTTACTTTACAATAAAGAAGTCACGTTCACCTAACATGCATATAAATTATGTAACTATTTAAAAGATAGTGTGACGTCACATATAAATGACGTCAGTGAAAAGTGATTATTCCGTTTAGAGTTCATTTTATTTTGAATTTATTAAACTGGACGGACTACGTGTATTACGATCAAGATTGAGATTCACATCGGAGACGTTACCTGAACAAACTACGTGTGTAACGATCTGTAAGCAAAAGTTAACACTCAGACGGGAACCATAACCTGATTACGTGCATTACGATTTTAGGAGTCAAGGTCGAGCCCCACATGGGGGCCATTACCTGGAAGGACTACGTGGGATACGATGTCGCCCACATTCCCGCTCGTGAGTGTGTTGAGAGTGGAGGAAGCAGCCGATGTGAGACCCTCCGTGACACTTGATACGGCGCTCTGAAAACTGTCCAGCCAGCTGGCACTGGCTCCGGCCAACAACACTGCAAGGATGAATACTTTCATGGCCTGTAAAAAATATATCTTAATTCGGGAGATAGCCACAGGTCAGAGATAAACGATTAATATGTGTTCATGAAACACATATGTCATTGCTAATTGTTTCAACATGGTATATATAGAGGTTACTCAACGATTGGCTGTTGGATATGGAATTTATTTCACTCGAGTTAATTATTTTTTTAAAGTTACAAAAGACACGAGCTTTTAAAAAATAATTAACGAGAGTGAAATAAAAAATAAATTGCAGTGTTGTTTTCTGGGGTGATTCGCGGATTTGCGGGAAATCACATCATCTCGAATACATTCCCGCCAAGTTGTGACGACGTCAACAATCGATGACGTCGTCAACAATCCCCATTTCCGTCAAAGTTCAACTTCTCAACCAATCAAAAGTCCGGAAGGTCATATTCCACTAGTGGTATATAACATATATTTATCCAACAGTCAGCACGTTTATACAATGGTCTGAGAGTGGAATAACACAGGGTATTGTGGTAGAATATGCAATAGCTCAGTTGCGCCACCTGATGTCAACTACAGGTGACTGAAACTTTATTTTATGTACATCAAATAAACAAAGTAGTCTTTTCGCCTAATTGACAAGGTTATGCACACCGAACTATCGATTTGCCTATGATATATAAGGGTGGATCTAGTAAAAGTATGTTTAACGCCTAAAGTATAGAGATTGAATATAAGTATGTGACGTACATATATCAGAAACAGTGTAGGTATGATAAACTGACAGGACACATTTCTACTAGAACATTATAGATACTTAAAAGTGTATATAAGCTGGACATCTGCTTCTAAGACTTAGCACTGTTTATAAACCGGTGGGTTCTGTACAATTTTACTCTGCCTTATACGGATTTGATCGACATCATCATACAGTAGTAGGACAATTCGCGGTATAATAAATTGGACATTATGTTTTTAAATTAGTACAGTAACTATTATTATATATTAACTGTTGCAATGTTGTGTAAACCTAAATGACTCAAATTGATGACTTATTACCACAAACTTTAACAAAAATATACCCCATATTTTAAAATTTTATATTAAATAAAAATCAGTAATTGTGACTAGCTTACTTACGTTAGTTTAGACGTCCGGCGGAATGACCGCCTTCACTATCGACAGTTTATATATGTCTGTTGTATACAGGTCCTGGGAACTAACACGTGCCAATCACGAAGGTCAGCGTTCAGACACGACATTGAAAACTCGCGTGCTCGGAAAAGTACAGTGTACATCTTCATAGCTTTTGTCACCAAAAGATATGTCACTATGATCTGAGTGAACCTTATTGCTAAACCCTCCGTGGTCATAACTGAATTTGATTCAAATGATTCTTGAAGAAAAGAATAACTAACTACATTTTATCAAGAGGGCTTTTAGATAAATCTCAGATACAGTTTGATTGTTATGGCTTTGAAAAATATGCGTTAGAAACAAACTATATTCAAGTCTATTAGCCTATACTTGTACGTGTTACAGTAATACTCTGAAATATGTTTAAATTTAGTAATGATTACAGTACGCCGAAAAAAATGATTACACTACATCAAAAAGCCGATTAGTCCGTTTAGGACTCGTTAGTGATGATGTTGAAACAGATGTAAAAGCAGAAGACTTTTGTGTGTAAAACCATCTCTAATTTATGAATTAAGAAATTAAATAATTAATACTGTTTAATTTCAAACCGTGTGTAATGAAGTATTGTATTGTGAACCGTGCCACTACTCAAATGATATGTGGCTATGAAAACTCCAGCAAACCTCGATTACTAAACAATCCATCAGCAGAGTCTACCACCTTGTATCATGAAAGATGACAGAAATAACTCCTTGGATGTAAACAGTAATCATATCAATATCAAGCATTCTGTAACATTTTAGTGAGGATGGCAAGATGTGATTTTGATTTATTGACCTGTATCTATTTGTTGTAACACAATACATAATCATACAATTGTATACCTAGCCCTTCTCACTACTACTGATTTAGAGGAGTTACGATGGATGGATTGATAGATTGATGGATCGATGAGTTGGTGGTGGGTGGATGGATGGATGGATAGGTTGATGGATGGATCGATTGGTGGGTGGGATAATGGATGGATGGATGGATGGATTGATGGATGGAAAGGTTGGTGGGATAATGGATGGATGGATGGATGGATAGGTTGATGGGTGGATCGATGGGTGGGTGGAAGGATGGATGGATGGATGGAACGATGGGTGGATGGATCGATGGGTGGATGGATAGATGGATGAGTTACAAAACAAATTTGTGCCTTGAAGAGTGAATTATAAACATGTATTACAAAACAAAACATTTTGAAATGACATGTTTTCATGCAGATTATAATGAGTACAATTAAAAAATTGAAAGACTTTTCAAAATGAAAGTTCACTCAGATAGTATCGAATTGATTAGCAGTTTGTATCGATGAGGAATTAAACACATTGCTTACTTCGATAGATATACAGGAACCCTCTTTGGTCTCGTGTTATTGACAAATAAATAGTTTATTGTTGTACCTGAAATATGTAAGATTTGCACACTATTTTAAATGTTGTTTTTCATAAACATAAGACATAGTCAAACTGCAAACGTTATAAGCGTTCTCAGTGACAAGCTTTATCGTTTTCCTTTCAAGAGACTATCTTATCTTTGCCAAGGTGTGGTGCCATAGCTGTGTACAGTCTGGTAATATCTGGCGAGACTGACCTACTCGACAACTGTCACTTTATCACCAAACATTCGACATGTTTGAGACTAATTTAAAAGCTTCTGATGTACTTGTATTACAAAGACAGCACAATTTGACAACTTGTCTATTTCTAAATTCATAAAGGGGTTTTACGCACCTGACCCTTCTGCTTCTACATTAGTTTAGAAATTTTGGATTCCCACCTTTTGGCCCCTAGCATCACTGAAGAGTCCTAGGAGGACGAAGCAGCGGTGTGATGCAGTTTAATTTATTTTTTTTCGGCATGCTGTATATAATACTAAATTTGAAAGATGCAGCATATGTGTGTGTTACGTCATCTTTAATTTCTCATTGATAATGTCTTATCAGAAATGTCATTTTCAGTAATTTGCCGAATCCTATAAGAAGATCAACAAATGAACAGTCTTGTGTTTATGTTTAAAGTAAGATTAAAGCAAAACGAACAACTGGGTAATCAGACAAACAGACCAACATAGTGGGGCCAGAACGATGTCCTATAGACGTGTCATTTTTTTGTTTTTGTTTTTCATTATATTTGGGGGCCCTATTAATTAAGCAACTTAACTGACATGATGTCGGCATTATGAGCTTCATTACTGACATAAAGTTTCAGATTTATTACAAATACAGCTCTTCTCAATTGCATGGTATAACTACTGTTACAGATATAAGAGTTACTTCCCTTGTATCACATTTATGTAAATGTCAATCTGTTATATTAGGAGGGGACGCTATGCCTGCTGTCCAAAACCTTTGTCTTAAAATGACAGTGAAATTCATGAAATAAATATGTATACATGTTTATTATACATATACATTTTTGTAGGCCTGAAGAAATTAACTTTTATGCCCAGTGCTAGACCCTGAGCAGTTGTGTTAAAACATTACGATTACGTTGTTTTCCGAAGCAAACACTGAATATGGTTCATGGTTGCTCAGAAGAAATTTGCAGTACCGTAGATACACGATAATGTATAAGCATTGTGTATATATACGCTTGAAAAGGGGCCATTCTTTTCAAAACCAAAATCCGTATTAAAAAATAAAATAAACATTGCCATTATTCTTTATTTGGTGATTTTTCATATGAAACTAACCTTAAAGATTAAACTGAAGTATTTAGCACTTTAACAAAACATAAGTTTGCTTTGCCACTTTAAGCAGAAATCTGCGGTAAATTCCTTTTCCGGTGACTTGAGTGACTGATAATCACTCAGAACCGAGCAGTAAGTAAGTAAGATTACGTTCCCGAACTGTATACGTAGCGAATACAAACAAGATGCATGGTGTAAGAGGTTCACCTATCGCTCAGTCTCGTGAGAGTTGAGTTTATCATATTTCTTGAATACCAAGTAAATTATGCGAATCCTTCCATATAATAAACTTCGTTTAAAACTCTGACTCTATTCAAAAATGTTTTTTGGTAAGGCCACATGTTTTCCAGATACATTTAATAGTAAATATTCAAATTTCAAAGAAACCTGTTAAAAATAAGAAAGATTATACAATTAAAATTCATCTGTTTGCTCCGGTTGCTATGATAATGAACAAATAACCTAATAGTCTTGTACATGAGTATAATTTCTCCATTCAGCAAAATAGGTTATTGTGGTATTTTTTGAAGCATTGAAATTAACTTTAGTATAATATTTATCATTGTATTGTGTAAATGTGTAAATACTACATGGGAATTAGAGTACACCAATCGCGTTCTTTTTTAAATACTTGGCTTGATTAAATGATTGATATTCTTAATGTATCAAGATTTGTTAACAAAGGCAACACTATTGTGTTAATTATTCAATATGCAGAACCTGATAACTTGACTTCTCTGAGTGTCCCGGCTAACGTAACTATATCATGACACCTGCTCATGGTAAGTGTTTTAGGTACGAGTCACCCCAAGTCTTCCAATTATCTGCTAGATATTGTTTTTCGCAAGTTAAAAAAATAATCAATCACCAATTCAATATAGCGCAATTAACCTCTATTGATTGCTATGGTAACATCTGTTTTCAGATATATTTTATTGGTAATTATTTACAAACAAAAACAAAAACAATTGGAACTATTAGGAGTTTATTGTATTTGGTGTCTACCTTATAAGTCAGCGAGATCGTCAGTACATGTACTTTGTATATGTAATGGGGAAATTCATTACAAGTGATGTGTATCGGTAACATGGTTTAATTATATCATTTGACAGCGTACGCTTATCAATATTAAACCTAAATATACTCGTCAATTTAAACTTCCTGTTATGTGCACACAATTGAATATCTTATACTTTGATTCACGAATGTAAACTTTTTGATAGAATATTTAATATTTTTGATGGAAATATCTTGCGGGAACCTTAAAAGCCCATTATACGTAACTTCAGGGAAATTGCCTAAAACAAAGTAAGCGGTCACTAACAAGAAACTCTGAACAAAAAAAAATTCAAAGAATTGAAAATAATTCAGGTGGGGCCCACTTCAACAACAAACCGAAGGTAGAAGACAGTTCGGAATGGACGCGTGTTTACAAATAGCGTGTTTCAACTGCTGCTGTACCGGTAACCGCGAAAGAATTCATCTTGAATATTGCTGATATCAGTTAATCTTAACTAAATCTATGAATATAACAAGTTATTAGGCTTGGTTTTCGCTTCAAGTTTTGCCGAAAGTTACTTATATTGGGCCTTTAACATATTGATATAAACTATTCTTATATTTCTGAACTATTGTTCAGGTTCAATATTGGTATCCTGTACAAGTGAACCTTGTTGGTGCGGGTGTAATCGACTGCACCCCTTTCGTCATAAAACTGTTTGGCTCTCGAGTTCCCATCGTGGACAAACAATTCCATTGTGCTGCAGCCATAGTCCGCTACATCCTGAAACAAGAGAAAAAACAACACTTTATTTGAAATTGAAAACAAACACCTTTATGAAATTATTGTTTCACAGATTGCGTTGTTAAATCCATACGGCCCTATCGTTGAAAGGTTACTGTTGTGCTGTTTTCATGTATCGTTCCAAGGCGGCTTGTACATTTACGTCCGTTGTTAATTTCAGTGTTATTATTTATTTCATTGCTGATTTTTTACAACATTACTGTTCGTTTTTGATTTTATTTCATTCTACCGTCGTAGCTTGTTTTGCTTTTTTTGTTTATACTTATAAACATTAACCATTTGTTTTAAGCCACCAGAATATGACCTCCAATGACAAGATAGTAGATCTTTATATAATGGAGTGACAACAAGGATCTGTATCTATTTTAATTAGGGTGTATTTCCTCGTATTGCCGTCTGCAATGTCAACGAGAAAGCGCGTTCACGATTTAAACGATGGACATTCAAACTTATGACAACTTGTGTTTTCGATGTAAATTACCACTCTCAAACTGAAAAATTGTTCAAAAGATACACACAAGAATAGCATCTTTATTATTCAGAATAAAATAAATCGAACCAAATAATGATTTCACGGCACCATACAGACTTTACATGTATTTATCCTCAATAAAGAATGTTTATCATCATAGCTGTTTCGGCCCTCTAGGACACGTCAGTGATGCAAGACAAGGGCCTATAAGTGATACCTTAGATGCGACTGAAAAATCTAAACCGTCCAAAACATCCGCAAATATGTAAATAATGTTGAAAGATGTTATAAGTGAACACAAGTTCATGTTTGATATCTACAGGAACATAATAAGATACTGAAAAATAATTCAATTGAGACAACATTATTGATCAGTAACATGAACTCTGTTTACGCACATATCAAATACCTCTTATTATTGTGTGTTAAAGAGTTCATTTTTACTAAAATCAAACCAATCCATTATTTAACACGTATGATCATATGCGACTATCTTCAACTTGATCCAATGCCCTATATATTGCCATCCCTATCTATGACAACTTTCCTAAGACAGATATAGATCGAATTTTGCTATGCCCTTACGCCTGCCTGCCTGCCATGAATTACCTGTCTCACTCTCTCCAGTAAACAGGACCCTATTCCCCTACTTCTGTGTTCCAAGGTCACATAGATGTTGTCCAAAACAGCCACACACCCTTCCCATGCGCTGAATTTGTACAGGTACAAGGCAAAGCCTATCAAAGGCTTCGAGGCGGAATCTATAATGAGGCAATATTAAACCGAAAATATAGCAGTTTATCATTGATTAATTAGATGTTATCGTAAAAGGATGTTTTACACACCAGGGGTGAAATTCTAAATCGGTCGTGCCTTACTTAAGTTTAAACCATATGTATAATGGAACATGCGTAGTCATAACCAAACACGAAACAGAGTACAGTATCTTGCTCAAGGATACAACACAGGTGCCGTGACCGGGACTGGAACTCGCAACCTTTCGATAATGAGCTCGGCGTCCGACCACTAGATCCCCGTGCCTAACTAAAAACGTTAGATAACAAATACATAAGAGAATACCGAAGCGTCAACATAATCATAATCCAAACTGAAAATCGATTAAACCAGAGACAAAATTTGACCAAGGATTGATGTACATGGTGACCCTTGCAAAAGTACAAGAGAATAAGACCAGGTGTTCCGGAAGAGTGAGCGTCTTCTGCTTCATCGACGACACCCGCCCTGTAAATCTTTGTCACATCCAAGTAAACATCAAATTCTCAAAATGAGAACCGAGTATCATTGTCAATCACGACAAGTAAACACACTAATGAGCATACTCAAACGTCCATCTTCATATCACTTAAAGAATATTTCTCAATGAGACAAAGATGGCGACCATAAAACTTGCCCATAAAACATCCAATAGATGCATATGTGAATTTCATTTTCGAAATTATATCTAAACACTATGCTTTGTATTTACTCGACTTTAGAGTATAGGTCCTCTGCTACCAAACACTTGTATAGCTGCCGATCTCGTCTCAAAGCTGCAAATAAATAGAAAACTGTATACAACTCAGTACATTGGCAGTGATGTAAACGTTAAGTAAAGAGATATCTTCTTACAGGTCGGCATATCATGATAAAGGAATGTTACATTTTCAATTATCCTAAATAAGATACCTCTTTGTAATATACAGTAATGAAAAATAACAGATCAAAACGTGGTATCGTATCAGAAATACGTTCACATATAGCAGATAAATGCTTACTTGCTGGCGTCATTGTCACAAGTTCAGACTCATTCAAACTTTCAGCAAGTTCCTGGAAATAAGCAAAAGATGTTTCTCGAAAGATGTTTTTAATCGATTTTGAGTTCTGATTGTGGTGTTGTTAACGATTCGGTATTCTCGGTTTATTTTCTCTATTTTCTATACATGTACAAAAGTTTTTGACATCTTTATTTATTTCGCAGTAAAAAGTGTTTTAATAGCATAAAGAGACTTAAGCCAGTGGTGAGATAATTGATTATAATAGTAATAATCAACATTTGATATCGCACACTGTTTACATCAGAGAATACCAAAGCGTCAACAAAGCCATAATCTGAACTCAAATCGATTAAACTAGGGACAAAATATTCACAAAGGAAATAGTAGCATTGAGACCCTTGAAAAAGAACAAGAGAATAAGACAAGGTGTTCCGGTAGAGTAAGCATCTTCTATTTCATCGACGACACCCGCCCTGTAAATCTTTGTCACATCCAAGTAAACATCAAATTCTCAAAATGAGAACCGAGTATCATTGTCAATCACAACAAGTAAACACACTAATGAGCATACTTACTGTACCATGCTAATCTAGATCAAATCCAAGTAAATGTCTCGTCCTCAAAGTGATAACTGTAGCATCATTATCATCCACAAGTAGGCATACTTATGAACATACATCTATTCAAAAACGTTCACCTTCATATCATACTCAAGATTTCTCAATGAGACTAGCATGGCGACTTCATCATCCTGCATCTCTCGAATCCATGTGCCGTAAGTTTGTTCATCAGCAGCGGGAAACATTTCTCGAAAATCTCGATATTAAGAGCATTCCCACAATAACGAAAACACCATCTGTTTGGGAAGCAGGGCTTTAAACAATTTATTATTTGATTGGGGACAAACCAGAAATCCCCGAACCCCGCTGTTCGTTTTGCAGACCTCCAAAAGACAAATTATTTTTGGTATTTGTCTGACTTAATTTTGTTTTCTTATGACAAGGAGAAGTAAGTTCCTTTCTGACGCTGCAGTTTTCCCGTCAGATCATGAACATGGTTTCTTTCGTGACGGTACTGTCGTTGCTCCCTCAAATACAAAATTGATAAAATGCAGTTTTATTTAGATATCCACGAGCATGCTTCCTAAGTCATCGTCCTATATAATCGATTTCACGATAGATAATGAACACTTACGGAAACCACCTGTGTGATACAAGGTTCAAAATACACGTGTTTCGTTTATGTAAATTTCACGTTTGTCATCAATCCTGTACCATTGGAAAACGTTTCTTTTATTCTGCGTTATGAACTTCGAAGGGTTTTTTTCTTTTCTTAAGATAAGGAGATGCAAGTTCCTTTCTAACGCTTATGTTCCTTGTAGAAACCGCTGTCACTATCCCCATGCTCGATTTGAAAACATGCGATTATGTGTCTTATCTTTCCATGAAAGATATTGTCTTTATAGCAAAAACCATCTGCATGTCTATTTTTAATGGATCTCCTTTTAAAGATGATTTTAGTTCAAATGAAGATATTTTGTGTACATTTTCATACTCCCTTGTAGAGAAATATTATATAACTATCACCGATGGTAGAACAACTCACGTATTAAGAAAAGTATTAGATAAATCAAAGATTGCATAGAAATGGCACTATAAAGGGATGTCTGTGTCGATTGTTATACAGTACATCATACCTCCTCGTAATCTAAAATAAGATACGCTGTTGAAAATGACACAATGGATACATATTTCATTTGCTATTTTGTTCATCAATGATGTGAAAAAATTATGATAATTCAACATATCACATTAACATATCGAAAACTTTCTATACAATTTCACTAGCATTAAACAAGCAAAGCCAAACATTATAATCATTTTCATTTTTTTTTAACAGATACTTGAAGTTGTAGTTTGTAGCGTGATTTTAAAAATGTTTATTGAAAAATATAACAATTGCTTAAAATAAAAATATTCCTTTCAACTCGCTAAGAAAATTTGTTAAAAACTGAGATATCTAGTTAAATTATAAACAATAAATAAGAAACGTACAGTGCTCATACGACAAACGTCGTCCAGATCTTCATCCCGTGCCCACCTGATGTTGATGTCTGACATCGTGCTATACCTCTATGTCAGACCTTCTGTGATCTACTGTGTACTATATGATGTACCTGTATCACGTGAGTCGTTAGCCAGCACCAGATGGTGACCTTTGTCAATGTTGTATTCAATCTTATGGTAGAAGATTTATTGCATAACATGATACTAGGTATAACTTGAAAATGTAGATTGTAGCGCAATAGGTCAATCTATATATGTAACGAACAACTGTAAACGTGATGGAAATCAATTGAATATCTTAATTGATGTTTTCGTAAAGACTTTGAGATGGCAGATAATTCTTTGCAGACAGATGTCGAAAAACATACAATACATTTTATAGACTATTCTTTATTCACCCAAGACAAAAATGTCACATGATAAAATCAATGACTGTCAAATATTCAAAGCCATTTCATGATTTAGTTAAGGATTAACATGAATCTATTTTTAATGTTATGGGGGTATAACACAAGAAAACGGAGTGTACTCTAAATAAACCGCGAAGCGGTTTTTGATGAGAGCACACTCCGTTTTTTGTGTTATAACCCCATAACATAAAAAAATAGATTCAAGTTAATACTTATAATTTGATCTATACCCTGCGAAAATAAATTTATTGATGGACTCTTTTCTCTAACAAATCATTACGCTATAGCATCAGCCAATCAAAAGCGACGTTATAAACGGCGACGTCATTTTTTACGTTATGGGCTGATAACATATTTGTTTAAGCCAATGAAAATGCTTATTTCAAACAAGAGTAAATTATTAATATATATAAAAAATGTATTCCATATTTCATAGGGTTATCTGTCCCTAAATCAAGATAGGAACTCCCAAGCGTATATTTCAGAACAATCTTAATGTAAATCTTTAGTTTGTTCATATTTTGCCCCTGGTTTAATCGATTTTGAGGTTGGATTATGGTTTTGTTAACGCTTCGGTATTCTCTAATTTATTTCAGCATATAATATTAATAGATTCAGACTTTTTTCTGCTTGTTGCTAGGTCATATTGATGTATACATTTAAATGTATGTAACTGTCGACTACCGTACGTGTTGTGTACAAGTTTATCATAACCAAGGGGCGAAACTCTTTCAGTCATATGCAGTTTAAGTATTTGGCCTTGCTGCCACATCATAGATATATTATAGATACTTAATCCGCAAGTAAACCAAACCACAGATCATCAAAGAGAAAGTTAAATGGCAAACGATTGTCCATCATACACGAATGCATGTCAATCATTTCAAATTAAGGTGAACTTATTCAGTTTTTATTGTATGGTCGCGGACTTTCCTACTGGATTGAGAATTATAGGATTCACTTGCACGTTAATGAAAGTTTAAACTCCCTTACACGATAGGTTTAAAACTATTTATCAGTTCAAACATACCCCTGCTGAACTACACAAAACAAACAGATGTAGTCTTAATGTAAACTATACATGTTAATGTCTTTAACACCGAATCTTGACGCAACCTAATTCCCTAAAATTTAGTAATAGATACAGTATGCAGAACAAAATTAAACTGCATCATACAGCTGTTTCGTCCTCCTAGGTCTCGTCAGTGATGCTAGGGGCCAAAAGATGGGAATCCAAAATGTCTAAACTACTGTGGAAGCAGAAGAGTCAGGTGCGTAAAAAACCCTCCGATTCATGAATTTAGAAGTACAATTAAACTAGTTCTGTATAATTTTAAATCATGTATTACGGAAATGTTAGATAATGTACCGTGCCACAACTCAAACGAGATTAACTGGGGCTAAGGAGGCTCCAGCAAACCTGGGGGACTAAAACAACCACCAGTAGAGTCTGCCACTGTCATTAAAGATGACGTAACACACACATATGCAGCACGTTTTAATTTTAGTAATAGATGCAGTATACCGAAAAAATGAACTAAAGACTCAATATACGTAGCTTCAGGGCCGTGATTCTGAAAAATTCTGAAAAAAAAATCCAGTTGAAAACCATGCAAAGATAGGTCTACAACGAAGTAAACCTGAGCGTTAGCTAACAAGAAACTCTTGACAAAATAATTCAGGTGGGGCCCACTTCAACAACAAACTGAAGGTAGAAGACGGTTCGAAATGGACGCGTGTTTACAAATAGCGTGTTTCAAATGCTGCTGTACTGGTAACCGCGAAAGAATTCATCTTGAATATTGCTGATATCAGTTAATCTTAACTAAATCTTTAAATATAATAAGTTATTAGGCTTGCTTTTCGCTTCAAGTTTTGTCGGGCCTTTAAACTGCTTCATAACAAATTGGAAGATTCATATTCAACAACATATGAATGTTCTATGCTATCAACACAATGTTAGAATTACTCTGATTTGTTACCCCCTTTTCAGACAAAACATGCGCAAAATTTAGTTATTACTTTTCTTTATAAAACTGAAAATACAATTTATTCAATTAATGTTTAAATGCTTTAACAGCAAAAACGTCGTCACATGCTGAATAGCTCTTCAATGCATGATAGAAAACAGTCGTAAATTAAAATAAAAACATCAAATAAAACCTTAAAGTGAAAGACAATGTCAAATTGAATATTGATATCATTTGGAATATTGAAAGTGAATAACTAGAATTGTAACTTAAAGTCCGACAGCTTTCAATGAGCCTTTAATTGTAGAGACAGTTATTTTTACAAAAAGATATTACGATATGTAACATTTTAAACAGTAAGGAACGGAAACCAATCCTAATCATATCGATATAATTATGCGCTGTGTTCTGGTAAACAGCAGCATCATTATGACAGTCGTGGCTTATATTAAGTCATGATATTGTTACGGTCTACAATATGACCCCCCGAGTGACGTCACTCGTCACCATTAAACTCTATTGACTTCATCGGTAAGGTGACAACAGGTGATCCAGGTACGCAGGCATGACAAACACGCCCCCAATCCACGGTTTGTTTACCTGTGTGTGACCTCGGCGTTAAGGACGGCTTAACAGTAATGTTAAACTTACAACAGTCTCCTTACCCTCTGTATACCAGAGAAATCAAACACAAATACTTTAATATTAATTCCTGATATACGAACAATGATAAACGTCTATCGGATAATGTCAGGATACAGCCCATACCTAGTACCTGTCGTCAAGCCTTTTTGGTATAGGACAGCGGCCTCTCAGACCGATTTCTTAAATAATAATAATATATTTTGATATAGCGCCCTATCTAGCTAATATAGGCCAATCTAAAGCGCGTTACAGTACATAGACATACAATTCTTATACAATCAATACAATTAACACATACAGTTATATCATATACAATTCACAAGAGCTGCTTTATCAGGCGCTAAGTACTTGTCCTATATCACCTGGCTAATATCTCCATATGCGTGTATGCTGGAGAAATGCGTATTCATTCTAAAATGTTCTCTTTAAAACTGACCCTACGACACATTGGGCCGCTATTAAATTAAATGTATTTTAAACGTAAGGGATGGCTGAAAGAATGTGTAACATCTTACCCATTGTGCTTTGATCATGGATTCATGATGTTGGTGTTGATATGTATGTGTCATAAAACTTCTTGCATTATTTACATGTACAGACAAGGGCTACCTTAACATATCGTGGCTTCCTAACAAAGCAAATAATAATGTAAAGACAAAAAAGCTACATCTAGAGAAATAACTAGAATTTTAAGTTCACAGTAAAACTATACGTCAACGTCAGTAATTACAAATCCAGAATCCTAACACAGCTCTCACGACCTAAGTACATAGTGTGATTATTTAAAGGTCAAATACATGTAGTTGTTGGCTATAACAGCTAACGAAGAAAGGTATCCCCCTATCATTTGCTAAATTTATTTACAAAAAACATCCTCCTTTGATAAGCTGCCTCTGTTTTCCCTTTGAGGCTATTACATTTACTTGGATGTGGCCGAGATTTATATGGTGGATGTCATCGATGAAGGCGCCTATATTTTGGAAGACCTGGGTCCGTATTCATGAAAATGTTATCATGCTCAAGCATTGATTTTAAATCAAGACTATTTTTTTGTTCTGGCTATAATATATTCAAAAACTATTGTTTTGTCAAAGGTTTGGAAAACATGAAGATCCATGAAGCTGAATACTGTTTTCAATATTTACAATTTGCCTTTTTTGATCGTTGACATTATTAGGTATAATGAAACAAGTCCTCTTTCGTTTTCTCCACACTCCCTTGCTCGCGCGCACATATAAATCACAGGTATGACCTAGGTTTCATGAAAGCTAGCTTGAGCACAGAAACCACGCTTAAGCATGAGAATGGTTTCATGAATACATGCCCTTACTCCCTTGTTCATTTTAATGGTATTCGAGTAAATGTTACTTTATTTATATGTTGGTCCTAGATTTATCGACTTTGAGTTTTGATTATGGTCTTGTTGCCGCTTTGGTATTCAATATTTACCATTTCTTCTCATACAATGTAAATAACTGTTAGCCTTAAATCGAATGTCAGTTGTTCTCGACTATCAACAATTGAGATATTATGCATAGTGTTTGTTTATGATGTCTAGTTAATGATGAAATTATTAACATCCATGTCAAATCAATTATCCGGTTGTTTTATCTCAAGGGCCGAAAACATTGTGTTTGAGAATTGAATCATGTTTGGGACGACTGTTTTCATACTACTACAACCGGATTTGTGAAATGACTTTTGATGACATCTTTCAATAACATATGTTGATCTTTGAATACGAATTAATTCAGAAATGTACGTTCTAGAAAAAATTTGTACAACGAATTGTCTATGCCCTTCGCCCTACTTCATTGGAAAGATGGTAAGAAATTTCAACGGTACAAAGAACCATTAACGAATTAGACACAATTAAAGGTTTTTATATTAAAACGCTCATTTAGTATAAAGTTACAAATATACATTTACAAATGTACTAACCCATTTACTAACCCTTCCGTGCTTGTGAAATGTCGCCGTTTAGATATAGTTGTCGGTACGGGTAGACAAATTATAGCTTCATTTTGTGACTAATACATAAGTAAGGTTAACATCATATGCTTTAGAATCTGTTAATCGCTGTAAACGATATCGTTGATGGGCCGCTTTGTCGTCATTGTATATAAGTATCTTTTTCATTTTCCAGAAAGAAACAGGATTTGGCCAGTTACAGAGATAATGTATGTAGGTATGATAGTTATGGTATGTCTGTAATGTAATCCTGTTGTAAAAGGTGAACACAGTTGTGGCATATCCTGTTCATGTCATCATCAATACCGGAAGGAAGTCCCATCAAACATCAAACTTATTGTCAACAAACTTTTCTTAATTCAGAGAGTATTTTATCTGTTCACTGTTGGGAATATAAACGGATACGCCTTTTGTGTCATGCGAAACTGCTAAATACAAATCGTGTGGGTTCCTCCCGAGATGATGGGCTTTCCCTAAATTACGTTCTAGACTACTTTATGTTGAAAACAAAGTTGGACAGGTTGTTCTGCTACTTTAATAATGTACCCATTCTTTATTTGTGTCTTATTTGGCAAACATATACAGAAAAATGTGAAGATACAGTATGATATAAACAAAGGCTTCAGGTATGACATTTTCTGAACGACCCAGATTTTAACCCTGTGTTATTCAGACCACTGTTACATTTCACGTAATCGGCAGATATGCCAAACAGGTTCCACTCTACTGGTGATGTATATCGGTTTGAATCCGATGTTACTATATCTCAGTATCCAGGCTTAAACTTTTTTCATGATATTAATCGATACCATAGTGTGTAATCGTCGAAATGTTATTTTAGGTCAAAAGATGAAAACCCAAGTTTCAAGGTGCAACACAATCTGCAAAAGATTAACAAAATGTGAAAGCTGAAACTTCAAAGACAATCTCGGGGAATGAAAGTCACTTTAAGAAGTCAAACATATTTTGAAGTTAGACACATACTGATATACCATGATTGCCTTGAAGGTAAGACGTAAGAAATGTACCTGCTGCCCCCGTTGCATGATTCCTTAAGGGCAATGAATTTAGGATTTTCTCTTCTTGCTTCTTTCTCTATAATTTAATTCATGCTGATGTCTCCCTTGACACTGGTACGCTTTCTCCCTCTCGTTGAGTGTTCGCCCCTGTTAGGAAAGCTGAGATTCTGTCCCCAGGTCGAGACGTACCAGAGTCTTAAATCTCACTGCTTGGCTCTCAGCATTATGGGAGTTCCCCCATTGTCGGTATAATGTGACCAGGTTGTGGTGTTTTACTGGCTGTTATACACAGTATGATTCAGTGTTGTGGCACTTACAATCGACACAAGTTCCGGACTTTCGCCAAAAGGGTAACATTAACATACAAAATGTACCTCTGCCTCCCAAATACACATGCAATCAAAACGTCAACCGGTGTTTTAGACTTTGGTACGCCTCGGTCAGGAAACAACAAAAAGGCTTCCTCATGGGGGCCAACACTCACCCAAAGGCACAAAGCAAGGCAGAAATCAGTAAATAACACAAATCCCAAATGTATTCGCCTCTTACGATCATACAACGGGGCAGCAGGTACACGCTCTTCGTGCAAGATCAATCAACGTTGAAAACATTTATGAGATTGAAGTATTTGCAATGTTGTTGTTTTTCTTTTCTTTAAATAATCAACAAAATAAGATTTATTTATTAATTTGTAACAGGGACATGAAGTTCTTCTTGATCTCAATTCATTGAAATCGGGCCCGGGTCTTTATACATATGTTATTTTTCAATGGTTTCGATAGATTTTTTTTCCTTTGAAGATATTCAAATCGGCTACCTACCCTTACACAAATATTGAATCGTTTGTGACCCTATTTTTGTTGCAATATCATTTAACGGTTCTTTTGTATGAGTGGAAAGTGAATCTCTCAATATTGGTATGTCGTATCATCAACCAGAGGCATGGGTGTGTTTTTATTATATCTGAATGCTATACAACCTTATTAATTTAAAAACTGCCCAAAACTCCATACAGTCTATTTGGTATCGTTACTTAATTAATCTTGGAAATATTTGATATCTTTATCGCAAGTAGTTTAAACTAAGAAAGGGAAGGGGAAAGTTTGCAATATACTTCAATGCTATTTAAATTTATTACATTTTTACAAGTGAAATATCGAAAGTTATTTATTCTATAAAAGTGATATTTTTCACTAATGAGAAATATGATATTTCTCATTAGTGAGAAATATGATATGTTTCACTAGTGAAAAATATCACTTTTTCTGATTTGACCAATCAAAACGCTGCTTATAAACGAAATTTGGGAAAATCAAAAGCTGCCACTGTAGATTTTGTTACTAAAATGTAATAAACAGAATATCTAACAGTATCATCAGTAATACCAAACATATTTCACTCGTGTGGCTAATATTGTGATATTGTTCACTTGTGCTGCGCACTCGTGAAAACTATCAAAATATTAGCCCCACTAGTGAAATATATCTGGTATTACTGAAGACACTGTTAGATATCCGCTATGTATATTACTTATAAATATCATATATTATGGGTCTTGATGAAAATGCAGTGTTGTAGTGGAATTGAACCTATTTTGAAGTTATCACGAGTACAGATACCCTGGGCGTGTTCGTGTAATGCCAGATGTCTTTTCCCTGACATCCGGTATCCTCTCTCTGTACTTCTTACAATATATATTATATCACGACTGTCGTACATAAAGTTCGTGACACCCTATACCCGGTATATGTTGGACCTAGTAACACCGTACTCTGACCAGACGACAGATTTAATTTCAGTGTATAAAGTAACAAACTAATGAACCGTGCCTGATTTGTTTCGGATGGCGTCAGATATGATATATATATTATCGGTATCCTTTCCGGGTACAGACCAATTAAGAACTAATTTAGAACTCTGTGCGATATCAAAAATGATTTGTGATAAATTGTTCATTTCGATACATAAATGTACTGATGTAAAAAGGATGTCAGCCTGATCCATAAATGTGACTGGGTCTACATGTATATAATTTTGGTAAAATATGAACTTTGAGAAAATGTCTTCTTTCATTATGTTGTTATTTGTTTATTATTTTGTTTTAGATTTTGGAAGGGGGCAATGTGGAGTGGGGTGGGGGGTGGGGGGTACTATATCGTCCAATTCTGGGGGAACAGAAGTTAAAGTTTACTAAAATAGATATTATGTTAAATAATCAACATAATTTACATTTTGACATCCACATATTTTGTATACAAATAACTCTACAGGATGGAGGCGCATTGAAATCTATTTCAAAATGTTTTACGCCATTCTCCTTCCAATGTACCGAAAAGGTGTTTTGTAAAATAATGTATTCGATGAGCTTCTGGCCCTTCATTACTAAGAATTATTTTGATTGTATTTCCGAATATTTTGGAGATCGTTTATTTTTTCTCGTTTTTACCTCAAATAGCTACATTGTAATCTACATAGACGAGATTGAGATACGGCGTGTGAAAAAACATCTGAGAATGCCAAAGTGTCAACAAAACCATAATCCGAACTCAAAATCGATTAAATAGAGGCAAAATAGCAACAAAGGAGATATTTACCAGGAATGTACTGCTTTGTTATCTTTCTTTATTGACAAACTTCCTAAACGCAGTTTGTTGTTTTCTATTGTCATTTCATGGGGGCCACGGTGGCGGAGTTGTTAAGGTGTTCCGGCATTCAACCACTAGCCCTCCACCTCTTGGTTGCAAGTTCGAATCCCACGTGGGTCAGTTGCCAGGCCTACGACCGTAGGTCGGTGGTTTTTCTCAGGATACTCCGGTTTCCCTCCGCCTCAAAAAACTGGTACGTCCTGAAATGACCCTGGCTGTTAATAGGATGTTAAACAAAATAAACTAAATCTGTTGTCATTTCCCTTGTAATTTTTCTACAGAGTTTACCGTGCTGTACGGGCGTCATTAAGATATTAGCTGTCTGGTGTGGCTTATCCTGGTCTGATAACAGGAAGGAAATACAGGTAAGCACAGATTTATTTTAACAAACGTCTGCACTGAGTCCGATGATTTTTAACCATGTCCATCTGTTTACCATCTAAAAATAAAACAGGATATATATCATATATCAAAATGACAAAGAAAACGTAGCTAAAGAAAAAGTATACATTCCTTTTACAATAACCGTGAAATCATTGCATGATACCCAAATTAGTTTCACCTGAGATTGTTTTGGTGTAAGTAATTCCCTAAATTACGTCTAATTATTACTGTTATAAGGTGTACAATACGTAAGTATACCCCGGTAGTGTGCCGTTACACTGTAGAAAGGGCTGGACCTATCTCGGTCACGATATGAAGATAGTCCAGATACGAAGTCCTGGTCACGTGTACCCGAGTTGTTTTAATCTATTGAGAGTCTCATTTAAAACGTATCCCTCACAATAAAGTTACGTGATAAAAAAAATTAAATCTCCCCGTATCCGTGAAGTAGGTAGCATCCAATGAAAATGTACAGGTAATTGGTAAAGTATACGTAAAGTGGACATTTAATATGTGATTCTATCTACGTTTACAATAGACACACACTTAATTACTGCCCGTAACTGAAATTAGCGTCACACCTTATCAAGGTGCTTGAATATGGATTAATTTTGCTGACACCGGTCTATACCAGCTACAGCTATTACGTCGGAAGGTATACATGTATACTTATGTAGCTGTTACTTAGACACATGGTTTAAATAGCTACATATACATGTAAGTAGGAAGTTGACGTATGTGAAGTCTAAAAATAGGTTTTCGAAGTAGGAATAGCTAACATAATTATAAATTCAAGTATCGATAACATACCTGGCTAATGCGTTAATGTGTGATTTGAATTTAAAGTAGAAAAAATACTATTCGTTTGCGTTAAATGCAGCTTGACGGTGTTTTCAATAAAACAGGTTTAAGACATCAAAGATGACGTAACACACAAACCTTTTAGTAATAAATATTGTATGCCGAACACAAATTTTTAAACTGTATCATACAGCTGTTTCGTCCTTCTCGGACTCGTCAGTGATGTTAGGGGCCAAAAAATGGGAATCCAATATTTCCAAACTAATGTAGAAGCAGAAGGGTCTGGTGCGTAAAATCCTTTTAAATTATGAATTTAGAAGTAAAATTAAACTAGTTTTGTACAATTTCAGATCGTGCACTACGAAAATGGGTGCCCGAACAACTCCAACAACCCATGTGGAGTATAAAATGGTTGGGGGTTTATGGTTTCTGTGTTGCAGTATTTAGGTGGTACGGAAGTACGGTTCCTCTACTTACAGAGCACAATACTTCAACAGCACAGTGACTCGTCGGAAGTCACGTGATGGTATCCATGCTATGATATTTAAGTGCGATTACACTGTAAACATCAGCCACTTTTCGATCGGCGTTTAATTAACGGTTATTCGCTTCAGAAATGGCAGGATATTGTCTTTAGTTTTTCACAAATTTGAGAACTTGACTTGTAAAACATCTAATGTTGTGTACGATATCGAGTTTTCTCTGTGCGGTTTGGTTTTATTGTTGAAATAAAGGCCAGTTGCGACAGAGAATGAACGGTCATCCTTCGGCGGTAAACCGGGACAAGAAGCAATGTTTATATCATCATTTCAATCTCCCTGACTATTCAATTACTTCTATGACTGACCGTATTCTGGAGAGAAATTATCATCCTACAAATTATCCCACACTCAGCACTCAGCACTCCGTATCGAAGACACCGTGGGGAACACTTGGCCCTGATATGCTATATGGATGCAATGATCGTATAGATTCGGTGGGAAATTTGTCCAGTCCTGTATGCAGTCAAATAAATAAAATGGCTTTGGTTACTCCTCTAAGAGACGCTATGATGTTGCAGAAATTCAACTATTTCGGCCCGTGCGAATGACGGTCTTGAGCCACCAGCGATTCAACATTTTATGAAAGTCGAATGTGCCAACAAGGGTATTGCTGTCATTAACAACAGCAATATATCTTGTATCAAAAATCTGTTCAAGCTGACAGGTCACCTATCCTTTCTTACAGTTATCATGCACCTATTGTCCCTAAGCTTTTTAATTTCAAGCAAACACTGCAACAGTTGAACATAGATGACCTTTGAATGACCCTCTTCTTTTAATGATAATAATTCGAGGTTCTTATATACCGCTTTATCACGACCTTAAAGGGCGTCTCAAAACTGTTCACAAATTATTATCCGTGGTTATAGGGCCTTGGACTCTGTGGAAGATTATGCCGTAAAATGGGCTTAGCGTGAAAATACTGATTTGGATTCACTTTCAGTGTGTGTTAAAACTTATCAGGTCCTCTTTTCAGAAAAAAAATAAGCAGTTTGCGATACAAAATAAAAAGTAAATACAAGTCGATATTTTTTGACCTGGTGTTCAAACAACACTCAACGACCTCCATGATAAGTATGTGGTTGGTTCTGCAGACAAGGCCTCTCATAACCTGAACCTGGTTTGCAAACACTATACATTCATTGCTTGCAAAAAGAACCTTTCCTGCTTGATAACCAAGGTTACCCTTCTTAAGCTTTGACCGTTTTTTTCGAAAGATGAAATACTTTCTAACCATACATTAGTATTACAATCTCTATAAATATCTGCTAATGATAAAGACGCTGACCTACATCGGCTATATTATATACATGTACCTAAACTTCACAAAGATCCTTATAAGCAACGTTTTATCGCTGGCTCGCCTCATTGCTCAACAAAGCCATTTTCAAAACGTCTTACTACAATTATTAATACCGATAAAACAGTTTCAATCTGATTGTTACACTGTATACTCCAGGAGTGGCATTAATGGGTTGTGGATTTTGAAAACTCAAAAGATCTTCTCATTCCCTTTTTAAAAATATTTCGTTTTTCAAAACATTTGATTTTTCCACCCTGAACACTACATAACACATACAGATCTGGTCTTAGCCAGTGTAACTCTTTCCCTCAGCCTCGATGACAAGCATTCAATTTAAGCGGGCAATCACCGTGTCCCGTCACCCAAAATTCCTATCAGGGACTTTGATGATTGAATCATCAAGATCCCCCGCGTCTGATGTCACGTGATCTTGTCACGAAAACCCACGAGGATCGACCGCTGTTCGTCATCGCGACCCTCGATGATCCAGACCCCGATAAGGTCCGCTTACCGTACCTGTGCTGAAGTATCGTAGATGAAAATTTACACTAATACCGGATATAATTCAAGATGGAAAATTATATCTATATTTGTTTTAATATTCGTCTATTTGTCAGTATCATATTTTAATGTTATCGCGTGATTTTTTGTGAACTAATACCTTATGTATCCATTATGGAGAGGGATTAATGAGTTGATAGAATTGGTAACTTGTTTAGCCTTTCGTTCAAACAATCAAATTTTGTTAATCCACACATTGTACATTTGATCTCCGTTGACGTCGTAGACTGCTTCAACTGTCATTTAGCCATTTTGTTTATCACGCCGTTTACACAGTATCGAGACGGCTACATACGCTGCGTATTACACGTACATTATCAATATGTATTCTAATATGTATTTGAATATCGTGTGTTTATTTGCATTCCTGACTATACATTATATCTTATTAAAGTTTAATTTATTGTTTATAATGGGTCAAATATCCACTGTATGTTTTTCACTTTGCAGCTGGACCCGATTTACGAGAACTCTACATTATGTTAGTAATTCATATACCGTATTTTTCTATGTTAAGATTGTTAATGTCTGTGGAAAACGGATGTGTTATATAATTTACAGTCATAAACGGAAAAAGAGCACATGTACCATGTAAGTATATCATATATATATTATGGGGGGGGGGGGAACATAGCAATAATAATATAACAGAAAGATTATTAAAATAAGGCGCAATCAATTTTGAACATATTAAATTATACTCAAAAAGGAGGTTGGTCAAGATGACCGAACGTATGCGATATTGCACGAGTTATCTCCACGGGTTTGTAGTGACAAGGTTTCCAAATTACAGATCAGAAAGTAACAGTCTAGTATATTATTTTCAAAAATAGTCATATAAAAAAAAACTTAAAAAAAACACACAAATATCAGCTTCACTTTAAGCTAATATACCGTATACATAACATATAGTTTACTTGAACAAGTCATTTCTTGCAAGAGAGGTGGGTCGCTTTATGGTATTGGTCATGTAGCCTGAATATAGTTTAGTGACAAAAACACACAGTTTGCACACATGACTATCTACGTTTGGACGTACTTTATGTATGCTCACTAAATAAAGCGGCATATATTTATGGCGTGAAAATCATGAGAACTTCGTGTTTGTCTTAACAAAATGTCTCTTTCATGTTTGATTAAGAGATATGAAGATTACCAGCAAAAATGCCTTTCATAAAAGTAAAATGACGACACACATACAAACGCAGGTAATGAACTATTAATTGGAAAAAATGCAAATGAAGTTAAGCAGTTGTTCTATAGTAAAAATGTAAATATATGGATTGAAAGTCATTTTTTTAAACTTTCATAGTGCTATGAAAGGTCAGCCGTTACATCCATATTGAATGAAGCCCGCAAGTACATTTTCACTTGGTCCCTAAGATTGAAACATTTCCTGTAGTTTCATTGAAATTTGTTCAGTGTTGAGATTTCCGGACAAAATGTTTCACAAAAAAACATACAGTGAAACCTCGCTTAAAGACCACCTCAGAATTAAGACCACCTCGCTATTAAGACCACTTCATTTCAGTCCCAAAAAATTATTTTATATATCTTTGTATTTTAAGCTTCAATATTGAGACCACCTCACTATTAAGACCACCTTGCTATTAAGACCAGTTTTGAAAAGTCCCAAATACCACCTTTGTACGAAGTTTCACCTCACTACTCAGACCACCGACCAAACACAAAGTTACTTGGTGTGTATTCCACTGTGTACACCTGTCAAGTACGTGTACGATCAGTAAGCTGTATTTTGGTGTCCGATTGGCTAATTATAACAGTTATAACTACTGTGTGTTTAACGATATTAAGCTTATATCTTAGTTAATTGGTCACGAAAACATGTCAAAATGTGGATTAAAGAGAAATCTGTCTGCATGGTCTCCTCGGTATTAAGACTATTAAGACCACTAAGAGAGGTTTCACTGTGTTGTTTAGTGACCGGGTAACCATGGCAACCGAAACTTCTGAAGAAAAACCTGCATGGACATCTACACCTGGTGCCTACCATTCCTGTGTAATATTATTGAAATAGGTTCACAAGTTTAGGAGATCTTCGCACAAGTTACTGTTGACGACATCTAACAGACCCCTAAAATGTCCTTTATGGGCCCAGATTTGCTGTAGTATCACTGCACAGTACAAAGACAACATGATAAAGGTGTATGAATCTCTAAGCTGAAACAATAACACGGACAGGTCAGCAAGGGCCCCGTCTTGTGACGAATTATCTCCCGTAATCATCAAGCCTCGAGCTTTGGACCCATGCAGTGATCAAACCCAGCGATGTCGATCTATGGTCAATTAACATCTTGTGAAATTCTTACCAACTTTGCTTCATGGTGTCATAAGGAAATATTCATCACTGAAAATTAACAAAATATGACATTGTCTTATTGATTACAATGTGAACATGATGTTTTGCCATTTGACTTATTAAATTCTGACAAAGTTGGCTTCATAATGTCATAAGAAAATTGTGTTTCCGGTTTTTCGACCGATCCTAGTTTTTAAGACAAAATATTTCGTTTTATCCGCCCCCGCATTCAAGGCACGTTTCAGTTTTTATTCGTCCTTAAATGACCCTGGCTTTTAATAGAACGTAAAAAACAATCAACCAACCAACTATTCGTCTCACTGGTCATTATCATCCATTTAAACAGCATGGCGATCATCGTCAGGTAATCGAAATGAAGCTGAAAAAAAAATCACTTGTTGCTGAAAGGGCACATGTATCTACTTACGAGACCCTAATAAGTGACGAAATCGAAAATGCCACTCAAATTTAACCGTAGAAAATGGCCCCACGGCCCACACACCCTCAAAATGTCCACCACAGGTCCCAATTCCCAATTATAACATGTCTAGCATTAATATACAATAGAAAAATGAAATGAAATGATAATAAACTGTGAGCAGAAATCAGCAACAAAATAGAAACTTGCACCAAAACTTGCACCTGTGACGCCGCCGATACCGGGTGACAACTTAGTTCCCCTCTCCGAAGGAGAGCCGAGCTTAAAATGAATTCATCACACAATGGAAATTATTTCTAAAGCATCAGTTTTATTTTCAAAATAAATGGGCATGTGTATTTCTGCTACATCCATTCCAGGTCATTGCTGCATCAGATGGATCTGTAGATCTATGCGGACATCACGGATGAACAGCTTTCCTAAAATGTGAAAAAAACAATACTTATCCGGAAGCATGATACATTATTCGTACAATAACATAGTGAAAGTCTATCATAATTGGCGATAACACTTTCTAGAGCAAATATCACAGGTACATTTCCAGCTCCTGACATCGCCGTGTATTATGTCTATAATGGAACAGATGAGTGAATTCACGATGAACGGCCAGGTAAGGTATCGTATTGGAACTTGTTTGTGTCTTTACAAAATGTCCACCTGTCAACACAACATCGACTTCTATCGAAATAACCCATTATCAAAATAATAGGTTTCTTGTCTAGTTCAGAGGTGTATTAAATGGGGTCACCGTTGAGATAGGGTCAGAAAAGGGTTCTAGTTGTGATACATCGTGCTTCATATAAAAGACGAAACAGTCGATACAGACTCCCTTTATTCTACGTCACATAACTCAAGAGAGGGTGAAAAAATACAAAGAAAACATACAAAAAAATCAATTGAGGAAACTCGCAGAAAAGTAACATTGTCTCGGACTGATAAAAAAATGTTCTACCTTAACAATATTACAAATGTGTCCGAATTTACCACAACATTTTATGCATTCGGATGGAATTCACTTTATAAATTAAATGTCACCATTGTATTATAACGTACAACATCAAACTTTCATAAAATAACAACTTGTGCCGTAGCTCGGGATCATAAATTAGACAATACCCAGAGCTTAACAGATTCTACAAAACACGATAATATGTTCCTACCGGATAAAATTATGAGAAATTGCACGCCATCATTCATGTTCATAATAAAGCATTTAATAGCTAAATTGAAGTTTTACAAATGTCATTTGACCCTTTATTAAGCGTATTCGTTGAGTAAAACAAACCAGCAGACGACAACCGATTGAAGTATGGCGAAAACTAGTCTAGGCCTACATGGGTCAAGCCTAATACGATTTACCAAACTAACAAAATGAAAATATATGAATTAACAAGAAAACAAGCATCATATATATATTATGCAATAAACCACACAGTAATTATCAATACTTACTCTTTAGGGAGGCCCGTATAGCCGAAAACAATAGTAGTCCGCTTCCACATGGTAGACATAAGGAACTTGCAACTAATATACTAATATGCGGATAGAGACAGGCTCAAATATCCGGACAGCATATTCCAAACTTGGACCGCGCGGCCGTAACAGCACGGACTAAGTAATACGTAAATTAATTAGGTCCCATAAAATGATATCTGTCTGACAATGTGTGTGTACATTAGATGCGTTTGGGATATCTTAATGGCTTTCTCTTATGTTTGATAAGCAGTCATAACATATATGTTCAAAAGCACTAAATAGGAAGTATTCGCCGATTTACGTTTAATTTGTTCTTACTTGTGAAGAAATTGGTATTTCTGTTGACTTATTTTCTAACTGAGTATTAAATGGCTGGAAATCAATTATAATCATTAAAACTGGTAAAGGAAGGATGTTCTAAATTTAAAATAAACCTTTTGTTTTGACTTCAATAGGTGAATTTCTCGTTATGGCTCTATGGCAGCCAGTTTTGGCACACGCATATGGAAGGCCTGGTATTTGATTGCACATTTTTTTACAAAACTATCATTCTTTGCAATTACTAATTTCCGGGTAAGGATACGTTTGATACATTTAATTAGTTTCACAGGGGCCTGATAATTTGTTACAGGTAATTGCATACCTTACCTGAGCGTAAATGGCCAGTGAAGGGGACATTTTTATCGAAAATTAAAATCGATCTAACCGCATATAAGTCCCTGATCTGACCCAGATCATATACGTCCCTGATCTGACCCAGATCATATACGTTCCTGATCTTACCAAGGACATATACGTCCCTGATCTAACCAACGACATATATGTCCCTGATCTAACCAATGACATATATGTCCCTAATCTAACCAAGGACATATACGTCCATGATCTAGCCAAGGACATATTCGTCCCTGATCTAACCAAGGACATATACGTCCCTGATCTAACCAACGACATATACGTCCCTGATCTAGTCAAGGACATATACGTCCCTGATCTGTCCAAGGATATATACGTCCCTGATCTAGCCAAGGACATATACGTCCCTGTTTTAGCCAAGGACATATACGTCCCTGATCTAACCAAGGACATATACGTCCCTGATCTAACCAAGGACATATACGTCCATGATCTAACCAAGGACATATACGTCCCTGATCTAACCAAGGACATATACGTCCCTGATCTAGCTAAGGACATAAACGTCGCTGATCTGACCAAGGACATATACGTCCCTGATCTAACCAACGACATATACGTCCCTGATCTAGTCAAGGACATATACGTCCCTGATCTGTCCAAGGATATATACGTCCCTGATCTAACCAAGGACATATACGTCCCTGTTTTAGCCAAGGACATATACGTCCATGATCTAACCAAGGACATATTCGTCCCTGATCTAACCAAGGACATATACGTCCATGATCTAACCAATGACATATACGTCCCTGATCTCACCAAGGACATATACATCCCTGATCTGTCCAAGGACATATACGTCCCTGATCTAACCAAGGACATATACGTCCCTGATCTGACCAAGAACATATACGTCGCTGATCTGACCAAGGACATATATACGTCCCTAATCTAGCCAAGTACTTATACGTCCCTGGTTTAGCCAAGGACATATACGTCCCTGATCTAACCAAGGACATATATGTCCCTGATCTAACCAAGGACATTTACGTCCCTGATCTAACCAAGGACATATATGTCCCTGATCTAGCCAAGGACATATACTTCCCTGATCTAACCAAGGACATATACATCCCTGATCTGTCCAAGGACATATACGTCCCTGATCTAACCAAGGACATATACGTCCCTGATCTGACCAAGAACATATACGTCGCTGATCTGACCAAGGACATATATACGTCCCTAATCTAGCAAAGTACTTATACGTCCCGGGTTTAGCCAATGACATATACGTCCCTGATCTAACCAAGGACATATATGTCCCTGATCTAACCAAGGACATTTACGTCCCTGATCTAACCAAGGACATATATGTCCCTGATCTAAACAAGGACATATACGTCCCTGATCTAGCCAAGGACATAAACGTCCCTGATCTAACCAAGGACATATACGTCCCTGATCTAGCTAAGGACATATACGTCGCTGATCTGACCAAGGACATATATGTCCCTGATCTAACCAACGACATATACGTCCCTGATCTAGTCAAGGACATATACGTCCCTGATCTGTCCAAGGATATATACGTCCCTGATCTAGCCAAGGACATATACGTCCCTGATCTAACCAAGGACATATACGTCCCTGATCTAACCAAGGACATATACGTCCATGATCTAACCAAGGACATATACGTCCCTGATCTAACCAAGGACATATACGTCCCTGATCTGTCCAAGGACATATACGTCCCTGATCTAACCAAGGACATATACGTCCCTGATCTGACCAAGAATATATACGTCCCTGATCTAACCAAGGACATATACGTCCATGATCTAAACAAGGACATATACATCCCTGATCTGACCAAGAACATATACGTCCCTGATCTGTCCGAGGATATATACGTCCCTGATCTAACCAATGACTAATATATGTCAGTTCATGTCTAAAACTAGCTTAACAAATTATCAGGCCCTGTCCCTGTGTTCAGGCGCCATAAAGTATATGAATATGTGTGTATTTTCGCATAGCATACTACAGGCACTGCGTGTTTGCCGTGTTTGCAGTGAGTCCGCGTAATGATGAAAATCTGAAAGTATGACTTTGACCACAGCATTACACTGTAAAGTTTTATAGGTGCTTTGACATTCATGTTATTTTATAGCTATACATGTATCATGCATTCAGAATAATATCAGATACACTTATATATCTGTAACGTAACTTTATTTATCTCCAAGTACAATATGTACCATCACAAACTTAGATAGCAGCTCTAATGTAATTCTGTGGTACCATATATATCTGTACCTTTAATTCTCTCAAGATTTAGTAATTGTATGCTCCCGTGTTCCATATCTTTCTGCCATTATTTTGTTTCTGTAACTGTTCTGTTACTTATAAAACTAACTAAGCACTATCATAGTGTCACACATTACATCACATGTTACAAATACAAGTATGAGTAAAATGTACAATGGTAATCAAGACCACTTTTAAAGAGTAACTGTAGTGCAAATAGAAACTGAAATGATCAGACTCGTTGTGTCGGCATTAATACATTGTCGAAAACCGCATCGAAATCGGCCGACCGGTTACAAAGTTACGACAGGTTGAAGTTTGATTTTTTACCTGTTTTGCCACACGCTAATTAAGCGCACCGCGAACAGCTAAAAGTTGTGCACACGTATTGGTGACGTCACAACGGGAACACAAGAAATTGGGTCCTATGTCTCTCTATGTATAATAGTAATATGTACGTCTGGTTGATTAGTGATTCAAAATGTATTATACAATGAAATTAAGGGACGTACCATAATATGGGGGTCGGGAGAATAATCTGAAATCGTCATTCAAATAACTTTATTTTGATTCTTTCATAAATATAGTGTTTATTGATTGTTCAAATTCATTTTAATGGACCCATATATATATATATGCGCTATCATATTGTAATACTCTGTGTCATTTATAATGTCAGTTATACATATCATTTATCCAATGATTCAAGAGTGACTCTTATAATAATACCTTTGAATATTGTAAATCTCATGTTAGTGTCCATTATATTACGTAATCAGATTAGCGGGATAATCTACCTGGTCAGTTCGATAACTTCACACGTAACTTGTTACTCAAATAGCAAGTAATTAACATTGGAGAGGGGTGGGGGTGGGGGGCTATCAAAGTTAACTAAATTGTAATAGTTGAGTATGTTGCGGTTATCATCCCCTCTTTATAACTTCAAAATGTGTACTCTAAATCTGTAGTTACATGTAGATCTCGACTGGAACATAGACTATCGAGTGCACGTGTATCTTTTGAAATCTCCGTAACCCACCGTCAACTCACACAGTATATGACACTTTTTTAATTTCGAGTTTGACTCTTCTATTCAACGAGAAAAGTTTTGTTGAAAACTTGCTTGATATGTCTCAGGGACGTATATGCACATATACGTCCCTGGTATGTCTGTATCACAGTTTTTTCATATTTTATTTTTAACATAAATGAATAAAATGCGGATTAAAACCAAAGGCACTTGTGGCCAGGAGAATAGCCATCTAAATATTTAGATAACATAGCGAAATATGATAATTAAAATAAAATATAAAAACTGAATTTTCAAATTTTCATTTTATGTTATTAATCATCTCAAACCATATTGAAAATAATTGCCAAATTTCAGCTTGATACGTCAAGCGGTTTAATTTAACAAAAAAATCGACTATCAGACACTCTTTTTTTTGTGAAATTTAACCGCTTGACGTATCAAGCTGAAATTTGGCAATTACTTTCATTATGGTTTCAGATGATTAATAACATAAAAAGAAAATTGTTAAAGTCAGTTTTTATATTTTATTTTAATTATTCATATTTTGCAAATTATCTATATATTTAGATGACTATTCTCCTGGCCACAAGTGCCTGTGATTAAAACCAATTAAGTAATCTTCTCATCTTATTTTCAAAAGATGTTCCATGTTCATTTCTTGTCAGTAAAACACAGGGGTTTTCAAAGATCTAATCTTATTTTTTCTCAAACAGAATTCGAAATACATTGTCTTGATTTCTATTTCGATGTGTGTGCCTGAAGACAGGTAACATCAGGATTTCGCTCATATTCCATTTATTTTACAATATTCACGATATGAAATGTTTTTTTTATAATGCATAGACATAAATAAATTATGAATAGATAGAAAGCTGTTAACTTTTATACACACCTATAATTTCTCAAACATATTTATAAGGATAAAAGAAGTCGAAATGTGATACCCGTCAAAACAGTTTATACAGGTCGAAAGTATTGATAAAAGTCATATATTTTTATTTTCCAATATATTTACATCGTATTGTACGTATAAAAAGGCTGGTCTTGTCGTTCTATATGACGTTACTAACTGTTCTTAAAATAATCCAATAAAATACATGGTTTACGAAGTTCCGAGTCTATACACGGAATTAGATTATATCTAAGTCCGTGGTCTAAAGTAACACAAATATCCCTTTCCTTATCTGTTTGTTTGAGGTTGTTTCTAGGTAGTTTTGTATCTATACAGCCGACCGACATGCATTAAAATTTTTCAGCGTGCATTTTAAAAGGTGTTACGATCAGTTCCTGCTGATATGTGCATGCAATCAACGTGACCATCAGTGAATACACACGCCGTTTTAGCGGTGTTATATGTAATAAAATATGAGAAAATTAATACCTAATCATATCAAGTGCATGTTTTGAAGTCTTTCCGCAAAATAATAACCTGATAATCATGTTAGCGAGTCCGGCGGTTATTGATTTATGGTCGAGTGATCATGACCACGTGTGCCGCACACCTGTGGAACTCCCGACCCCTCACCACTAATTACGCCCCCCTGGGGCATATAACACCTTGGAATTACCAGTAGGGTCATTAATGAACTCCATACAACCTTGATATATAATAAGTGTCATATTCTTGAATAGAAGACTCTATACAAATAACAAGTCGTGATACGATTCATATAATTTTAATATAATGACTACACAAGTCTATCAGTGCGGTCACCGTTGTGACGTCACTTCCGGTCGTATGGCAAAATCTGGGATTTTCTGATTTGCGTTCAGGTGTGAAATTTAGAAAAATGGTCAAAACTTCGTAATTTTTACAAAAAAAAAAAATTTCGTGAGAATTATCTCACTTACTATTTACCAATCTTTCCATACACAAAAGATGGTTTTGCACTACAGTTACTCTTTAAATTGATGAAAAGCCTTAATTGTCATATTAGGATCAAACTTATGTGTCAATATCTGTCAGCAGCCTGTACCTGCAATTATAAGTAAAGGTCATACATGTATACGGTGTGATTACCTGTTCCCAACTAACAATCAGGGGCCCCGGGGTTATTATCAGGCCTTTTAACCTGATACAGGTTGACCAGGAGGAGTTGAGGCCTGGGGGGGGGGGGGGGGGGGGGGGTCTTTATCTAATTAGACGGCCAAGTGTAAGCCTGTCTAAATCTTCACATCTGATCTGACCTGATACAGACACAACATTGAATAGGGAGGGGACGGACAACACCCAATTATCAAAAGCCATTCATTGTTTATTGTGTTTTGAGGTTGTTGTAGTTTGAAAACTTTCAAATGTGAAGCAGTAATTCTTCTTCACGTTATACTTGAATGTCTAATGTTTTAATTAAAATATAACAGTCTTATAACATTATATATCCATTCTGATCAACTAATTTTATAACACATTTCATACAAAGATTAAACAGCAGGCATAGTCTATATTGCTAGTTAAACAACTAACTAATGACACTTTATATAAACATATACAGCAACAAATATATTGATTTATTGATTTAAAAAGATACATATACATGTATATATATTTTGTACTATCTACAATTTAAAATGTAATATGAATGTGGCCCTATATGTAGAGTATTAATGCCTGATAGGACTTCAGGTAGACTTGGCGTGGACCAGGAGTGCACTCTTAGTTCATCTGGAGTCCAAACGGAGTGCACTCCAAGTTTACCTGGAGTCCAAAAGAGTGCACTCCAAGTCCAAACAGAGTGCACTCGTTGTGCACTTTGTGTAACCTTCAGTCTACACTCAAATGTAGTTCGTCAACATGTACGAAAACAAGCGATAGAGAGCAATGTTACATCCAGATCGTCAATCAAATATCTCTCGTTATATTAGCAGGGAGATATCCGGATTATCGAGGGTCCATTTTACATATTTCGGACGTATTGTCAAAAATAAGAAAAGCATATTTATTCTTTAATCGGACAATGCAGATGTTTGTTTTCTTTGTATCTTTTCTGAGATTATCAGCATCACTGGAATGTGTCGTCAGGTACGTACAAATAAACAGGAAACTATGTAATGGATGCTTTGATTAAAGCCTATTGAACAATGTGTCGAGAAAAGAATTTATTTTATAGACAATGTTTCTTAATAAACGTATAAAAAACTAAAAATGTCACTCACATTAAAAAGTTAAAATATTGACAAACAGTTACATCTTCTGTATCATTGAACAAGCATATAAATGGTACATAAATGTTGGGGTTTTTTCACGTGAATACCATGAATCTTACTTGATTATAGTCATCTTGAATGATTAAAAATGTGATTCTATTACGTCAGTTTAAAAGTTCATTGTCCGTTCACCGGGTACAGCTGATTACAGGTAAAACCCTACAGGTAAGATGCGTTGGTTGTCCCGTGGTCAGGGAAATAACAGCCCCGAGCACAATTCCATACATTCCCCCGTAATCAGGAGGTGTCAAAAATCAGTCAAGCGTTTCTGGTCGAGTGTGCCATTGAACACGTTATCTCCCAGTCCCCGATACGGTCGTTAGTGTTAATTGGTCAGCTGTGAATTGGACTTACGGATGCCAGAGACACTCAATTTGTAAAAGCCAGTAGGTAATGACTTCATGTCATATTCTAATGAAGGGAAGCTAATCTTCATTCTATCTTATGAAGAAAGTTATAGATCAAATAAATAAAAAAAATAAATAAATGTAGTGCCAGAGCCCTTGCATAAATCCTAAGCAGACAAAGAAACTTGATTAATCATTAACAAATAATCATAACTGTTAGATTATTTCAGCATATTTTGTGTTTTAAATAGGTCTAATGTGTATTTGAACTTTTAACAATGTATTGCGAGTTTTGTTAATATATATGTATCTGTACGTGCATCAGAGGTTTTACATATTATTGCATGTGTCGGTGTACATTTAAAATTTCATATATGAAGTTGTAGCAAATTACATCAACATGTATTGAGCACAAAGGAACAAAATGTCTTGTAGTTTTGCTACTCAATCTAATTTTGAGGTGTTGTCTGTAAATCGTCAGCGGTGCAATATCTTGACCAGCTCGGGTGATACGTTTTACCAGAGACTGCTTGTTTGTTTGAGTAGGGACGCTATATCTTACCAGTGACGTATTATCACTATAGATATATGACTGTGGTCTTGACTTTTATTATAGAATACAGCATATAGTTTTATACATGATGAAACATTTAACATTCACATGTAATGTACAAGACGGCGGGGACGATTCTATACAAATACATATATACGTGTCTGTTCATACGTGTGTTCAGTAGTACTTACAACGTGACCAGCATAGTGTGGTATGTTTCTGTACCGATGTTATCTGACATTGGCCCGGGCATTAGACACCTGTATCTTCGGTACTGTATACTCAGCAGCACATACCCCTCGGTGCATGCTATAACGTTTCTTTAGTACCAGGGATCCGACAGATAAGATTTCCATATATATGATCGATAAAGAAATTGCATATAAAGACTTAAAAATTACATTAGTAAGTATACACATGTATTATCTTTTTACAGGGACGTATATGTCCCTGCTTTTTAATTGAAAATAATTACCGACATGCACTAGTTTGTCTTTCAAATTGAAAAGGGGAACGCGGTTATATGCTCAATGATACATGTATAACTTTCCTGTCGCTATAGACTTAAACAAGAACAAAAATAATTTATATAGATGAAATGTACAAACAAAACTGTTTTCTCAAAAAGAAATTTCTCACATATACGTCCCTGATCGGTAGCACCACGGAATCTAAGTCCGTGGTAGCACAGATTTTCTTTCAGTCGGCCTTTTTGATTAAAAGACCGGTAGCCACTATAGGTTTCGATTTGGTAAGCAGGTAGAAATGCTTCTAACCGTAATAATTTATTACCTGTGTGTCGTCGCTTTAATCTGTTAGCATACCCATGACTAGTGTTTTTTTATGACAGATACGTTTAGTTAGTTACGTGTTTAACGCCACTATTTACACAGATATATATCCGTGTTACGACCGGCTTTGTCGTTATGATTCAGGAGACATTTATTTTCATACACTCATACATTCTTCCTATGTACATGTATCGTGGATATATTCATTCCTTATATGCTTCCGCTTTTGTATAACCGTCATCCGTAACATTTGCTTAGGATTTCCTCAGCACTTCCGTACCGTTTGCGTCTTATTTGGAACAGCGAACGTGTATGCCTCTGTACTTGTCTAGCCACGTATATATCATATAGCCATAGGGCATAACGATACCTACATGTACCTGTGAATTAACAGGTAAAGTATTTACCAATATGTGTTACCTCTTACCTGAATATGCCATAGCCAAAGTGCATTTATAACAGGTACTCCAGTGTAGTATGAATTAGATTTTTAAAATGTTTTACCAGAGACGCATAACCTTACATCAGAGACGTATAAAGGCTTAATACGTCTCTGCTTACATGCAACCGGTCCGGATTTTCCTTTTAGTTTGGGGTAATGGGACAATATTTCAGATTTGAGGAGCTACGTCTCGCATCAATAATGATAGGAGCTAAACAGGAAATTGATTGATCAAATAGTACGATGAGGAATCGAAACGGTACTGTTGCTGCCTATATACCAGAAGTAGTGTTACCTATATGCGGGTACTGACAAAACACACGTGTACTGCACAGGGACCTGAGAATTTGTTACTGCACGGAGCTATATTATTGCTAACGACCATTAAGACATATAATAAAAATTATAACATAAACAATATTTAACAGGCCGTAAAGATGAACTATTACATGTAATTATAACCAGAAAAATATTGATTGTGTTTCATATAGATACGCCCCTCTCATTTTGCTACACTCTTCATTGTACAAAATGTATTATACATCAATGTACTTAGGAGTTAGATGAGGTTATCATTGCTATCCCCATGCCCTAACTAGTAAGCCATTCACATCTTAAGAAATACATAGTACAATACAGATAACTTGTCTCAGATTCAATTCATTTCAATTTATTTTCGTAAGTTTAACAACTTCTAGGATAAACATTTTTTACATATATGGAACAAACAACAGCATCATCTTCATCACTGACTAATCGTCATTATTGTATACGTCCGATACAATCAATCAATAATGTTTAATCTAAGTATCGCAAGAATATCACTCATTGGATTGGAGATTTCTCTGTCACACCCTCATCATCATTATCAGCAGCAGCAACATCATCATCATACTGATATATATGGGTTTCAAAGGAGAGGCTATATGCCATCTTCAGATATATACATATTAAGTTCAGGTTCTGTTTATATATATATACGTCCTGTCCGTTATATTGTAATTTACATCAATGCTCACATGTAATTTCATCTCGTATAACGTTATAATTTTATACTTATTGCTATAGTGTATGTTCTTACATTTACATTCCGACAGAGGCGGAATGTAACAATTGTCTCCACCTCATACAGCCGTCGGTTTAAAATAAACCGAACATATCTGCCAAAAACCTTGGTGGTTTTAACTGTAAGCAACATGTGTTTGACACTATTACTTTCTCACGGGCCGCGCGCGGTGGCTGAGTGGTTAAGGTGTTCCGACATTCTTCCACTAGCCCTCCACCTCTGGGTTGCGAATTCGAATCCCACATGGGGCAATTGCCAGGTTCTGACTGTAGGTCGGTGGTTTTTCTCCGGGTACTCCGGCTTTCCTTCACCTCAAAAAACCTGACACGTCCTTAAATGACTTTGGCTGTCATTAGGATATAAAACTAAATAAACCAAACTTTCTCATACAAAGATCAATCCATAGCATGCCGAAAGTGTTCCGATGTATAGTAGCCACCTAAAAATGAAAATACTGAGTTGCCGGAGTTGTAGGTCTGACTATCTGCCTTAGTCTGACAAACTCCAACATATTAAGAAACGACATCTTACATTATTTAGCTTGTATATCAGCGCACAACGAACAATTATAATCTGATTACTGTCTTGAATACATCGCCATTGGTCACCACTTGAATAGACGCTATCGTTTTTGTTGTTCGATGTTGTCGCTTTGCTACTCCGGATATAGACAGGATCGGTAGCTTAGCTCACAGTTGCTTGAGTTTCTGTCAGTAAATAAAATAAAATATATATATAGGCATAGGCCTATATATAAGGACCCCCCCCCCCCATTATAGTAATGGGCGGTTCCTTATATATAAAAAAAATATATATATTATTTACTGACAGAAACTCAAGTAACTGTGCTTAGCTACATACCGGTATATCGTGTCGATTCCCCAATGTGAAGAGCGGCAATACCGGCATATTGGTATACTCATTTATGATTGGTAACTGAACAGTTTGTTGAATGAATATGTGTAAAGCTTATAATTTTATATGAAATGTGCAGGATTACGTGAGTTACGTCTCGGCATATATGTGTAAGATAGCGGACAGTGTTCTCCGTGTAAGAGTTCGTGTTTAGATTGTTTTGTGTAGGACGGTGTATAAAAATAGTACATGTATATATGTATATGAAGCACGTTTTGTACCATACATGGTACATCATATTCTTCTTATGAATTAAAACTGGTTCAGCGTTAATGTCTTAGCTGTAGCACTAGAAGACCAACTCTCTGTAGCTTTGTTATTATATGTACGGATACCTATTATCAGAACGATTTCATGACTTTTCAGTGACGAGCTATACAGCTAAACTATACAGTCGCTTTGTGGTCGGACTCCAACCTAGGCACGGCTAATTACATGTACACTGTTACGTGGAGACACGACCTTGCATAGCAATATCAGGAAATTACAAACCATGCGAACCAGTCGGAACCTGTTGGTCTGATGGTAACGTCCTGGTTTTATGACATAGAGACCCCGGGTTCGCGCCCCGCTCGTCTCATTAGATTCATTTCTTCTCGTTCTTGTAAAATATTGGTTATTTCCCAGGTCGGGATGTGTTTTTCATTACAATATGTACTAATTATAACAAATGATATTTTCTTAAATATCATATCATTTCAGCTCCTGGTAATAGATTCAATGTTACGTCGTGACGGATCTGTTTGATTTGAATGCCTTCGTTAGGTTCTTTACAGTTGACTTCACGTTTCGTAACAATACTAAAAGCCGGGGCCAACTCGTTATCCACCCGAACATTGTGACCGCTGTTCAATGGAGTTTAAAACAATCAAGTCATAATATCAGTTCTCACGACTCTCGGTTAAATGGAACATGGTGATTATAGTAGTCAACTTTTACTATAATAGAATATACTTTTCTGATCAACATATTGGTTTTTCATTTCGTCACGAGTACAAATACAGTAGTATCTCAAACTTGCAATGGAATTGAATTATTCTGTACGTAGTTATGATACTCCGTACATTGTCGATCAACTGACGACATCAAACACTTTTTATTTTCCAAATTTGTAATGTGCAAATTTGTCTACTAAATAATCAGATCTGTAAGTAAGCAGAACATAATTTATTTGATTCGTGAACTTAACAGCAATTACAACTTCTTCCTTGATTAAAATATTATTAATTTGTAACCATCTATATTAATATAAGCTATGATTTTAATGACGTTTTGTATATGTATCAGATATTATTAAACAAAGAATTTGAATCTATCTCGAGCCAAATAATAATCCACTCCTACCATTTCCCAGGTAATTCAACTGTTATCTAAGCGTTTGTCATTATGAAACAAATAAAGTTGTGTATTACAGTCTAAAAGTTTTAGTTGATAATTTGCAAATTATAAAATAAAAACCAAATCCTGTGGTAAAAATTGTGAAGTGCATAATTGTTCTACCAAATTCAGAACGAATAATTATTCATTGTTTCTATATTGGTAACCATCATATTTTGCATTCGTGATATGTGCATTTTAATACGGACTTAATCTAACTCTGTGGTTTAATGTAAAAACAAAGACATAGATGAGTTATACGTCTCTGGTAAAAACAATGGTTGCAGAATTATGATTTGGTTGAAATTGTTTATGGAGTTTTCTTTCATTTTGTTTTTCAATTACAAAGTATCTTCTTTTGTAGTTGGCGTAGTTTAACTTGGAAATAAAAAAAATAACATGTGAATTATTTTTGTAAATATTGAAATAGTCTATACTCAGGTAAATACATGTAATGTTGTTTTAAGATCTTGGCTGAATGGGAATATAACACCTGTTGGGCAGTTTAGGTGTCAAGATGTATTGTCACGCCCTGTCAAATTCATACCCGATCTGTCACAGTTAACAATTACATGTAGGACTATTAGTGAAGTTAAGCTTAGATAATTAACGTCGAACGAACGAACATCTACAGTAAAGTATATTTGTAGGCAAAACCAGCCAGTGGGCATCAAAACTGTAAGAATAGAACAATGGTTGTTTACAATCCGAGTTTGAAATACAAACTGTATTTGATATAAGTATGCGGACTGTACATGTTTTTTGCCCGTATATATTTACTGTAAGTAAATAGTAAAAACAATAACAAACACAAAATATGTGCCATATATATAAGCATCGAGACAATAAATAGGATTTCTGGCATAAAAGCAATGATGTTTTCTGACAAATTTAGACTGATCAGAGACGTATATATGCCATACGTCTCTGGACTGACAGATATCTCAATTTTAAAATAGCGTTAAAAAAACGTTTTTGTGTGGAATCAATCAGATTGGATTACATGAATATGTTTAACAGATGAAGATATGCACAATTGATCATATATGTACGTTTCTCGTGTCAAGATGTGGTAGCAATTGAAACGGAAGTACTGAAGTGTGACGAGAATAGCGGTCCCGTGCGAGGCTTGTCAATCAACGCTTGGGAGGAGCATCGACCAATAGAAATCACGAAGAGCTCGCGATACCGTGTAATTGACAAGAAATCCAACTTATCAAAATGTTAGGTATGCAGATGATCCGATTCAGATACTAATTCTTCATTTGTATTTTATTGGACATCAGTACAGAATATACCGGATGCATGTCCACGAAAGATGTAACAGTAAATAGTTAAAAGCTGATTGCTTTGGTTCTGAACCCTTTGAAGATGTACTTTTTACGATCGCTTGTGTTAACGCAAAGTCAGCCTCGGAGCTTGTTGGCTAATAGATTGAAATCGCTCTGTGATTGGCTAGCCATTTGAAGAGGTAACTTTGGAAAGAGGCGGGGCTTGGTGATACACCAAGTTATAGATACATGATAAAGACAAAAAATCAGTAGGTTTTTTTATCGTCATCACCTGCTAGTTACACTTTCTTTATTCTGGGATAACGACTCGGAGAAAGAAAATTTAACAGTTTCACTCCCAAAAATGAAATTGGTTAGTTGAATCAGAGACGTATAAAGCCAGAGTGGCTTTATACGTCTCTGGTTGAAACATGAATATTTCCCGACATTATTCTCCGTGTCGTGTTATTCACCTGTAAACAAGAAGAAAACGAAAGCAGAGATATATAGATACGTTTCTGACGAAATAAAGCGTGCCTTTAAATCAGATTGAACATTTAAACATTAAGGTCGCAGATATTTCTTATCAAAGCTTCCGATATCAGCTGAAGTGTTTACAAATCTCTCTTGTTAAATGACACTTTAAAATTTTCCAAAAACGTTCTCGGCCGGATTAAAATCTGGACTGTTTGTATTTTCTAATCTAATGGGATGCTCTGTACTGTTTTATAAAAAAAAATTCGTTTGATTAAATGACTTGCATTTGAGTTTATACTCAACAGAGACGTATAAAGTGAAAATCGTCCGTTTTGTTCCAAGTTGTATATAAGAAAGAAAATTAGAGTGATCTTGTATTTTGATTCCTGTAACTTCGTTAACATATGTTACATGAAATACCGGGTAGCTATCTTACGAACGTACCTTAAGGCCCAGTCCCATATAGGTGCCGGATCACATTCGGCACGATCCGGCGTGTGAACCGTGTAGTTCCACAGCAATCTTGTTGGTCCTGGAACATCCGGGGATGCGCGTGGCGGCTCCGGGACCCACACGGCAGTTATAGGAAGTTCAAAACTAAACTTCCGTGACGGTCCGGGGAGATGGCAACATCCGGGGTGGTTCGTGCAGCTGCCGTGAAGGGTCCCGGGACAGCCCTATCTCTGTCTTGATTGTCCGTGTGCGTCCTTGACAGTCCGGGGACAAAACTCAGTTCCCGGACCATCAAGGGTCATAACGGCAGAGGTACAGGTGTCCTCGGACCATCCATGGTGTTTACAAGGAACGAACACGGAATTACTACCGACCAAGACGGCGCAAACATTCACGACGTCATGATTTTACCCACACCACACAACATTTATTAGTTGCTGCCATTACTTAGACTTGCAGATGATACATAAATATGTTTTGGGCTTGTCAGAATGATATAGGTATCGGATAAGTTGTGCCTCAATGATGTCACTCATAACGTGACCTATACAAGAATTCGATAAAAACATGCATAATCACTAGGCTGATATAAATTGGGCACCACCTGACTTTTTTTGAAGGTCGTCTGTGTCTGTATCGGCGTTAATCCAGTAACTACAACCATCCTGTCCATTATTCGACAATGAGGGAGACGGGGTATCGGTCATATGCAATAATGAAATGTCGTTGCTAAAAACCTAATTCTTCCTTCAACACAGGACAATTCCGAAGTTGGAAGTTAAATTTACGATGAAACTTACGAACGCTTTAGTAAAACACACAGATCGTAACTTAGCTTGTAAAAGAAACTTATTGAAATATTCGTAACTTTTAACCTAAACCTATAATATACAAGAAACTAAGTTTAAAATCATTACCGCAAAACTCAATTCAAAATGACCAATTGATCATTATTCATCGGCAATGCCTACAATTCATTTTTTTTTTCATTTTTTTTTTCAATTTTATTTCATTCCGTATGCAACAGCATATAGGATTACAATACACATACATATTAAATCATATATAATTTTGCAAGATGTCGGAGACCGCAGCCAACATGAACAAAATAATATTTATAATACAGCTCACTACGACAATAAGTAATGGCTTTATCGTGAAAAAAGTCGTACATGCATACAAATGAATACCAAGCACAGAATGTAACATGTATACATCTTATTTTTTATTTTTTTTTATAATGGTAACCGTTATGGAACGATGTCTTGTGGGAACAATATATATTGCATTATATCGGAAAATCAAGATAGCTTTCGAAAGATTTACTTAACGCTGAATCTTATTTATCTATTTCATTACAAATGTGATAGGGTAAAATACATATACTGTACATGTTGAGAAAAAAAACCGTGAAAAGCAATTGACAATGTAATAAGTTGTAAACCAATCTACTGACAATACAGTGTTTTTTATTAGAAAAAAGTGAATAATATGATTTTCAAAATAATTCAACAGGTATATTGATACATGAGAATTAGTCAGGCGTATATGTTATTAGTAGCTTTTTTTCAACCTGTAACATGTGCTTTGGCACAGACTAAAATAGGACACCGTGCTGATGGATCACTGCAGACTTATAGCTATTGTCACAAAAAACGCATTTCTGTAACGCTGTATGATGGACTTGTTTTCCGTTGTGTGACCCATATTTCATTACAATAAGCTTCTTCATGGAGTAATCCTCTACCTTTTCTGAATTGATATAAAAATAGTGACACGTGATTTGTGGCTAATTGTAGCGTACTATACAAAACTAAAACAGTTTGTAAAACTCATGCTAATTAAGACAAGTAATGCGATATTCTGTAAAAGCTGAAATAAACACGTAAAATTATCTAGGATTTTTTTAATCCGTATGCTATTTGGGAATAAGTAAGTTCTATAAAGAGTATTTTAATGCAAGTATTTTTTCACGGACTAGCTAATAGCTAGTATAACTCTGTGACATAACTCAGGATGAGGATGCGATATGTTTCTACTTATGAATAATGTACAAAAAGCATCGTAAGATATAAATGTTGAATGAAATTTGCAAGCTATCGTATCATCTTATCACAGACATATAATATATGGCTTCGTACATAATATTGTATGCCTATGATCTGACTGATCTGATCGGTGAACCATCTGATCGTCTCCTGGTCTCGATTTTACAGGTAAATATGGAGGCGACAGCTCGCGCCTCAGTGAGCACAGTGGGTCACCGTGAGTCTTGCTGACGCTTGATGATCGATCTCGTAACAGTCGCGGTGAAACGCGATGGTCTCTCACGTCATCACAATCTTTCGTGACTTAATTTTGATGATCCTTCAACATCATTTCCGATCATCAAGGGTTATGGCGGTTTATCAAACGCGGTGAAAAAGTTACACTGACTAATGTGTGATCTGTACAAAACAGAATAAACGTCCTCGGTTTCTCATTATGAGAGTTTTCTTTTCCAAGAAAGGTGAACGACGATACAAATACATTGTCAGATGAAATATACTGATAAAAAGGTATTCCTTGTTGACAATATTTTTGTTGAGTTCGGAGGAAAGATGTTGGACATAACTGTGCCCCACTTTTGGCTGACTTGTTTTGGTTTCCATACGAGGCTGACTTTGCCAAGGGGCTTATCAGGACGGGTAACACAAACCAAATTTTTGAATTTCACTTTCAGGTATATGCTGTCTATAAACAACAAGAAGTTTGCTGACGTAGTGGATCGTATATACAATGAACCATATTGAGCTTGAGATTAAAGACGCGACAGACCCTCCTTCATCAATTTCTTAACTCGATCTTTACTTAAACTATGACCAACACGGGTAGCTTACTATTAAGTTGTAAATAAACGTGACGATTTCGATTTCCCGATCGTGACCTTCCCTTTATTGACAGTAACAGCCCTGCTTCTCCATCCTATCTTGTCTACATGTCGCAGTTGATTCGTTATTCTAGGGCTTGCTCTGAATATCGGATTCGAGAGATACAGTTTGAGGACTATGGGCAAGTTTTATGGTCGCCTTCTTGATCTCATCGAGAAATATTCTGTTTCTTTGTGTAATATGAAGATGGGCGTTTTTTGGTTTGTTTATTAACGTGGTTACTCGTTGTAATTGACAATGATGACTCGGTTCTCGAGGATTGATGATTGCTGGGATGTGAATAACATTTACATGGCGAATATTGTCGATGAAGCAGAAGATGCTTACTCGTCTGGAACACCTGGTCTTATTCTTTTGTAACTTTAAGAGGGTCCCCAAGTAAATATTTTCTTTGTCTCTAGTTTAATCGATTTCGAGTTCGGGTTTTGGTTTTGTTGACACTTTGGTATTCTTTGATTTTTATAAAGAGTAGCTGACGTGTAATTTCGATGTGAGTTTGGTTTACTGTGCTGTCCTTGTCGTGACTTACATGGTTAGTCAGGTCTAGTCTAGCTAATTTACATATCCCTGATGATACACGGAGGGAAACATACAACTTGTTTCCCGTGTACATCCGGAACATTATTGCGCATGCCTGTGTCAGAGGGTGGTGCTCCTATATATAGATGTCAGAATGTCGCGTGTTTATAACGTGATGTCGGTGTAAATGACCTACGTCATAGGGCTTCCGGTGTTTAAACACACCTGTGATTGAGTCCGCCTAACATCCAGCGATGAACGAACATTCCCTGGTCATCAGATATTACAACGGACACATTTAGATGTCATTTACATGTCTACAAACCTCAGATGTTCAGGTGTGCACAGTAAAACATTTCGCTCGGAACTAGAAATGAGTTGCACTGCGATACAACCTTACGTAGTTATGTCTCATTTCTTCTGAATGACAAGGTAAACACTCAGATCTACTCGCACTGGAATGGTTAACAGATAAAATGACGTCAACATCTCCCCTGACCGGTTAACATCTCACATGACATCACATGTCGTCACATGATCTCACTCACAAATTAACATATTAATTGTCGTCACAATATTTCAACGGAACATAAACAGTTAACATATTAAGTGACGTCACATTATTTCAACGGAACATATACAGTTAACATATTAAGTGACGTCACATTATTTCAACGGAACATATACAGTAACATACTAAGTGACGTCACATTATTTCAACGGAACATAAACAGTTAACATATTGAATTACGTCACATTATCTCACCAGGACACTTAACATTATAAGTGGCGTCATATCATCTTACTGGGACAATCAACTGATTAAATTACGTCACATTCACTGACTAAGAAATATAATTATATAAATACTGTGTTAAATGCATCGCTCGTTTTAATCAAAGAAAACTGAATATGAAAATAGAAATTATTATATATCATAGACGTTAAAAATACTATCGTTCATTCATTCGCGGTCTTCTAAAGTTTACTGAGATAGATTGACAAGTTTTGATTTTATCAAGTCTTTTTTTTCAAATTTTATGTACTTTTATCATAATTACCAAACATTCATGTTTACATAAGAACCATTGCCGTAGTTTAGTAGTGCTTATTTAACATTTCAATATAAATGAACGTCACAGTGTATCCCTATTTACATTTATTATGCTACCAAAGTACCGTCATTATCGATCAGAGCATGATAAATTACATTATAATGATACATACTTAGCTCAGTGTATGTATGACGTCGAAATAAACATTATAGTTGTTTGTATCACGGCTGGGGAATGGTTGGAATATCTCCGTCTGTTAATAAGCCATGTGATAAGTGTCAGTTTAATAACGACCTTACATACATGTACTTAATAACCCTTCAGGTTGAATCACATAATGCATATTACATGTACAGACTTTACGCTACAAAATATGCAGACTAAACTGACTGTACAGAATGGGTGAGGGGGGACTGACGGAGGGGGCAACTGTAAGCTACGGAGAGGGGTGAATTACGGAGGGGCAAGTGTAATTACGGAAAGGGTGACTGACGTAGAGGGGAGCTGTAAGTTACGGAGAGGGGTGACTGACAAAGGGGGTACTGTAAGTTACGGAGAGGGGTGACTGACGGAGGGGGGCTGTAAGTTATAGAGAGGGGTGACTGACAAAGGGGGTACTGTAAGTTACGGATAGGGGTGACTGACAAAGGTGGTACTGTAAGTTACGGAGAGGGATGACTGACGTAGGGGGCAACTGTAAGTTACGGAGAGGGGTGACTGACGGACGGGGGCTGTAAGTTATAGAGAGGGGTGACTGACAAAGGGGGTACTGTAAGTTACGGAGAGGGGTGACTGACAAAGGGGGTACTGTAAGTTACGGAGATGGGTGACTGACAAAGGGGGTACTGTAAGTTACGGAGAGGGATGACTGACGGAGGGGGGCTGTAAGTTATAGAGAGGGGTGACTGACAAAGGGGGTACTGTAAGTTACGGAGAGGGATGACTGACAAAGGGGCAATTTTTGGGAGTCGTTGTATATGTAGTCTGCCAAGGGCGGGGCTACATTGACGTTAAATCAGAGGAGAGCTGAACAAAGGCTCGATAATGACTTTCCCAACATAACACACACGTTACGCTGATAGGAAGGGTCAATGCTGTCACGGGGGATATTACCGGGGCGGTCGTCAAGTCTGAGTTATATCAGCAAAACGATGCAAATTGTTTTGTTTTATTCGAACGCCCGCTTCGACAGTAGTCATATCCTTCAATAATTACAAATAAGTGATATATTTTATGAAACATTTCCGTTTTGTCGTTTCATTTATCGTATCAGAATAGCTTCAAATCATTATTAAGGTGTGTATAATAATGCTGATGAAATAACAAAATATTTACCTTCGTTTGACCCAAACGCTAACGAGGGCGTTAAACCCGAGATAAAACAAAGTCAAGTCAATAACACTTTTATTGACCCCTCGGGACACTTAATTGGCTTCATGTTATTTTAAACATACATACCGACTTTAAAAGCCCAATTTACGTAACTTCAGGGAAATTTTCGTGATTCTGAAAAATTCTGAAAAAAAATCCAGTTGATAACCATACAAAAATAAGCCTAAAACGAAGTAAACCTGAACGGTAACTAACAAGAAACTCTTGACAAAAAAATCCAAAGAATTGAAAATAATTCAGGTGGGGCCCACTTCAACAACAAACCGAAGGTAGAAGACAGTTCGAAATGAACGTGTGTTTACAAATAACGTGTTTCAAATGCTGCTGTACCGGTAACCGCGAAAGAATTGCTGATATCAGTTAATCTTAACTAAATCTATAAATATAATAAGTCATTAGGCTTGATTTTCGCTTCAAGTTTTGCCGAAAGTTACGTATATTGGGCCTTTAAAAAACCAGCGTTACAGACGGATGAGGATAAGGTCAAAGGTCGGAGATTACTTCAATACTGAGTAAACCAGGGATCAATATCCGCACCCTAAACGTCTGTATCGTTACTCATCCCCAGCTAACCTTTATCTAGGATCGTGAATACCTTGGCGGCTAATATATGCATGAATTCCAGCCGAACAAAGTTTAACGTAAAACCCCGCGGAAATCTCGGTATCCGTAATGTCGGGCGTCATGTGGATATAATGAAAATCACTTTTCAGTAGAAATTTTAAAAAGGTAATTTGGTGGCCGCACACAATACTTACGTCTATATAGAATTCATTTATAACAGTCCAGCACTAGACGCCAGAGTTGAATATAATGCCGGACAAAGAGGGGATCAATTTCGTCGTAACATCTATTACTAGAGAAAACTTCTCCAACTTAGTTTGAAAAAGAAGTATGCCCTGCAACACGTCATCTTTCACAGATGAGTACAAGGTTACCTAATAGAAATGGCGATAAAACATCAACTCTTCCTGAACACAAAGTCTAATTCTCTTGTACTTTTACAAGGGTCTTCAAGTAAATCTTTCCTTTGTTCATATTTTGCCCCACGTTTTATCGATTTTAAGTTTGGATTATGAAATTGTTACGCTTCGATATTCCCTAAAAAAATCATCAGAAAATAATAATATCCTATCTGACTCTATACAGATATTTATTTTCTCTGTGCGAATTCGGGTAATCACAATATACTCGTATCAAACAAATCATAACTTTCTAGTTGCAATCAATATATCTTATTACTAAATTTTGAAGGTACAGCTTATGTATGTGTTACGTCTTCTTCTAGATATCCGTTCGTCTAACGTCTTGAAGCAATTGGGACCTTTCACCAAACACTCGATATTCAGTTGCATATTAATACCCTTGTCCTTCATATAGGACAAGTGAATTCCCACGAAAACCGGTGACATCCAATCGTACATGCAATGCTACAGTTTGATTAATAAAAGGTGTCATATGTAAAAGATGTAAACCCAGCCGCCACCCTTACACTTTAATTCAAGTCTAATATGACGTCAGCTCAGCGGTCATATTTATATTTTAGATCAAGACATCGGCTCAGTGGCCACCCTTAAATCCAGTCTACTATGATGTCAACTCAGCCGCCAACTTTAAATCCAGTCTACTATGACATCCGCCCAGCCGCCTCCCTTATACCCAGTCATCTATGTCAGTTCAGCCGCCATCCTTGCATCCAGTCTACTATAATGCAGCTCAGCCGCCACCTTAACATTTAGTCTACTATGATATCCGCCATTTCGCCACCCTTACACCTAGTCTACTATGATATCTGCTCAGCCGCCACCCTTACACCAAATCTACTATGACGTCATCTCAGTGGCCACCCTTACACCTAGTCTGCTATGATATCCGCTCAGCCGCCACCCTTACACCCAATCTACTATGTCAGCTCAGTGGCCACCCTTACACCCAGTCTGCTATGATATCCGCTCAGCCGCCACCGTTACACCCAGTCTGCTATGATATCCGCTCAGCCGCCACCCTTACACCCAATCTACTATGTCAGCTCAGTGGCCACCCTTACACCCAGTCTGCTATGATATCCGCTCAGCCGCCACCCTTACACCCAATCTACTATGAGGCTATAAAGAAAACTTCTCTTTTCCATGTATATGAACATGCTTTCTAAGCCATTCTTCACACGTTTGGTAAGATACAATGCAGGAGACCTGTTGTGTCTGACTGCAGGTTAATTGTATGCATGGGTCACATGATATAGATCCAGTATAATCGAGACTTTTCCTGTGAGTCTGTTAAGGGTAATAAGCGAGGGGTCAATACCAAACATCCAAACGTGCTACACACTAAACAGTGTTATTCTGTATATTCGAGATAATTCGATTCAACTATGTGTCGTTTACATTTCCTTCAGGAGTACATTTCATATAAGAATTTTCCTCATTAAAGCACGCCACTTAACCCACATCATCATTGGATGTTTCCGCTTGTATGTAGCAATACCAGCCTCCTTAGGCCACGCTTTACTTCCTGTGACAGAAATCAAACTCATGTTATGAATGAATGATATGAAGTATTCATAACTCCAGCTTTACCGAGTCCTTTAAACTACATGTATGTCACAAGTGCTTGTATCACTCGGCAAATATTTCCCGAATGTCGGACAGCAGGTCACTTCCGGCTAGTTTTAACAAGGCCTTCCTCTATACTACTTTAATTTGACGTCGAGTAATCAGATGTGAATATGGGAAACTTTTCAATGGAATTCAAGACCCGTTTTTATTAAGGAAAAACGTTTTACACGTCAGTTTTAAAAAAATCATCAAGCGCCCATAGTAGTTACGGTATAATTGATGGAGTAATGTCAAAGTTAACTGCTGTGTTCATTAATTACAACGTTTAAGTACACAGAAATCTAGACTGGTTTACGTCAAGGCTTGTCACATGACGTTCAGGTAGTCATGCCTCTGGCTCCCCTCGATATGTTCAGGTAAGTCCCGTGTCATTTCTTTTTTCCTCCATCTTTAATTTTCAGCCATTATTTAGTTGACGATCAGCTGTGACAGTAACAACACCAGACATGTTAAGGTAAGTACACAGATTTGGTTACGGTTATATACGTTTTACGTGTTTACAGTAGCACAATTCGTCTTACCGGCTTTCCGAATGTTCGGGAACTTCCGGAAATACTATCTCACATAACGAGACATATACCATTACCAACGTTATATATAATCTAACCAAACTAGCTTGCGTTTTCATATAACTGGGATAAGATTAGAGAACTCGTCAAAGGGATTCGAGAGATGCAGGTTGATGTAGGCTATAAGCAAGTTCTATCGTGTCATTGAGAAATATTCTGTATCCTTGTTTGATATTAAGGTGGATGTTTTTGCTCACGACGTTTAATTGAATATGACCTAGATTTACATAGTGGGTGTTGTCGATGACACAGAAGACACAAACTCGTCAGGAACACCTGGTCTTATTCTCTTTTACATTCTCAGTGGTCTCCGAGTAAGTCATGAATTTGTTTATATTTGCCCCTAGTTTAATCGATTTTCAGTTCGGATTCTGGTTTTCGGTATTCGCTTCAGTATTCTGTAAATTATTTTTCTTCCATAGTAAATCGTTGTATTGGGCCCTGGTTCGGCATTGTAACTTCCATAGCTCTATATCACCATCTGGAAATGACTCTAGATTTGCACGGTGTCGATGAAGCAGAATGAATGTATCCTTATGGTTGAAAGTTAATAGTTAATATTTTACTTGTCTGCCCTTGTTTTTTCGATTTCAATATGATGTATTGTTTAATATAAATCGTCATCTTCTCTGTTTGTACCTACCTTCTCGTTATCAAAAGGTTTTGTTGCTAATGCCACGATATTGGCATTGATCGAAGCGCGTGCCCAAATTAGGAAGTGTAACATTTTGCCAAAGACAAACCCGAAATCTTTATAAAATGTTCTGAACACTATTTACTTTGCATTGAAGTTTTATTGAGGAGCAGTAAGGACTGGTTAGCCCTCTGTTAGAGAGGTGTGGTGGGTTAGTTTCCTCCTGTTACTGTGACAAGATGCAGCTTTCTGCGGCTGGAGACAGTGTAGCCCTAAGACGCAAATACCTCGTACACAATAATAGTGTATCTTATCTGCTTTAGGGAAGTGAAACTTCCAGAATATATTAATTAATTAATAAAGCAAGACTCTCATTAAACTTATATATCTACGCTCTCTTTAAACTTTTCAAATTAAAACTTGTACCACATTCGTTATGTACAAGTGCAAATACAAGTGTAAATATAAGTGTAAATACAAGTGTAAATACAAGTGTAAATGCAGGTGTAAACACGAATGTCCGTTACTCCTATTTTATCGATTTTATTGCTAACACATTCCTCCCAGATTTATAGTATTTAACAAAAGCTTGCTTCGATTGTTTATAGATAGGAGGTCTTCCCTTTTTGCATGATTGACTTTGTAGACCTTGTTGTTGGAATTCCATTTGACAGAGTTTACATTGAAATTTGCTTTAAGGTGCGAAAACGCTGTAATTAGTTATAAAAGTAAACGCATAATTCCCCTTTCGCTTTCTTTCTATGCATGCCATAGAACATACGGACACGGACATTCTTGCTTCCGTCCTGTTGCACCAACGTTGCGTCTTTAGTATCTTTTCTGGTAGTTAACACGAATTGCTAGTTGTACAGTTAATCATCTTAATGAGCTTTTTTATCAGAATTATAAAAAAGGTCATCCAAATTATAATATATTAATCACTCTTGTTGGCCATTGTGGGAGGAAACCGGGAGTACCCGGAGAAAACCCACGTGGTCGGGCAGGTGACCCTCTTGTAATGTCAAAATTAACTTTATTTCGTAGGCCCCTGACAAAATCTCCGCATATCTACACAGGTTTCTGAACAATACAGGCTCGAATGTTGGTTCTCTTTGCCACCAGTTCAAAACTGCCTTGTCGTGAAAAAACAAACTCACCATACCCCCGGTCCCGGTATGGAGATATAAATTTATACTGATTAGATAAACATGAAATAAGTGAACAATTAAAATGCATCAGACGATATAAGAGGAAATTGATACGACGTCAACGACATCATAATTATAACCGTATTTTTACCCCTAGTTCGTGGAACGACATTAGGTTGAATTTTATTGAAGACAAATATGCTTACTTCCTGGTTTATAGAGAAACTCTAAAACATTTTAGTGGTTAAATATATATATACTCCTTGTTACCGGCGACAGCTTACATCTCATGGACCATCCCATTTATCACGGATGCTAGTGTTACAGGAAATGGAACGTATGTACGAGAGACAAGTAATTACAAAACTAAAAAAGAAAATAAAGCTGGAGTTAAATTGTAAGGTCTATAGCAACTCGGTAGGAAAATACATAGAACTACACTAAATAATTAATATTTCAATAATTACTTCAGAGATATAATGACGTTCAAAACTTGCTATTTTTAATTAATTTTACAAGGAAGTACATTTAAAAGACATTGATTAAGTCCAAAAAAGGGGAATAAGAAAATATCAAAGCGTCAAAAAACTACAATTCAATCTCAAAATCGAATAAAACTAAAGGCAAATAAGGGAAAAGGGAATATCAAATTTGTTTAAAACTATAAGGCAAATATGGAAAAAGGGAATATTTGCTCGAAGACCCTTGAAAAAGTACAAGAAAAAAATCAGAGAATACCAAAGCGGACAGAGGAAAGAATTAAGACCAGGTGTCCCGGAAGAGTAAGTGTCTTCTGCTCCATCAATGACACTCATTATATAAATCTAGGTCATATCCCAGTAAATGGAACGGCCTCAAAGTGACAGCTATGGTAGCATTCTCAACCTCAGAAAGTAGTCAATTAGTGACCATAACACATGCTCATATTCGTCATCCACCTACATCTGCTAATTACATGTATACAGATAATCTTCACTTAGCTTGACCACTGACAAAATATCTGAATCAATAATGCTTGTTAATTCTGGTGTTTTAGTATAGCCGTGTTTAACAGACGACGAACAGTGGTGTTTGTGTATAGCCGTGTTTAACAGACGACGAACAGTGGTGTTTGTGTATAAGGTATTATGTAACAGTGCATCATCATAAAACATTTCTCGGAACTACAACTTATTACATCATGTAAAGTAGGGACATTTCAGGAAAAAGTTAACATTTCATAAAGAAATGGACCGATCCCAAACTAAAAGGCGAACAATCGTCAGATTTATCAAAAAAAAATACGTGTACAATAAGGAACTCGAAACATGTTTTATAGTTCTAGCATGGATGGAAGGAGCATTGCTAAAAAGAAAGGAAAATTCAAAACGTGAAAATAATAAAAATAATAATCCTCACACGTGAAATACATTAAGTAACTGTTCTCTTTAATACCAAATCAGTGTAACGACACGCATCACTTCATCTTCTTGGTGTAACAACTGTGTCTGAGACATAAAAATACCCAGGCACGTGACAACAAAACATGTATTTCAAATAACCTGACATTATTTCTGTCTTTATAAACTGCTAGCTCTCACCTTTTGGTCCCTAGCCTCACTGAAGAGTCCTGGAAAGACGAAACAGCTGTATGATGCAGTTTAATTCATTTTTTCGGCATACTGTTTCTATTACTAAATTTGAAAGATGCAGCATGTGTTTGTGTTACGCCATCTTTCGTATCTGTCTTGTTTATGGGTGGTGCAGTGGAAAGCACTTGTCTTTAACTAAGGGGGCCGGGGTTCGATTCCCCGACCGGAAGTGAAAAGGTAACGGGTCTATTGCCCGACCACGCGGGGTTTTATCCGGGTACTTCGGTTTCCTGCGACATTAAGACCCCTTGCGCTCTAACATCCGGACCAACAAGAGTGATTTTGTTAAGTTAAATAACGTTTTCATAAATTGTTGTAAAATAAATAAAGTTGATATACTTCTTATAAGCAGGATTGATTTAATATCGTTAATAACAGTACTAGTTTACAATACATTGTCTATTTAAATAAACACTGGTCACATAAAATCTGGTGTTACATTTAATACGACGTATTTGCATTATCATGTAAAACCCTTTAGATATGAGAGGTATTTTCATTTAAATAATCTTATTAAGCATATCCTTATGTACATGATAACTACAGGAATTTCTCAAGGTTCAGTTTACATACCTGTAGCTATGACTACGGACAGATATGTCTATATATATATAGTCTAAATTGGAATGTTTACCGGGAATATTCTTTAGAATGGCAGTCAGTGAGTGAGTATAATCGAGCGTTTTTTATGTACCTGTGTAATATTTTGTAGAACCATAGAGTTGTTGATTGAGACATTGAAGTTGAGCGACAAACCGAGCTCTATAAACCGACATAGTTGTCATCTGTTTGTGTCCAATTACATGTACATTGACACTTTATATAACGCTATAGTTCATTACTGTATACCTGAGAGTCAATCCACTGGAACAAATGTAATGCATGTTAAAATATATACCAAGGTTCGCCATCCACATAATCCTATAATTTGTTAACTTAATTCTCACAGTTTTCATAAAACGTAATTCGATTTAGTAAAGCCAATACGACACAAGGAGACACCTATTTAAAATGTAATGTATCTTCCAAAAAGCAGAGAAATAACTATGTTTTATTAATCGGTTCTTTCTAATTATCATTGCATCCTCCTCACAACAAAACTGTAGTACAGTACTTAACCCTCCCCACAATAACAAATACATGTAACTAGTGGAAGTACCGAATTAATAACTGATGCAGAAAGCCAAACAAAGTAAACATGTTGGTTACCCATTGTACCCACTAATGACAACAGGTGCGTACTGCAGTTCTCCATCTTCACAATAACAGGAAATATAAACTAAAGTGTGTAACTTCAGTACAGAAAGTTTTAAGTTGTTTTCGCACGCATATGTACTAACTCGAAATTAAATGACCCCTCGCGGAACCTCGGTATGGGACGATACAAGTCCTTATATATCATCAGTTTTCGCTGAATGAACTCTGACCCGATTGTTACAGATATAAGTTTATAATAATAATAATTCTAGGTCCTTATATACCGCTTTATCACGACCTTAAAGCCCGTCTAAAAGCGGTTCACAAAATATTATCCGTGGTTAAAGGTAGCTACCAGCCAATATCGTTCTCAACTCTCTGGGGAACATACAACCGGTGCTTCTATTTCATAATGAAAACTAAGTTCAAGTTTAAAAGAAGTATTTAATTAAATTGAATATAATGTTATGTACTACCCATTTCCACAAAATATATAAGCTTTTAGTACTTCATTCCATATTGTACGATGTGTGTAGAATGGGCTGTTGCCTTGGTATCTGGTTATGGGTGTTTTTGTATATTGGTGCATTGTATGCAACATAGACATAGATTGTATTGGATAGATAGTTTATGGTATACAATAGATATTAAGTTTTAGTACAATGTATAACCTTTGACTTCCAAAGACGTACACTTTTGTATGCTTGAAGACTTCTGAAATTATATATGACAGTGAAGTAATATATATGCGTTATGCTCGATCAAGCATTAATTCGCTGTCATTAAATGTACTTTTGATATATAATGTAGATATATAATGTCAATGTGTTTAATTTATCAATGATACACGTTCAGAATAATAGCCCTAAACATCGACACACTCGTAGAACTGTGGTGTGTGGTTACTATATAGGTTACAGCCGGTACACATAGCGAGGTACACGTCACCAGATGTGGGTATATAGTGGCGCCTTAACCCTCTACGTCATACATCAACGCTGTGCTTCGGTTCAAACGATTGTTCGCCATAAGCTTTTCTCGAGTTTTAAACAATTATTCTACATGATATCGTGTGTTATTGATCATTTTTCATTAGCTTCCATCATGGTAATATATGAAATTGCAGTTGTAGTTTCGATAGGATACATTACATAAAGCAAAGGAAACTTAATTGCGCGGACGTGCACGTTCGTAGTGATTCGGATACACTGTGTGTATCAATGCGCAGTGCATGATAAACAACCAGACTGCGACAGCAGATAAAGAAAAACGTTTTCACTAAAATGTGATAACAATAGTAATATGGAAGTTAAATGGACGATCACAAAACGAGATGTGATTGTTTCAATATTGGATTGATTAACAAAATACATTGTACCTGTACATACAAAGAAATAACAAACTGAGAAATATGTAGATAATTTTCAACATGTAAGTTACAATGGTTCAGTTAGCTGTGTTGACAAATGCATTAATTTATAGACATGTATATAATAATATTAATCTTACACGATGCAAGCACCAAATAAAACAGTTTATAAATAGGTCGGTTTGTGTAACTAAAGCATTACGACGTTTACCTCACAGATTGCTACCCAACAGTATACCACGACTGACGTACAATGTATGCTGACGATCTACGGGTTTCGTAATATTTGTGTAATACATGTACATCATATTGTAAACATAAAACTCGCTCGTCATAGAGGAAGTTCGATACTGCTAAGTACAGACGTCAATCCTTGGTACTACACCAGATTAACACTTTCCCGTGACGATCGTCTGTAGGCATATCACAGGTACTCTGTAATAATTGGCTTAATTGATTTAAATCCTTCGGTCACTTTATGACCAACACAAACAACAGGTGTGTCGCTGGAGATCAACAAATATCGCCGGTTCACTGTGACGAAAGAGTTAAGAACTCGCTATTTTTACTCCGACGATCCTATCTAAACACTTCCACACAATACACCTTCGCCAGTAATCCCCCAGCATAAGGTGAATAGTTTAAATATATCCTATATAGAGCCCTTAGATTCCGTTCTGTATTTCGAAATGACCACCATATTTCGAGGTGTGTAAAAGTCAATAGTGACAAACAATCGAAGACATTTTTCTTTTGCTACATTCATCGCATAGGAATTTGTTCGTCCTCAGTCGAACAAGCATATTATAACATTGATAAAAACGTGACGTCACTTATTTTTTTCGTTGCAACGTTACACACGCGTATTCATTGTTTTCAAAATGTCTCTGAAACTCAACAAAAACAAGCAAAAAAAACCAAAAGCTAAAAAAATTTCAATCAAATCAAGCATTTTATTTTGTCCTTCCTATGGTAAGATATTATAATAAACAATGAAATAGAATAGCCTAGAACACCAATGTTTATCTCAGCATCATAATACTAATACATAACTGTGGTGACCGCTTAGGTTTGTCTCTCGTATACCAGATACAATGTATTATAGATGGTGTATTACACATGCTGTCAATTTATCTGTAGAATGAGATGGTAGCCTACATCAAATGGTCTGCGCAATTTTGAATAAAGTTAACAGTTTGGTTATGGCTTATAACATAAAAACATATTGAGAAGCTTCGTATTGCTTTCCTTATAACAATATCAGGAAATGTTCATAAAGAAAATGTCTAAGTATAGACCGACATCCGTTCCTTATCTCCCAATAACATTGCCCATGAAATCTACCCTAACACCAAGGGTGGCTTCTAAACTTCGTCACTAAATATTATAAAGGTCTATAATAAGTGTACATTACGACACACACGAGAATAGCACCTTCATAATTTAGAATAAGACACAGTACTATCGAGCCAAATAATGAATAAAACTGCACCGCTTAGAACTTTGGTGTCTTTTTGTGTCAAATCGCTTCTGAATTGTGTGCTCTATATAACACTAGGCAGTATGACATTCTGATATAAGGATGTCGTTAATGCGGGTCAGCTAGTCGACAGTCCTCTCCAAATTTTGTAATTATATTTAACGAGTTTTGTCCTTTTTCACAGTTATTTGCAATAACATATTTGATAATCATTCTAACATTTTGGTGCGAATCCGAAATGGCAAGTTTCTTAAAATAAATTGTTCATTTGTAGTTTCAATTATAATTCCTATTTTAAACGAAAAGGAACCAAATTTCCACGTATATTATTTAATTCCATTTACATCGCAAACGTTCGTTGCATTCGTTGTCTATTCCTGGTACTTTTTTTAGATTTGTATCTGAAAAATTAGAGAATAGAAGCGTTAACAAAATCATAACCCGAACTCAAAATTGATTAAACCAGGGGCAAAATATGAACAAAGGAAAGCTTTACATGGAGACCCTTGTAAAAGTACAAGAGAATAAGACCAGGTGGTCCGGAAGAGTAAGCATATTCTGCTTCATCAACGACACCCGCCATGTTAATCTTTGTCACATCCGAGAAAACATAAAGTTCTCAAAATGAGAACCGAGTAGCATTGTCAATCACAAGTAAGCACTGTAATGAGCACACTCAAAAACGTCCTTCTTTATGTTAAGTATACCCCATGTCTCCGAGGGGTCTGTCTGAGAGGATATCAGTGTAGCGTTGTGGTACTTCATTGTAGATCCTTTGGAATTATAATAAATCCGCTATTTGCTCACCGTAGTATAGCTACAAGTAATTTCCTCAATAATTTCTTGATATTGATACGATGTTTTTTTCTCGACGGGCATTTCCTAAATTGATTTCTTATTCAAGTTCACATTCTTTTATATAATGTTCGAAGGCACAGCAATGAATGTTTCTGGAACACTTTTGGTTTCCTTATATTGCCGGGACGACTTTGTATAAGCCGCCTCTTGGTCGTCCTTCATGTTCCATTAGCACATCTGTGTGTGAGGTACAGTGTACTTTTTGGAACCCGAGGGAAACGTTCCGTAAGATCTGGTCGCTGTGATTATCGTATTTCACAGGTATGGATAGAACACATGAGATTTGATAATCTGATGCAATGTCAGCTTCTTTGGTAGAAAATATTTCCACATATTGTACGGTAAATCCAGGAAGCCATATCAATATGTACACGTGCAGTTTTGGAACTGGTTCAATCTTCGTTAAAACTCCTGTGATGAGGAGTAGATATCACATATAATGCCTCTACTATTGAATCGTATCCTTCCAGGTCGGTGTTGCTATAGGCGTAAGTCTTTAGTTAAGTATGAAGGTGTTGCATGTTATTAGTCAATCTATGAGGAATTTTTTTGGTATATCCATGTTTCGTCACGTTTTCTAATCCCCACCTAATTATATTAAAAGTAATTTTTGCTGTACTTCAATTTGGATATCTCAGATGAAATAACGGGCGGACCTGTATTATTGTCTTGTACCTTTACAAGGGTCTCCGTGTAAATCTTTCCTTTGTTCATATTTGGCCCCTGGTATAATCGTTTTGAGTTCGGATTATGATTTTGTTAACGCTTCGATATTCTCTAATTTATTTCAGCAACGATTTTAATTCTAATCATCTCATTCCATACGAAATACCCAAACTGTAGTACAGAAAAACATGTATTTTCTATTTCTGGCACACCAGGCGAGGTAGTAAATACAGCCATTGACTGTCTTGGCCTATTTTGTTGTCCCTGTACCCTTCTATAGACACGTCACATTACCTCACGCGAACGTTTTGTTGACTACAATCTAGTATTTCAATAGTACATCTTTTTCTAATCATACACCGTGATGTTCTGAGGAGAGATGAAGACATAAAGGGCGGGGCCATATAGGTATCACGGGTCACCAGATAAGGTTCACGGGTCACTGGGTAGGGACTGAAGGTGTGCCGCACAGAAATCAGTGTACCGGAAAACTACCGCCTCCCACCTGCATAAAACTGTAAGTGACTCGATAGACTTTTCATCGGTAGGAGTTGGAAAAAGTGTTAAAATCTGGGCCAAAATAAACACATCTTTATCTAAGGAAAGATTATGTGGGCATAACCACGGACTTAGATAGTCCGTGGCATAACGTAAGACAACCAGGGAACAGAACATTATGTGATACTACCGGGTATATTCCTGTGTTAATCATTCCTATGGAGATACGCATTCAAAACTGTCTTACAGTTATTATATTCACTATATAATGTATACGCTTGAGTTTAGTTCCACCATTCATTCAATCCGAGATTAATAAACTGTAGTGTGAAAACATACTTTAAACATAATTTAGACCCAATTGGGACGATGAGCTGGGGTATAAATATAATGAAATATAAGCTTTCGTACAGGAAGAGATTGGAATAAAATCACATGTCTAACAGTAGGGTTCATTTTGCCACTGATAATATGCATAATTATTATTTCAACCGCTAAAGTGACGCCATATTGGTGACGTCATGATGTCAAATTTCATCATGTCAAACATTGAAGATGACAGAAAACAAAAACGTATTTATATATACATGTATGGTTTATGATATTTTCTTCATGTTAGCAAAATTTTAGAGTATGATATCCTCCAATGGCAAACAATAATATCAAAAAGCTTTTAAATACTGAGTTACTAGAAATCTGAGAAACGCCTTAAGTAATACTACTATACAATCTGTCCCATCTAGAGTAACGATACGATCTCAATTCAACCAGAGTCATACCCCCCATTCAGCTCTACGCTCTTGCAAAATAAATAACAATTACGTGCATCATTGGTTCAGAAATAAATTCTAGGCGAGCAGTAACGATGCGCTTACTCCACGCTTGTATGAGTGCTAACTAGACCATATGGAGGCTATACCGGAACCGGTAGTGTAGCGGCTACAGTCCAGTACAGCGTGGAGAGAGAGTTACAGTGTACGGTAGTGGGATTGTGAGGATATACGTGTGAATCTCATTGTAATATTACCTGGACCTAGTGTGGATTACCTAGCTCTATATAACACAGGTAAGATAGCGTGTGTGTGTTCTCATGTGCTTTAACAGAGGGTAATTACATCTATATGTATATTTATTTTATAATCTTGTTTTACTTACATGTATACCTTTAACAAAGATGTACCTTTTATATACACTTAAGGTTAGATTGATCGGTCTTACATGACAAGGCGTGTCGTAACACTGCACTGTGCACGCGACAAAGTAATTTAAATGTGTTCCTACATGTTTTATTATCATTTTACACACGAATAGCTTTAAGTTAATTTGGCGTACCTAATTTTAAATGCATGGAAAGTATTACGCGGTTTAGTATGTTTACACTAGATCACAGCTGCTTTAATGACGGTCTGTTTTTCTGTCTAAAGTGACGCTATTGTTATAGCTGGGCTGTTTTTCTTATGAGTTTTGTGATAAGGTGTGGTATTACATGTACAAACCATTGGATAACAGGATTTCGACACTCGGTGATGCAACATATCAATATGTTTCCAATATTTTCTTGTCCTATATTGCTGAACTGTGGTTTGATACGTCCTACTCATATTACAAGTATTCCCATATACCACGGACATATCTAAGTCCGTACATACACTGATAATACGGTACAACTTGAGAGTCGATCTCATTCATCAAATATATCATATTGTTTCAAAACAAAGGGACGTGACAAGATAACATAGCCTTTGAGGCTTCTCCCAAATTGTACTGTCGAATTTTGTAATTGTGTGTGACATTTTACAAATTCTCGGAGCTAGCATAATTGCCAAATCAAATCAAATTTACTGATAATTGTATATTGCCGTCCCTCTCCGACACTCGCCTGATATCAATGTTGCCGAGGTCTATATGAAATACATGTCGTCTGTATCACGCTCCATGTAAAACCCTTCAGTCCTATTTATGACAAGGCGGTAATGTTGTAAGACGTATAACGGACTAGGTGAAGTAGTGGCAATAAGACAGAGGTCAGAGTAATATTGTTTTAATGCTGTCGTTGACCTGGGGACGGTGGCGCTGAACCTGTGATAAAATTCACGAAACTAACCTCGAGTCTGTATAAAATCTTATACCCTGGTGTTTACCTTCCGAGTACGTACTCGTCGTATCATAAAGATATCTGTAAATATCTTAACAAGGGTACCGCACATAAAGACGAGGTCAAGGTCGGGTCTATTTACATTGTGATCCAGTAATTGGGACGAATTATTACACTTACAAAACGTCACGAAAACGACCGCACTGAATTGAATGCACACCATTTTTTACAAATAACTGGTTTTGTATATTTTTGTTCCTTTCAAATTGTTCATTTCCCCCGTAATTAACCACTTTGTCCTTCCTCGGATCAAGCCGTGGTACTATGATTGCCTTCAGTCTGGGTTTAGTACTATCACCAAAGCAATAAAGGTATATGTTTTGTTTCTTCAGAGGAAAACAATCCGTAATATTGACACCTATATATTTGTGACAATCAGCGTTAAATTGGCGCCGGTTAGGTTCGGTGACCCGGCCTGGTGTCATGTTATTAATGGTACTGGCCTTAACCTTTCAGAAAGTTTGTCAGTGCTTGTTCGTATTTTCACTGGTAGACACAGTTTGGCAATTATTCTGGTTAGTAAATATTTTCATTGAGAGGTAACATTCATTAATGACCAATAGGCATGTCACATTGACATACCTGCTGCCCAATCACGTGACAACCCTTGTAACTCCATGTAGCTACTGTAAATTGTATATGCATGTACTATTGTATACTTACCTTTGATTGCGTAAGTTTATAGACACCTGTTTGAGGGTTGGAACATTTGAACAGAGGTATACCTCAGGGCGTGGTCAAGGTACAATGCATTAACAGGTCGGTTAGTAATAGGTGTAAATAAATTGTTTATCGCAGGGTCCAGTCAACCGTTGACCGGTTAGATTACGTCACCGTGTTATACTCTAGATTTGGTACTTAATTAACACATAAAGAAGGTAAGCAAATGTGGTTAAACATGTTGTTTGGAAAGAAAGATACAGTATGTAGTATTATGGGGGGGGGGGGGGGTGTACAGTGTGTAGTAATTTGTTGGGGGAGGGGGGAGGGGTAGGGAGGAAGAACGCTCTTAAAATCCAACACCTATACTATTCTACCCTATTGCAGATACATGTACGTTTCGTTGTACCGACACATTCTTTCTTTTTTAAAACGTTGATGGAGTTTATAAAATTGAACGTTCATCAACGTCATTACAATTTATATGTTATCGTAACTTCCAGTGTTCATTACATTGTAACACTTTTTCTATTGTTATACCACTGACAAAAACCAGAAGAGTATCCAAGAAACATCTCTACAACGTACTATAGTCAGTCAAGCTGAAAACGGAGTCTGGCGTACAGTGTTACATTGTTACAGTAACTATAGAAACATTGGCATTCTTTATCACCTCAAACTATACCATATACAAACATTACGGCTCTTTTTAATCTCTAAATCACGTGTGATTTCTGCTGACCTTGACCCCTGTGTGGGGAGGGAGGAACTCCCTCTAAGAACTGTTCTACATTGTGTACACGTGTCTGTAATATATATACAGCCAATTAGTATATACTTCCCTACAGTAAAACATATCCTCATATTTCAAAACTCTGTTTCAACTGCGAGGGCTGATCTTCAAAGGCTCGTTATCAGTAACTAAGTTTTCAAACAGTTAGATACGGAAACCAGAACCACATGTATGCTACTTTTATATACATACTGTACGTTGTTGCTTCAACACATAAGAATCAAGATATTAAGAAATGTGGAACCATATTTCGCAATATTTTTTAGAATTGTTTCATTGCTTCTTTCAGAACACGATACGATATAGTATGACTAAGCAAGTTTGTCAAGAAAGGTTTTCAAGTTGCACATTGTAAAGTTGGAAAAGGGATTGGCACAGCAGAAAAGGCCAAAAATTAGCCCTAACCTGGGAACACCAGTATTTCATAACAGTCACAGTTTTTGACAATACTTGATAGTGATATTTACGTTCATCTGCAATAAATAGGCCATTTGTACGGCGATATCAAAGCACAACTCAAGTATGATGATTTTAATCCTTTTCTTTTAACGATTATTAAGTAAGACTATCAAACATTAACAATAAGTTGAGAAAAGCTTTAGAATAATTTCAGAAAGTATAATTATAGTGAGCTGGACCAATTTGTACACTATCAGTATTAGCCTCGGTCAGGATTAGTGTTATGTAAAACGGAACGGTTGTACAAAGATAATTAGCTGTTGAAACTACAAACTATATGACAATACGTGTCAGTAAGTGTACATCACAGACGGTCAGTATTTAACCTGTTGGCTAGCTCAGTCCCATTGTTAATAAAACTATGTCACGCGGACGCGACAATAGTTATCTCCCTTTTGATGTTACTGCTTGATGAACCGAGTTTTACGACTCGAACGATCTCAAATGTGTCCGGAGAGTCATTGTAGTTTCTGGATATAGATGTAAAGGTCACGACTCTAGGATTGAGATCAAATGTAAGCCGTCGTCTAATTTTACACAACTCGTCATGGAAACTATGTAAGTAGATTGTATTTTTGTATTAGTTAGTTTTTTTCTACACCAGCTGAGACACGATTGAATATTTTGAGAAAAATGTAAATAATTCCTGGCATTATTCACAACACTTGATGTTGCAATGAAATATTTTTATTGCATGCTTGGTTCCCGTGTAGAGCTTTCCGTTGTAACGATAAAAAGACATTTAGTATTCATGAGTTCATACAAAGTGCTAATTGCAGTTTGACGCTGCAACATTCCAATCAATACATATTGATTACAAGATTGAATAATTAATCTGTTTAAGAACCTGCTCCCATTATAATACTACACATACCAATGTATACACGTCTACTAAGTATACTAATATATTCATGTACTTATGGGGTTAGTAAACGTATATATATATGTGACCCTGAGGGATTTATAATTATGTGTGCTACTGTTTAAACAAACGTGCCTACAAGAGCCACTATTACGGCAGCCGTGTCTAAGCCATGAACACTAACAAGTAAGTCAATATATACATGTAACTGTTTGTTTGTTAAAACACCAGTAACAAATAAGTGTAGATAACCAAAGATCACCTGTCCTAAGAGGAAAAAAAAACGTTAGGGTCGCACAAGTACGTACCAGGTAGCATAGAGGTTAACGTGTGGGTCAAGTGTACGTGGTACGTTATGTATTTCTCGTCAGTATAATCATGATCAGTCTACAGAGAGACACCACGCGCTGTCAGCCATGCGGTTCATGATTTTAAAAATAACGTCAACTTGTTAAATTATACTTCATGTAAAAAACCTAATGGCGAACCACATCAACCAGTGCCCTGTGCAATGGTTCCAACCAATAGGCTCACCCCCATTTCATCCCCTTCCCGCCATTTCAAATACTCCACTCACTTTTTTTATTTCCGGATACAGGTTACATTTGTACAATAAGCCCCATACAGTACTAGGTCAGTATATTTTATATCTATTTGCCCCATTCTAAGAATCGATATATTGGGCCCAATACCAGGACTGCGGTCATTATATTCAATATGGTACGATCTATTTTACTGGATCCAAATCACGAGGAGCAATGTCGTGATTGCCAATGTTACCATTACAACAGACGGTAGATATTACTCATAAAGCACTGGCGAAAACATACTAAGTAGACCCTAGAAGGGGTCAGTTACCCCCTAACAGGCTGGTGTATTTAGTAAAACCGGATTAGGCAGCGTTATAAAGACCAAAGTCACTTAGGGCAGCGTTAACACAAAGCTGGCGCCACTCCATATAGGGCAAGAACAGAACCGATAATCCGGCTTCTTATCCTTAAAAGACAACACACATGAAAGCAATCGTATTTGCGATTCAGTAACGTTGTGCCTATCTGCCGTTTATCACACGTTTAAGTTAACATAGATTAATATAGGAATACGAAGATCCGCCTACTTGATTGAAGAATATATATAATTCACATCATTGAACGTCGAATAATTCGAATCAATGTTCAGCATACACGATCTGACTTGGCTGTATACCCCGTTTCCGAGATACTGTACAACTTTCCGGAATAAATGGCACGTGATTTGGAAGTCACATTGTACATTTGAAATTAACTTTCGGTATAATGGTTAATTGGTCGTTTACCAACATTGTTGGAGTAAAACGTCAGAAAGTCAGGACAAATGACCGAAAATAAGGCTGCTCCAAAAAATGAGAGGTTTCTACTGAACTATTCTGTCGAATAATATGTACATAGACATGATATTTTTAATATTATTTTGAGCAACTGATACTTTTGAGGATCATCGGAGGTACACCTGCCCCCATCACGTGACATGCGTATCTAAAAACGTGGTCGAATTCGGAGACCGGAGAGAAAGTCTGTACAATTGCATTAATAAAGCCTGATATCGTGACTGACCGGTATATTCCCGCGCAAGTCATCAAAATAAACAGAGAAACAGTAAAGAAGACCGGTACCCGTGTTTCTTGATCTATATACTGTAGTCCGAGTATGGTTTGGTAGTCTGCGGTAGACATTTTTTGTCCTATTGTGTCTGTTTCTACTTCTGAGGTGAGGATCGAGGACGACTGCCACACCTTACGAAGTTCTGTATCAATTATGGAATATTCTCGAAATCGTTTGTAGTTGAATGTCCGTCCCACTATAGTCAAGGTCTCCCTGGTAAATAGGGGACAGGTACGAACGTAAACACCGTCAGAAGGACAGAGTACAGGGAAGGTATATATATATATCTCAAAATAGTTAAACTGTCACAGGTCAATTCATCGATGAAAAAATATGCCATTATACATTTCATTCATAATTACAATAATTCACACATATTATTATAACTTTTGTAAGAATTCGCTACGCGGATTCATACAGTTTGCAAACAATTATTTTTCATAACCCAATGAAACTAAATAAAATTGTCATCAATGCTTAATTTCTTTAAATGCATATATATTATGCAATCAAAGGTATGCATGGCGATAAAAATAGAAAAAAACAAACATTCTTAGTTGACTATCCGTGCACTTGTACTCTATAAAATGACGCCAGAGTGAGTTTAATGAGGATCTCAACGACTACAGAGAGGGTAAGCGTTGGGAGAGACCAAACAGAGAATGGGCCACGTGTACATTGGGCAATAACACCGCGTGACATGTACGATATGACTCTGAGTAAAGTCATAAATAGCATGTGTCAATTACTGCACCAAAGTCAGGCGAGTCAATATCTACTGCTCAGACCAATCAGAACTCCGGGCCACGTGAGATATAATAAAAACACAGTGATGTAAGTGAAAATAGATACAGTTCTCTATATGTCACGTTCAGGGTTAAAGCCATGGCGATGATACTGTAATTATGCAATAATTTGACATTTGTCAATTTTGATTAATACGTGGAGAGTATATGTACTTAAAACCACACGTGTATTTGTACCCTAGTTTTACTGTATGTATGTTTAGTTTTGAAAATGTCTCATTCATTAGATACTTTAAAACATGTGTTAAACTTTTTGATTTCCGGGAAACGGAAAAGTTGAAAGTGTATCATAATGAAATCAAAATGATGATAATTTATTGGAATGCCGCATTATGACGACTATTTGTCAGAATGACGTTATAATGACGAGTATTGAACAGAATGATGTAATCAGAGACGAGTATTGCTCAGAATGATGTAATAGTGACGAGAATATATCAGAATGACGTCATAATGACGAGTATTGAACAGAATGATGTAATAGCGACGATAATATATCAGAATGACGTCATAATGACGAGTATTGTATAGAATGACGTCATAATGACGATTATTGAACAAAATTATGTAATAGTGACGAGAATATATCAGAATGACGTCATAGTGACGAGTATTGAATATAATGACGTCATAATGACGAGTATTGAACAAAATGATGTAATAGTGACGAGAATATATCAGAATGACGTCATAATAATGAGTACTGAACAGAATGACGTCGTAATGACGTGTATTGAACAGAATTATGTAATAGTGACAGGAACAGATGTAAATTATTTATCAGAATGACGTCACCATAATGAATATTTATTCACATAAACAGCCATCGTATTATTAAGATGGAGCTCGAAACTAACAGTTTTACTTTTTATGGGATGTACTAACCGTTACGTATGCTATCTCACCTTACACGCGATGTGACAATGTAGTTCTTTATTCACGAACAATTTGGCCAAGTTCATACTGTGATGGGTGTAGCAATGATAGACTCAAGTCCACATACGTACATATGTACAGATACTGTATGTTAATTCAATAGGTGCCAGTTACGTAACCCTACATTATAAGATGTAGTTGACATCACATGTTTGTTTTACGTTTGTCAATACATGTATGCCGAGATGTCGTGATATTATATATATATGTCTACTTGATCTGTATCGTCATTAGTCATCTGTAACAAGTAATCTGACTGCTCGAGACGTCCACCAATAGCTGTGTAGTTTATTATGCATTAAACAGTGCATTTACAACTTAGGTGTGCCAGTACGTCCTAATATTTACACCCATCTCACGAATACGTATCAATAGTGCGGTGTCCATCTGAACAGCTATGAAGCAATTGTCATGTGCATATATAATTATGTTTACACTCAAGATATTATCGACAATTAGATGTAGCACGTGAGTAACTGGGAAACAATATACACCATTCTTGATACAATTGTTATGTGCATAACTTGTTAAGGCATTGAATAAACATATTATATAAAATGCCAAAAATGGTGGTGGGGGGGGGGGGGGGTATGTCGAGCGACGTGGTGCGGAGGCTGTCGAGTGACTCGGAGGAGGAGGTATGTTTAATGACTCAGGGAGGGGGACTGTCGAGTGACTCGGGGAGGGGGACTGTCGAGTGACTCGGAGGAGGAGGTATGTTTAATGACTCAGGGAGGGGGACTGTCGAGTGACTTGGAGAGGGGGACTGTCGAGTGACTCGGGGGAGGAGGTATGTCGGGCGACTTTGGGGAGGGGGTCTGTCGAGTAACTTAGGGGAGGGTGTGTGTCGAGTAACTTAGGGGAGGGGGTGTGTCGAGTAACTTAGGGGAGGGAGTCTGTCGAGTAACTTAGGGGAAGTGTCTGTCGAGTATTTGGGGAGGGGGTCTGTCGAGTGACTAAGTGGAGGGGGTCTGTCGAGTATTTGGAGAGGGGGTCTGTCGAGTACTTGGGGAGGGGGTATGTCGAATGACTAAGGGGAGGGGGTCTGTCGAGCACTTGGGGAGGGGGTCTGTCGAGTACTTGGGGAGGGTGTGTGTCGGGCGACTTAGGGGAGAGTGTGTGTCGAGTAAATTAGGGGAGGGGGTCTGTCGAGTAAATTAGGGGAGGGGGTCTGTCGAGTAACTTAGGGGAGGGGGTCTGTCGAGTAAATTAGGGGAGGGGGTCTGTCGAGTAAATTAGGGGAAGTGTCTGTCGAGTACTTGGGGAGGGGGTCTGTCGGGCGACTTAGGGGAGGGGGTCTGTCGAATGACTTAGGTAAGGGGATATGTCGAACGACTTTGGGGAGGGGGTCTGTTGAATGAATAAGTGGAGGGGGTCTGTCAAGTAACTTAGCGGAGGGGTCTGTCGAGTAACTTATGGGAGGGGGTATGTCGGGCGACTATGGGGAGGGGGTCTGTCGAGTAACTTATGGGAGGGGGTCTGTCGAGTGACTAAGTGGAGGGGGTCTGTCGAGTGACTAAGTGGAGGGGGTCTGTCGAGTGACTAAGTGGAGGGGGTCTGTCGAGTGACTAAGTGGAGGGGGTCTGTCGAGTGACTAAGTGGAGGGGGTCTGTCGAGTGACTAAGTGGAGGGGGTCTGTCGAATGACTAAGCGGAGGGGGTCTGTCGAATGACTAAGTGGAGGGGGTCTGTCGAATGACTAAACGGAGGGAGTCTGTCGAATGACTAAGTGGAGGGGGTCTGTCGAATGACTAAGTGGAGGGGGTCTGTCGAATGACTAAGTGGAGGGGGTCTGTCGAATGACTAAGCGGAGGGGGTCTGTCGAATGACTTAGTGGAGGGGGTCTGTCGAATGATTTATACACAGCTTGTTCCTGCTTAGTCAGCGGTATAGCCAATTAATCCCCAATCGTAGACTTTTTTCTGTATTTATAAATCTTGATTTATATAGCATACTTTTGTTTATACCTGCTACATTTTGTAAAATATCGAGTGTTCAATCAATACGAAAAATACACACATCAACTATTTACATCCTGTATCCCACGGACCCCATCTGTATTCATGAATGGAGGCCTAGTCGTGCAACCCTTCCTTCGGAATTTACATTAAAAAAAAATGATATGAAGTAAAATTTCTTGAAATCCTTCGCCTGATTCTAAAGTTAAACAATAATAGTTTACATTTGGTAACACTATCTCATTTCTGGCATGTTATCAGATACGTGGGACGATTCACTCTACACATCCCTTGTAGACGGGAATTTCCTAAAATGTGCACTCCAGGTTTCCACACCCCCGCATTTGACACATATTTCATCCATTCATAAAAACTTACGATCTACTAGTACGATAGTTCACTATAGTGGAGCGGTAAACAATGAGATCCGGAATCACTGGAGTGTGACCAGTGAAAATCGGCCCATGTTCTCTCCATATATAAGGCTGTTTGGTGTGGTTTAATGTTTAAATCATATACACAGCTCTCTACACTATCACATCGGATTTTATGTACTCGAGTGCTCAAATAACATAAATGCCAGCGTAAGTGTGTCTACTTTATTCATTTATTTTTTTACTTGTGATTATTTACATATTATCTATTACACTAGTATTCATATAAATAACTGATATCATATTAATTATCAATTACGTTGAATATTTGATATTTATAATGGGCTATATGCTATTTATGTAATAAAGTATCCTTTGCATAACTGTTCTTTATGTGATACCAATACCAGAATCCTTTGCTAGTCGTTATGTAATTTGACCTTCTTCATGTCATACCTTTGCCAGTCGTTGTGTAATTTGACATTCTTTATTCCGATGTATTTGCTGATGTTTCTTTATCTAATTGCTTTAGAAAGCAAATTAATTTAAATGTTAACACAAGGTACCGTGTGTATCGAGCAAATCCACATTTGTGCGTTAATTTAGGTTACAGTGCAGACAATGATGGCATCCAAACGTTCTCCATATTTGTATAAGTCTCCGGACTTATCTATCTCACTGCTGTTTATGGTTTGTTATGGACGTTCCTCAATATTTGTGTCGATATCAGTGTTCTTTTAATTGTATCCCTTAGTTTTGTGGCAATAATAGCATTTCAGTGCTAATGTTTATTGTTTTAAATATGCGACTTTTAAATAAAAAATATTGTATCTTGTATTAAGTTCAATTTTCGTCCTTAGCTGTTCCTCGGACAAGCAAAGACTACTTCCCGAACCCTGTACATCAACACTATCGTTACTTTATTCAAAATCTGCGCTGAAAGGATTAAACATTATCGATAAAGCTAGATAAATGACCTGACAGAGGGTCTTGGGATACTGAAAGTCGACCTCGACGCTTATTTTCACATTAACACATGTGAAGATGCTGTCGAATCCCCTATATCTCTCAACCGACGGTAACTGGTGAAGATGTTAAAATGACAGTATTGTACAATAGGTAGACCGAGTTAAACATTAAATGCCTGTATGTTTTAGGGATATTGTAAGTGAATAATTCTTTGAATGATGCATGTGATACAGTATACATGTAACATATTATTGTGTTTGGAGTTCAGAATTACGACATGTATTACGTATACACCGGTAATTTTATGTTTGTTATGTTACAGATACGGAATGCAGGGAATCCCTCCCTTCCCCTGGTACTGGGAGGAGTGGAAACCAAAGTAAGTCGTATTTCTATTTATCTCCTTTGAAAAATGCATAAGTATAGGTATTGATAAAACGCCATTAGCCAGTATGTATAAGGAACGACAACTCCAGGAAGAGATATCGTTAAAATGCAAGGTTTATATTTGGCGAGTGTTAGAAAAGACGAAACGGCGAGATGACGAGCCTTCTCGTCTTTTCTAACACTCGCCAGAAATAAACCTTGAATTGTAAAACACAAACCAAGTATCATGTTTATCCTGCAATCATTTGACACAGATATTCACATTTAACAGCTCAATTTACCCTATTTGTTTACCTTTTATTGCACTGAAACACATGCGTCGGCTACGTCACATACAAATGTAGGAAAATGTCCATTCGGGCCTATTTACTAGTTTAAGAAAGTCAAGGCCCAATACGATATAGTTCTTTTCTTTTCATGTATACGCAGAGAGTAACTTCACATATTAGTGTATGAAAATATTGCACCAATGCATTTACAATGTAAGTTCCGATAATTAATCGTTTGATACCATGATAAATTCATAAGTCAATCAAGAAGTACCTATACATTCCACAGTCCCGTCAGAACCGGGAAAGTTCACGTAATTCGTATTGAAGAAACGTATTTTGTATTAACGGATAAAGCACTGCTATATCTGGCAGTAATTATCGGTCGATAATGCGATATCTGTAGTGGTTGCAGTAGTTATCGGTCGATATCTGTAGTGGTATCAGTAGTTATCGGCCGATATCTGTGGTGGTTGCAGTAGTTATCGGCCGATATCTGAGGTGGTTGCAGTAGTTATCGGCCGATATCTGTGGTGGTTGCAGTAGTTATCGGCCGATATCTGTGGTGGTTGCAGTAGTTATCGGCTGATATCTGTGGTGGTATCAGTAGTTATCGGCCGATATCTGTGGTGGTATCAGTAGTTATCGGTCGATATCTGTGGTGGTTGCAGTAGTTATCGGCCGATATCTGTGGTGGTTGCAGTAGTTATCGGTCGATATCTGTGGTGGTTGCAGTAGTTATCGGTCGATATCTGTTGTGGTTGCAGTAAATATCGGTCGATATCTGAGGTGGTTGCAGTAGTTATCGGCCGATATCTGTGGTGGTTGCAGTAGTTATCGGCCGATATCTGTGGTGGTATCAGTAGTTATCGGCCGATATATGTGGTGGTTGCAGGATGAATGGTTTTAATCACACTTGCTCTGGGTTTCCGCGTAAAATTATATACGTCTTCTGTTATTTTTCTGAATATCCAAACTTTTAATGATTTAATCAATTGCCATAGTACCTGTCATTGGTGAAGGGTCGACAACCAATAACGCTACAGGTTACTTGTAAGAGCGAAGTTACTAGTAGTATACCGCATACCGCGTCTTAACTGCATAGATAAGGGAAAAAAAGCTTAAAGGAAGCAATCCAATAAATTTTGATCTAAACAGTTTTTCGTTTATCAGTATAAGTTCTTCTACAATTGTGAGAAAAAGTATTTCAACAAATTAATAAGTCTTGTTTGCCCGGATGTAGCGCGCGGTGTCTCTAAATGGAATCTGAAATACCAGGAGAAACTCCATGTGGCCGGAAAGGTGACACAAAGCTTGTTCACATCCGATCAGGGAATCGATCCTCGGCCACCTTGGAGATAGGGATTTATACCACCCGATCATCCAATCATGTCACTGATCGCTTGTATATTTGGTGTACTTAAACTAATGTTTAATTATTGAAATACAAAACTTTCTATATGCCACCTTTCCTTGAACAGAGAAAATATAACTTAAAATAAGCACGTGATGCATGCACATTTAAGTAGTGACACGATATTGTCTAACGTCAGAGAAACTTGCTAAGTGATAGAATGAGAATGTGGGCTCTCGGCAATAATTTTTTATCATAACACAGTGTTCTATTGGCCAGCTCCTGAGAAACTTCAGTTGTAACCGGTGACGTCACGGTATGTCCGGGTGGAAGTACCTCGATAGGTCTGACCACGGAACATACCCATTGTTGTGTCAACATCCGTAACAGCAGAACCTCCACCTTGTTATCATGACTTCGTATTAGCTGACGGAAGTCACGCGTTGGGATTACCGGCACAGCCTACATAGACTCATGTGGCCTGACATTTAAGAGTTGCCTCCCTTGAACCCAATGGTAATCAAATGTAGTGGACGTGATTTCTGTCATAGTTTTTTTTATGAAAACCATTTTTTTAAAAACGTGTTTAAATAAAAAGTGTTTTTGAACACTGATTATCTTTAAAGTCGGAAATAACACAACATGTTCCTCTGCTCCATGGATAATAGGTAATTTTGTGGCTAATTAACACGTTACTGTTTGTTACAATGTGCCTGTAGTGATTGATCTCCCCACCTCCCCTCATACAATCAAGCCTAACGTGAAATAGGCAAAACTCAATATTTTTATAATTCATCTGAATTCTGTTTAAGTTCAAACATTTAAAAAAAACACGACAATTTGATCTCTGCTGTCCAAGCGTATTACTGAACTTTTCACTCCAAAGATAATTTAATATCAATGTCGCGTGTTTATGGAGTATTCCGAATCCATCTTAAGAGTGACCTTATTTTCATATTCATGAAATATTAACTGCGGCCTCGTATATTTGTCAACATATCAGTGTAACCGTTGATCACGTGATTTAAACCTGCTTCACTTTTATACGTCATCTTATTAACAATGATTGAACTGTACAAACACCTTATCGCTACATGAACAGGTCAATTTTATTTCCCGAAGTGTGAACTGTTTGAAATCAATCAAAGCTATTGTTAGAACTATCGGTAACAGAAGTGGGAGGGGCATGACTTCCTCCGCCCAAATCAATGTTAAACAGAGAAATCACGAGTTTCCAATTGTCAGGAAAGCCTACACATTCATGCGTTAAATTAGAATTTGTGGTTGATTGAGTTACATGAATAATATATATGAATTTTAGATATGCTTCTCATAACATGAATGATGATGACGAATGGTCTTCACATTTCTAGCACTGTGATACACAGAGCGTATATAGCTGGCGATGAACGCAGTCAACATAGGCCGTGAATCGCAGCGGAGAGGAGTCACGAGTGTGTGAACCTACATGTACACGGAGTTCATGTAACGAGATTTACAGATGTAATATTGCTACTAGTGACCGTGAGAATATACAGCGAAAGTAAAAAAACATAAGTGCATGTACACGGATTGACGCTGTACTTGTGTATAAAAACGTGTGATATACAAGATACATGTTAACTAATGTCCTGTATGACATTATGTAATGGCCGCGGACTTGTGTTTTAAATGATACAAGGATAACTTTGTGCAGCCGGGCATCTAACTTAAAGTAGCACTTCAGCTCAGACTGATAGTGACGAGGAAGTTCGCTATTTGGTACGGATAAGGCGAGGATCGGAAAGAGGTAGGTATAAATTCGGCGAAACAAAAGCAGATTTATTGCTAAACTTCATTAGACACATCCGCCTTAACGTCCACAGACTGCCTGGTACCAGACGTTGAGTATTGTGGACGAAAACAAAGCTGTCTCCGTATAAAACGACCTCTCGACCTATAACGGGTTTTAACAGATAAAAACGAGTCACTTCGTCAAACACGACTTGTGTAAAGTAGAGTCAGTCTGAGCCGACTGAAGGTCATTTTAAGAGACATTGTCGAATTATCAAGGTCACAGTGCCGTGTGACCAAGGTCACACTGTCGTATGATCAAGGTCACATTGAATTTATCGACTGATAAAGGTCACGGTGTTGTCTGAGAAAGGTCACAATGTCGTGTGATCAAGGTCAAGGTCGCAATGATGTATAATCAAGGTCACAATGTCGAATCCTTCAGCTAACACGTGGCCATCTAAATGTGATTATGTTTTTTGAAGTTTTTTATATTCAATTGATCGAAAACGTTCCATTCAGTTCGTTTGATATGGTATAACAGCTCATGATACACGCATGGAGAACACAAACTGTTATTTCAACGGGAAATTATGTTGCACAGTAGTAGGGGTACGTGACTTATTGCGGTAATATAATTTAGTTCCTCATTGTGAAATCAGATAAGATATATTACATTGGTGTCTGACATTTTCGTCTTTTTTGAGTTTTCTCCTTTAAATCTATACAAGCAATATGGCGGAAAAGCACTTTTAGGTTACGAGATTTAAAGTTTTCGAGACGACCCCCATTACGTTCGGGGGTAAGTGATATCGGGTGAGGACCTGGTTCCGGTTCGGTGACGTCAGTGTCGCTGTGTCTGTTGGCTGATATTTATTACATGGTGGTGGGCAGCTTTAGGACAGAAAGCCGGATAGTGTGTATACTCAGACGACACCTGGTAACCACCTACTTTATGATTCAACTTGCAGATAAGAATCAATTCTACTTTAAAAATTTGTAACTAATGTGTACACTTTTATTTAGGCAACGTTATGGCGAAAGTATGTACGTGAAAGTTTGACGGAGGTGTATAAGCTTGTTTGTTTTTGACAGACGACCGTTCGTAAGGACAGTACCGCAGTACAGTCTCGGAGGTGATGTAGTGGACGGGGACCCGTTCTCTCCCACGCCCAGTCCACACTCCCCCAAACACAGCAAACACAGACCCAAGGAAATGTCATTCGATAAAGTGTAAGTATATACCACAATTATCCTCACTGTTGTACACCATAGTTAAGGTGTTACGTTTCTCACTGGTTTAGTCGGGGTTTTCTGTGTTATGTACATGTATACAAGGTTTTCAAATATATTTTTATCAAATGATTTAGAAAACACACGGATAGTTAAGAGTTGTAATTGTACAATTTTGATAATAATGTTATACAAACGGAGCGTTCTTCAGCTGATACATACAGAGTGTGTCATGGATGTACTGTGTCAGTAAGAGGGATATGTACCCAGTAGGGAGGGGGGCTTCGTGTTGGTAGTATTACGGGGACAAACTGGATATCGCCATTGATTCGGGGATGGGGTGAGGGTAAGACCTGCTATATACTTATTTCTTAGCATGACAACAGAAAATTGTAGTCAACCATCGAAAAATACGGGGAAAATCCGGGGGTGGTGGTGGGGGGGGGTGGGGGGTGGTATGCAAGCATCTATTGGAGAGGGGGTGGCAGGGCATATGCTAGTATACATTTGTATCCTGGGGAAAGGACAGGAGACGGTTGCTTCAATGTAATTCTATTGAAGATGGGACTGAGGTGTTCACAGTGTTGGTGCGGGAGGGGTCGGGTAACAGTGGCCGTGGGGAGTTTCTACTGTAGTTCGGAGCAGTGACATCTACTGGTATACTGATACTCGGACACAAAATGTATGATTTATTATTTCCAGGGTCGTTTTGCCACTGTACTGTTTTCCATTGTGCCGTTTTTCATTATAACTATGATATATCGCAGCCCACCTGTATATAGTATATTTTATCTGTAGACGGTGTATACACGGCTAGGTCTATATTTAGATTAAACACCTTTGTTTACCTTGCCCTTTCTTCTGTATGTTAATCAGTTTGTAGAGTTTACATATCAGATGAAAACACGTTTTTTTTATAAAACCCCTGACTCGACCGTTTAAAGGCAAATAAAGCATGTTAAACGTATTGAAGGAGTTACCCGGAGAAGTTACCTGGAGGAGGTACCTGACCTGTTTTACCAATGTCCCTTAACACAGCCTTAAGGTGTCCACCATTAAGTTTTCCATATTACTAATAAAAATACATTACCATTAGTTATTTGATGCAAATTTTAAACAGTTTTCTCCTACAAAAGAATCATCGAGTTTCTCTTTCTGTAAGGAGCCCTTTGACCTTATATAAGTTAATTACAGTCAAACCGATGTAACGGTGCTATTGGGCATCGTGTTATTGCGGGCCTATTTACAATGCAACAGTTACAATTACATCCCCAGGACCTGCCTCAACAGGCTACAAGCCTTTTTGGGACGAGATGACTGTTGTGGCTGATCTGTCCGTGACCAGTTCCCCACCACAGGTGGACTGTAGACGTGTTGTATAGATGGTATCAGTGACATACCGTCCACATACCTGAGGAGTCAACAGGTAGTGCTATCTACAGTAGGATCTGAACCCTTGGAGGGTTTCACCGGCTAACCGACACGTGAAGGAATTATTTACATACACAATAATCTGTCCTTAATAGAAGATTGAACTTTACTGTTATCAGTCTAACACAACTGTCTGACCTTCGCGTACACTGTAGGTCTGACATTCGCGTTAGTCTGACCTTCAAGTAAGTCTGACATTCGCGTTAGTCTGACCTTCACGGTAGTCTGACATTCGCGTTAGTCTGACCTTCACGTGTTTGACCTTCACGTAAGTCTGATTCTCTTCATAGATCTGATTCTCGTCATAGGTCTGACCTTCAATTAAGTCTGACCTTCAAATCGGACTAACCTTTGTGCAGTATATTGTACGGCGAACCCTTGACCATGCACAAAAAATCCAATACAGGTGGAGAAATGGCTCTTTGGGTGATTACTATTCCTTATATTACGCAAATTGTAGTTCGGTTTAAATGACAATTTTCCAATTCGATTTAAAGAAAACTCGTTAAGATTGACATAATAGCAAGACAGGGCGATCGTTTGTGTCTAAAAGTCCTATTGCTGTGTCCAGTGTAGTGTCCAGTGTCTAGGCGAGTGTCCAGTGTCTAGGTGAGTGTCCGGTGTCTAGGTGAGTGTCCGGTGTCTAGGTGAGTGTCCGGTGTCTAGCTTAGTGTCCGGTGTCTAGGCGAGTGTCCAGTGTCTAGGTGAGTGTCCGGTGTCTAGGTGAGTGTCCAGTGTCTAGGTGAGTGTCCGGTGTCTAGGTGAGTGTCCGGTGTCTAGGTGAGTGTCCGGTGTCTAGGTGAGTGTCCGGTGTCTAGGTGAGTGCCCGGTGTCTAGGTGAGTGTCCGGTGTCTAGGTGAGTGTCCAGTGTCTAGGTGAGTGTCCAGTGTCTAGGTGAGTGTCCAGTGTCTAGGTGAGTGTCCGGTGTCTAGGTGAGTGTCCGGTGTCTAGGTGAGTGTCCAGTGTCTAGGTGAGTGTCCAGTGTCTAGGTGAGTGTCCGGTGTCTAGGTGAGTGTCCAGTGTCTAGGTGTCTAGGTGAGTGTCCAGTGTCTAGGTGAGTGTCCGGTGTCTAGGTGAGTGTCCGGTGTCTAGGTGGAACACGTGCGTGACGTAACAGCATTGGATCCCGTGTTTTATCCATTTTATATAGTTACAGAGCACTAAAATCGAACTACATCTTTGAATTTAAAACGATACTCTCTAGAAGTACTATTGTCCCGCCTGCATTGAAATCTGTTGTAGCTATGACCACGGTTTGACACGCCGAAGAATGTCCGCTGGAGACTGTCCGTGTCGGCGTGTAGGACTTTATTTTCCACTGTAGACTGTACATATGGATTCGAGGTCAGACTGCCTCTCTTATATTTAAACCTTGGACGGGTTTTATATATAGGTCTAATGGGAAAGACTAAGTACACAGACTTAAGCAAGTTTTCAAGTGTACACTGCATACGTGACTTTAAGATCGGACCGACACTAAAGAATTTGCCTCTTAAATTTTTTAAACTGAATTTGTCAAGTGCTTAAGTGGTTTTGTTTTCATCCGAAATTCTGAATATTTTTTTCTTTTTATTAGTATATAACGGAGAGGTAACGTAAATAAATAACATCACACCTCGACCGTAGCTAAACATAATATATATATCTATATAGGGAAGTAACGTCTATAGCTGGGGTTATCTATTGTATGTGTAGCAGGCTCGTTTCCTGTAATGACTTATATTAAATAATGCCCCTGTGAGCTTCAGTCATTAATAACATGAAAACTGTATATTTCTATCATGTATACTATTTTAACACATGAAGATACATCCGGGAGATGTGTTCGTAAGGGAACCTGGGTTATACATGGAGACTCTAACAGACATATGATTATTGAAAGCATTGGGAAGTTAAAGCAATACGCCCGAAGGTCATCCCCAACATCCCAAGTTAAAGTAACACGCCCGAAGGACAGCCCCAAATTCCAAGTTAAAGCAATACGCCTGAAGAACAGCCTCCAAATTCCAAGTTAAAGCAATACGCCCGACGGATATCCCCGAAATTCCAGGTCTTACGCTCTCTACACAGGACGTTAATCAATGTAGACCCGGATTGTTAAGTACATTCTTACATGTAGCTGTGAATTATGTTTAGAAGTAATTAAATAAAACTGGTACATATTTACGTTTGAAATTACAGGAACGGTCAAGGTTGTGTTTTTAATGTGGTAAATGCAAGTAAATGTTTAACCAAAGATTACATTTTGGATCACTCACTGTGTTTTGTTTACATAAAACATTGTTATAAATAATTATGTTGTATTGTCAACTTGCGGGTCGAAATACCTATGAAGACGTGTTAAAGAATATTGGCTATTGGCGGGGCAGATCTAATGATTCACTACAACAGAAATCTGGCTCTTATCCCGCTCGGGACACACTCACGATTGGTTACGCTCACCTACGATTTCTGACTCTTAGAAAAAGCAAACCAACACGATTCTGGATGAGCTGTGTGATCGGTCGCGGATTGAAAAAAAAACCCTGACGCTGATAACTGTCTTTTCTTAGACTGAATAGCTACGTATACTTGACTCCATAGCTAGCCAATCCTTCCGTTCAATGCCCGCGAGATCCATTTGGTGTACATCATTTCGAAAGAATTAAATTAACCTTCTTGATGATGATGCACGCTTCGTCCTTTCGTTAGGGATGAAGAAAACCGAGGTGTATCGAGAATGACCAAACTTCAGACTTTCGTAATTTCTGAGAGCAATGATCACTAGAGGGAGGGGCTTATATAGGTCCACTGGTGTATGACCTGCCTTCAATCCAGTTGATGGGAGTTGATTCCAAGTAAAGCCACCGGATCCCTGTCGACCTCCAAGTTCTTCCAGACGCATTGCCATCGCAGTTATAAGTCACGGGTTCTGTCGCCAATATGGACACCAAACAGCACACGAATATCCCGACCACTACAAAGCACTACCCTCTGATTTGAAAGAGGTTATTTAATGCCTTACTTGGCAAACATATAGATATGAACTGACAGAAAAATTGCGTGATTTTTTGAAAGTTTTTAGTACTGTAACGAGATTCTCTTTACAACTTCGCTAAATGCTTGGTCTAGCGCTTTTAAACGTATAAACGCTATATCTACACACAATAAGCATTGAGGTTATCACAAACCTTTTACTTAATTACCGTTCAGTGAAGCAGAACTGATAGATATTTGCTACCGTACTGGTGATAGCCAGAGGCTCGCGTGAATGTGAAGCCATCGACTTCCCAGTCGACATTAGGGTGGAGAAAGGACAACGGACAATCCTTTACGACGTGTCATTGAACATACATGTAGGGTTACAGCAACATAGTGTCACAAAACAAATACACTTTGTTATCGTTATGACCATTAGGGACAACACGTGTATCCCTATTCAGAACCAAAGCGCGTTATACTTGGATATACAAAATTCTGTTTCGAAAGTTTTTTTTGTTTTATTTTGATAACCGTTGAGTTGGTAATGTCTCGATCCAGATTTTACCCTTCGGTATGCAGTCTCTCTAGTTTTACCCTTCGGTATACTCCTGTGTGTTAACACTGTTTACATTGCACAGTCTCTCTAAAGGATACCCGAGTAGTCACTAATGGCGTCCCCAGGTGATACCTGCTGGACAATGTTTCTCAGCAGCCTACATGTAGGTGATAGATTGAGGTCACCGATCTGTAGAAATATTGTATATAATACATGTTCTTACAAATATCATCCTTGTTCTATTAACACCAGCGAACGATAGATGATTGTCGTTCCTGAACGGATCGGGTTGTAAAGTTGTCGTGTCAAAGTTCCGACAGCTTTAAGTGTTAGTGTGATACTGGCTTGGCTAACTCAGTCCGAGTCGCCGGGTATAGACTTTGTTTCATGATATAGGACAGTCAACCATTGTATAATTTCATTTCGACTGAGCAACCAACAGACATACAGGCATTTCACCAGAGGTTTCTCTAAGACCACAAAACATTTCGCTTCATTAAAATAAGAACATAACCTGTAATTTATTCCATTCCTTTGTGAGGAGGATAAATACAGACTTTTCATTCAGAGTTTACCGCGATATGATAGGCTACAATACTAGATTTACAAAGCTTGAACCAGGATATGCCGTGAATTGAAATGTTTTATTTACCTGTAAAGTGTCGTATTGTGCCGACTAGGCGGTACTTACTCACCATGTGATCGTAGTTATGTCTCTAGATATGTTTGTGTTTCACGTGTTATCAGGAATAAGATTACGTCGTATGCAAATTCTAGCCTACAAAAGAATAAAAAAAAATAATATTGCATTTTCGTTGGTTAGTTATGACAATATTGATGGTTTTGTTATCTGTGTTTATTATATACAATTGTATACATGTATTTGTTATTGATGTTTTGTTGATTTTTGGTCATACCTGGCTTATTTTAACCACTGATCACACATCTGATAGTGATAGCTTATACTTAATTACTTGCTGATAAACATCTACCCCCACCCCTTCTCAACTTGGGAGGACAATGAGTGAGCGATATACATGTACATCTATTTCGTTAATCCTGGTATTACGCTCTCTGTTGTGACAATTTTTTTTATTTGATTGGCATTATGGGAAAGGTTTAGTTATGTAGCACAAAATGGTGCAAATTGGAGAAATCATGGAATTACACATTACACGATTTACAATATGATGTAGCCCTATAACTTAAAATTGTTTCTCTTTACTGTTCTCAGGTTTGACCCGTACCAAGTTTTTGAGGTGAGTAGAATTGTTTATCGGCATACCAAAGTGTAATTGTAATATAGTGGTAACTGTTACATGTACCGACCTAATATATATTAATATCAGAATTATACACAAAAACATTCTTTCTTTAAATCAGAAGTTAGCTCTTGTACATATAATTAGATTTTTTTCCTCCCGGCCATGTCATTCCTATCATTATATGCGTCATCTCTGTTTTGTTGAAGTAGGCAGGGAGTCGGTATAACGGGATAACGGGATCTGCCGTAAGTCCCTGTATATACATCTCTGATAAGTGTTATTAGTGCTGTAACAGAAAACACTGTTGTTGATGGTAGTATTTAACACTATATATCTCAATAATCGAATAAGATTAAATCTTTATAATAATATACAGCATTTATAGTTTTGCTCTATTTAAGTTCTATTTTAAACTACTGTTACACTACCCAGACGGTAGATAGTGGTCGTTTTGAGATCGCAGACATATAATTATATATATATAAAGCCTTAAATATCTATTCTATACAACGTGCAGGTCGTCTATCACCTGTGTGTAAGCTGGCATTGTGATATGATTTACCTTGAGAAACTCAATAGAATGGACATCACGTGTACCAGGCGAGAACACATAGACCGAATATTAGTGATAAGATAAAGTTAGTTAAAAAACCAGCGACAAATACCCTTGATACTTCCACTATTTAAAGAGAAAGGTCCAAAAAACTACTGCACCCAGAGAAAATGCCAAACAATTTGAAGGGGTTTCTCATTAAAATAAACAGCTAAAGAGTTTATTAATACGATACATTTATGGGCATCTTTTATTTATATCATGCATGTGCATTTTGATCAAAGGTCAAACCCATCTATTGAAACAAATGCAAGTCGGTGCCGCATTTCGCTGTACATAACTTGGTTACTCTGTGTTTGTGACCTATCTGTGGCGATGAGAAGATAGCTTACCAAAGATCCATGGGGAGGTGTCTTATATTGTGTATCATATAGCTTAAATCGAAAAAAAATTCTACGCGAAAAATGCAAAATATGTAGTTGAAATTATTTCTCAGATTGCTTTGACAAATGGCCAAACAAATACTGACCCTGATAATGGTACAATTGGACGTTTATATTTTTGAACATGCCATGCAGTACAGTACAATGAGGTTACAGGTCCTTTACACGTATATATAAGCACACTTCACGAGAGTCAGCCGGTCCCTCACCGGAAATAGACACTTGTCGAAAGCCTTGCCGTGGCAACATGTGATCACGTGATAGTGAACTGGATGACATTAGGTGTCCTATTTAATGTAGTAACACTTGAAGATATATGCAATTGCATCGCTTTTGATAATACGTACTTGTAGTTTGCTGGTGTATTTGGTGGAGACCTTTAAACTTTCATATACATTTGTACAATGAAGTAAACTGCAATCTCTATAGTCGGCTCTAGTGAATTTTTTATTTGAAATCACATGCTATTTTTAAAACTAAACGTTAACCACTGTTACGTCGATACTATAGAACCATGTAAGAAATAAAATGAATACTACAATGTAAGTCTGTAACATCCCAGCTAACAATGTGTGGCGGTATAGGTAATATTCCAGTTCGTTTGTCCATGTCTAAATACAGGAAGTGCTAGGTTTCTTCGACGTAGAAACAGCAGAACATTTGTCCTATCCAAATCTTAATCAATTTCATGCCAATACCATATCAATCCCTTTGTCTTCTAGTAATGACGTCACACCTCGTCACCATTATATCGGTTCCTGTGACCTCTAGATATGACGTCACATTTCGTGAACATCATATTAGTTCCTGTGACTGCAGTAATGACGTCACATCCCATCTACCTCGGTGATTCCTAGTAACGGCATCACACTTTATCAGTTGTAGTTAGGACGTCACTATAGCACCACACATTCACACGTTGTCACAATGTCTGCACATTGTCGCTTACTTACTGTTGATTGGCCTTTATATTAATTCCCCTCTTCTGGCCCCTAACATCACTGAAGATTCCTTGGAGGACGAAACAGCTGTATGATGCAGTTTAATTCATTTTTTTCGGCATGCAGTATCTATTTCTAAATTTAAAAGGTGCATCATATGTGTGTTTTACGTCATCATTAATCATGAATCCGTGTGTTAAACCATGTATGTAAGCGATGTAGAATTTTAACAAATCAAAATGGGGTCTCTTAAATTTTGTTATCTGTAAACTGTGATAGGAAGTACTAGATCGATTAAACAAACATTATACACACGTTATGTAAAACACCTTCGTGAGTTGTGAAGATCATGGACCTGTTATCAGATCTAACGTACCTTCAAAACTACCAATTACACAACACCTGTCTATATTTAACTTTCCCTTTAATTCACTCCATCATCCGTATCATCCTCTATCGTAAGCTGTTACACATGGACAATACCCGTAGACTAATTTATACATTGAGGGAAGGGGACGAGTCGACGATGTTGACAATACCCGTAGACTTATTTATACACTGAAGTAAGGGGACGAGTCGACGCTGTTGATAGTCAGTTAAAGGTAACTCTTAGTATAAATATACATGTAGATGGTAACTAGACAGTAAGGCCTAGGGGTGGTATCAAAACGGAAAATTCCACAGCGAATCCCAGGTTTTCGGAATGCTTAATTGATATTAAGTCGTATGTGTATTACAGGGAACGTTATATGGAGTCAACGATTCGTGACGCGAGTCAGTGTAGTGAAACACATGATATATTACTCGGCAGACAACGTGTATCAGATTTGTTCATTGTTAAATACGTTTTATTTACTATCCCTATAACACAGACTCGGTATTTACTGTCCCTATAACACAGACTCGGTATTTACTATCCCTATACACAGACTCGGTATTTACTGTCCCTATAACACAGACTCGGTATTTACTATCCCTATAACACAGACTCGGTATTTACTGTCCCTATAACACAGACTCGGTATTTACTGTCCCTATAACACAGACTCGGTATTTACTATCCCTATACACAGACTCGGTATTTACTGTCCCTATAACACAGACTCGGTATTTACTATCCCTATAACACAGACTCGGTATTTACTATCCCTATAACACAGACTCGGTATTTACTGTCCCTATAACACAGACTCGGTATTTACTGTCCCTATAACACAGACTCGGTATTTACTATCCCTATAACACAGACTCGGTATTTACTATCCCTATAACACAGACTCGGTATTTACTGTCCCTATAACACAGACTCGGTATTTACTGTCCCTATAACACAGACTCGGTATTTACTATCCCTATAACACAGACTCGGTATTTACTGTCCCTATAACACAGACTCGGTATTTACTGTCCCTATAACACAGACTCGGTATTTACTATCCCTATAACACAGACTCGGTATTTACTATCCCTATAACACAGACTCGGTATTTACTATCCCTATAACACAGACTCGGTATTTACTGTCCCTATAACACAGACTCGGTATTTACTATCCCCTATAACACAGACTCGGTATTTACTATCCCTATAACACAGACTTGCTATGTGATGTTAAGCCTTACTTTTTCACACACACAGTATTTTAATACCCTGCTTTTCCTCTTCCACACACAGTATTGCGAAACCTTGCTTTTCAGAACAGACATTGCTTATAGACATTGCTAAAATATTCCACACACAGTATTGCGAGACCCAGTGGGACATCTTTCTTTTCCACACACAGTATTGCGAGACCCAGTGGGACACCTTTCTTTTCCACACACACACAGATAGATATTGCTATGGTATTGCTAAACACAGCATTACAAGACCTGGCCGCCATGTTTGATCAGCCAGACTAGATAATACGTGTATAACTATGTTACAAGTTACAGTACCTCACGTGAACATACCATCGTACCAGTAACATTTTACATAACCGGTTTTAACCACCGAATATGTGTTTCATTTTATAAGCAAATCTGCCCCCGACACCCATTACAATTTACATATCTCGTCGAAATAAATAAATGAATCGGCAAAAATTGTCAAGTACTAATATTGCTGTGTTTACAGAGCGTTGCATATATCACAGCATGTACATTGAAATCAAATTCTTAACTCGAACATACTATTGCGTACTCTATATTAAGTGTCAGATTCGATTGTCGCATTTCAAAATTCAAAATTTTGACCTACAATAATGTAAAGATTTAGATAAGATGTTCTGTCGGGAGATACTAATTGGGATATTTGCATACCACAGGTAGAACACAAGCCATGTCTGATCCTCACAGTGCGGGTCCTGTGTGGACGGAACATAACAAAGGGATGGATGGATATATGTAAGTATATACATTTATAGATGGACTTTACCTGAATTCTCAACTGTCATATACTACTGTATGAAAATGTAAATATAGATATTAGTCTTGTGCTATCAGTAGCTGAAAATGGCCATCCACACCTCTACCCAATCATATTGTAAACGTCTTTGTTTCGCGCCAACCCCCTCTATCCAATCATATTTTAGTTGTCTTTGTTTCGCGCCAACCCCTCTATCCAATCATATTTTAGTTGTCTTTGTTTCGCGCCAACCCCCTCTATCCAATCATATTTTAGTTGTCTTTGTTTCGCGCCAACCCCCTCTATCCAATCATATTTTAGTTGTCTTTGTTTCGCGCCAACCCCTCTATCCAATCATATTTTAGTTGTCTTTGTTTCGCGCCAACCCCCTCTATCCAATCATATTTTAGTTGTCTTTGTTTCGCGCCAACCCCCTCTATCCAAGCATATTTTAGTTGTCTTTGTTTCGCGCCAACTCCCTCTATCCAATCATATTTTAGTTGTCTTTTTTTCGCGCCAACCCCCTCTATCCAATCATATTTTAAACGTCTTTGTTCCGCCCCAACCACCTCTACCCAATCATATTTTAGTTGTCTTTGTTCCGCCCCAACCCTCTCTATCCAATCATATTTTAGTTGTCTTTGTTTCGCGCCAACCCTCTCTATCCAATCATATTTTAAACGTCTTTGTTCCGCCCCAACCCCCTGTACCCAATCATATTTTTGTTGTCTTTGTTTCGCCCCAACCCCCTCTATCCAATCATATTTTAGTTGTCTTTTTTTCGCGCCAACCCCCTCTATCCAATCATATTTTAAACGTCTTTGTTCCGCCCCAACCACCTCTACCCAATCATATTTTAGTTGTCTTTGTTCCGCCCCAACCCTCTCTATCCAATCATATTTTAGTTGTCTTTGTTTCGCGCCAACCCTCTCTATCCAATCATATTTTAAACGTCTTTGTTCCGCCCCAACCCCCTCTACCCAATCATATTTTTGTTGTCTTTGTTTCGCGCCAACCCTCTCTATCCAATCATATTTTAAACGTCTTTGTTCCGCCCCAACCCCCTCTACCCAATCATATTTTTGTTGTCTTTGTTTCGCCCCAACCCCCTCTATCCAATCATATTTTAGTTGTCTTTGTTTCGCGCCAACCCCCTCTATCCAATCATATTTTTGTTGTCTTTATTCCGCCCCAACCCCCTCTACCCAATCATATTTTAAACGTCTTTGTTCCGCCCCAACCCCCTGTACCCAATCATATTTTAAACGTCTTTGTTTCGCCCCAACCCCCTCTACCCAATCGTATTGTAAACGTCTTTGTTCCACCCAAACCCCCTCTACCCAATCATATTTTAGTTGCCTTTGTTTCGCGCCAACCCCCTCTACCCAATCATATTTTAGTTGTCTTTGTTTCGCGCCAACCCCCTCTATCCAATCATATTTTAGTTGTCTTTGTTTCGCGCCAACCCCTCTATCCAATCATATTTTAGTTGTCTTTGTTATTCTGTCATATTTTAGTTGTCTTTGTTTCGCGCCAACCCCCTCTATCCAATCATATTTTAGTTGTCTTTGTTTCGCGCCAACCCCTCTATCCAATCATATTTTAGTTGTCTTTGTTTCGCGCCAACCCCCTCTATCCAATCATATTTTAGTTGTCTTTGTTTCGCGCCAACTCCTCTATCCAATCATATTTTAGTTGTCTTTGTTTCGCCCCACCCCTCTATCCTGTCACGCTAATCCAAAATGTTTGTATTTTAAACTATCTATTGCAAATTACATCGCCCAAGTCTATACGTTTCGAATAACCAAGAAAGTGAACTAGTTCTGATTTGATGTAGCCTTTCGAGACCGTGGTTTAGTACATGACAGGATAACCTATACTTTCAGTGGACACACCAGACCCTTATATAGCATTAAGGATTCGCACGGCTCCCGAAGGTCGCCGGAGAACAGCCACCATTGACAACGAAGTCAACCCTGTTTGGGCCGAGGACTTCACTTTTCTCCTGGACGAAAATGAACATAATGAAATCCGTAAGTTTAATGTTTGTGTACAGAACATATCAGTATAGGTCAGCCGTTACCTGTTAACTCTGGCTGAGACTACTTATGACTATTGTTAGATGTTATTTCGACGTATTTCCCCAGCCCAGCAAACTCTCTTTCTGGGAAATAAGTTTGAATTTCCTCTCTTCTGTCGCATTGGATAGAATTGTGGAAATTGGGAACTCATTTGGTGATATTTCATTGGCCAATGTTCTAATCGTGACATCAAGTACTGTCCATTGTTCATGCCGATTGTCGATTGGATCGGAAACAATGATATTTCCCAAGCGAATCGTGCATATTGTTTTCTAGGTATACATGTGCATATCATACATACAATTTGTGAGGAAAGGACCCCTAGACTCATGATAGTTGTTCACTTAATATAAAAGACTCGAAACTGGATGTCTTTTTACAATTTGAAAAATTAAATTGGAAACTTGGGTAACAAGCATGCTCACACATTTCTAACATTTACGTTTATACCTCAAGGTTTTTTGGACCCCCCCAACGAGAGTGCGTGTGAATATAGATTTGTATGGTTCTACGATCTTCATATAAGAAGAATGTTGGATAAAAATTTAGACAATACCGAAGCGTCAACAAAACCATATACCAAACACAAAATCGATTAATGTATGGGCAAAATACGAAAGAAGGAAATATTTATATTGAGACCCTTGCAAAAGTACAAGAGATATATACATTTTATCACACGGATAATATTCTACTGTCAACCAAATCCCTTTTTCTACAGTACTCAGTATTGGCTCATTTTACGTATCTGTTTAGTATATCATCTAAACGAAAGCATATCTCCATCAAAGACTTACTGTGAACCACTCCCATGGAGTACCATACAATTTCAGTTTTTGTTTAACCAAATTGCTGTTAATTACCAAAATCAGAAGTAGTCTATTCAATAACCTGTTGGCTCTGTTACAGAAATATCACTGATGGAGGCCAATCCCGGGCAATTCGATCAGAAGATCGGTGATGTGTGGTTCGATCTTACAGATATACCGAGAGGAAAAACAGTACAGAAAACCTTCATATTTAACGAGGTAAGTCCGTGGTGACTGTGGCTGTTGTCCGGAGGACAAATTCCTCTTCCACGGCTTCTTTTCTATAATTTTGTTTGCAATTTCAAGATAACCTGAACAATAGCAAGGCGCAAATCCCAACAATTTCTTGCCAAGTATTTAATAACTAAGTGTTTAATGAAGAACTAATGCATCCATGTATTATGTTTATTGTTATGTGATGATTTTGTTTATTGTTTTTACCATTATCTCTCTCTGCAGGTTTCCGAAATCGACATGGAATTTGAAACACACATTGAGTAAGTATGATGGTTTCAAATACTATAAATTAAATCCCGTTTCGTTTCATCAATGAAAATAGTTTTACTTGGAAAAGGGGTGTCCCTGTCAAATAGATATTTGAGCATTGTGTGCTTTTCCATGAAAACATCAAACTTCCTGTTTCAGTTTACATTTGTGAATGCCAATGGGGGTAGCTTCATGGAGATATTAGCATTACCCTAACTTTAAATCAATTATTTCACAAAAGTGGAAAGATTAAACAGTTTTATGTTAGCGGATTTGAAATATGTACACAGCTATTGGTAAGAATTGCTAGTTTATGTTTGGTCTAACGTCCGTGTTTAATACCTTATTTGATGTTTTATCATCACTACTCCATGTACAGTGTCCTATTTTAATGTTTTCCGGATACTTTTGATATTGTCATTAAATCGAAATCTTACAACTCGCAGTAAGCATTGCATCTACAATTAATTGAATTCCGCACTAGTGTCTCCAAATGTTGAGTTTGTAAGATACAGTTTTCGTTGAATTAAACCTAAGATTGTGACGTTTGTTCCTGAACGTTTAACACACGGAAGTTTATAAAGAATAGACCCATTTAGTTTTACATCCGTAACGTTTATCACGGAGTATTATCTTCCTACAATAAATACACTCAACACTTGAAACACTAACTATAACAACTATACCGAGTGTTCAGGATCCTCTCATGTGAAGGGGCCATATTTTCTGATGACTCTGATTTCGTATGTGCATTTGAGAGAAAAAAGGAGTTCATGGCATAGCAGGACATGCAAAATGAAATATATGACGGCGAACTCGTTTCTGTGCTATGCTCTGTCAAAGATATCAAAATTTCATTTTTATCGTCCAGATTTGTGATCAGATATGTATGAAAGTTTGCAGAATTGACAAAAATAGTATTTTCTTATACAATATGAAAGTAAAAGATCTTTGAATTATTCTTTAAGCTCAAAAAATAAATTTAAGTTACTCCTACCCTATAGCTTTTAATGAAAAAAGGTATAATCTTTCACCATTTTTCGCAGATCTAATGCTTTGTATACACATTTCTGATGACTAAAAGTGTTTTGTTAGGCATTTGGTGGATCAAAAGGAAATGGGTTTCTCTTTCAAAAGCAGTCATAATATTTGAGAAATAGGGTTGCATAGGGTGCTTGTTTTTGTTAAAAGTGTTATTTTCACTATTCTGGTGTCAAACGTCAAACAAAAAGGTAGAATAATTTATATTTAATATACAGAAGTTGTATAGCAAAAATGAACTTGCTATAATAAATGATGGCGAAACACTGACGACTTGAATGAATGACTTGAGTGAAGCACAAGAAATACACAGAAATACATATGCATATTCGCTGTTAAAATGTTGATCATACGTTGTTAGATAAATCTCATGTTACACCAAAACGAGATTTGAACGTGATTGAAACATCACAAGAGCAGATCCTTAACGAGACGTTTGCTTACTTAGTCAGGACCCCACGCTGAGGTACAGTCTATGTCTCTGTGATGATGAGAAGGACTTCATTAATCGGCGGAAGGAGCGAGTACGGGAAAGGATGGCAGAAATCCTCGGCGACAAAGGTCCCATGTCGGTCGATGAGGTAAATAGATTGTGTCCACTTTTTCATTGATGTGTATTAAGTACTTAAATATATTGTTTCACAACATACTGCTTCTTTGCAATATTTCGAACTAGTTTTGTTGGTACTTTTATCTGAATACGTACTGTTTACTGTTAGCCATCTCACTGCAGTTATGCTATTGGGACGTTTGTTTATCATTTTATCGATTTTGAGCTCAGACTATGGTTTTGTTGGCACTTCCGTATTCTCCCATTTGTTTATCATACAAGATGACATCAGCCAGTTCTAAAACATACATATGCTACTTATATTTACAGGTGCCCGTGGTCGGAGTGATTGGGTCCGGAGGAGGGTTCCGTGCGATGGTCGGCTACAGTGGGGTGACCAAGGCATTGGCTGATAGTGGTATACTGGACTGTACTACGTATATGGCCGGACTATCTGGATCTTCCTGGTGAGTAGAAGTAATTACACATGAAATACCTGATTAGAAATGGAAAAAGGTGACGAAGAAAAACAACAATATTATGAAGAAGCTATGCGTGTTGCAGAAAAAAAAAACTCAATAGCAATTGTGCTATGGTCGTCCTATTCAGAAATAACGTATTATCGTTTTATATGTTTTTTTCGTTTTCTATGTCACACTTTGTATAACAAGTCTGACCGCGATGGGCATTCACTGTATACAAATTCTGTCTATAAATACTCTAATTCCTATCTTTAATGATGTGACAAATATTCATTATTGACATTCAAGGTATTTATCAACGTTATACTCTCATCCTAAATGGCCCGAAATGAACCCGGGTGACATGCAAGATGAGCTGAAAAACAACATAGACTCCAGTCTGATGTGGTTCCTGTCCCCACAAAGTATATACAGGAACCTGGACCTGATTCTCCAGAAACGACAGAACGGCCAACCCATCAGCTTCACCGACATCTTCGGACACCTTGTTGGGGAAACGCTGATTAGAGACGTAGGTCCTTTCTGTTATCACACTCAGACTATACCTGACATTGTTACTTGTTGTTTACCCATTTAGTCTCAGTACAGATGTTGTCATGCATGTTGAATTTAATCTCTTTAAGATAACCCTGTATTCTTTATTTTCGAAAAACAATTCCTGCACATTATAATGTTATAGCTAACATAACCATACGGTTTATCCTGATTTCAGCGGTTGGCCTTTAAGCTGACGGACATGCAGGCAAAACTATCCGACGGTCAGCGCCCCCTACCATTGATGACGTGTGTTAATGTCAAGATGGACAGATCCGCCAGGAGCTTTCAAGGTAAATAGTGAAATTTCATGTAATCTACCATTTACTTTTACAAGCGATGACACTTTTGCCTGTATATCAGACTCAATGTGCGTAAAAGCTTCAAACAGACGCCCTAAAAGGTTTGAAAAATATGAGTATATTTGGTTTCATGAACATTAATAAAACACAATTTACACCTTGTGTGCATACATTTTGCTGGTCATTAATCTGATGACGATGATAGGGTACTAGTCATTGAAACGTCACATACAAACATTAATTGGTTGTGTAAAATAAGTATATGAAAAAAATATATGATTCCACATTTACTAGAGTGGGCAGTGAAGCCCCCGCCCCGTTGTCTAAGTATCTAACTGATCATTGTATTATGTTTGTACTTGCAGGTAGCAGTCATCCTTTAGAATAAAGTGTTATATATGAAGGATTGTGTTGAAAGTCATTTATGACTGCTACCGTTTTATACATTAATGCAAGACTGAATTTCACCAAATGGTACTCCTAACCCTAGTATCAACCAAATGTTTCTTGTGATTTGTCTTGTCCTATTAAGTTTATGGTACATTTCATCTTATTACTTTCGAATCTCAGCTCTAATGCTTGATTGATTTCTCATGTTTACAGAATGGGTGGAATTCACGCCGTTTGAGATAGGGATGCCAAAATATGGAACATTTATGAGAACTGACATGTTTGGTTGCAAATTTTTTATGGGAAAACTTGCAAAGAAATTTCCTGAGCCCCCACTTCACTTTCTCCAAGGTAAGATATGATTTCTGTTTCCAGTTACAAAAAATATATATTGCAATGTATATTCACGTCTGTAATTTGTTGCCCCTCTCTAGCAAAGTATTCGCTACAGTGTATATTCACCTTTGTAATTGTTTGTCTTTATCTAAAATGAAATTATCTCTCTGCTATTTGAGCAATCTTATTTGCATGCATTAGCTGTGACGGTGTATTGTATATTTGTGTGTTACAGGGATATGGGGCAGTGCCTTTTGTATCCTCTTCAAGCGGTTACTGGATGATAACAGGAAGCTTGACCCAGTAGAGATGATTCGTCAGGAAATGGGTAATTAAATATTGTCGACTTATATGGAGATGTTCTTTATGTTTGTGTCTACACGAGACATATTATTGCACTTACAGAAATTAGTAACCGGTACATTATGCCCCTACACGAATCCTCATGCACCACCCAGTTTTAGATAGTACTTCAGATTGCATACACGGATACAGAGGCGATCTGGCAAAGGCCTTTACATTTATGATTCATATAAAAACTTGTCCGATGGCTTAAAATGTATTAATGGTTAATGTTGGTTATTCTTGATACTTGGAATGTTCATACATTATAGCAGAAGAGTTTAGAATGATGCAGCAGTCGGTTACACCTATTGGCAAATAATTACAGGCCCAATATACGTAACTTTCAACAAAACATGAAGCGAAAATCAAGCCGTATAACTTCTTATATTTATAGATTTAGTTAAGATATCTGATATCAGCAATATCAAAGATGAATTCTTACGCGGTAACCGGTACGACAGCAGTTGAAACTCGGTATTTGTAAACACGCGTCCATTTTGAACTGTCTTCTAACTTCAGCTTGTTGTTGAAGTGGGCCCCACCTGAATTATTTTCAATTCTTTAGATTTTTCTGTCAAGAGTTTCTTGTCAGTTACCGCTCAGGTTTACTTCGTATTAAGCTTATTTTTGCATGGTAATCAGCTGGATTTTTTTTCAGAATTTTTCAGAATTACAAAAAGTTACGTATATTGGGCCTTTAAAGATAGGAAGGTGTTTTTCGCCAGTTGTTGAATTTTATTTGTCTTTAAAAGGAAGCATCAAACAATTTCCCGTTTTATTCTAGTCAAGCAAATTGAGGTAAACCAGGAAGACGAGAGTAGCGACAGTAGTGAAGATGAGGAAGAAGACGATACACCAGACGAGGTGAAAAATCGACGGGACGCCGCTCAACGTAACCGCTTCTCATTCAGTGAGGAGGCACAGAAGAAACTATCCATGCAGAATGGAAATGGACCTCACCGTCAACCTCCTGCCAAGATCAACCGGAAACAGACTGTTCGACGAACAAAGCAAAAAAGTTACTGGCAGTCTTTCCTCAGTGGAATTCTCGAGTAAGTTAAAAAATTAATGGGATCATTTGTTTCTAATATTTTGTGAATTTTTAGCAACAAAACAATGAATACAAGAAAATGATGCACAAAGTTATTGAGAGAAAAATTAAAATAATAATTATAATACTAAATAGGACACACTTCTTTGAAATTAGGACCTACGCGTACTAATGATTTGTAGTATCAGAAAAATAGTGGCTGATTATTGTGGTAACTGTATCATATCACCTTTATAAACGCCATTATTTCGGTTGGTATAGTAAGTTCAATAAGCCTATTGTATCTGTAACAGGGTATGGCTGGTCTGTTGACGAGTTCTTGTCCTTCACAGTAGATGATGTAATTCATTGTCTATGTTATCAACGTACAACAACCTGTTTATATTTTATTGTAGTAAAAAGGTGGAGTTACTCAACACTCGAGCCGGGCGTGCAGGAGTTGTCCACAACTTCATGAGGGGCCTCTCACTCCAGCAGACATTCCCGTTATCTCCCTTTACTCCCGGTGACGGCGGCGCGGACACAAGAGTCAGTGGTAAGTTGTGCTTCTTAAACATTACAAATTAAAACAGTTGCAATTTCAAACAGAACCGATCAGATTAATATCCGATTAAATTGACCCAAAAGAAGCTATGCCAATTGAAAATACGAAATATCGTATGGTTTTAAAACATAAACATACTTATTAACTTCTGTGCAGGTAAGTAGAAACAGATTATAATGAGGCTGTTGAACAAACGTTTTGGTTACTAATCAATTAGCAAAATTTCTTAGAAACATTAAATATAACAAGCGTTGCCGAAAAATATTTCTATTATAACACAAATTTTCAATAATGGTAGCCTATCAATTCAATAACAATGCTAAGCATTTATGTATTCGCTTCATTTATTTTCAATGAACGTGGTGATTAACTTTCAGATGACTTTAGTGGTTTGCTGGAGATGCACCCCACTAACGTGAAGCACCTGTACATGGTGGACGCCGGTCTAACCTTCAACTCGCCCTATCCTCTGGTCCTCCGTCCACAGAGGTGCTGTAATATCATATTGTCCTTCGACTTCAGTGCCAGGCCCGGAGACTCGACCCGCCCATTCAAGGTACACTTCTTAACGTGATTTGAAAAATAAAATGACATATATTCATTCTAAAGACTCGACAATACAGGGTGTTGTAAACTGTTGACTTTGTATATGGAGACTTTAGTCCAACCCTCCGTTTGTCGCATGCTTGTAACTGATTCATCCTAAGTCAGAGGATGATTATTGTTTTGTGAAACTAAGGTTTTATGATAACAACCAGGTTTCGTGGCATCTTTCCTCAAATCTAAGCTTTGAAAGTTATAAAAGTGATATATGTGCCAAAATTTGAGTTAAGTTTGAAAGACATTTGAAAATGGTACATGCTTTTGTTTTTGTAATCTGCAGGAGCTTCTATTGGCGGAAAAATGGGCCAAACTAAATAAGTTGTCATTCCCGCCGATCGACCAAACCGTGTTTGACAGAGAAGGAATGAAGGAGCTCTACATCTTCCGCCATCCAGACGATCCCTACTGTCCGGTCGTCCTTCACTTCGTCCTGGTCAACATTGAGTTTAGGAAATTCGTCAGTCCAGGTAAGGACAACATACATTTTATTGACGCATTAGTGGATGGCTGATGTTATTTAACCAAATATGAATGCAATCTGGATGCAAGATACATAAAGATGGGACTTCATGAACATTTATCGGGCACCAAGATTGCATTCCAATCGACATTAAATAGAATCTGACATTTTCAATGGTTATATTCACGTTTAAATATTATATGTAATCTGGAAGTGCTTTTTGAAATCATAACCATCTGAATAATTACTGTTAAGCTTTAACGTGTGTTATCGGAGACGACAGCAAAACGTTGACGTGGCGTAGGTCAAAATGGAGTCATGTTATTTGCCGTTGGTCCACACGGCATCTTGCCTCCTGTGAATACAATCCATGTTAACATTGCGTTAATAGGAAGCCGTCATACAAAATGTTAAACATGACCGATGTCGCACCTTTAATTAAGCCATATACAAATGGAGTCAATAAAACAGCCGACATTTCCGTATTTAACACATACAGTATATATGTTTTTGTTAATGTATTCCTTACTTTTCTATTGTCAAAACATTTGGCAATTTGTTTTGTCTGTTTTATTTAAAATAAGATAAAGTTTATTTTACATTATAGGCGTACCAAGGGTCACAGAAGAAGAACTTGAATTTGCAAACTTCGATATATTTGACGATCCATCCACACCATATTCAACGTTCAATTTTAAATATTCCCATGACGCATTCGAAAAGTTATCGAAGCTTACCGAATTCAACACGTTACTTCACATCGAGGAAATCAAGACTGTAATGGCAGAGCAAGTCATCAAAAAGAGAGAGAACCCAACAAAATTGCCATGCTCATTAAAGGAAGTGAATAACTTGCGCCGTGTCAGCGTGAAGAACAGGCAGAGGTTAAGCAGATACTTGTCACAATTAGGAACGAGACGATCACGTGTGACTAGTGCAGGAGATGTCCTCTCCAGTAGTGGTGGTTCCCCGTCTAGTCCTAGCCCAAATGTTAACCTGGCTAAATCTGAAAACGAGGCCGGATTCCGTAGGAATGTTCCGGAAAGAAAGCCCATGGTCAAGAGCAAGCGAAGGCTTGCGAATACGCGGCGGAATGAATTCGCAGCGATGGGAGGCCTGACCTCTCCATTGGAAGACGACGAATACGACGGCAGTGCCAAAGATGCAACTCTCAGAAGTAGGCCAGGAAGACTAGCGAAAGCCAACACCAAGGTGGAAGGTGAAGAACAGTGGGAAGATGCTACATGTGATTCCATTGACGAGGATAGCGACGACGAACGATTTTACTCTGTGCGGTCAGAACCTCTCTGATTGTCCAATTACCTACACTCGCTCATTAAACAAACGAGTTCCGTGTTATCTCAAAACACATCCCAATGTTTGAGCTCAGGGCATGTGTGGTTGTATTTCACGTCAACGTGTGCGACCAGACGTACGTGCGGATGTCGGTTCTCGGAATCGACAGCATGTAAAATGTGTTGGAGCGGATCAAGACCATTTCATGTCAAATCGGGGCAGAATTGATATATTGAGACCACATTGCGATAGTTGTTGATTATCGTGATTATCTAAGTTTGTTAATTTTGAAATTGTATGTATATAGTTGAAAATTAACTAAAGAGAGTCAGATAAATGTAACATTCAGCCACCAGGAGATTTGAGACCTTGTCACCATTGCGTTCTTTTTATGAATGGAAAACCATATGTTTCTTTGAAATAAATGGTTCCTTATTCTGATCGTCGAGATATGCTTGATATAAAAATGACGTCATTATTAACGATGCCATACAGGAGGAAACAATTTAAGGAGTTGACAAGGTCGATATCGGCATGTTAGAAATTCGAAATATTTCCGAACTCCTTGGATGTGATCCAATGCATCAGGAGTAGCGAAAACTAGTGGAAATGGGAGAAACAGTTTGAAGCACCGCGAATGTTGGATTATGGCGAAATACGGCATAAATATAGTAGTATCACTGGAGATGTATTGTGCGTACTCAGTTGATATCCAGTGTATTTGTGATGGAGAGGTGATCTTGTTTAAGTGGAGCCACGTGAACAGGCATTACGACGTGGTCAATGAACATGAAACTCTGCCGATGTATTTTCATTGGGTGTATGCTTGACATTTCGACACTTCGATCAAATGAGTACTTGGCTACCGATAGCATTGTTCTGTCATTAAATTGGGGGTCACTTAAATGTGATCTTGGTGCCCCACTTAAAATACAAGATGATAATTTTGCTCCCATTTTTGTTTTTTAATTTTCACGATAGCATCATCATTATCATGTAAATCGTTTCTACCCTCGCAAGATTCATTTAATTACATTTAATTACATTTAATTACATTTCCATTTTTGTTGCTTATATGGCGATAATGCATAATTTATCTGGTTAAACATCTCTTATGCATACTGGAATGATATAATGAGATATGAAGCATTGTTAAGTTGTTTCCAAATCAGGCCTAATTAGGAAGGTCACACATAAGGTGTTTTTACAGTTGGCTTTTATATTTAGATAATAGACACTGTGTGAATTGAACTTCGTTTCCGGAGATGAACTAGTCAACTTGTGATTTTATATATGGATACGGAAATCAATAAACTGATTCGATGTGTAAGATGAAAAGACAATATGACCAAAGGAAAAACCCTAAAGATTGATTCAGAATGCTTTCGAGATGATATCTACACCAGGAGAACCCTCCCTACCCATCAGAAGTGAGACGTGCTGTGAGTTAAGGAGTAAAGTAAATGTGAGTACGAGGACCATGTATGGTGAATACCTGTGATGTTACTGGAAAAGCTGTGTGCACATGTTGCTGGGAGTATGTTAATAGTGTTCAGCAGAGCTGTGTGTGTGTAACTGAGGGTAAAAGTAATAACCGTAGCATTGTTAAATGTTATTCAGATTAAATCAGTTTTCAGATAAAGAATTGATTGCATGTTTTAAAGAAAAGAAATGTGCAAATACCATTCAGAAATAAACGAAGGGAGGATATATATGTGTCACGTGAAAGAGATATACAAATGGCAAGACTATCTAATTAAGTTATTACTTTGTACTTCAAAGAGAAAATCTATTTTATTGTTCTTGTTCTTAAATAAATATTAAATTTATATGCGTTTATATAACAAATTCGTGTGTTATTTATTCAAACTGTTTATCTTCCTATAGACCATGGTTCACAGTTTGTTTCAATATAGTTTACGGTTTAAAAAGTTTAAATATAGATCACTGATCACAGTCTGTTTTATAAATTTACTCCTGGTTAAATTTAACACTCTGCTTATATTTACTTACAAAACCTGAAAATAAAAATCAGAGAATACCGAAGTGTCAACAAAACCAATTTAACCAAAGGCAAAATATGATCAAAGGAAATATATGCATGGAACTCTTGACAAAGTACAAGAAAAAAGACCAGGTGTTCCGAAAGGGTAAGTGTCTTCTGCTTCATCGACGACCCCGCCAAATAACTTAAAGCTGACAATGCAACTTAAAAAGCTTTCAATTAATATTTTAAAAAAAATATTCAGATTGTGATTACTCAGAATACTTCCGAGATGTTCCCTACATTGACCATGTGTCTTCCGGTTTTCGTAACCAAGGAAGTGGCAGACATTTTTTATTTAACCTTGCTTGGTAACGTGTATAGACACCCTTGGGTATAAAAGCACCACAAGTTGCAAAACCAGTTTCATTCCGACACTGCCCTCTCGCCGTAGCACGTCTTTTATATGTACGGATAGGCTGTACACATTACGGTACGGCTCGTTTTCGTGTGTTTTTTTTACGAATATGGATATGGATATTGGAAAGATCTATAATGAATGTGAAATGAAATTGTAATAAAACCATCCATATCCCCATGAAACTTACAACAAAATAACACAACACAACTTCATGTAATATATGTTGCAAGTGAAACAAACAAATGGCTAATTAACGCTTATGCCTACCTTTTTGATATCCAACTAGTACTAACATCCAGCGTAGAAACCATAATAATTCCAAATAAGTCCATGAGAATGGTTCAACTATATAATTTCACAATGTTGACTACACACCCGGGTGTGCCGTGTTTTACACGTGTTTGCTTGTCAAGCGTCTACATGACCAAGACTAAGAGTGTGTACGTGGATGCGATTATATGCACGTGGAAGTTCGGCGATATATATTGGATTTATGGAAGTATTTTCAGTGATGTACCTTTTATTTCGGATACGCAATTTCAAGAATGTGTTATTAGTAACAACCAGCATGGCAGTATTGTGGTTCAAAGTCTACAGGTGAGTGCGTTGGATTTTTGACAGGGGTTGCCGAGTGCGCGGGGCACTGAATGTTGTGACGGTCAGGAGTACTTTGAAAACCGGTTTTACAGGCTATGCCCTTTATATACCCATCGGGACCCATACTCGTTACCAAGCAATGGCAAAACTAAAAAGTCGGCACTTCCTTAGAAACGATGATCGGAACAGATAGGGACGATCTCAAAACCAGAAAAAAATCCTTTTTTTTTTTAAATATTAATTGAAAGCTTTTTAAGTTGCATTGTCAGCTTTAAGGTCACATCCAAGAAAGTGACAAGTCTTCAAATTGATAACTTAATACATCTTTCTCAATCACAACAAGAAGGTACATTATAAGCATATTAAAACATGCCCACCTTCATACCATACAATGATATAAAATAAATTTCAATGATATTGAAATGGCAACCATAAAACTCATCAATTTGAATTTCTCGAAGTGGTTTTGTCAGCAGCGTTGTTTTGGTCATAATTTATGTACAGATTAAGAGAAGCTGCTGATGTAGAACAGTCTGTTGTGTCCATGATCTTAAGTTCAAAAGGGTGTATACGATCGAAAAAGATCAGGAAACTTGTTTATAGACAAAACATCGTCGATATACACGAAAAAAATATCAGAGAATACAAGAGCGTCAACAAATCCAAAACCCGAACTAAAAATATTAACTAAGGAGAGATGTACACGGAGATCCTTGTAAAAGAAGTAATAAAGCCAGGTGTTCCGGAAAGGTAAGCGTCTTCTGCCTTATTGACAACACCCTCTATGTAACTCCTGGTAAACAACTAGGTAAAACTATCCAATCCTCAAAGTGAGAAACCAGCCATCATAGTCAATCACAGCAGGTAAGCAGACCAATGGGCATACTCACAAACATCCATTTTCATATCACACAAAGATACAGTATATCTATGAACACAACAAAGATGGCGACCATACAACTTGCTCATAGTTCTCATCAACTTGCATCTCCCGAATCTCTGTATAGTAAGTTTGGCAGCAGTCTCATCGATCACGAAAATTTCGTTATTTAGATCAAGCCCTAGAAAAACGAATCAACTGCCACATGAAAACACCATAGATTGAGAAGTGAAAGGAAAACTTAAGTTTTATCAATGTTTTTATTCCCTCGCCGTTGTTTGGTCTTCGTCTGCCTCTATGTCTGTCCGTTCGTCCGTCCGTCTCTCCAGAGATTGGTTTCCAGGCAATAACTTGAGAAAAGATGAATGGATTGTGTTGACACTTCATACAATGTTAGCATATGAGGTAATACAGAGTGAGATTGAGGTTGGGTTCGAAAGGTCAACTACGAAGGTCACTGTTGCTAAAAATAGATATTTTCGTCAGATTGTGGTTTCCCGATTATAACTTCAGAAAGGAGGGGTCGATTTGGTTGAAACTTCATACAATGTCACTGTTGCTAAGCATAGATATTTCTAATTTAATATTTGCTATGCTATGAGTTAATACAGAGTGGAATTGAGATTTGTGTCGAAAGGTCAACCGTCGAAGGTCAATATTGTTAAAAATATATAGTTTTGTCAAATTTTCCAAATAATAACTTCAAAAATGATTGATCTATTTGGTTGAAACTTAAAACCATGTAAGCTTTAAAGGTAATACAAAATGGTATTAAGTTTGGGAGTCAACAATGAAAGTCACTGTTGCTAAAAATAAAGATTTTAAAACTTCTTACAATTATATTAAATCAATAACATCAAAGGAATAGGATTGGAATCTATTCAGTGATAGAAGTAATTTATTTTGAAGTACTTGAGCCTGGTACATATGTCAATGGAATAGCCCTTACTTCTGATACTTGCATACCAAGTTACTTGGAAAATGTAATTGACGGTAGGGGGCGAATGTTGCATGCAACATTAACTGTAAGTTTGTTTGTACATGTTATTGTCCTGATAAGCTTCTCAACAAATTAAGCCTCGTATGAAAACAGAAATAAGTCAGCTAATAGTCGGTCTTGCGTTGTTCAATGGGAATACCGACTACTAGAAAAAATCAGAGAATTCCAAAGCGTCAACAAAACCATAATCCGAACTCAAAATCGATTTTAAAAAAAATCAGAGAATACCAAAGCGTCAACAACTCAAAATCGATTAAACTAGGGTCAAAAAAGGAACAAAGGAAAGATTTACATGGAGACTCACGTAAAAGCACAAGAAAATAAGACTAGGTGTTCCGGAAGAGTAAGCGTCTTCTGCTTCATCGACGACACTCGCCATGTAAATCTTGGTCACATCCAAGTAAGCATCAATCCCCAAAATGAGAACCGAGTCATCATTGTCATTGTACAACAAGCAAACACACTAACAAGCAAACTCAAAAACGTCCATCTTCATATCACACAAAGATACAGAATATTTCTCAATGATATCAAGATGGCGACCATAAAACTTGCCCATAGTCTTCATCAACCTGCATTTCTCGAATCCCTGTGCCGTAAGTTTGTTCGTCAGCAGTCGACATCTATCACGAAAATCGCGATATTCAGAGCAAGCCCTAGAATAACGAATCAACTGCGCTATGTAAACACCATAGGATGGAGAATCAGGGATGTAACTATCAAGAAAGGGAAAGTTCACGATCGGAAAATCGAAATCGTCACGTTTATCATAGAGCTTAGTAGTAAGTTGCCCGTGTTGGTCATAGTTTAAGTAAAGATCGAGGTTAGAAGCTGATGTAGGAGAATCTGTTGTGTCTTTAATCTCAAGTTCAGTAGGGTAAATATGATCAACTAGGTCAGCAAACCTCTTGTTGTTTATAGACAACACATCGTCGATATACCTGAAAGAGAAATTGAAAGGTTTCTGTTACCCGTCCTGATAAGCCCCTCGACTAATTCAGCCTCGTATGAAAACAAAAACAAGTCAGCCAAAAGTGGTGCACAGTTAGTGCCCATTGGACTGGCAACAGTCTGTTGGAAAATCTTTCCACCGAACTCAACAACAATATTGCCAAACAGTAATTCAATCATTCGTACTATATCTTCCTCAGTATATTTCAACCTAGCTTTTGTTGTGTTTTCCACAAAGTATGCTTCAAAATAGCTCACAACCATGTATTTGTATCGTCGTTCACCTTTCTTGGAAAAGAAAGCTCTCATAATGAGAGACCGAAGACGTTCTTTCAGTTTGGCATGTGGTATGGTAGTGTACAGGGTGGAGAACTCAAATGTTTTGATGGACGAAACATTTTTGAGAAGGGGGTGTTCAAGACTGATCAGAAGATCTTTTGAGTTTTTCAAAGTCCACATCCCATTAATGCCATTTCTGGAGTATACAGTGTCACAATAAGACTGAAGCCCTGATTTAACGGTACTAAGAATGGTAGTAAGAAGTTTTGATAATGGCTTGGTTGAGCAATGAGACGAGCCAGCGATAAAACGTTGCTTATAAGGATCCTTGTGTAGTTGAGGTATTCAATCAAGCCGAGATAAGTCAGCGCCTTTATCATTAACGGGTATTTTAAATGATTGTAATACTGATGTATGATTGGAAAGTATTTCATCTTTCGAACAACCGGTTAATGCGTAAGTAGGGTTACCTTGGTTATCAAGCAGGCCCAGTTCTTTTTGCAAACAATGAATGTAATAGTGTTTGCAATCTAGGATCAGGTTGTTAGATGCCTTGTCTGCAGACACAATCACATACTTGTCATGTAGGTCGTTGAGTGTTGTTCGAACATCGGGGTCAAGAAAGATCGACTTGTGTTTAGTTTTCATTTTGTATCGCAATCTGCTTATTCTTTTCAGAATAGAGGACCTGATAGATTTAACTCACCCTGAAAGTGAATCCAATTCAGCATGTTCACGTTTAGCCCATTGTCTGGCGTAGTCTTCCACAGAGTCCATAAGAATCTTGAAATTCACATTACATTTGATGGATGGAATCTCATGATACTTAGGACATTTTATGAAAAGCTCTCGTAGCTTTAAGTTGGGGATGATCTTCAGATTGCCAGTTACTATGTGTTCAGCTGGGCCATAGCAATATGGGGATGAAGAACATGAAAATGCTGAAGGAGGGGTCATTCTAATGTCATCTATGTTCAATTGCTGCAGTGTTTGCTTGTTATTGAAAAGCTGCGGTTCAATAGATACAGAAGAACTGTAGGAAATGATAGGTGATCTTATATATCGGAAGTACGGTGGTTTGTTAGCTTGAACAGACTTTAGATGCAAGATATTGCTGATGTTAATGGCATCAATACCCTTGTTGGCAAATTCAACTTTCATAAAATGTTGAGTCGCTGGTGGCTCATGGTCGTCCGTTCGTACGGGTCCAAATAGTCGAATTTCTGCCACATCATCAATTATCTTATGGAGCCTTGATGCTAGTTTCCAAAGGTCATCCGGAACAGTTTTTGTTTGAGTGGTTTGCAGTGTTCTTAACACAGTCCGAGGCAGTGAATATAGTGTGGTACGAACACGATGAACACACAATGGTCCATTTAAAGTGACCATAAGGTCTTCAAATTTTACACTGCATTCTGTTGGACTGTTGGAATGCCGATGTTCATGGCTACAAAAGCGTCTCCTTTGAGGAGTAAACAAAGACATTGCATTAGTTTGACTGCATCCAGGACTGGACAAATTTCCCGCCGAATCTATACGATCATTGCACCCATATGGCATAGCAGTGCCAATAAGCCTAATATAGTGTTCCTCACGCTGTCTACGGCAAACTAGAGGCAAAATAGGAACAAAAGAAACAAGAAAGATTGACATGGAGACTTTTGTAAAAGCACAAGAGAATAAAACCAGGTGTTCCGGAAGAGTAAGCGTCTTCTGCTTCATCGACGACATCCGCCATATTAATCTTTGTCACATCCAAGTAAACACCAAGTTCTCAAAATGACAACAGAGTATCATTGTCAATCACAACAAGGTGGCACACTAATGAGCATACTCAAAAACGATCATTTTCATATCACTTAAAGATGCACAATATTACTCAATGAGATAAAGATGGCGACCATAAAACCTGCATCTCTCGAATCCTTGTGTTGTTAGTTTGTTTGTCATCAGTCGACATTGATCACGAAAATCCCGATATTTAGAGCAAGCCCTAAAATATCGAATCAACTGCGAGAATTTGAGCATTATTTTCGATCACAACAAGTATGCATACTAATGATCAATTCCAAGGCCTCCTATTATACAAGGATACATAATCTCCCTAAACTTGCTCATAGTCTTCATCAACCTCCATCCCTCGAATCCTTGTGTCAATATGTTTTATCTATAATAAGGATATATAACTGTTGCTGAAGATGTGCTCCATTTGGTTTGCCATGCATTTTATCGATCGTTTTATAATTTGTATCTGCTCAATTGCATGAGAAGCAATAGAGAATGCAGATGTAAGTTTAATGCCAGTATGAGAGGTTTTTTACATTAACATCCTTGATTTCGGGAATCACGACTGCTCAATCTCTACCATTATTGAATAGAGCTATTGGATGGCCGCAGTGGCCAAATGGTTGAGGTGTCCCGATACTCTACCACTAGCCATCTACCTCAGGGCCGCTGTGGCCGAGTGATTAAGATGTACCGACATTCTACCACTAGCCCTCCATCTCTGGGCCGCGGTGGCCGAGTGGTTAAGATGTACCGACATTCTACCACTAGCCCTCTACCTTAGGGCGGTGGTGGTTGAGTGGTTAAGGTTTACCGACATTCTGCTACTAACCCTCCATCTCTGGGTTGCGAGTTTGAAACCCACACCTCCACCTCCAAAACCTGGCACGGCCTGAAATGACCCCGACTGTTACAAGATAAACCAATAAACCAATCTGTTGTTTGTAAGGTTCTATAATGCTGTGTGTTATGTTAGTGACGTCATAGCTAGTGCAACTATTACTTATTCTTACCACCGCGATAATGTAATGAGTAAATCCCTTGATAAATATCATAGTGTTGAATAATTTATAATCGGTGTCTGCAAACATATCGTTAATTAAAATCTTGAAAAGGGCTGTCTGTTGGGCTTTTAGCGGCACTTGAATCCTAGCGCACAACATATTGATCTTACCTAAATAAACAAATTTAAAAGCACAAAATATCAATCTCCAAAAGGCGTATATTATGGATATTTAATATAAACAGCCAATGAGTTTACCATTTTACATTAAGCCCGTTATGGACCAACCGTATTCCATTATCAGTTGACTTATAGTGACGTAAAGCTGCTGGGTTTAATCCCCTCACTGCGGCAGTATCAAAAGAAAATTTCCCGGATAGACTACATTATTATAGTGGCTATGATGGTTGACAGCTGACGTTCCTGGTTCGTCCAGTAATGTAATTGTACTGGTGGTTTCAGCGGTTTACAGTCGTGACAAACAGACGTTTGCGGAAGATCGCAAAATAAGTTTGCAAATGTTGTTACAGTCCTGTAACACACATTACTATTGATGACAAATAAATTAGAGAATACAAAAGCGTTAACAAAGTCATAATTCGAATTCAAAATCAATTAACCGGGGGCAAAACATGAACAAAGAAAAGATTAGAACGGAGACCCTTGTAAAAGCACAATAACATGAGACCAGGTGTTCCGGACGAGTAAGCGTTTGCTGCTTCATCGACGACATCCGCCATGTAAATCTTTATGATAAAGCCCGGTATGGCTTTACGTAAGTTTGTCAGCAAAAACAATTCGTGTTTGCTGACACGTTCATTACTTATATTTACATATGAATTATTGTGCTTAACAAAGTAATTTCTAACATTTTTTAAACATCACAAGTTAAGACAACAATGAAATCGATGACGTAACAATAGAGATTGGTGACGTCACCAAAGCAAATGTTTTTACAGTCTTGTTTTTATCATTCTTACCCAACTGATCATTAACTGCAAGTTGAAAAGGCTAAAGATTTTGAACTTAATGAATATCTTAGGTATGTTAAAGTAAAAGGTCATGATCAACAGAATGTATGCATAAATCTACATACAAGGTGTATCTTAGGTTAGATTTTATTCCGAAAAGAATCACCAACAGGACAAATGAGATTACGGTGGCTATGGAGGCTATAGCAAACCTCGGGGACTAGAAAATCCACCAGTAGAGTCTACCACCTCCTATCCTGAAAGATGACGTAACACACACACACACACACACACACACACACATGCTGCACCTTTTAAATTTAGTAATTTAAGAGTAAGATAATGTAAAGTCCCCGAGCCCAGAGTGTCAATAACAGGACCATCTGCACTATAGTAAGTCAGATATGTTTGAAAATAACTGACGATCTGTCGGTCTAAATATACAGATTTTGAAATCCTTGATTATCGAGGAGCGTCTGGATCGAAAGCTAGAAAAAACTAAAGGCTGTTATCTAACGTAAATATGCTGACCACATCGAACTTTTGAAAGAGACAGTTAAAGACTAAGAAGTTAAAAAAATAATGATTTGAAAATGATAGTTTCGGAACTAGAGAAAGAGATCGAAGACCTTAAGGACAGACGTTCGAAGATAATTGGGAAAGACCTGGAGCAACTTTGGCGGAATTTGGAGAATTACCGAATGTGAGGATCATAGGGAGAGAGAATCGGTTCGGAAAAATATGAATCGCCCGTTTCCCTCCCGTCTAGCAAACCTTTGATACAGTTGGATGTAGAAGGACAGAAATAATTATTATAGTTAAAGTTTTAGTTAGTTTTTGTTTAACCTCTTCGTATTAACATATAAGGTGGCGTTCTGAATAACTTCCTTTATGCCACAACAGTAGCCCCTATGAAAACCTTTAAAGATGACGTAACACACACATGTGCTGCATCTTTTAAGTAATATTTACAGCATGCCGAAAAAAATTAATTAAACTGCACCATACAGCTGTTTCGTCCTCCTAGGACACTTCAGTGATGCGAGGGGCCAAAAGGTGGGAATCCAAAATTTATAAACTAATGTAGAAGCAGAAGGGTCAGGTGCGATACAACAGCGATAGTACCTACGAATAGCATCAAATACTATAAAGGTAGCCTCTACCAATACTTCAAATTCTTTGAAGGTTTCCCCCTACAAATACCTTTATTTCCCTAAGAATACCTAACGGAGGAAAGATTTTCTAACAGGCTGTTGGCATTCCAATGGGAACTAACTGTGCCCCACTTTTGGCCGACTTGTTTTTGTACTTTGATCTTTGACCATTTTGAGGAGTTTAGATATGGCATCATGGAAGCCATATCAGTTTTAGAACATATTGTCCGAGTAACAAGTCCTCATATCCGTCTGAAATAAATATTGATTAGAAAGTAAGTGGAAACATATTCGACACTTGCGAGCAAAACCGATTTCCTCTGATAAGACCAGATTCCTTTATCCAGGTACCGTTCGCATACTCATGCATTTTTTTTTAACTCGATCCTTATTTTTTGAACCGCTTTTTTTAACTCGATCCTTATTTTTTGAACCGCTTATTCGAAATGTTTTACTTGATCAGTAATTTGGTAAAAACAAAAATTGGTTCGTAGCCGAAAACTATATGCAATCTTCAGTTTTTGATCAATTGGCATGATTTTAATGAGTTACAGCTTGTTTGACAGAAAGTCTATGATAATGGTCGCAGGAATCTCAGACGGATTAGCGGTTTTGGTTCATCGAGGTTATATTTAAATTATTTATGTACCGATATTAAACAGCTCTATGGTTGACTGCTAAGAACCAAACAGTTCCATACAACAAAGGAAATTCTCGAGAGTTCGGTAGAGTATATCCACTGTACCTGTTCTTACCCACATGTTTAAGTAATAATACCAGATAGAGACTTTGTATTGCGTTCTGTATGTCGGTAAATTATACATAATCCATGAAGCTACGATTTTTTTAAATGTAATAATTATACCATAGATAGTCATGCATATCTGATAATTGATAATTTCTCTGTTGTCGATAGCGCAGAATATATAATTAGCTCACCGGATTATAAGTTTTGTTAACGCTTTGGTATTCTCTTAATTGATTTTTGTTTACATTATTATTTATGATTTTTTACATCCTGCCTTATCACAATCACACACTATATATCCGTGGCGGATCAATGTACCATCAGTCCTGGACTACACTACAACAAGTGCCACAAGAATATTGGTAGTCTAATATATACAAGAGTGGTGAGTTATCGACAAGGTGGACTCTAACTAAACACCCCGACACCTCAGTCCGTCCGATACCGCCTGGCAGTCACCATACCAGGTGATTGCAAATGTACCACACGAATTCATAACGGCCATCTATTTCAATTCACAGAAATACAGTACTCTGCAATACGAATCAACCTTTATTTCTGGAGGCCAGGAAGAATAGTTTTATATGTATGAGTGTGTTTAAAAAACTTTTCATGGTGACTTTGACTTTAAAAAGTCATTTTTTCACTAATTGTCACCTCTCCGAAGGGTCAGTGATTTGGTGCCATAGTGCCGCGTCCGTCATTTTTACGTTGTCCGTCTGGCGTCAATTCTATAGCACATGGACATAATATTTAGCTGTCAACTTCCTTGGAAGGAGCCAGACAAACTTATTGAAAAAAGGTTAAACATATTAATCTTAACGTGTTCGTATTGATGACAAAGCCTTTAATTAACCAAACCCCCGGGATATCAAGGAAATTTGTATAATACCATATTGTTTGGTTTTTTCTTCGTTTTGTTTTATTTACAGATTTAACGCAAACTGCCATGATATGACGAAGAAAGAAACCTTAACATCCTCCCGAAGCATTATGTTTTTTTCTGTCCAGATAAGATGTTTCGTTGACTTCTATTTCATTTCTTTCCTACAGGTTATTTGCTGTGATTCTACACGGTACCAGTTCCAGAATTGGACAGAGTATTTAGACCATCCCTGCCTATCTGTCTTTTGTGTCAATAACCCCTGTTAGAACCAAATGTACAGGGATTATGATAATCGACAGGAATAGGGAAATATGAGTGTTCTACTTACAGTATGTGTCATTGTCGCAAATATCCCTGGATTATTTTGTGTCTTGAGTGGAAAATTTATTCGCTTTCATGGATACAAGCTAGCAGCCTATCTTTTAGTTCCAGTCATCGAATTGAATTATTCGAAAATAAACTGTGCAGAAAAATGTCTTCAGACTTCGTGTTTGTCCTTCAACTATCACAGTCAGACAGGGGAATGTCAACTGAATACCGACTCCCCCTACACTAACACGGGCGCAGTACAGGAGGCCGCTGGCTGGGCAATATATCACCTGCAGAAAGGTAAGAGATTGAGAGAGGACACATGTTTAAATCATCTTTATAGTTTCTTAATAAACCGGAACTATCGATGTTATGGGTCTTGAATGTGTGATTTTATGTTAATGAACAGCAAGCTTGGTTAAACATTAGGTTTGAATTTTTTTATGATTTGTATCCCGAAAAAATCGTGCGTCGAGAAATACAGTCGTTTTTTGGCAAAGAAAAAGGTGTTTGTGAATAATCGAGGCGAAAATATATTTGCTGTTTGCGTTGAATCTTAAATTTGGCGGATTCTATTACAATGTATTGCCTCGTTGTTTAATCGATTTTGAGTTCGGATTATGGTTGTGTTGACGCTTTGGTATTCTCTGATTTTTTGTTGATATACCAGAAATCGTGGAAACCGTGGCTGATAGACAATCGATAGGATTTTAAGTTATGGATCCTGTGAACGGTTGTACAGGGCTTTATCACAAACGCCTAAAATATAATTATACAGTGTAAATTTGCATACATCAATCTGAATGTATATTTCAGACATTTTATAGTCCCCTGTGTATACGTATTATTTAAAAACCGATATTACCGATAGCTTGGATAACAATTTCAATTGCTTTCTTCCACGAAAGGATGAATCTGAGGTTGGTGCGAAAACTACATCCGTTTAAACCGATGCGAGTTTAATACCACACAATAATGCAAACACTGGTCGATTGTTTCTTTTGTTGTGGTGTAAAAACATGTTTTAAAATTTCGTGTATGCAGTCGCAATGTCAAATTTCGCAATAATACTAAACAACAATTCAGCACCAATCATGTTTGTTTACAATTGATATTGTAGTTCCGGTCTATGCTATATGAGTACCCTTGGAAAAGTGGCGTGTGATGCACAATAAAAAGGCACCAATGACACAGCTCTGAAAAGGCTATATTGTGACAAGATCATGCACATTTTAATGTAAATATCTGTAGTTGAAATTCATATTTCTCCTCTGTTTGTTGGACGCGACCGCTTACAAATATCAATATTGTGTCTATTAAGTCGCGCCTCCTGCCTACATAAAGTACCCTTATCGATTTGTATCTAAGTTCGACAACTTACTCCTGCCTCGTTTAGACCCCCTGCACATCCCCTAGATACAATATTGTGATCAAGCCGTTTTGTATTTGGCTTTATCAATACATAATAATGTTTAGATACATGTACGGCATTGATTCAAAAGTTGACCAAACTCATTGCCTAGCAATATACGTTTGCTGTTTGTATAATAAACGTCATATTTTTTCGCTTGCGCTAAAAAGTGACATTACAAATTGTATGCAAGGAATGGAAACGAGAACGAGTCTGATGTCATTTTGGCATAATATTCAGTTATTTGAAAAATACGAAATATCATTCAATGCATGGATTTAAATATGTTTTCATATGTGAGAGTAACACTCCAGCTTCACTCGACGTATATACAATATTCAATGCTTTGGTCTTTGATCTTAATATCACAATTTCCGTCATAAACGTTAACTGATGCTAGGCGATAAAATCATTGAATGCTATGGTAGGCGTTAAAACATTTATCATTCATACTATGGGACTAGATGGGTTTATATTGACATCTTCATAAATGTTATCAATGTTATAATTTAACTTTGTATGGACTTTTTATTGATTTGTCAAAAATTTTGTGATGAGTAGAAGATTAATATCATTTTTATTTGTTTTACGGCCCATCAACACATGAAGGCCATAAGGGCCACAAACATGGTATAAATCGAAATTGAAAATAAAAGAAGCGAAAAGACAAAAGTCAACATAAATATTTAAAAATTGATTATGATAAATTGTATTTTTCGTATAAACTAACAACCTTTAAATAATTCAAAATTGTACAGACACTTATTGTTTCGAATAGAGATTTGATGCATGTTATGTTTTGAAATAATCGTTTTCGGGGCGGCCGGAGGTCAATGCAATCCAACAAGAAGTGATTGACTGTAAACGGTTTTTGGCATGATATGCCCTCACGTTATAACAAGTAACGATGGGTAACCTATGAACTACCTCGTCTCGGCGGCATTCCCTGTCACCAGGACACCATTAATCATTTACAGGTTTAACAGAGTGTAATCTAGTATCAAGTTTCAAGTTTTTATTTCCAAATGCAATTCTGCATATAGGTAACATTATAGGTATCGACGCATTGATTCCATGCGTAGAAGATGCAAACGTGCGAAACACTCTTCTTTGTGTTCCTGGTTCCCATTTTCCTCCTTACATAATGTTTCCCCTTTGGTATAGTGTTGCCACATTTTAAGACTCTTACCAATTTGGTTGTTGGTTCGAAGGAAACATATTCAGTAACGAAATCGATATCTCATCGGCCTGGTTTTACATTGTAACGTGGTGCAATTCATTCGTTTGATAAAACTGCGTCTGCTCATAAACATTAAGGTGGGGGTCATTTGATATAATTTCATCTCAATTGCGGAAGTAGCCTCATATACTTTAAAGTAGCATAGCTGTTTAAGCTGAAGCAAAAAGGTTTTATTTTTGAAGTTGACGTATAAAGTTTTATAATGTTTTGTAGCGTACTTAATAGATAAATATCGTACTTTGTAAAACCTGTAATGTTGTAGTTGATATTATATAAAGGTGAAATTTTGTAGTTATTTTACAAAAGTTGCATTTTTGAAGTTGTTATATGAAAGTTGTGGTTCTGCTCTTTTGTAGTTGTTATATGAAAGTTAAAGTTGTTAAATAAGAATTGTGCTTTTGTAGTTGTTATATGAAAGTTGTAGTTGTTTTATATAAATTCTACTTTTGTAGGTTTTGTAGGTTGTATTTTTTGTATTTGTTATATAAAAGTTATTATATTGTATATGATATATAAAGTTCGTACTTTTGTAGTTGATATATTAAAGTAGTATTTTTGTAGTTTTTATATACAAAATTGTATTCTTGTAGTTGTTACAAACTTATGTAGTTTTCATATAAAAAGTTGTATTTTTGTAGTTGTTTTAACTATAAAAGTTGCATTTATTGAAGTTTTTATATACAAGCTGTGTTTTTGTAGTTGATATTTAAAAGTTGTACCTTTGTAGTTTGTAGTTAGCATTTTTTTAGTTGAAATAAAAAGTTCATACTTTTGTAGTTGATGTATAAATGTTGAATTTAAATCTATAGTTGATATATACAAGTTGTATATTTGATATTGGTTTTCATTTCAAAATATTTTATTAAATAAATATGATTTAAAAGGATTGGGCAACATGCAAGGCCTATAAAACTCTCTATCTGGAGGTACAAAACATCTCAAACATTATAACTTAAATTTTAGATATACCAAAGCAAATATATAGATTAGCTTATTGCATTACGCAAGCACACACACATACACATGCATGCACATATCGCGCCCCCACACATACATAAATGCAAGCATGAATACGCACCAGCTACATTTTTGTAGTATGACACTTATAAACACATGCGCGCATGCATGAGTCAAAATCTGTTAGTTGATTCTTTGTATCTTTGAACACCTACACAAATACGATGGCAGAATTGATTAGATCATTTAGGTGAATACATCCTCTAGTCAGGATATTCTTATCATATTGTAACAAACTCGTTACCGTAATCACTCGGGTTCGACTGCCGCTGTCGCTTCTAGATTCCAACTAGCTAGAGAATGGGGCATAAAGAGATTGAAATAACAACTTAGGCAGATATTAATTTTACCTGTTTATTATTACACAAATTACCCAACATCATTTTAGGCATACCACGTGGCGGCAGTGGGTTTTTGTCAAACATAATGGAAATATAGGCCTACCTTAAAATAAAAAATCTGAGGCTTTAATCTTCCCAAAAGGAGTAAAAATAGACGTCATTATCAAGAAATAACACCTTACACCAAAACCAGACGCATTCTCGAGAAATCCCTAACACGTGGTCCCGAACCACACGTGGCTGTCACATCCACTCTATTTTACCCGTTAACCCTACAAATCTGCATTTCTACACGGGCGCCAGAGCAGCCTACATGAACCATTTGCTCATAGAAACCAGCCCTTAAATGCACAATCTATATAAGGCGGAAAACATTAACAACTTTCCCGACACCCAACGTGCCTTCCTTCAAACGGGGTGACAGCCCGAAATGGATCCGAAAACATGGCAACAAACATATCTCCAATTCACATATTAAAACTCCCCGAGTAGGAAAAATAAACCCTTAAACATGACAATGGATGTAATACTAAAATGACTCGAATTCTGGATGGATGGGCGACAGAAACGTTAACTGATGCTAAATCATCGGATAAGCACAGCCTGAAAACAGGTCTTTCCTCTTGGCTGCCGGGATCAAAAGGTAAAAAACAGGCGAAACACACCGTACAAAACACAGGTGCATTTAAATGCAAGTCAAGCTGAAGATCAGACAGACGCATTATCATAAATTGGCTTCGGGCTATTATCTTAGACAGAGCAGAAAGAAGTGGCTCATATTTTCTCAGAACTAGTTTAATTCTCAATTCATAAAGTAAAGGGGTTGTACGCACTTGACCATTTTGCTTCTACATTAGTTTAGAAATTTTGGATTCCCAACTTTTGGCTCCTAACCTAGGAGGACGAAACAGCTGTATGATATAGCTCAATTCATTTTTTCGGCATACTGTATCTATTTCTAAATTTAAAAGGTGCATCATATGTGTGTTCACTAATAGATTTTATGCTATAATAGTTACATTCAGGTCTGTTCTATCACGACATAATGCTAGACAAAAAAAAACTACTAAATATTTTGATGTTGATTTATATAGAAAGGTTGTGATTTGTAGTTGTTATATAAAAGTTTTAATTTTGTAGTTGATACATAAAGTTCGTACTTTTGTAGATGTTTTATAAATGTTAAAATTTTGTATTTGATAAATAAAGTTTGTACTTTTGTAGTTGTTATATAAAATGTTATAATTTCTATGTGATAAATAAAGTTCGTACTTTTGTAGTTGTTATATAAAAGTTACAACTTTGTAGTTGATACATAAAGTTCGTACTTTCGTAGTTGCTGTATAGTGTACAAGCGCTTGTTATGCTGCAGTTACTACGCAGTGTTATATAAGTCAAGTTGTGTCGTAGTTGTTACATGAGGACGCGCTGAACAACACCACAACCTGTGAACACACATATAAAACGGCATGTATTCCTATGCGCTGTTCATGTTGCTTTTGGGTAACGTAAATGTGAAAATTAGATAAATTAATGGAATTGTAATGTTTATATTTGGTAACACATCTATAAATACGATACATAAGTGTACTGTAATATATTTACATGTAAGTGTACTGTTTATATTTGGTAACACAGTCTGTAAATACGATATTTAACAGTGAACTGTTTACTTGCTTTAAGTTACAGATCTGAACAAAAAAATTGTTTTGGCTAGATTCAACAATATAATAAAGTATGTTTTCGGAAAACTGGTCAATTCACTCATCCGCAGATAAAAAAAAACGTGTTATTGTCGTCATCATAAACAAAACAACGATCATATAGATTGTCAATATAACATCAGCACACTGTTTCTATCAAATCAACAAAAACATATACTGTGTCTATAGACAGCGGTGGCTGGAATATGGTCCTCATAAGTAAAACTTCCAACAGCTTGGTGCCTAATTACTCTGAATTATTGCTGGAACAAAACAACGGGTCATTGAGGGCGTAAGTTTATTGGTAAGTATCAAATAAATACTGGGTAAAGTGTGTATTTTAAAAGCTGATCCAAAACTCACGGGATAATATGGAGGCACAGGAGTAACTATGGTATTAAATAGGGATACATATATGTTGCTATAATGATACCTGTATGTGCATTACTTACTTGCAGAAAATGACTGGGAACTGGTTTTTAGAGCTCAAGCCAACAACAGTCTGAGTCCATATGCGGCCTGGGTGGGAAATCTGTCTCTGCCGACTCCGGTAGAGGACGGTTGTAGGCTTATGACGGAAACATTTACATGCACGACCATATACAGAAGCGAGGTTCTGAATAAATGGAATTCTGAAAGTATTTCTGAGGCAAGTTTGAATAAATGCTAAGGTAGCAGAATATATGGTTTCGTTTGATTTCAAAAGCTATTTGGTTCCTAGCCCTTAGTTTGAAATCGCATTATAGTATTGCAATTCTGGACAACCAACTTTAAATTGTACTCAAAAAGGACTACAGGGGGGGGGGACTGTACTTGGTAAATAAAACCTGTTTAGCTTATGTTTGGAGTGTATGGTTTTATACAAGTATATGAAAGTTTGGCGTTATTGTGTGGATAGACACCTAACCAGGGTAAACATTTCTGTAACACTAATCTAATTCATTTAATTTGTTAACAGGTACGGCTGGAACTGTACAAAAGCGGCAGCAGAGTTGTAAATGTGCAATTTCAAGGTACAGGATCGACGCTTACGGACTGGTTCACCAATGAGACATTGATAGAAAGTAGCTGGAGCACAATGTCAAAGGACCGACTGTTCAATTACTTTTCAATATTTGGGTAGGTTTATACCTGTCTCACACTACACGGGTAGGTTTATACCTGTCTCACACTACACGGGTAGGTTTATACCAGTCTCACACTACACGGGTAGGTTTATATCTGTCTCACACTACACGGGTAGGTTTATATCTGTCTCACACTACACGGGTAGGTTTATACCTGTCTCACACTACACGAGTAGGTTTATACCTGTCTCACACTACACGGGTAGGTTTATATCTGTCTCACACTACACGGGTAGGTTTATACCTGTCTCACACTACACGGGTAGGTTTATACCTGTCTCACACTACACGGGTAGGTTTATACCTGTCTCACACTACACGGGTAGGTTTATACCTGTCTCACACTACACGGGTAGGTTTATACCTGTCTCACACTACACGGGTAGGTTTATACCTGTCTCACACTACACGGGTATGTTTATACCTGTCTCACACTACACAGGTAGGTTTATACCTGTCTTACACTATACGGGTAGGTTTATGCCTGTCTCACACTTCACGGGTAGGTTTATACCTGTCTCACGCTACACGGGTAGGTTTATACCTGTCTGACACTACACGGGTAGGTTTATACCTGTCTGACACTACACGGGTAGGTTTATATCTGTCACACACTACACGGGTAGGTTTGTATCTGTCACACACTACACGGGTAGATTTATACCTGTCACACTACATGGGTAGGTTTATACCTATCTCACACAACACGGATAGGTTTATACCTGTCTCACACTACACGTGTAGGTTTATATCTGTCTCACACTACACGGGTAGGTTTATATCTGTCACACTACACGGGTAGGTTTATACCTGTCTCATACTATACGGGTAGGTTTATACCTGTCACACTACACGGGTAGGTTTACACCTGTCTCACACTACACGGGCAGGTTTATACCTGTCACACTACACAGGTAGGTTTATACCTGTCTCACACTACACGGGTAGGTTTATACCTGTCTCACACTACACGGGTAGGTTTATGCCTGTCTCACACTACACGGGTAGGTTTATACCTGTCTCATGCTACACGGGTAGGTTTATACCTGTCTCACACTACACATGTAGGTTTATACCTGTCTCACACTACACGGGTAGGTTTGTACCTGTCACACACTACACGGGTAGATTTATACCTGTCACACTACATGGGTAGGTTTATACCTATCTCACACTACACGGGTAGGTTTATACCTGTCTCACACTACACGGGTAGGTTTATATCTGTCTCAAACTACACGGGTAGGTTTATACCTGTCACACTACATGGGTAGGTTTATACCTGTCTCACACTACACGGGTAGGTTAATATCCGTCTCACACTACACGGGTAGGTTTATACCTGTCTCACACTACACGGGTAGGTTTATACCTGTCTCACACTACACGGGTAGGTTTATATCTGTCTCACACTACACGGGTAGGTTAATACCTGTCTCACACTACAAGAGTAGGTTTATACCTGTCTCACACTACATGGGTAGGTTTATACATGTCACACTACACGTGTATGTTTATACCTGTCTCACACTACACAAGTAGGTTTATACCTGTCTCACACTACACGTGTAGGTTTGTACCTGTCTCACACTACACGGGTATGATTATACCTGTCTCACACTACACGGGTAGGTTTATACCTGTCTCACACTACACGGGTAGGTTAATACATGTCTCACACTACACTGGTAGGTTAATATCCGTCTCACACTACACGGGTAGATTTATATCTGTCTCACACTACATGGGTAGGTTTATACCTGTCACACAACATAGGTAGGTTTATACCTGTTTCACACTACACGGGTAGGTTTATACCTGTCACACTACACGGGAAGGTTTATACCTGTCTCACACTACACGGGTAGGTTTATACCTGTCTCATGCTACACGGGTAGGTTTATACCTGTCTCACACTACACATGTAGGTTTATACCTGTCTCACACTACACGGGTAGGTTTGTACCTGTCACACACTACACGGGTAGATTTATACCTGTCACACTACATGGGTAGGTTTATACCTATCTCACACTACACGGGTAGGTTTATACCTGTCTCACACTACACGGGTAGGTTTATATCTGTCTCAAACTACATGGGTAGGTTTATACCTGTCACACTACATGGGTAGGTTTATACCTGTCTCACACTACACGGATAGGTTTATACCTGTCTCACACTACACGGGTAGGTTAATATCCGTCTCACACTACACGGGTAGGTTTATACCTGTCTCACACTACACGGGTAGGTTTATACCTGTCTCACACTACACGGGTAGGTTTATATCTGTCTCACACTACACGGGTAGGTTAATACCTGTCTCACACTACATGGGTAGGTTTATACCTGTCTCACACTACACGGGTAGGTTTATATCTGTCTCACACTACATGGGTAGGTTAATACCTGTCTCACACTACACGGGTAGGTTTATACCTGTCTCACACTACACGAGTAGGTTTATACCTGTCTCACACTACATGGGTAGGTTTATACATGTCACACTACACGTGTATGTTTATACCTGTCTCACACTACACAAGTAGGTTTATACCTGTCTCACACTACACGTGTAGGTTTATACCTGTCTCACACTACACGGGTATGATTATACCTGTCTCACACTACACGGGTAGGTTTATACCTGTCTCACACTACACGGGTAGGTTAATACATGTCTCACACTACACTGGTAGGTTAATATCCGTCTCACACTACACGGGTAGGTTTATATCTGTCTCACACTACATGGGTAGGTTTATACCTGTCACACAACATAGGTAGGTTTATACCTGTTTCACACTACACGGGTAGGTTTATACCTGTCACACTATACGGGAAGGTTTATACCTGTCTCACACTACACGGGTAGGTTTATACCTGTCTCACACAACACGGGTAGGTTTATACCTGTCTCACACTACATGGGTAGGTTTATACCTGTCTCACACTACACGGGTAGGTTTATACCTGTCTCACACAACACGGGTAGGTTTATACCTGTCTCACACTACATGGGTAGGTTTATACCTGTCTCACACTATACGGGTAGGTTTATACCTGTCACACTACACGGGTAGGTTTATACCTGTCTCACACTACACGGGTAGGTTCATATCTGTCACACACTACACGGGTAGGTTTATACCTGTCACACTTCACGGGTAGGTTTACACCTGTCTCACACTACACGGGTAGGTTTATACCTGTCACACTTCACGGGAAGGTTTATACCTGTCTCACACTACACTGATAGGTTTATACCTGTCACACTACACGGGTAGGTTTATATCTGTCTCACACTACACAGGTAGGTTTATATCTTTCTCACACTACACGGGTAGGTTTATATCTGTCTCACACTACACGGGTAGGTTTATATCTGTCTCACACTACCTGGGTAGGTTTATACCTGTCACACACTACACGGGTAGGTTTATACCTGTCACACACTACACGGGTAGGTTTATACCTGTCTCACACTACACGGGTAGGTTTATACCTGTCACACACTACACGGGTAGGTTTATTCCTGTCTCAAACTACATGGGTAGGTTTTTACCTGTCTCACACTACACGGGTTGGTTTATTCCTGTCTCAAACTACATGGGTAGGTTTATTCCTGTCTCAAACTACACGGGTAGGTTTATACCTGTCTCACTACACGGGTAGGTTTATACCTGTCTTACACTACACGGGTAGGTTTATACTTGTCTCACTACACGGGTAGGTTTATACCTGTCTCACACTACCTGGGTAGGTTTATACTTGTCTAACACTACACGGTAGGTTTATACCTGTCTCACACTACACGTGTAGGTTTATACCTGTCTCACTACACGGGTAGGTTTATACCTATCTCACACTACCTGGGTAGGTTTATACCTGTCTCACACTACACGGGTAGGTTTATACCTGTCTCACACTACACGGGTAGGTTTATACCTGTCTAACACTACACGGATAGGTTTATACCTGTCTAACACTACACGGGTAGGTTTATACCTGTATCACACTACACTGGTAAGTTATACCTGTATCACACTACACTGGTAGGTTATACCTTTCTCACACTACACGGGTAGGTTGTACACTAAAAGTACATGTCTCACACTACACAGGTAGGTTTATACCTGTCTCACACTACACGGGTAGGTTTATACCTGTCTCACACTACACAGGTATGTTATACTCGTTTCCTTTTAAATTATTTTGTTGTCATCTTTACTTTTGTTATACCAAAAACAAGATAACTTTCGTTTCTAATATATCTTATACGGAGCAAAAGTTGCTTTTCTTATTGTAAGCGCTATTTGTAGGAATTCAAAATGCGCAAAATGAAATCCAAATGAGAACATGTATGTTTTAATTATGGATGACACTATACCAGACATACAATTCGATTTGTTTTGTACAGATATTGCGGACGTCGATTTATCATCAATGAGCAGTATGCTGGCTGCCCCGCTGACCTAGGCTGGATGACTGTCATTGATGTAGACGTAACATGCACTTGTTCATTTGACTACCAACCCGGTTTACCAGCCTTTCTCTTCTCTCCGGGGGTAAACGTCACTCATTGGGACAAGCAGAGTAAGGAGACTTACCCTTCTTAGACCCTAATCTTATTGTCTTACAATGTAGGTTTAGTCACGCTTTGGACTTTTGTCCCAAGTTAAGTAATAGAATGATTTGAAACATAAAGAAAATATTGATTTCAAGTTCAGTTTGTTACAGAAAATTGATTTTGGGAATAAATGACTGGTGTCACACCAACATTGGCTTACAATTAAATGTCAAACACAAAACTTAGCATAGTCCAACTACCATACCACAAAACATAACATTCAAGTAAACTGTCATACATAAAACTTAAAACAGTCCAAATACCATACCACAAATGATAGCAATTTAAGTATTACACTACCAGTTGAATAAAATACAATTAAAACAATACACGCAAATTACAACTAAAATATCACAACACACTTCTATGACATTATACCACACAATAATGTATTACAATGACATTATCTCATCATGTGCTGTTCATTATCACTGTCGATAACGTGTTATGGAACGGTCGTTCAAGATGGCCGACCAGTAAAAATAAGGTCCTCACTTCAAGGGACCAGATCAGGTATTTGTAAACATATTTGGACCATGAAAAGAAATTAATATAAGTTGGATAACTTGTTTCATAATTGTTGTCAAATAAATAAAGTTTATTTATAAAAGTGTCCTGCTGAACACAGAAAGATGTAAATCATTGTATTACATTATTGAAAGGTGTCTTCTTTGAAAGGATTGTGGACGTAAACAAAATACGGAATGTTATCGGATATCACTGCGGAGTATTTCTGACTTGGTTGAAAGACATTAAACCCTGAAGATAATTAACAATCGGCAAATTATCACGGCAGATTCCGCTTCGATAACGATTTTAACGATTCGTTCAACTTCAAGATGGATTTTAAAATGTTTTGTTTAGCAGGACACTTTTAATGGACCTAATGTGTTAACAAATAACTAATGTGGTAGCTTGAAGTGAGGATTCTACATTTTCGTGTATACTGGTCGGCCATTTTTAAAAGACCATTCCATAACACGTTATCGACAGTGAATATTGGATTTTAAAAATGACATAACAGTAAAAAGTGTGACAACTGATCTATCAAAGTTGAATACAACTACATTTCTGTGTCCCGATAAGTCCTAGATTGCTTAAATGATCAGCTAATTCATTACATAAACCGTTGACAATACTTGATGATCTCTGTTCAGCACCGAACTATCCGTAAGTCATAAAAATGCAAATATAACTGCTCTTCTTTGTCTCTGGAAGGAAAGTTACTCTCTGATAGGCAATACAGATAATGATCTGGGAGGCCAATAGTGCTTAATTTCTTAAAAGCATGGATGATTTGACTAAAAGTTGAGATAATTGTTCAGAATTCAAAATGTACTTTTACATGGAACATAATGAGGGTGTTCCACATAAACGACTTATGGACAAACTCCGATGCTTGGGAATTAAGTACATCGATAAAATATTGGATATAATGTGATACACCGGAAACGGAGAGTGTTTGACATTTGGACACATCGTCATTATTGGAAGATATCTGTACAAAGATAAATTATTGGATATAAATTGAATCGGACAGTGAATTTATGAATGGACACCTGAACACAGTAATTAGTGAGATGGAAGACCTCATGGTACACTGTAGTATACACTGTACTAGGTCATTATCAACCTATCGGAATGCACAGCTTCGCCAACCGACATGTTTGTTTATACAACTTAGTTGCAAAGAACACTTTTTGGTTTTATCACCAAAATCAAAGCGCATAATCAGCTATACAAGGAGCAAAATATAAACAAAGGAAAGATTTACACGGAGACTTTTGATAAAGTACAAGGAAGACTAAGTAGTATGGAAGAGTAAGCGTCTTCTGCTTCATCGACGACAGCCGCCATGTAAATCATAGTCACATCTAATTAAATGTCACGTTGTGGAAGTAAGAACAGGGGCATACAACCAAATCAACAAGTAGGTATACGTATGAGCATATTAAAAACGCCCGCATAGTGAAAGAATACATAATATTTTCCTATTAGACAAATTTTGCGATTATAAAACCTGCTTGTCTTCATTAACATGAATCTCTTAAATCCCTGTACCGTAAGTGTGCTAGTCATCAGTCGATATATATAACAAAACTCTCGAGAGCCCTAAAATGAAGAACTAACTGCGACATGTAAATACTGAAGGTTTGATAAACAGGTCGTTGTTGTCATCAAAAATGGAATGTTTACTATCGGACAATTGCCGTCAGTTTTGCCATTTTTCCCGATCACTTATTTAGTTCCCTTTTATCGTCTTTTCCGTCAGTTCCCCTATATTTTGGGTTGCATTAAGCAACTTACCTATTTCGTTTCTTATTTTGCGCCAGCTCGATCGCGATGTGCTAACATTTCGTCCTTAGCAGTAATCATTGATATGTGTCATGCTAGTCATCTATTGAAATATTCAGTAAATACTAAAAAAGAATAAGCTAGAGACCCCACTTAATATTTACACAAACTTCCAAATACAATATACCAATATGATATATTGGTATCATATTAAAATAGAAACACACATGTTGTCAGCGTAGAACAATGCAATAACCAGCAGTATTTATTAACGTCATACATATATACATTTAGATTTGCGCTCTCGACCACTTTATTAACTTTACCCGTAAAACTGTTTTTCATACCAGCATGAAAGCGAAACCTCTTCACACGTAACACATGGTGTACGTATGACGTCATATTTAAGACTTTTTTTCAACAAGGGGGAACGCCCCTGCGTAAAACGCTCATATGATTTATGTAAATCATTAGTACCACCTTTACTCAAATTAGGGTTAATACGCCAATGACGGTTATATGACAACGCAGATGATAAACTATTTGATAATACATATATATAAATATGAAATTGTAAATAGTTGGATTGAAATTTATTTGTTTATCTTTCACAGTGCAATGCTAAGTTGTTAAAATCATATACGATTAATTAATATATATTTTATACTTATCAAATAAACCTCATAAGACTGCATTGTAAAGAAAATTTCAGTTGCAATCTTTAATGTTGATTTGATAGGTCGTACATTGTTTTATGACAAGTTAGATGGAAAGGGAGCTGATGGAACCATGTCATTATCTATGGTTTTCGATATTTTGTTCCGTTTTCTTCTCAATGTCATGTCGCAGTTGTTGCTGACAATCAGCAAGTGCATACGTGCCCCTTTTATTAACGATGACCTTGCAGTCATTTGTATCTGAAATACAAGGTACGTTGATAGTGTATGACCCGGTAATCTCGGTTATCTGATAATTTCATCATACCTAAACTGACGCTTAAATTTAGTTTAATTTACCAACTGGCAATCTATCCTGCTTCTTGTAAATACCATGTTAACAAAACAAACTATCGAATGCCTCGCTTACAATGAATAGTACAACGTTAGTGCCGTTGTAATCATATATGAATATATATAGTGTTGTATAATTACATTCTTTAAAATAACTGCAGTATGCATAATATAAACTTTTTTGTCAAAATACATCATTGAAACCATACATCTGCCAAGAAAGACTTTAAAAACAAAACGTATATATAAACGTCAATGACGATATCAACAATGATGGTCAGTCGTTAAGTAAAGCTTAAAAAATGGCGTTAGTACATTGTATTGTACTCACCATAAAACATTCTACACTGTATGTGTTTACGTGGATAGAAATATCAATAACGATACTCGGTCTTTATCAGAGACATTAAAAACACACATTAGTAAATGTACTGTACCCACCGAATGCTGGTGTATAACTCTGGACGGGGAATGGTTTCATTATCTTAACTTTTAATGTCTGGTTATGCTGTATCATAAAATAATAAGACAATACCGAAGTGTCAACAAAACCATAATCCGAACTCAAAATCGATTGAATTAGGGGGAAACGATGAACATAAGGGAAAGACTTATATGGAGATCCATGCAAAAGTACAAGAAAATGGGACCAGGTGCAAGACCAGAATCATACATATCAACATTCAAAAACGAGTTCATACCTAATGACGAATGATTGGGCACATAGCTTACTGTATGCCGAAACCCGTAATTCGTTTCGGTCAAACCGAGACATTGCAGTGATAGCCAATCTGGGAAGTCAACCGTATTTCATTTACTTAAAATTATAAATGAATTGACTAACAATCAGATGATGGTGAAACATTGGACGGGGTTTATATGGACTATATTCAGGCGTTTTATACATTTCCACAACGACGCGTATTGACAATTTGTTTGAGTACCGGAAATTGTCAGAATAACATTAATGGACACTTTAAGTGTGCTAGGTCCACTTCCTTTTGATACTTTATACAGAACAAAATCTGATACACCGATGAATGATCACATCAAGGTCATTGATTTGATGTAGTGCCGACAAAGCCTGAAAAAGGAGAGCCTCTCGGCATCATCTAACGAACAAGAATGACACATAATCTAGTGGACAATAGGAGAGCCACGGCATCATCTAACGAACAAGGGATGGCACATCATCTAACGAACAAGGGATGGCACATAATCTACTGAACAATAGGAGACCCACGACATCATCTAACGAACAAGGGATGGTACATCATCTAATGGACAATAGGAGAGGCACGACAACATCTAACGAACAAGGGATGGTACATCATCTAATGGACAATAGGAGATCCACGGCATCATCTAACGAACAAGGGAGGGGACACACAATATAATGGAAAATAGGAGATCCACGACATCATCTAATGAATAAGGAATGACACATCATCTAATGGACATTCTAACACGATACGTTTGTAATACGCGTTTTGATTGGATATTGACCATGTTCTAATGTGCGATAGAATCATGATCAATCGTATCAAGCTCCACCCATCGAGCTTAAGCCACGCCCCGTTTCTACCCAAAACAAAATGGCGTTGTGATGGCGATCGTCTATCGATGAACATTCCACTTGCATGATAGGCGTACGTCAAGTTAGCATAAGAGCAGAGAGGACCGATTGAATGTATTTGCTGAATATATTAAGAATAAAACGTAATCATTTCATATTCTTACCTTCATTTATTCCTGGAACGTTAATTCCATCCATGTGTAGGCATCTCAATCAGAAATCAAAACAAACATTTCACTGTGACTGTGTCGTGTGCATTTGCACAAATTTTGACAGATCTTAACACACGATGTTGTCGATACGATACGAACATATTGGCATGCTTACTGACATGGAATTGTATACAATTTGTCAATGTTAATCCAAGTATGTCGTTACATACGTTCACGAAAAATCTAAATCCAAATATTCCGCCTCGTCAACATCCAGACCAAGCGCTCGCCAGCACATGTATGGGCGTGGCTAAATGACCGACATTGGAAAGCTTCCTTCTGATTGGTCAGTTGGCTATAGAAAGACACGTCACCAGCCAGGTCACATAGTACTTTACCACGTACTTTTATCAAAGATATACAATATATCTAAGCATATCAGCGTAGTAAAATTGTCAATGAGTGTTAGAATGGGGATAGTACGTTATTTTTCGTGTCTATACTGCCGATTAGAACATGGAATTTGGTTTAAACTGTCGACCTATCGGTCTCGAGTTCAAACCAAATTTCATGTTCTAATCGCCAGTATATCCACTAAAAACAACGTACTATCCCCTAAATAGGAGAGGCACGGCATCATCTAACGAACAAGGGAGGAGACACACAATATAATGGACAATAGGAGATCCACGACATCATCTAATGAACAAGGAATGGCACATCATCTAATGGACAATAGGAGAGGCACGGCATCATCTAACAAACAAGGAATGGGACATAATCTAATGACAATAGGAGATCCATGGCAACATCTAACGAACAAGGGATGGTACATCATCTAATGGACAATAGGAGAGTCACGACAACATCTAACAAACAAGGAATGACACATAATCGAATGCCCAATAGGAGATCCACGGCATCATCTAACGAACAAGGGATGGCACATCATCTACTGGACAATAGGAGATCCACGGCATCATCTAACGAACAAGGGATGGCACATCATCTACTGGACAATAGGAGATCCACGGCATCATCTAACGGACAAGGGATAGCACATAATCTAATGGACAATAGGAGACCCACGACATCATCTAACGAACAAGGGATGGCACATTATCTAATGGACAATAGGAGAGCCACGGCATCATCTAACGAACAAGGGATGGCACATTATCTAATGGACAAAATGGGAGCAACGACATCATCTAACGAACAAGGGATGGCACATTATCTAATGGACAATAGGAGAGCAACGGCATCATTTAATGAACAAGGGAAGGCGCATCATCTAACGAACAAGGGATGGCACATAATCTAATGGACAATAGGAGAGCCACGGCATCATCTAACAAACAAGGAATGACACATAATCTAATGGACAAAAGGAGGCCCATGATATCATCTAACGAACAAAGAATGAATGGCACATCATCTAATGGACAATAGGAGATCCACGACTTCATCTACCGAACAAGGGATGGCACATAATCTAATGGACATTAGGAGGGCAACGGCATCATTTAACGAATAAGGGAAGGCACATAATATAATGGGCAATAGGAGCCCCACTACATCATCGAACGGACAAGAGAGGGGACACACCATGTAATGGACAATAGGAATCCCATGACATCATCTTACGAACAAGGGATGGCACATAATCTAATGAACAAGGGAGGGGGCACATCATCTAATGGACAAGGGAGGGCCACATCAGATACCGGACATTCTAGTCCGAGGTGTGATAATGGACAATAGGAAAGCCACGACATCATCTAATGAACAAGGGAGGGGACATCATCTAATGGGCAATATGAGCCCCATAACATCATCTAACAAACAAGGGTGAGCCAAATCATATACTGGACAAGGGAGGAGACATTACGGGAGAAAGATTTAGGAGTTATAGTCGGCCAAGACGTGAGTTTTACAACATAAATCTAATACGCAAAAATAATACACTACATATGTCTAAAACCAACACAAAATCGAATATATCAAACGGATAAAAAACGCTGGAAGAAAATCGACAAAATAACTCCCCGGATTGAAGACAACACGATACAGCGAGTGAATACGCTGAATGGAGAAGTTTCTAATTCTAATGCACATACGTAAAGCTATGAAAAGATCAGCGTGTTCAAGTTAAAAAATAGAAAATTCTTACAAAATAAATTGTCAAACATAACTTTACTGAAGTAAAAAATTGATATCTGGAATAATCTCTCAAAAGATGTTATGTTATTTCGTAACGTACTTGAATTTGACGACTTCTTCGAAGAACCTGAGCTTAAGTACAATCTTAATTTATAATATAGCCTTTTTGTATAATGTTTACCACAATGCTTTCCAAAATAATGTGTGGAAATATGGAGACAGATTGCTCAAATATCCCCAAAATATAGCTATATAGAGTATCTTACTACCAGATAAATACAAACAATTTGAAACACACGGGTTGGTCAGTATTACATGTTAGTAATCGCACCACATTTAAATCACCACACCCATTGAATGCGATTATCACATCACGTGCGGATACAGATCAGACAATTTATCATGTAAAAAAACAAATTTCATTTATAGGGGATCTTTCACGAGTGTCGATGTAATATGGAATATATTAAACGAGTTTAATAAATTAATATTTCACGAGCCTTTAGGCTAGTGACATATTAAATTATTTAACGATTTTAATACATTCCATATTACATTGAGACGAGAGCAAGATTGTATTTATCACCTGACGTATATTTATGAGAAAATACACCAAAACTCTGAAATTCATTCTCCATAAGAAAGGCAAATTTCTACTTTCACTGTTATATTTTCACTACCAAGACAATCATAATTATGACGTCATTTGTTTGATCAAAACGTATAAGGTTGAATTCGTTCCCAGCATTTCTACCCAAACCAGCTGATTACTGTTACCTTTACATGCCTTACACTTTATCAATATACATCACATATAGGACACGCCGACATCCTCGTGTCTAAACTTTAGTCATCTAGCTGACCTTCAGAAACAACACGAACATCTATCCAACAATCAAAACGATTAGCTCATTTATTCACTAGCTCTTAAACAATGTCATCGTAATATATACACTGTTGTTAACAGGTACATATACCAAAAGTTATATTTGCAAAATACAGTTTTTTATATCTTAATTAGATAACCTATCACTTGTAATTCTAAGCGGGTTCGTGCAAGGGCGGGTTGCGTGTCTAAATATATACCAGAATAGGGTTGTGTGTCTAAATATATACCAGAATAGGGTTGTGTGTCTAAATATATACCAGTATAAGGTTGTGTGTCTAAATATATACCAGTATAAGGTTGTGTGTCTAAATATATACCAGTATAAGGTTGTGTGTCTAAATATATACCAAAATAAGGATGTGTGTCTAAATATATACCAGAATAAGGTTGTGTGTCTAAATATATACCAAAATAAGGATGTGTGTCTAAATATATACCAGAATAGGGTTGTGTGTCTAAATATATACCAAAATAAGGATGTGTGTCTAAATATATACCGATATATGGTTGTGTGTCTAAATATATACCAAAATAAGGATGTGTGTCTAAATATATACCAGAATAAGGTTGTGTCTAAATATATACCAGAATAAGGTTGTGTGTCTAAATATATACCAATATAAGAATGTGTTTCAAAATATATACCAGTATAAGGTTGTGTGTCTAAATATATACCAGTATAAGGTTGTGTGTCTAAATATATACCAGTATAAGGTTGTGTGTCTAAATATATACCAGTATAAGGTTATGTGTCTAAATATATACCAGTATAAAGTTGTGTGTCTAAATATATACCAGAATAAGGTTGTGTGTCTAAATATATACCAGTATAAGGTTGTGTGTCTAAATATATACCAGTATAAGGTTGTGTGTCAAATTATATACCAGAATAAGGTTGTGTGTCTAAATATATACCTGTATAAAGTTGTGTATCTAAATGCATCCCGGTATAAGGTTGTGTGTCTAAATTTATACCAGTATAAGGTAGATATACCCTCCTAGTATTCAGTAGGCATGCCCTTTTAGTATTTAGCATGTACAGACAGGATATTTTATTATTAAAAGTAATGTACTTTCTCCATTAGCTTACGGCAGCGCAGACGTGTTGGCGGTGTTCATCAAACGCTAAGAGGACTGACTATAAACACAGTATCAGCCGTAGAAGAGGCCCCTTAATGTCACGAGGGTCCATTAACTGTCAACTGCTGATGACTTTGCTGTTCCTGACAATGCGTTGTGGTAATAGGTGAATCGAACCTTGGCTTCAGGAGGTTACTTGGATATACATGTAGCTTGGCACGGAGGATGTCGTCGACGCTGTAAAATATCGTCTAGTATCGGAATAACATTTGTCCAGTATTTCACTTAGATGAGATACCAGCTTCTTTTTCATTTGTATATGTATATATTTGTAAATGGACATGGACAGGGTCGCTGTTTATTTAGTACATTTGTTTGTTTTCATACGAGGCTGAATTTGTGGAAGGGCTAATCAGGACAGGTACAATTGTAACAAAAACCTTGCAAATTTTACTTTATATAATATCGACGATATGTTGTCTATGAACAACAAGAAGTTTTGTTACGAAACGTGACGTCTTACAGAATCTGACGTAGGCATACAAATCAAACAGATCCGCCATGACGTAATGTTTTATCGGGTACCATGGTCTGTAATTATATTTAAGAAATTATCATTTTTTTTGTGATAATTAGTATAATTCGTACATGCACACACCCGGGCATGGGCTATAATCATTGCAAACATCCCGACATGGGAAATAAACAGTATTTTACAACAAAGAGCAGAAATGAAACTAGTGAGTAGAGCCGAGCGCAAACCCGAAATCTCTAGGCTATGGAGCGTTACCACCAGGTCAAAAGGTCCGAACCAATAGCGCTGTTTCGGGTTAAGAGAAACTCCTGTGTGGAGGTTAAAAAAGGTACCCTTGGAAACGAAACTTTAGGCATGTATACTTCCGGTTTACGCTGACATTTCCCGCGACATTCATTGACTTTCTAATAGCGATACTATAATTCCTATAAAGATGGATTTTGAAAGGTTTCAGTGCTTTTTTTAAATATTACCTGCAAGAGAGGTGTATAGCATGCAGTTTGTATCGTAAGAACGAGCTGGTGAAACTTTGCACGCTATATAGGACCAATGAGGTTGGGGCTTGTGATGACCATCACTGAAGCATTTTTGCGACGTGCTGTAAATTCTACTGACGTCAGCAAGATACTGGTTAGGACATCAGATCTGGTATCTGCCCCAACTGTGGAGAATTGTGATAGTTTTTGTCATTTTTATGAACTTGTGCAGTTGGTCCGAATCGAGAATAATTATAAGACTGACAATGGATACAAATTGTAGATATGGATCCCTCTCCCAATCATATCAGTGATGCGCATCTTTGAAGTATTTTAGGTAAATGTCCATATCATATGTTATTGTACACTGTCATCAGATATACAAATTATTGTACTTTTGTGGTAATTTTGGTCTTGCATACATGTAACTGCCATGTTTGATTTATACATCATATTCAATAATAAAGTTGAATAATGAAGTTTTCATTTTTCATCTTGAACTTGAACTGAATTATTACAGACGAATAATGTTTTGTTGACATATTAGAAATTTCACAAGTAAATATTGATGGGCTAATTTTAGGGCATGTTTCTTGTATGCATTTATACAAATGTAGCTAAATGAAACAAACGGAAGACAAAAGACATTTCAATAATTATCATTTTTATTGTAGTTAAAAATAGTTTCTTAAGTCATACAAAACACATAAACACAAGTCTGGATTTCCTTAAATTTAAATTTCATCACAAAAACATGGAAGAAAAAATGCTGATAACTATAAGGTGAATCACTTCAATTTTATAAATATTAAACATAATTTTCTTTCAATTTGTATGTTAATTGTTTGATTTTGCTATAAGCGATATTAACAGTATCTGCATAAGAATAAGATGATGGATAATATATTAAGGAAACTATTCATAGTAAGTTCACAATATAAAGTACATGAAGGAATACATTTAAACTTACATGCCAAGCATGAATTATTATGGAATCATCAATTAATTTTTATATATCAATTAATGATGGACTCCTGAAAAAGTATATGTATATATAATATATATATATGTATGTATGATGCACTGATTGATAACAAAAATAACTTTTTCACTAATGGCTGCTGAAGATTACATCAGGTTTTCAACTAGCTTGCAGCTTAAAGGCATTGTGTCGGACAAACTGTGAACATTTTACAGTTGCTCAATAGCTCTCTCAACTTATACATATATTCTAAGTTTGGCATTGGTTCGTGTTTTCCTTATTTTCACTAGCATGAAGACGCATCAAAACTTTGAAAGTGTTTCTTTGTTTATATGAACTCAACTTTGAATGTCAAACTTTTTGCTGATGGTGATCTTGGCTTTTCAATAAAGAATTCTGTACAATCAATGATGCATGCTGTCTTTCATTTGGACAAAGCATCTGAAAACATCTTTTTCTTGATGCATGAAGACCACTTCAGTAAAAGAGTGGAAATCACAAACATGAGTTAATCTACATAATATGAATTCGAGACATTTTGATTTTTGCGATTCCAAAGATCTGCTAGACAAATGTCAACAATGCCAAATAAAGCCTCACTTAAGTGTGAATAAACTCCTCAAACGGTGATAGCTTTCTTTTCAGGACACTATTTTGCTTCTGTAAATCCTGTTGATAGCTAGGCATACTTTAGTTTTCTGTCCAGACCAATATTTCGGTGTTGGTGAAGCTCTATTCAGTATTCCTATTAAAAATTGAAGAAAAATCATTTAAACTAAACCAAATTGAAAACAGCAGCAAAATTTAGATTTAAAGAATATTGAAAGCATTTAAACAATTCACAATAAATGAGCATAATGATCTGTAAGCTCTATGTAACAATTTGTGATATAAATTTAATGAATATAAAACTACAAATGTTAGGTAAGCAAGATCAAAACTATCAAAGCCCCTGTGATAGAGGTCTGTGTCATAATTCCTCTACAATAACTATAAATACAATTTATTGCAAGTACTTTGTAATCTGATTTATTTGCTGTATAGAAGGTACATGTTTACTATACTTTTAAATATAAAGATTCTTAAAGGGTTCACCAGGAGACTATGATACATTTTTATATTAATACCAAATCAAACTTTTTGCTTGTGGCCCAATGTAACTAAAAAAGGTCTTCAAATTTCTTAACTGCTACAGTGTTTGTAAATATACGGACATATGTAAATATATCTATACAAACCAAATAATCATAAGAGCAAATCCCTGGATGGTATCCCTGTGTACTGCCTCACACTCTCATCTGTTCTGGTAACTTTGTCCACAAACAAGTGGTGAAGTACATGTAGGGTATCCTTGTCACCAAGCTTCTGTTCAAGGTTCAAGAATCGATCTGTGACATCTTCAGCCGTGTCTGATGAACAATATCTCATAGAGTAGCTTTGGTCTTTTGATCAGTCCATAACTGGAATGTTATAAAATAACAAATGTTCACACATTCAATATGTGATTTTTTCAAATTGATGAAGTGTATTGTGCACATTTGCTAGTTGCATAAAAACATAATCATATAAAGATACTGTTTGCAACATGCATATTAAACTAAATGTCTTTGATGATATGTGCATATCTTGGTAATGCAATGCTAGAATCCAGAGCCCACCACTCTGCAGTTAATTCATTCACCCCAAAGACACATTTGGACCCTTCCAATTCAATGGTTGAAATAGTTCGTTATGAAAGTTCAGGGGTTACTAACTGTGTTAATAAATGGGATACATGTAATGGTTCAAACTATCATCACAAATGTTTGAAAGGTCTGAGTAGAATTCTGTGGCATTAAAAGCTGTTTCAACTTCCGCAGTAGAGCAAAATGGAGACGAACACATCATGTCACCTTCAGATGCTGATGGTACAGATTCTGGCATTTCTACATGTACATTTTGTAGCCCTGCAGGTGTTCCTTTTGAAATTAATAAATGAGGTATTTTTTGGAGAGGAGAAACAAACCACATATTTTGGTATGAAATGAATAAGTTATACATGTAGATTGTACCCCTTAGTCCTTTGTATACCTTCATAATCTTCATTCTGTGGTTGTGTCACTACTACTACATGAAGTAGGCAAGTAATTGGTAGAAGTACCTGTTTTCTGCCAAAACACACATTTACATGTAATTTACTGTTCTGATTGAAAAGGGGGTTAATGTGTCTTAATTGATTTATTAATTCTAAGTCTCAAAATATTGTTTATACTGAGAATATATAAAAAGTTCTAATTAGGAAATAGCCTGAGTTTGCTCTGGCCCCGACACCATATCGGGTTTGGACCCCCACACCAGACATCTATCTGTCAAAATGTCTAAGTCTGGTGTTACGGCCAGAGGAACCTCGGGCCAATTAGGAGGTTCCAACATCATTTAAATATCTTTAATCTTGATAAAAAATATTCCGTTCTTTCTATTTACAATATTTTATATAACTTATAAAAACTGTAATAATTGCATTTCAACTATACAACAGTTCAATGGAAGATATTGAGCCTACCCGGCTGTCGTTTTGTTGACGTACATCTGTTTTTTCCCACAGGCACTAGCATCGTCTGTCAAACACCTATAATATTAACAAGGTTATGAACTACATCGGCCCGGCGACACGACCTAATTTCGGGAAACATGTGATTTTGACATAACCACCCAAGATGTCTTGCCGGGAGTGGTCTAGATCGACAGAGAAATAATTTCCCTTTAATTTGGTATATAATTTACTATGTATCATGCCGTAAATTTTTTTGTAGATGACATGAAACATCAGAAAACTGTCAAATTTCAGTTGGTCGGACACTGTGCTGTCCACAGAAAACACGCAAAATCCCAATTGGGTATCTCCTTACTCACGGCATGTACACAGTTCAACCTCAATACAGTGTAACTACAACAAAAAACAAACTTACTTGTGTTTTTAATCATGTCCTTATATTATCATGTCGGACAGTGGAGACAAAAGTTCAAGCTAGTGAGACTGGCAGACGGAAAGTAGGTCTTTTACTTCCATTTTGTTAAAATTTTGTGATCTCGGCGCTGATTGGCCAGTTTAAAATAGGAAGCCAATCAGCGCCGAGATCACAAAATTTTAACAAAATGAAAGTAAAAGGCCTGTTTTCCGTCTGCCAGTCTCACTAGCTTGAACTTTTGTCTCCAGTGTCCGACATGATAATATAAGGACATGAGTAAACACACAAGTAAGTTTGTTTTTTGTTGTAGTTACACTGTATTGAGGTTAAACTTTGTACATGCCGTGAGTAAGGAGATACCCACTAGGAATTTAGCGTGTTTTCCGTGGACAGCACAGTGTCCGACCAACTGAAATTTGACAGTTTTCTGCTGTTTCGTGACCTCTACGGAAAATTTTACGGCATGATATATGGTAAATGATATACCAAATTAAAGAGAAATTATTTCTCTGTCGATCAAGACCACTCCCAGTGAGATATCTTGAACGGTTATATCAAAATCACATATTTCCCATAATTAGGTCGTGTCGCTGGGCCGATGGAGTTCATAACCTTATTAATATTATAGGTGTTTGACAGACGAGGCTAGTGCCTGTGTTTTTCCTCGTGATCTGTCCAACTCCAGCCACTTTTTTCAAAGTTTTGGCTTCCTTCTAATGGGACGAAACGGGAAAAACTGGACATTTTGAATAAAATGTTATCTGTCGGCTTTTCTTCCGTCCGAATTACATCATGGGACAACATATCAATACTTGGTAGGCGGCACAATGTAAAATGCAGATGATTTTTCGCAAGGTTGGGCAGTGTTGCTACCGACGCCGGAAGTATGCATGCCTAGACTTTTTATGAAATCACGTGACTTCCGTCGCGCCTAAAACCAGAACCGACTTGATCCGGACGCAACCCGAAACAGAGCTATTGACCTGGTTTGTAATTTCCTAATATTGTTATGCAAGGTCATGTCTCCACGTAACAGTTTGCAGACCACGTCGATCATATATACATTTCTGAACATGAAATAAAGGACACAACAGACTTTTTTTTTACATCACTGCTTACCTCGATCTCTACTTAAATTATGACCAACATGGAGAGCTTACTGCTAAGCTATACGATAAACCAATTTTCCAATCGTGAACTTTTTTCTTGATAGTAACATCCATGCATCTACAACTTATGATGTTTACATGTTACGTTTGATTCGTTATTTTAGGGCTTGCTCTAAATATCGTGATTTCCATAATCGATGTCGACAAACAAACTAACAACACGGGGATTCGAAGGAGGCAGGTTAATAAGAATTATGGACAAGTTTTATGGTCGCCAACTTTGTCTCATTGAAAAATATTCTGTATCTTTGTGTGATATGAAGGTGTGTTTTTTTAAGTATGCTCATTGGTGTGTTTATATACTGTGATTGACAGTGATTCGGTTCTCATTTCGTGGTTGATGTTAACTTGGATGTGACCAAAGTTTACATGGCAGGTGTCGTCGATAAAGCAGAACACTCTTACTCTTCCGGAACACCTGGTCTTATTATCTTGTACTTTTACGAGGGTCTCCATGTAAATCTTCCCTTTGTTCATATTCGCCACTAGTTAAACGGTTTTGCTTTTGTTAACGCTTCGGAACTTTCTAACTTTTTTAATTAAAAGACATCAAAGGATTCCATATTGTTAAATTGATATGCTGATGACATACACACTTTCTATATATGTTAGATAATTCCACCTTAATATTTTATACACAGGCTATTTAATAAGCAGTACGTTATATGTAATACATTTCTAATTACACGAGTCGTTTGATCAATCAACCGGAATATTAAATAATTTTAACATTATTTGTTTCAGCAATGCATTATTAGGAGAACGATACTGAAAATATTCTTCAAATTAATCCGGCCGATATTGCATGCACAAAGTTATTAATATATATTTATATTAAGCCTACTATTACATCTACTTTTTAAGAGATAACATTTGATCACAGTGCGTATCAAACATTTCGGGAAAAGTGTCCAACAAATTACCCACTCAAGAACCGTTAAATATTTATGAAAATTGTTGTGATCTTATGAATATTCTGTTCCGTCCACACCGTTACTGGATTACAAAATATTGAAGTAGGCAAAGCCAAGACCAAAACGTTTTAACATTACTTTTTTACATGTGAATGCAAGATTGCGATCATAGATATTGCATGACTTGGCATTCGTTTAACACGTCACTGATGAAGGTGGGGGAATAATTTCGCCACCATGAGAACATATCTCAGAATGTAATCCCATAAGCAGCTGAAGCCAAGGTTTTAGCGCTAAAAATTGATAATGTGCCATTGTGTAAAATGTGCGGAGGTGGGTCTAGATAGGACAGCCGGAAAAGAGTTATGCATATCACCATTTTGTTTTCACGCATGCGCACTAGACAGCGTCACTTAGCAAGAACCTTAATTTTCCGCCATTTCTATTTTGTTTCTAAAGAAATTTTGAAAAAAGTTAACCCGCCCACTTCCGCCCAAATCACTTGGCAACGGATGACCTCATTGATAGTATTTTTATTAGAGTTTTAAGGAAAATGCTGTGTTGGCGATGGTTACAAACCCACTGGGGCGACATGTTATGATTTTGATAGACAGCTGTTTTCAATTAAAAATATTTGGTAATGTTAATTTGAAGTAAAAGTTATGTAATGCGGTAAATTAAACATGTTTATTTTTATCATTCAATGTCACCTGCGGTGGCCATTTCAATGTCATATGATGTTTGAAATTGAACATGTATAGCAGCATCATTAAATGCCACCTGCGGTGGCCATTTTAATGACAATGTTTGTCTATAAGTGAGCTTTATGTTACAATAACAGGTCTCCTGCCGACAAGGCCATTTTACATTAGCAATCCTTGGGTTTGACAGACAATTCCTGAAATTGTAAAATGCTTGATACAACGGTGTTTATTAGTAAAATGACATGAATGAACGTGTGTCGATCATGTAATGCATGGCAATGAATCTACGAAAACAAATAACAGTCAGCAGCTCTACACTGTAACCGGTAGTGTTGGTAAACATATTATCTTTCACCTGCTACCTAGATACTTTTTACTTGGTTGTTCTTTGTTCGGAATACAGAGAGATTGGACTTCATCAGAGTAGGCACATTGATAGCCCATCAGCCTAGTCTATGTATCTTACGTAATCATTGCTACGCGATATGTAAATAAGATGAACAAAAACCTTACACAATTAAGTATCTATTTTCAGAATAGCGAAAAACAGCTGGCGTCGGTTCAAATAATGAGAAAATAATTAAAATTCTTTTCAAAGGACATTTCGACGTGCAGAGAATCATTTACACAGGTAAACACTAACGTATCCAACATCCCTTACAATATACATGTCATTCATCTATATAAAAAGTTCAGAAAAAGATGCAATATCATGCTGCCTGCGAAACTCTGGCATTCATATCGATCATAAAGACTATATTAAAACACTTCAATGCTTTATAACATACGGGGCATTCGAGCAAAAATACTATTTCTAACGAAAACGATACATTAATTTGTTAAAGTGAAACACTATTTGGAAAAAACGAAATAATAATTCGTTTAAACGAAACAAGAATATCAAACATGTTCGTTTAAACGAAATAATAGTTTCTTAAAAGTATCTTAAAAAAAACGGAACCGTTCTTACATGAGAATGTTTTTCTTATTTAGAAGAATATTAATCTGTTTTTTTTTTTAAGTTCTGTTATTTTTATCATTTTTTCCTCTTTTTTTTTTTAAATTAATAGTTTTTTTTATTATTAGTAAGATATTCACTAAAACAAAATACATTTTCTCAGTTGTATACTTTAGTATAGTTTCCTGAAAAAGTTTCTTCATCTTCTTTGACAAGACATTATAAGAAGGCAGTATGGTTTCGCTTTAATTGAAATCAAGCGTTTGATCACAGACCAAAATCAAATATGTCCCAATTTACTTGAAAGCATATGCATAAATTTAAAAATTGTGATATTAGATTTTGCAAAACTACAAATCACGCATAAAAACGGAATCCCGGGAAAGATTAAACCTCACAAGTCAACTCGTATTTTTGCTATAACGTCATTGATATCTAATAGAATTTTACACGCCATGTGTATTGATCCGATAGGAGCGTGATTAATATGTTCTGATATCAATCATATCCAGAAAATTGTTATATCGAGGGAGACCCAAGTCATACCTGGGGGTCATATTAGTCACAGATACTAAACTGGAATAATACGTCATTGTAAGTGAGTTTACTGTTTTGACCAATTGCAGGACAATTTAATTCAATATCTTCCAAATTTGTGATCAGATATGAATAAGTGTTTGCAGAATTGACAAAATAATATTATCTTATAAATAAGGGATGTAAAAGGTATCTTAAATATTCTTTTTCAAAAAATAATTCATATCACCCCTACCCCTTATTTCTAAAAGGCCCAATATACGTAACTTTCGGCAAAACGTGAAGCCAAAATCAAGCCTAATAACTTATTATATTTATAGATTTAGATGAGATTAACTGATATCACGCGTCCATTTGAACTGTCTTCTAACTTCGGCTTGTTGTTGAAGTGGGCCACATCTGAATTATTTTAGAATCTTTGGATTTTTCTGCCAAGAGTTTCTTGTTAGTTACCGCTCAGGTTTACTTCGTTTTAGACTTATTTTTGCATGGTTATCAACTGGAGTTTTTTTTTCATATTTTTTCAGAATCCCGAAAAAAATCTCGAAGTTACGTATATAGGTCCTTTAATAAAAATACTCACTATTTTTTTTTTTTTTTTTTTAAGTGTTTTTTTTCAGGTTTTTTTTTTTATTTCCATCAATCACATTCCATTTACTTTCCACTTTTTTCCTCTTATTTTCATAAACGTACCGCAGTAAGGTACCAGACATAATATATCAAAAGCTACATAGTTCTGCTGTTTGTCAGTGGTAAGGGGAAATTCTATACAATGCTGTGAGGTGTACAGATCGTGAAATTTAAATACAAAGTGGTACGAAAATTTGACTACATATTCTCAGTGGTATAGGAAATTTCATACATTGTTGTATTTGGTACGGGAAATTTAAATACAATGTTGTCAGTGGTATAGGAAATTTCAATACATTGTTGTATTCGGTACGGGAAATTTAAATACAATGTTGTCAGTAGTATAGGAAATTTCAATACATTGTTGTATTCGGTACGGGAAATTTAAATACAATGTTGACAGTGATATAGAAAATAGAAAATTTCAATACATTGTTTTATATGGTACGGGGAATTTACATACAATGTTGACAGTGATATAGAAAATTTCAATACATTGTTGTATTCCGTAAGGGAAATTGAAATACAACGCAATCAAAAATCTCTAAACTAATAAAGAAGCAGAAGGGTCTGATGCGTAAAACCCCTTTGATTTATGAATTTAGAAGTAAAATTCAACTAGTTCTGTATAATTTCAAATCGTGTACAACGAAAATGTGTATATTATGTACCGTGCTACTACTCAAATGAGATGACACCGTAAAATCAAATCAATTCCTTTTGAAAAGTCGAAAGTAGAAATTCACTAATTGTCCACATACTGTTTTTATCTATGACAAAATAAGGTGTCCGTTGATGATTATCTTGGGTAAATATCCAGTGTACATGTATTTATCAAGACAGAATTCGTATGTTTAAACTATGTAACAAATATGTCGGTGTACCTTATATAATCCACTATCAAAATTAATTATCATTTTAAGTGTGTCGCATCAATGTGTAACATTGATCTCACATATATATTCAAATTACCTTGCCGAAAATCCAATACCTATCCATTAATGTGGCGCCGTCTAATGGAACCACGTAAGACGTTTGACACGAGTTGATTCTAGAGCGGACCAGAGGCTAAGAACATGGTACTTTTAATCAAAGTTTGTGTGATTTTATCAAGCATCCTCGGAACATTTAGTATGTCAAGTGGACATTTCATCAGGATAGACGGATACAAGTTATCGGGCAATTTTTCTATTTTGAATTTAAACTTCCGGATAAGATGTGCAGACAAGTGTCTCCAGACTTGGTGTTTGTCCTTCAACTATCACAGTCAGACAGGAGAATGTCAACTAAATACCGACTCCCCCTACAGTAACACGGGCGCAGTACAGGAGGCCGCTGGCTGGGCAATATATCACCTACCGCAAGGTAAGATATTAAGAAAAATGTACCAGTATACAAATTTATGGAGATGAAATAATTTCTTGTTGAACATATACTGGTGAGTTATGTAAAACCATACAAACCAGTTCTTGAAAATTAATTCAATAAGCATAATTTTGATTCATTCGTTTTTCTCAATTGACCAAGATATTAAAGCTTCAATATTGTACTTGTTCTTGGTTTCAAATTAAGATTTGTACGTACGTAAATATCTAATTTATAATTGGGTATGCGTAGTGAAACAAATATACAGTTGAAATCTTCTATTTCATCAACGACACCCAAGTAAACATCAAGTCATCAAATTGAAAACCGAGTCATCCTTCTCTGTAACAAGTAAGCACACTTACGAGCATGCTAAACAAACACCCATCTTCATATCATACAGAGATACATAATCTAAATGAGAACTAAATCAAATATTTCATAGAACATCAAACGAAAAGAAGCAATGCGATTCCGTTGGAAATGCAGGAGTATAGCATTCAATGATAAAATACCGATTAACTGATCGTATGACGCGCCCCTTTACTTGAAATGATAATTGTTTCAGCAGGGTTATGCCCCTTCCACTGCTATAGCCAACATTTCTCTGAATGGTTCATTAGGAAAGCTAATCGACAGTGGTGTTTTATTGATAACTTTCCAAACTACTGCCGTCCAGTTGTTCTTGCCAAAGGCACTTATTTATATAGCTATCGTATTCCAGACTTTCTTCATTTGTCTTTTAGGTATTAACCTTCGACTTCTGTTTGCATTGTGCTGCTTACAATTGTGTGAGCAGACGAAGTGTATCACTGTTGGAGATTTTAAGACTCTCGGACGTTTTTCCATCTGATCAAATAATGTATGATATACTTATCGTGGATTAAGATTTAATCTACATTTGAAGCTCAAAAAAAAATAGAATGAAGGTTGAACTTAATGGACCTTTGAACCATCTGGCCCTGGTTAAGAAACATGTAGTCGAGATAATGGTTTTTGTGTCGCCTGAAAAGGCGACATATAGAGATCACTATGTCGGCGGCGGCGTCTGCACCAACAGTTTCCGTGCGATAACTTGAGTTTCCTTGAGCCAATCAAACTCAAACTTCATACAGTGTTTCCTTACCAAAAGTGCTTGCTTGGGATTGCTTTTTAGGTTCGAAGGTCAAGGGTCAAGGTCACTGTTGCTATAAATAGAAATTATGTTTCCGTGTGATAACTTGAGTTTCCTTGGGCCAATCAAACTCAAACTTCATACAGTGTTTCCTTACCAAAAGTGCTTGCTTGGGATTGCTTTTCAAGATCAAAGGTCAAGATCACTGTTGCTATAAATAGAAAATCGGTTTCCATGCGATAACTTGAGTTTTCTTAGACCAATCAAACTGAAACTTCATACAGTGCTTCATAAACAAAAGTGCTCGCTTGAGATTGCTTTTCAGGGTCGAAGGTCAAAGGTCAAGGTCACTGTTTTTATTCCACTTGGAACTGATACAATGCATATCCATAGATAGCTCCAAAAAACTTATCTCCCAACTTGCTGCGCAGGCGACACTTCCACTTCCGTGGAATTCTTGTTATTACAACATATACTCTGTTGCTGAATAGCCAGTGGTTCATAATTTACCCGACCGAGACAAAGTCAGGATGTACACCTCTCTTTGTTCTACCGACTGTTGAATGCCAAGAAAAATGACGATTTACATCAATATCGAGGTATTCTAAAATACTTGTGACCGAATATCGAGGGCGACCTTTGTTTTGCTGAGCGTGTAGCGTGTAGCTTTGAATATAAGGATACCGATTTGTTGTATGGTCATTGTGTTAAGACAGCAAATAGTTTGGGCATTAAGCTTGATGCAAGCGAGATAAATCGGAAGTCAGGATGATGTCATACAGAGGTGAGTGCGAATGCCCAGATAATCATTCCAGAATACACCGCAACTGTAATTTTTAACCTGCCTCCTGTTGTGATTTTGTAGGTACGATTCCAGGGTTGTATATGAGCGATAGGATCGTTACAGGTGCATTATACAGCTGTTTTGTCCAACCAGGACCGATTGGATGATGCAAGAAAGGGACCAAATTCAAAATGGATGAAACAAAACAGTTGATGCATAAAAGTCCTTTAAATTTTAAATTTTAAAGGAGTTTGAGTTAATTACATGTAAAGCGTGTTTCGTATAGACCTTGTCACTACATAAAAAAATTAAAGGGCTAAGACATCATTAGAATAGTAAACGAATAAGCATAACTCAAATGCATACATGTTACTTATTTGTAGAAAATGACTGGGAACTGGTTTTTAGAGCCAAAGCCAACAACAGTCTGAGTCCATATGCGGCCTGGGTGGGAAACCTGCCTCTGCCGACTCCGGTAGAGGACGGATGTAGGCTGATGACGGAAACGTTCACATGCACGACCATATATAGAAGTGATGTTCTCAATACCTGGGACTTGGAGAGTATTTCAGAGGTGAGTTTCTGAGGTTAGCTCCTATATCGTTTGTGTTCCGTACTCGTGTTCTCATTCCATTGTGATCTCGGAAAGTCGATAAAATGTATACATCAGTTCACACTGAATATACAAAAGATGACTTAACACACACATATACATCTATATACGTTATGCTGCCCATTCCTTTATTTTCATTTCAGGTACAGTTGGAGCTATACCGAGGTGGTTACAGAGTTCTCTATGTCCGGTTTGATGGTAGAGGATCAACGTTTACCAACTGGTTCAGCGTCAAGAATTTGATTGACAGCAGCTGGAGCACCTTGTCTAAAAACCGCAAATTCAATTATTTCTCTTTACCTGGGTATAACTAATCGTTAAAACGTTTCGAAAAAAAACAGATTTAACATTTAATTGTGTACTTTTATTTTCAGCATTGCTTATGACAATATCTTCTTTCAAAGCTGCAGTTCTAATTTCTTGTTTGAATGCTACTGACATGTATTTGCAATTTAACATTTTACGTTAATGATCCAGTTAATTTTGTCGTGTCAGGCATATGGTGTCTGATGTAATGTCTTAGTTATTTATTGCCATCATGTCGAGGGTTAAACCTATACATGAGATTATAGTATTATAACGTTTAGTTTTGTCGTGTCAGGCATATGGTATCTAATGTAATGTCTTAGTTACGTATTGCCATCATGTCGAGGGTTAAACCTATACATGAGATGATAGTATTATAACGTTTAGTTTTGTCGTGTCAGGCATATGGTATCTAATGTTATATCTTAGTTATTTATTGCCGTCATGTCGAGGGTTAAACCTATACATGAGATGATAGTATTATAACGTTTAGTTGGTTTGATTGTATTTACGTCCTACCAACAGCCAGGGTCAGCTATGGACGGCCTCCCGGTTAATGTGATGGGTGTACGTGTGTTGAGTGGGTGTATTGTGAAGGCTGCGGTTCGTGTAATCCTTCTTGCGGTAATCTTTCTTCAGCAGGGCGAATATTCAAGCAAAGGCCAAAAGCGAGGTAGTGTCAAGGGAGACATTAGTAATTAGGAAGTTGAATGGAAAAAAATAAGATCCATGATAAACTGATTTGATCTCACTATTGATATAACTTCCAAATTGGCAAGGGGGTATTTATTGATGAGAATTAAGTCTTTGAAATTGATAAACTCATAAAATATCAAAGCATCAACAATACAATCAAACCATACAGTTCCCCTTCAACACTTTGAGAACATCCCATTTATTGCATCTAAACAAACGCCAAAAGTGACCCTTTAAACATTTAACCTTGTTATCAAGTTTCAAGAATATTGGTTAATATATATTGCTGTTATTGCATGGAAACGAAAAAAAAGACATGTTTCGTTAATCAAAGGGCAATAACTCTACCGAAACACGTCCGCCAACTATGACGATCAAACTTGGCCGAGCCCTTCAGTCAAGTTTCAAGAAAATCAGATAATATGTGTTGCCGTTATTGCACGGAAACAAAGAATGACAGACAGACGCACATCTGACGGACAAACCCAAATAAACATTCCCCGTTTTGGTGAAAGCGGGGAATAAAAAGATTGTCTTCAAAAAGTAACGGTGACCTCGATATTGACCATGCCAACCTGAAACACAGGCTTGCTGAAAGATATGTAAATACTTAACCAATATGTGATATTTTTTATGAAAATCGATTGAGAAACGTCGTCGATAGAACGATGAGAAAGATTTTCTATAAATAGTAATGGTGACCCTGTAATGCTAAAACACAGACTCGTTTAAGATATTATGATTCTTAACCAATATGGGAATTTTATCAAAACTGGTTGAGAAATGAAGTCGCTAGAGTGATGATTGTTTTATAATAGTAAGAGTGACCTTGACATTGATCCTGACACACTGAAACTCAAACACGTTCCAGGTATAATGATTCTTACCGAACAAGTGAGGTTTGTTGAAATTGGTGGAGAAATGAAGTGGCTAGAGTAATAACAAAAAGCGGACGCTGGGAGTTGATAACAAAAGAAAGAATTGCACGGAGAACATCACCAATTTATAAGAGAATAAGACCAGGTGCTCCAGAAGAGAAAGCGTCTTCAGCTTCATGGATAACACCGGCCGAGTAAATAAAGGTCACAACGATGTAAATGACATGGCCTCAACATGAGAAGTCATCGTTGATATTGTTTTTACATGAGAGGTATTCAATACACACAAAGGTCATGGGGTACTTCAAAACAATAGTCTCATCAATTTGTGTACATACAATGTTTCTAGGAATAGTGACGGTATCTATAGTGTATATGTTTATCTACAGTAATGTAACATTTTGAATAGAAAAACATCCAAACTACCACAAGAGTCTTACCCGACATTTATCACAGCCTTCCACGTGCATATGCATTCAGAACACACACCACATCGCTTACACCAAGAGGCCGACCTTAAATGACCCTAGCTGTTAATAGGACGTTAACATATTAAAACTAAACCAAACCAAACTCGCACAAATACCGAAACGGTTGAGAGCTACAGTATAATATTAAAGTCATTATATGTCATCTAAATGCTTACAGAGACCACAAACGCGGAAGGACATTTTTCATCCACCACAACTACGGCGGATGTGATGTTGATACAGGCTGGATGGTGGTTAGTGATACGATAGACCATTCGTGTCCATGGGAGATCCAAACGAAGAAGAATCCAGCTTTTCTGTTCTCTGCCACTGATGATGTCACACAATGGAGCCAATATGGTAAGATCACTGGGCGATAACCAATCAAAAGTAGGTCGAGATCAGCGAGCGAGACAGGCTGTCACGTAATATTCGTTGTTTTAGTATAAAGTAATGTTTATATTACAGTATCGTCATTTGTACTTTATATGAGAAATATTATAATCTGATGTTTGATTTAGCAACTAATTAAGACATCCGATAAATGATATTTATTTGTAACATTGAATAAAACTTTAAACTGATTAAAAGACATTTTTACAGGCAAGTTTAATGAGGTCTTTTAAGGATACATTCGATTTATTTCAGGATATCTGTATATTAAACAATTTAGAGAATACCGAAACGTCAAGAAAACCATAATCCGAACTCAAAATCAATTAAACTTAAGTTTTGGTTTAGTTTATTTTGTTATACGTCTCATTAACAATCATTTAAGGACGTGGCAGGTTTTTAAAGGTGGCGGAAAGCCAGACTACCCAAAGAAAAACCACCGACCTACGGTCAGTACCTGACAACTGTCCCACGTGGAATTCGAACTCGCAACCCAGAAGTGGGGATTTGTGGTAGCATATCGGAACACCTTTATCACTCGGCCACCGCGGCCCCCAACTTGGGACAAAATATGAACGAGGGAAATGTTAACATGGAAACCTTTGTAAAAGTACAAGAGAATAATACAAGATATTCTAGAATAGTAAGCGTCTTCTGGTTCATCGACGACACACGCTATTTAAATCGTGGTCACATCCAAGTAAACACTATGCCCTTAAAATGGAGAACTGAGTCATCATTGTCAAACACAAGTAAACACATTAATGAGCATACTCAAACAATCCATCTTCATATCACTTAAACATACAGAATATTTCTAAATAAGACCAAGATGACGACCATAAAACTTGCCCATATTTTTGATCAGCCTGTATCTGTCGGATTCCTGTCACACCCGAGCTAGTAATGTACTTGTCCCGTACTGTTTCATTAACTGACTTGATTAACGTTAAAGTAAAGTAATATATTTTACCACAGTTGAACTATGCCCCTATTCTTAAAGGCCCAAAATACGAAACTTTCGGCAAATCCTGAAGCGAAAATCAAGCCTTAATATATTCATCTATTTATAGATTTAGTTAAGATTAGCTGATATCACCAATATTTTAGATAAATTCTTACGTGATTACCGTTACAACAGCAGTTGAAACACGCTATTTGAAAACACGCGTCCATTTTGAACCGTCTTCTACCTTCGGTTTGTTATTGAAGTGAGTCCCATCTGAATATTTTCAGTTCTTTGGATTTTTCTTTCAAGGGTTTCTTGCTTGTTACCGCTCAGGTTTACTTCGTTTTAGACTTATTTTTGCATGGTTATTAACTGGATTTTTTGTCAGAATTTTTCAGAATCACGAAATACTTCCTGAAGTTACGTATATTGGGCCTTTAATACCATTCTCATGCTTAAAATATTTCTGTGCTGACACTGTCTTGTAACCCATATAAATGATGTAATAAGGGATAAAAAAAATCAGAGAATACCACAGCGTCAACAAAACCATAATCCGAACTCAAAATCGATGAAACTAGGGGCAAAATAAGAACAAAGGAAAGATTTACATGGAGACTCTCATAAAAGCACAACATAATAAGACCAGGTGTTTCGGAAGAGTAAGCGTCTTCTGCTTCATCGACGACACCCGCCATGTAAATCTTGGTCACATCCAAGTAAGCATCAATCCTCAAAATGAGAACCGAGTCATCATTGTCATCACAACAAGTAAACACACTAACAAGCAAACTCAAAAACGTCCATTTTTATATCACATAAAGATACTTAATTATTCTCGATGATCCCATAGTCTTCATCATCCTGCATTTCTCGGATCCCTGTGCCATAAGTTTGTTCGTCAGCAGTCGACATCTATAACGAAAATCGCGATATTCAGAGCAAACAGTAACAAGTGTAAAAAATGAACACAGTTATCAGCTCAAAGACTTTTAAAATATCTTACAAATCATTGACGTCATAATTAGGATTATGTGTAATCTTTAATTGACATCAGAAATTGGGCTAAGAATCGTGGTTTGAACTTTAGAAATATTTTATCACTACAGATCTTGATCGTGATGATATACATTTGTCGCCAAGTTAAAAGGGTGATATGAAGAATTGTTCCCTTTGTATCATATAACCAGGCAATATACACAGGCAATAAATAATTAGTTTTTACTTGAAATGCACGTCACAACTTATAAAACTATCAAGTCAGACTTCTATCTGGGTATCTTTTTTTGTGAAAATGATGCTTTGTCTCTAAGTAATTTGAGGTTACACCAATTGGACACGCTGTAACAAAGACAATAAAGTGATTTATTTTTGGGAGTAGATTGTGCATTTTTTTTACGCAGTAACTTAAAGGGAAATAGCAATACATTATCATGTAATATTGACTTTAATGCTCTTATGGGTACATTCGGATATTACTTTTTCAGAATACGAAGACGCAGATGTATTGGCTGTATTCGTTAAAAGGATGTCAATGAATGTGCAACTGCAATTTCATACTATATAAACTGATTTCCAAATTTTGGCTCCTCCCTTTTCTCCAACAAGGACGGACAATCTGGATATCAAACCAAACGTGTTGTTCCTGTATATATGTCTATTGATTTGTGGCATAAACTCATACAGTTTCGTTCGATCTACATACCTCAAACTGAGAACATTCAACAATGACTGATAAATTATTTAGGACATTGAGCAGCGTTTATAAATGGAGTGAAACACCGAGTAGAGGATATCTACGTCACATCGATGTAGTCTAACATGACTGACTGACACGTTATTATAACAATTATAATACAATTGTGTTTAAAGTGCATCAGAGACGGTATTAATAATCCCGTTACATTTTCATCATCAAATATGTATTCAATACAAGTATAAAGTGATGTGTCAATATTTCAATAAAATATGACAAATAAATATCTACAAATTTAACCGTAAAATATAAGTATTGATATGAGTATGGTAATTATGTGCATATGTAATTAAAGCTGTATTGATGTTGGAATCGATCTGTCAGTGTCTAGTGTATATGTTTGAAGATTTATTCTCAATTGGTTCCACGATCTGAAAGGTATCTTAATTTCTTCAATACGTCTTGTGGGTTTCTCAATTCACATCCAATGCTACGTTTTAATTTGTTTGTAATTTCACGACTCACATCGTCATTTTATCTCAGAGAAATCATTTTTGGAAATAATGGAAGTAAAGTTATGTCCTTTCTCGAAAGTTAAATCCACATGGAAAATCCTTCTCGTGCATTCTTTCACAAACGGTACTCTACTAAACAGTTTTTTATATTCAACATAAACGGTAAGTCAGTAATTATGTTCATTAAAGAACTGCTGTCTACAAAGCCTTTTTATATGTTCGGACTTCGGAGTCTGTAAAATCCTATTTTTGTGGGGCTGGGTTTTGTTTTGCTTTTCTGAATTAACACTCTGTTGTTTAAAGTTGAATGACCGTATGAATAAATAAATCTAAACAAATGTGTGATGAATACATATTTTGAATATTTTACTTATTGGTGATCCGATGTAATTACCGTAGAATTGAACTTAAAAAATATAGTGTGGTATTGATTAAAATTACAACACGAATTAGACGCATTAGGACAATGGGAAAATGAATGGTTAATGGAATTTCACCCCGAGAAGTGTAACATCATCAACATCACACCAAAACGCAACAACAAATACCACGACTATACTCTACATAATCACACACTCCAACAAGTCGACTCTACCAAATACTTCACTGAACATTACAAAATAACTTAATCATGGGACAAACATGTCAACAACATCACCTCAAACGCTAATAGGTCACTAGGTTTCCTGAAACGTAACTTAAACATTAACTCATCTCACATAAAAGAACATGCATACAAAGCACTAGTCCGACCCAAACTGGACAACTGCTCTTCCATATGGGACCCACACAACACAAACTAAATTCAACAGTTAGAAAACCACAACGCAGAGCAACACAATACGTCAACAACAAATAACACAACAGATAATGGGAGTGTACTCTAAATAAACCGCGAAGCGGTTTATGATGAGAGTACACTCCAGTTTTTTGTGTAATAACCCCATAACATAAAAATTAGATTGAAGTTAATACTTATAACTTAATCTATACCCTGCGCAAATTCTCTTTATTGATAGACTCTTTTCTCTTACAAATCATTACGCTGCTGCATCAGCCAAAGAAAAGCGATGTTATAAACAGCGACGTCGATTTGTACATTATGGGCTAATAACATAACTTTTTAAACCAATGAAAATGCTTGTTTCAAACAAGATTAAATTATTAGTTCAGTAACAGACATGCTACACCAACTCCAATGGCCAACATTACTAACACGACACTTGAAAACACGACTGATACTCTTCTAAAAAATAGTGCACCAAACAGTAGCCGTCGACTCCACATCTATCCTCTTCCCAGCAGACTCACGAACCAGAAACGAACATTCACACTTTCAAACAAATCTCTGCTACGACGGACACATACAAATACTCATTTTCCACACACAATAACACAGTGGAATCTCCTTCCTGTCGCAGCAGTACATTGCACTACACTCGAGAACTTCAAGGCACGTATTCACCACGTATCCCTTTGAGCCCTCATGCACTGAACAACACACCCCTGTTGACCCCCTTTTGATCCTATCTGCACAATAATAGCCAACTCTAACTAACATTCCACAAGCCACTGGCTTTTACCCCTGCCGACCGGACGTTATAATCGTCGGCATCGAGGGAATCGCCCAGAAAAGAAGAATTGTGTAGGCCGATACAGATGTATGCATATATTTTAATAATGTTATTACAGATTAACGACATTAATGAATTCTTGTATTCTTGAATTCTAAAGCGTGATGTTTATTATATACCTTTCACTTCAGAAAACAGATCAATATACCCAGTATAGTTTATATTTTACGAACCGTGCCAATAATTGAGCGAGATAAACTTGGCTATTATGATAACGTCAGATTAATCAGGAGCAAAAACAGCCTTCAACAACCGACACGTTTTATCGTGGAAATTGATCGGAGCGATATACGTTATTATTACTACATCACATTGTATCCCTGCTTCCCAGACTGGTCTTGTTATCTCGATGTTAGCTTTATTATACAGATGATTTCCTCAAGTTGATTTATGATATATGTGTACACACATCTATGTATGTTTCCTTGTTCTCGTTGTTGTGTACACACAGCGATGTATGTTTTCTGGTCCCCGTTGTCGTTTGCACACAACTATATACGTTTTATGGTCCCCGTTGTCATGTACACACAACTATATATGTTTTCTGAGCCTCATTGTACACACAGCGATGTATGTCATTTCAAAATATTTTATTAAATCAATATGATTTAAAGGGATTGAGCAACAGGCAAAGCCTATACAAGCTCTCTCTCTCTCTCTCTCTCTCTCTGGGGGTACATAAACATCTCAAACATACTAGTAACTTAAATTTTAGATATATAAAAGCAAAGATATAGATAAGCACATTGCATTATTTATGTACACACAAACAGCAATCATGCATAAATACATACATGAATACAAACACACACGCATATGTACGTGCATACACTTCCATATGAACAAACATACATGTACATGCATCGCATAAACACATGCATACATAGATACGTATAAGTAAATATTCCTACATGTACCACACACATATGCGCATACACACATGCATGCAGCGATGCATGTTTCCTGGTCCCCATTGTACACACAACGATGTATAAAGTGTTGTCCCTGTTGTCATATACACACAACGATTCCTGTTTCTTTATTCTCGTTGTAATGTACACACAGCGATGAATGTTTCCTTGTCTCCGTTGTCGTGTACACACAGCGATGAATGTTTCCTTGTCCCCGTTGTCGTGTACACACAGCGATGAATGTGTCCTTGTCCCCGTTGTCGTGTACACACGACTATATATGTTTTCTGAACCTCGTTGTACACACAGCGATGAATGTTTCCTTGTCCCCGTTGTCGTGTACATAAAGCGATGCATGTTTTCTGGTCCCTGTTGTCGTGTACACACAGCAATGTATGTTTTCCGTTCCCCGTTGTACACACAACTATGATTGCTTTCTGGTCCCCGTTGGCGTGTGCACATGGCACGAAACGTTATTTTAAAAACAATTCAGAGAATACCAAATCACCAACAAAACCATAAATCCAACTCAAAATCGATTAAACTAGAGGTAGAATTAACATGGAGACCCTCGTAAACGTACAAAAGAATAAGACCAGATGTTCCGGAAGAGTAAGCGTCTTCTGCTTCATCGACGGCACCCGCCTTGTAAATCTTGGTCACATCCATGTACGTCTCAATCCTCAAAATGAGTACCGAGTCACCACTGCCAATCAAAACAAGTAATCACACTTATAAGCAAACTCTAAAACGTCCATCTTCATATCACACAAAGATACAAAATATTTCTCGATGATATCAAGATGGCGAAAAAATTCTCTCGAATAAGCAGCAGTCGCGTAATACAATTAATTGCAAAAATCAGAACTCATCAGTTGGTAAGAAAGCTTAAAGTAGAGCACACAACACTCATCCTGAGACCAATTGTTTTCGAAAATATTGCGTTTTGCTGGTCTAATGTATCAACAAAATTGCGGTGACTGAATGCGAATCCGTTACAACCTATTGATAAGAACACTTGGAAGTAATGTAAAACCTTATTGTGTCTACGGAAAAAGACAACTCTGTAACAAAAAAACAATCCACGTTTCGGACCAACATAGCACGATGTTTTGAAAACAATTATTTGTATCATTCATTCCCGGATAGATATTCCAGTAATGCCACCTAAATGTATGTACATAATGAACTGCAGTTTAACATTCAAACACTTCTTTATAGTTTTATTAAAAATTATGTATCCCCAATGCTTTGCTATGGAGGGAAAGAAAATAATCTGATTTGTTTAAATGTAAAATAGTATTTCAACCTTAATTCTATTTAGTCAAAAGGGGCATGTTATGACAGTAATCCCTACCACAAGTGTTGGCAATCGTACCTAAAACAAAACATTATACACTGATTTCCCTGCTCAAAATCATGGACTTTTCAGCAGCTCAGTCAAAATTTCATGATTGAGGAATTGATCAATCTGACGTGGTTCACTATTTTTAGAAGTCTTCAACAAGATGACATTTCTGTTAAGAAAAAATATGCTTAATATGCATTGATATTAACTAAATACAAGTTACATAAATTGAGAGGTTGTTAAATTTGGAACCCTACAAAGCTCCAAATTAGCACTACTGGTCAACTTCGAACGAAGCTTCATAAATGTTATGGGTGAAACCATAAATCTCTTGAAATAAAATCATAAACTAGAACTGTCGTCCGGGGGCCAACTCATACCCCCGCCCCGTTAAAGTTATTTGTACAACAAATGAGGGGCACATCTTCATACTGTACCGTCTAATCCCACATTTTTTTTAAAAAGATCCACTGAAAACTGAGCGAATACATAGCCGGACAAAATTGTGGTCATTAACATAAAAAAGGAATAACTCTCTGAAAAGAATAAAAAATCCAAATTTTCTTCAAAGGACACATTTACATATTGTACTGCCTCTTCCCACTGAATTTTTAAAAGATCCATTGAAAACTTAGCGAATGAATAGCCGGACAAAATTGTGTCTACGGACGGACGGACAACCTGATTCACGTATACCCTATTACTTCGTTGCGGGGTTTTACTTACAAATTACATAATACAATATAATTAAACTAAGCTCGAATGAATATTTATTTTGATTATTAATATTTATTTTATTCAACATGACAACCGAAGCCAATATCGTCGTGTTAAAAATGAATTTTACCATATTGACAAGTCAATATTCCTTTGAACTCAATTAGACCGTATTACTTTTTTTAACACAAGTGTACTGTAGTTTGGTTGGTCTTGCCATACTGTTAAATGTATATGTTCAGTGTTACAAATGAGGTAAATATTACACTTCAAATATGGTTAAACGTTTGGTTTTCTTAATTTTCCTGATTTTTTAGAAGGTCAAAAACTACTTTCCCCCATTTTGTGGGATTTTTTTCTGTTATAAGTATGATGCCAATTAACCAAAAATGAAAAATAATTTTGTTGCAATTAGTTTGAGGTAAGCCCCTTTTGTGGTTACATTTACCATATATATTACATCTTTTGTCCGACACGGAGCCAAAGGAGGTGGAGGGGGTAATTTCGCCATTATTTGCATAGCATATAATGTGAAAAACACGTTGAAGATCCGACATTTTGTTTTGACGTCCGGAGGCGAGTCAAGAAAAAAAGAGAGGAAAACGTTGAAGGGAAATAACACTATCCCCAATGTGTCTTGTTAACAATGTACATTTGTCGGCGAGCTTCATGTTGCAATAACGGAACTCCTGCTGAAAATGTCGTTTTAAATTAACAATACTCACTTATTTAATAGAAATTTTGTCAGAAATTGTGTTATGGTGTTTCCCCGTTTTTAATCATGAATGAGTACAAACTCGTTGTCAAGACTTAATTGAAAAATCCATATATGTTCACTACCATAGTATTTGTTAGTTAAACTGCATGAATATGTGACGATCAGGTAAATATTTCGCAGACATAGTTATGACAATAACGAATAACAATGATCGAATCGACAGTACTTATAACCGGTAGTGTTGTAAACATGTCCTTGGTCTGCTGCATTGTATCTATGTACTTGTTTGGTTAATGAACAGTTTTCGGTACGGAATATAGAGGGATTGGACTCCACTGGAATGGACACATTGTTAACCAAGCCAATCAAGTATATTCTATGTATCTTACGTAATCATTGCTATGCGATATGTAAACATAATGAGCAAAAACCTTATCGAATTATCGATTTTCAGAAATATCTGATGTCGGTTCAAACAATGTGATAATAGTAAAAATCTTTTCAAAAGAAATGTCTTTGTGCAGAACTTCATTTACATGGGAACTACTACCGTATCCAATATCCCACTACAATGAGTATGCTAGACATTTATATCAAGTAGGTACAATAAAAGATGCAATACCATTCTGACTGCTTTACCGTTCTACAGAGCCAGATATATATATACATGTAACTGAACTGCTACACACTTTTTTATTTTATTTTTTTCGAAATATGATTTCGTTTTTAGAACTTACCATTTCGTTTCGACGAAGCATTATTTATTTCTGCTTTATATAGCATTTCGTATTTTTGAAATAGTATTTCGTTATAACGAATTATTGGTTCGTTCTTTCGTTGTTTATTTTATAGTTTTTTTATTTTATTATTTTGTTAAAAGGGATAAGTATTCCATTTTAAATATTATTGATATCTTGGAGCATACTTTGTTATTCATTCTCAGGGAGATTAAGCATACCCGACATTTGCAAACAACGAAGAAAAATAAACTCAACTTTCAAATAACTAGTTTGAAAGGTTTTTCGGCATCTGATTGTACCGTATGCATGACGTCACATCATTGTTAAGTCATTTTGTCGTCGCTCATGTTTCTGTTTTAATATTGCATGGGTAGATGTGTAATACAACCACACCGATCATAGACGTATTGCCCTGGACAGACCAGTATTATACATCTAGAAATGAGAGGCAATGCTATATTTCATACGGGATATTTCAAAACAATGTCGTCCGTTGTATGTGAATGTGGTTAATGGTACGCGGATAATTTAAATACAATGTTGTGAGTGGTACGGGGATTATAAATAAATACTGTCAATGAAAAGGAATATTTAAATACAACGATGTGAGTCTTTAAAATGTCAATACAATGCTTTATTTACTATTCAAGTGCACTGTAAATTCGAATTCCTTGCTACTTTAAAGCGTTGGACGACTAACAAAGAAATATAACCCCGGAACATAATACACATACAGTCCTCGTCATGAAAGCAGAATGTCACTTATTGTCAACTTTTTCTATCTATCCCAAAATAAGGTTTCCGTTTATCATTATCAGTGGTAAACATTCCGTCTAATCGGGTAGAATTCATATATCGGGAACAAATATGTTTAACCTTCTACAATACTTGTATGTAATCGTTATTATCCCCAGCAATACATGCACGGCAGTGTTATCTCCCTGCTCGCTTCTATTCACCTTGCAAAAAAAAACCAAACACTGTCTATCGATTGCCGTGTTGTTATTTAACTGAACCACATAGCATGCTTGATTCAGATCGGTTACAGGCACCAGAGGATGAGAACATGGCCGTTTTAATTAAAGTTTGTGTGATATTATCAAACATCCTCGGGACATTCAGTATTTCACATGGATATTTCGTCAGGTTCAACGGATACAAGCTAGCAGGCGCGTTTTCCATTTTGAATTTAAACTTCAGGATAAAATGTGCAGAAAATTGTCTGGCGACGTCGTGTTTATCATTCAACTATCACAGTCAGACAGGGGAATGTCAACTGAATACCGACTCCCCCTACACTAACACGGGCGCAGTACTGGAGGCCGCTGGCTGGGCAATATATCACCTGCAGAAAAGTAAGATATTGAGAAAAAATTATAAAAGTATATGGATATATAATATTTTTAATTTAACATTCATAATGGTGAATTATTCGAAACCATACAAAAACTATTATGTTATTAAAAAATCTCATAGGAATATTGACGTAACACACACATATGCTGCCCCTTTTTTATTTAGTAAGAGATAAAGAATGCCGAAAAAATGAATTAAACTGCATCATTCAGCTGTTTAGTCCTCCTAGGACTCTTCAGTGATGCTAGGGGCCAAAATGAATTAGAGAATACCAAAGCGTTCACAAAATCATAATAACTCAAAAGGTGGGATTCCAAAATTTCGAAACTAATGTAGACGCAAAAGGATCAGGTGCGTGAAAACCCTTTAATTTCATCAAAGATTTTCATCAAGTATTGTAGGCCGACTCATTGGTACCGAGAATACGCGTGGTAATCTCGGATCCAAAGTTTGACTGTAAACAAATATGTCACAATTGTAACATGCTTAGTATTTCTAGAAACCAAAGGTTGAATGTTTTTTACGTCCTATTAACAGCCATGGTCATTTAAGGACGGCCTCCCGGTGTAAGCAATGTGTGTGTGGGTGTTGAGAGCGTGTGTATTTAGGAGGCCGCGGTATGTTCGTGTAAGCCTTCTTGCGATAGTCCGGATCTTTTGCCGATTTAAAGTGCTATCAAAGGCCCCGTACAGAACACCCCAACCGGTTACATTATACTGACAACGGGCGAACCAGTCGTTCCACTCCCATAAAACTGAACGTCAAGCAGGGAGTAGCAACTACCATTGTTAGAAACTCTGGTATGTCTCAGCACGGGGCAGAACCTATAGCTTCCTCACAGGGGCAACTTTCATCTTAAAGGCCAAAAGTGAGGTTGTGTCAAGGAAGACATTAGGAAGGACAAAGTTGATTAGAAAAAATGGAAAAAATAATATCTCAAGTTTAATCGCCTTCTACTATACAATTTGTACGTCCTACCTGCACAATTGATGGCTAAAGTATACCTTGACAGTGGAAACTAGTAATGTTTCCATGTTTACAATATTTGATATTAATAAAAACTTGGTATGCTTCACCTTTTATAATTAGTATTTGTAGTTATATGTAGTATGATAAAAGCTTAGGTGTCATGATTTTCCCTTTCTTGATAGTAACATTCATGCTTTAACAATCTGAATAAAATCGTATCTTGATCTCCGCGCCGTTTGAGGCAAGTCAATTTGGCCCTGAGTAGGCCAAACCTCTAAAAATATTGCAACAAAAGCTTGAACCGTACCTTTTAACAGAGTAGGGCATATGAAATACTTGGTCCTTCAAAAATGGCGGGAAACCTCTTTTTGGGGTCAGTATATAAGACGCTCTAAATTTTTAGTATAATCAACGACGCTTAATAGCATAAAAAGGATAAGAATTACAATGATATATATACACTACGAAATATAGTATTTCCTAAAATATGACTGTAAAATATGGCCGGAACGTCTTTGTACAGGTCATTATTTAGGACGTTTTAGGTGTAAAACAGCCATAACCTATATCAATATCTCACAGTGATCAAAGCGATTCTTACAGTTAAATCTGTACTGTCATCCTGGCAAGTGTATAAACGATCAACACATAATGTATCCTCGTGCAAATCATGCACAGTAATGACGTTGGTATTTGTACAGTTCAGATCGTAGCATTCCGTCAAGGTGTCACAATACTATTTTCAGTTGCAATTGATGATTTTGAGAAGTTCTTGTCGTGCTGTGGCAGCTAGTGTGTAAAATGGAAATAGTTTACTACGTTAGACTTTACATCAATTGTTGAGTACATCCAATGGGTTTCCTGACCTCTCCTGGCACAGGTAGAATTCACGGGGGCTGTGTTGATATACTTTGCTTCGGATGTAGGCGGCCTTGTGTGCATTTGGACACAAGGCATACCCATGGACGTTTAAGAGACGAACTTTCTCTACCAAAGAATGGTCTTCCCTCTTGTGGTACAGCACCAAACAGTAATCCTGCTACTTCCTCGCCCGCCTGTCTAATTTTGTGGATTCAAAGTCCGTGAATACTTTATTTGTTATGAATAGTTCAAATGATCCCTTTTTAAAAACAGATACTTTTCTTATTCCGTACATTGTCGATGTGCTGTCACACCCAGAGAATACATGCATAAACGAAAGTACTGCTCATACTCCCACACCAAGTAACTCCTGCTTTTGTTTGTTTTGTTTTATTTTTTGATGTTCCAATTCCGTTAATAGATTATTTTGAAGATTTCAATTTCAGAACATATGCTCCGTCAGAATAATGATTTAGCAATAGAGGAGTTGATGTTTATTTGGATGTGACCAAGTTATACATGGAGGGTGTCCTCGATAAAACAAAAGGACGCTTACTCATTCGGAACACCTGGTCTTATTCTCTTGTAGTTCTATAAGTGTCTCCATGTAAATATTCTCTTTGTTCATATGCGGCCTCTAGTTTAATCGATTTTGACTAAGTATTATGTTGATTTACGCTTCGTTCTCTACATTAGTTTAGAACATTTCGCTTCGAACCTTTTGGCCCCTAGCATCACTGACGAAATAGCTGTATGATGCAGCGTTTTTCTTTTTTCGGCAAATTGTAATCTATTACTAAATTCAAAAAGTCCAGCATGTGTGTTTTAAGTCAACTTTGCATAATTGTGGAAAATATATAATATAGTCACCGAGACCTTCTTTTAACAAGTGCATTTCTTTAAAGGCCCAATATACGTAACTTCAAGAAATATTTCGTAATTCTGAAAAAAAACCATGCAAAAATAAGCCTAAAACGAAGTAAACCTGAACGGTAACTATCAAGAAACTATTGACAGAAAAAGACAATAAATTGAAAATAATTCAGGTGGGGCCCTCTTCAACAACAAACCGAAGTTAGAAGACGGTTCAAAATGGACGCGTGTTTACAAATACCGAGTTTCAACAGCTGATGTACCGGTAACCGCGTAAGAATTCATCTTGAATATTGCTGATATCAGTTAATCTTAAATAAATCCATAAATATAATAAGCTATAAGGCTTGATTTTCAATTCAAGTTTTGCCAAAAATTTACGAATATTGGGCCTTTAAGTAAACATCATACTAAAATATGTTGAAAATAGAAGTGACACTAATCTGGAACCTTAGTGTACACTTCTAAAAGTGTTAAATTAAAAGCGGTCGTAGCGGCCATTTTGGATGTCGAAAACAAAATTAAATGGGTTGCACACCGCATTGCAGTCACAGACACTCATAAAGTTTCATAAAATTATGTAGTACATTTTTCGAAAACTTCGCGGCGGAAGAAACCAGAAGAAATAATAATAAAATAATAAATATGAAACAGAGCAAAAACTAAATGCCTCCCCCTCCACCATCCACCCCCCCCCCCCTTCGCTTTTACATCGCTTGGGGCACATAATTAAATGTAACGTGGCATTTTTTCTATATTATCACTATTGTATCAGTGGTGTTAACAAAAAAACCCATCAAAATTAGAAGAAACGTTAAGAAAAACAAATTGTCAAAAAGCAACAAATTGTGATTTTGGTACCCAATTTGCTCCTCCATATCTCGGGATAAAATAAAAACTTTAGCTCTGAAAATAATGTCATATTTAATTTAAAAAAAAATACTTATCGGTGATAGCCACCGGGAGGCCAATCTTTGCAATGTCCTAAGCTATACAATAAACGTGATGATTTCAATTTTCCGATTGTAAACTTTCCATTTCTTGATAGTAACATCCCAGCTGTTCCAACCTATGGTGTTAACATGTCGTAGTTGATTTGATATTCTAGAGCTTGCTCTAGATATCGCGATATTCGTGATCGATGTCGACTGCTGACACACAAACTAACAACACAAGGATTCGAGAGATGTAGGTTGATTAGAACTATGGGCAAGGTTTATTGTCGCCATCATTGCCTCATTAAGAAATATTCTGTATCATGAAGTGATATGAAGATGAACGTTTTTGAGTATGCTCATTAGTATGTTAACCTGTTGTGATTGACAATGATACTCAGTTCTTGTTTTGAGAACTGGATGTTTACTTGGATATGTCAAAGATTTACATGGTGGGTGTCATCGATGAAGCAGAAGACGCTTAGTCTTCCAGAACACCTGGTGTTGTTCTCTTGTGCTTTAACGAAATTCTCCATGTACATCTGTCTATTGTTCTTATTTTGCCACTAGTTTAATCGATTTTGAGTTCAGATTATGGTTTTGTTGACGCTTTGGTATTCTCCGATTTTTGGTAACATTTACACTATACTATGCCTAGCTTGAACTACACTGCATTGTACAGTTGTTTGAAACACAACAGTTAATGCTTTAAAGCCTGTTAAATATTCAATTTTACTGAGTTGGGGTTATTTACACGTAAAGAGTGTGTGATATAGATTTTGCCGCTGCTTAAACGACTTAAGGGGCTAAGGCACCACTAGGATAGTAACGAATAAGCAAAATTGAAATACGGACATGCTTCTTATTTGCAGAGAATGACTGGGAACTGGTTTTCAGAGCACAGGCCAACAATAGTCTAAGCCCCTATCAAGCCTGGATGGGAACGTTGTCTCTTCCAACTCCGATAGAAGACGGCTGTAGGCTTTTGACAGAAACGTTCACATGCGTGACCATATATAGAAGTGATGTTATCGATAGCTGGGCTTCGGAGAATATTACAGAGGCGAGTGTCTGAGGTTACCTATGATGATGTCCGTGATCGAGGAAAGACACGGTGGTCTAGTGGTAGGACGCCGGGCACGGGATCGAAGGGTTGCTAGTTCGAGTCCCGGCCACGGCAGTTTGGTTGTATCCTTGAGCAAGATGCTTTACTCCGCTTGTTCCAGTCTACTCAGCTGAAAATGAGTACTTGGTTGAGCAGTGCAAAAAAACTAAACTGGAATGTTAGCTATGAGCTCCAAATGGTAGTTTGTATGCTCCACAGGGAGTTGGCAACGATAATAAGCTGGTTGATAAGGTTCTTTATTGGAGAAAATAATTGTGAACCGTTTAGAGAGGACCTCTAGATTATGAAAAAGCAGAGTAAAAGAACATTCAATTATTATAAATATTATTAAAAACAATTAAATTAAAATGTAATTTCTCACATAATTGTTAATCAATATATATAGGAAATCATGCTGCCTTTATTTTATTACAGGTACAGTTGGAGCTATACCGAGGTGGTAACAGAGTTCTCTATGTCCGATTTGATGGCAGAGGATCAACGTTTACCAACTGGTTCAGCGTCGATACTTGTATAGACAGCAGCTGGAACACCTTGTCTGTCAACAACACCTTCAATTTCTTCTCCATAACTGGGTATAACTTATTCGAAAATAAATGTATCATAAAAGTATGTACGTATATGTGCCATTGATTTTGGTTGCAAACCAAATTTCATGTTTGAGTTTTACTGACATATTTCCAATTTAACAGCTTACCTCAATATTTTCAATTTGTTTTGTCGTATCGGGCAAACGGTGTTTTGTGATATGTCCTGGCTATGTATTGCCATCATCTAAAGGGAAAACACTATATAGATGATAACAGCTTTATAACGTAACAATTAAACTGTTTGGATCCCATATTGACCTATTTTATACTTACCAACGAACACGCGAATATTCATGGAAGGGAATCAAGTCTTTCAAACTGTTTTTTAGATAAGATTGATACATTAGTTTCATTTATGATCATTTCTGACATAATGCTATCGTTATAATGAAATTCTTACAAAAAGCAGATTTAGATTGACAGGAGGGATTACAGAGGTGAAGCAGACGACACGTAGTCATCCGGAACAAAGCATAGCTTCGTTTGTACTTTCCAAGGATCGATATGTTCGAGATTCCGGTTTACATTATTCAAACTTGATACTTTCCACGTTAAGTAGAAGTTACTTTTAATATTCTCTCCTGGTGTTAGGAAATACAAATAATTGCTGCATGTAAAACTTGGGAGAAAAAGTGATAAATCAAAAGGGTTGAGAACTTCATCAACTAAAGTTTAAATTTTCTCTGTATGTTTACAGGCAAGCCGTCGAGGGAAGGAGATTTTTTATCAATCGAAACTACGGGGGATGTTCCAATGATAAAGGCTGGCTGGTAGTAAAAGATATTCTAGGTGGTACGTGTGTGTGGGACAAACACACAGAGAAGAAACCAGCCTTCCTCTTTTCTCCAACAGGGAATGGAACACAATGGCAAAACTTTGGTAAGATCACTGGGGTTATTTTATTTGATTTAACGAAATTTAACTTGACATTGATCATGACCATTTAACAGTGTCTGCCTCATCACATTTTTATTGTTCCAAACCATTCATCGATTTTTCGAATTTATTCATCATCCCGTATCACTTTAACATGACTTCATGATTTTTGATAACACTTTGTTTAATTGCGCGATACCTTTTAAACGTCGTTTGCTAGTTGATGATATTGGTAAAGTAAACAAGCCTCCGTTTGATCTTATTTCGACCGTCTGTTTAAAACATTAACCACAGTTGTCGATATGCCATTAAACCAAAACAAACACTGGGCAATAACCAATCAGAATAAGGTCGAAAGCAGGGAACGAGTAAAGGTGTTTATGTTATATAATTATCTAGTTTTAGTATAAAGGTGTTTATGTTATATAATTATCTAGTTTCGGTATAAAGGTGTTTATGTTATATGATTATCTAGTTTCGGTATAAGGTGTTTATGTTATATAATTATCTAGTTTCAGTACAAAGGTGTTTATGATATATAATTATCTAGTTTCAGTATAAAGGTGTTTATGTTATATAATTATCTAGTTTTAGTATAAAGGTGTTTATGTTATATAATTATCTAGTTTTAGTATAAAGGTGTTTATGTAATATAATTATCTAGTTTTAGTATAAAGGTGTTTATTTTATATAATTATCTAGTTTTAGTATAAAGGTGTTTATGTTATATAATTATCTAGTTTCAGTATAAAGGTGTTTATGTTATATATTTATCTAGTTTTAGTATAAAGGTGTTTATGTTATATAATTATCTAGTTTTAGTATAAAGGTGTCTATGTTATTTATAGTTATCTAGTTTTAGTATAAAGGTGTTTATGTTATATAACTATCTAGTTTTAGTATAAAGGTGTTTATGCTATATAATTATCTAGTTTTAGTATAAAGGTGTTTATGTTATATAATTATCTAGTTTTAGTATAAAGGTGTTTATGTTATATAATTATCTGGTTTTAGTATAAAGGTGTTTATGTTATATAATTATCTAGTTTTAGTATAAAGGTGTTTATGTTATATAATTATCTGGTTTCAGTATAAAGGTGTTTATGTTATATGATTTTCTAGCTTTAGTATAAAGGTTATTATGTTATATAATTATCTAGTTATAGTATAAAGGTGTTTATGTTATATACTTATCTAGTTTTAGTAGATATTGCTGTTTATATTTTGCACATTACGAAATGCCGAAATTTCTCAATTTTTAATAGCAGGCTAATTTGTGCTGTACAACTTTAACATGTTCAATAATAAAGAAAACAAAATACAACAAAGTTGATAATTTTATACTTTTTTGTATTTATTCATATATTTAGTGTAACTGGAGCACTTTTTATTTTTGAACCCGAAATTGTGGAAAATAACACAAATAGTAACGGGACAAAAAATAAAGCGCGCTAACCCCCCTTTTTACGACGGTTTTACACAAAGAGCCCATTTTCTTTTCATATGCTAAATATTTAAAAAAAAAGCTCAATTTCGAACTTTTGTTATTTCCTGTTAAATCTGAAAGAAATGGTGGGAAAATGAGGATTTTCTCATTAAAAATAAGTGGTAGGGGTAACTAAAATCACTTTCTTGAGTTAAATTATTTATTAAGAGAAATTCTACCTCTAAATTTAAAAGAAAATAGTATTTTTGTCATTTCTGCAAACATGCATACATTTTGGATTACAAATTAGGAAGATGTATGAAGATGTCCTGCAATTGATCAAAACTGCAAAATTCACCTAAAATCATTTATTATGTCTAATTGTTATCTTTGACCGATCATAGCACAAAAACGAGCATGCTAATATATCATTATCTTTGCATTTTCTGCCATGCCAAAAATGTATATTAGAAAATAAGTTAAATACAGGAAAAAATTGACTTCTCAGAAGAATACATCCTTAAATATACTTAAACTGATTAAGGAGACATTTCTAATGGCAAGTTGAGCGATAAATTTTAACTAAATTTTTATTTTATGATAACTATTTTAGGATATATGTGTATGTGTTCCTTATTGGGTTAATCGGGTTCAAGATGTATCAATGGAATTCTTTGATCATAATTTATTCGTGTTGTTTGTGCGCGATCACATTTGTTAAATAGACAGACTTTAAAATGATAAAACTATGTAATTTTATATTCGGAATGGTTTGGTTTTAAAACATGACTCAGCTATAGTGCCACTTGTGAGTGATATCTCAGCACACATACATACAATTTAAAAATCAATACAATAGGGGAAATCGTTGTTTTGATAAAAAGCCTAATAGTACGTTAATATCCCTGCCTCACCATCGTCGGAAACCCACGGTCTGACGTCAGAGAAGTGTACCGTAGGTTTCCGACGATGCTGCCCCACAGGAGTGGTAGTATATATTTCAACAGTAGATCTTCGGAAATGATACAAGATATTAAAGTTGATTTGTTTATTCTTTGTCCTTCGATCGATCGTTTAAACGGCTGTCATATTTTCGTTTGGAAACATCAAAATCGATAAACAGAGGCAGTTAAATATTGTCCCAGAATTCATTTATTGTGTTTGATTTAAGCCAATGTAGGGCTTAATGTTTCCAATTGTTGAACTATATGTGTGATTTGTATGGGATATGCCCGTATTCTTAAAATCGTTTTAATATTCAAAAATATGTTAACATCGCGGGTGTCGTCGATGAAGCAGAAGACGCTTATTCTTCCAGAACATCTGGTCTTATTCTCTTGTACTTTTACGAGGGTATCCGAGTAAATCTTTCATTTGTTCATATTTTGACTCTAGTTTAATCGATTTTGAGTACGGATTATGGCTTTGTTGACGCTTTGGTAAAACTCTGAGTTTAAGTGTTGTCACTGAAAACAGTTATTTGTTCAAAATTATATTCACATGTGTGATTTTCTGTGAATTAGCATTGAACAAGAACATACAGGTGACCACATGTTTTGTTTACAACATAAACATACCCCCATACAGTGACGAGGATAAAGTGATAAGGGCCCGATATGGAAATCACCATGTTATATTCATTATATACTTTGATTTTTGTGACGATTCACGATGATCTCTGTTTTTGATGATGTCTCAATTATGTTTCTTTCTTTATCATCGTCTTGACGTTGATTTAGATTACCTTTTATGATAGTTCATACCATTGGCATTATATTTGGAATCGTTTACCTGTTCCTCTACACCGGCGGCTTCGTTTTCCCTGTCCATTTTCGATTGTTGTGACGTCATGAACGTCGTGTGACGTTGCGGCAATTTCTGAAGCGGGCTGATACCGTGTACTCGGCCTGTTTAACGAAGAGCTGCCTATATTGGCCCGGATTGATAATATGTACTATAAACATGTGTATTTATCAAGTATACAATTTCCCTGTGTTTTATAGTAAGTATATAATAAATAGTTAGTTGTTACTTGAAATACACGTGCGGACTTTAATTGGAATCCTTATTCTGTGAAAGATAAACTTAGTTTCAAGGTCATACGTGGATATTATTTTTTTCAGAATACGAAGACGCAGAAGTATTTGCGGTATTCATCAAACGTTGAATGGGCGACTCCAACTTCATTCTACATAAACTGATTTTCAAATGTGGGCTCCTCCCTTTCCCCAACACAGACAGCCAATCAGGATATCAATACAAGTGCCATTGTCCTCGGAAACAATATTTATTGATTTGTGATATGTGTTTATATAGTTTCGCTCGTCTTAGGAACAGTACACGATGACTGACTTGATGGAACATTGCGCAGCGTTTACTAATGAAGTAAAACACTAAAAAGATAAGATCTACATCACATCGACGTTATACAACATCCCCGATTGACACGTTATGTCTACTATATATATGTACGTCATTATAGCAGTTATACTACTGTGTTGGCAGTTTCTTTTCTTTTCAAAGAAATCTGATTAAAATGCAGATGTATTGTCGCTGTGTTACTCTCCGCATACATAGACAACATCCAATAAGGGGTCATGTTTTGGTGAAGTTCTGCATCAGCCAATCTAATCACCGTTTACAGGATATTGAATGTAAATGTTTGTGGGCGAAAAAGCCTGCATAATCCTATTTATCATATGACTACCGTTATGCGGTGTAATAAAGCCATGACATTTTATATTACACACGTGTAATAACACCTTCCGCCACGCTGATTGGCTGGTTTCTTGTGAACTGTATTAATACGCACGGTATAGGTCTACTTCTTTTTATTACGAAGAATACAACTTGCGACTGCTAGTAGAATGATGACGATCGGAGTTGCCGATGAAGTTAAGATTGACAACGAAGACAAGGGTCGTTATAAAGCGTAAATAATTACAGACTTCTAAACAATACTTATCTACACAAAATATGTCGATCCGAGGATCCTTTCCCAACAACAGTTTAACAGGATAAGCTGACGTCAACAAACATGCCTATTCCGATCCAAAACAATGCTTACAAATCGACATCAAACGGCGTCTTTTAAAGATGTAATTAACAAAATGTCCATTTGAAACATTCTCGGTGCACTGTCAAAATCACTGTTGACTCCCGCGATGATAAGGATAATTCTTCAACTGTACGAAAACGCCACACATCGGTTCTGTACGACAGTGATAGCTAAGCGGCAACGAACAAGTCATTGTCAAGTGACGTCACAAAATCGTCACATCAGGCCGGATTCAAGAATGGAATACCAGAAGAGGACACTCGCGATCCCCCGACACAGTCGAAGTTTTTATTCATTGTTTCTAATAACTAGAGACCATTTATAAGTCATAATATTAGTTGAAACTGTCTGCAATTTTGCAATAGGTGTCTTTATTTTGTAAAATACTCAATTGCTAGAGTCAATTGTGTTGGACTACTTCTTCGTTCGCCGGTACATTTGACCTACTTCGAAGGTTTGGGTTATTTGGTTCTGCATATAGAAATCAGTTGGCGAGAGCGGCGAAGACAAAAACTGTTTAGGATGGGGAAATGTGGTAAAACGTCATTTGATAAAAATAATCTGTCATTCGTTTCTCTTCGTATTAAAATTATGATACTCCGTTAGAATTTTTCATTTTTACTCGCCAGTAGTTCGCAAGAATGAAACAATCAAAACTCTTATCATAAATTTAATATGAAGAGAAACTAATGACAGATACTCTATGCGTAGTAAAGAGGCTACAAAGATCACCAAAATATGACCTCTTATGGGCGGTCGGCAGATCCTGATGTAACGAGAATAAGGATCTACATTTTAATCAGATTGTTTTCAAAGCGTTGTGTCTCTGTTCAAATCCTTGGTCACTGGCACCAGGTAAGCCCTTGTAACAAACTGTTGTGGGTTAAAATGTGGTTTATTCGTAGATTCATCCAGGTGTCAGTTGTTGTCTACGTCAGCCCTTCTCATAATCAGCATTTTATTGAAAAATGATAAATTACAAATCATTGATGCATGTGAAGAGAATAAAATTTAGTTCAAGCCGACAGTCAATTTGCAATTATATCATTCCATAAGTATGATGTTAACTACTGGCACAATTTTGCATATTTATGATGGACAGAAATATATGTTTTCCTGTCCGGAAGGTGAGCTGGTGGAAAATCATCACTTCCGCGTGGTGCAGCAGGCTGTTATTCCACTTACTCAACATTCTTGTGTCACGAAAAGAAGACTGTATGAAAACAAATTATAATATTTAGATTAAAAATTATATATTAAATACCTATGCATATGTATTCATGTGTAGACACTAGGATACACTGTACTTGCTGTAGCCATTTATATGCATGTGCCGAACAGCATTTTCAAGAGCGTAAGTTTTAATCAGTACAACTACAATATTGTAATATAAAATCATAAGCATGCTGATCCCGAATGCTGTGTAGATTAAAAATGTTTGTTATGATATATGTTTGTTATAATCTTAGTTTTGATGCCAGTTATGTATGATTTACAATACCATGACAAATGTGATAGTGAACCAGCTTGTAATTTGACTACAAGCTATTAAACTTTTCACTTGCTTTTGTTTTGTACTTTTTTATTTTGTATTTTCGTTTTTCAAAGTAGATGAAATCTTCGAATACGTCAGAAATTACACAATTCAAACATTTTGATTTGTGTGCAGTACATATGGCTGCTATGAAAGTCAAGCATGCTTAGTCGAATATAAATAAATTAATTCATATAAACAAATGTAATAACTGTTTGCTCATGGGATGATATAAATGGGATCAAATTTTTATTTCAGTCGGTAAACCTTGAATTGAACTGTACTACTTGTTGGACATGTTCATAGTTTACAGCATTTTTCTGTTTCTTTCCTAAATTCCCATGTACTCGAGGGACTGCACCTTTCTTAAAGCTGACAATGCAAGTTAAAAAGCTTTTTTGTTGAGATTAAAAAAAATACGGCAAAGTAATATTTAAGAAAGCTTCTGAGATGCCCCCTTACAGGTTACTAAGGAGAGGCAGACATTTTAGTTTTTGCCTTGCTTGGAAACGAGAGTCGGCCTCCCTGGGTACAAAAGGCACCCAGCCTGTCAAACCGGTTTTTACACGAACACTGGTCGTGCAAAGTGCAACACACCTGTGGACACAACAGGTGACACTGGAGTTACAAAACTGGAATGACCAACACACCTACCTTGAAGTTGAAGTTACGTGAAGATGGTCATTCTCTCAGACACCATCATAAATCGTGTGCAAAAGCAAAATAAAAGAAATAAAACTGAAAACACACTAACTGTTCCTTCACCTATGTATACGTAATGGACATAGACATCTTGATTTTACAAGCAGAGCGAAACGTTCCGAACAGAATATGTAACCCATAAATAGATGATTATAGCAATGTTTATCACACAGGAACTGATCACTCTTAGCGACACGATTGCCCAATTGAATACTAAGGTAGGTTTATCAGTTGTCATTCATATACTTGTTTATTATTCCCACGAATTTTTGTGTAATCTAAATTACAATAATATGTTGGTTTTTTTTTTATCTTGCTCTTATTGTATAATATCGTTATAATAACACCTTCAATATCCATGTCAATGTTCTTCAGAAACTGATCGAAAATATCGTAAAAACATTAAGAAAGTATGTGATGGATAGGTCTATAGAAGTGTCGCCGTGCGGTTTTATCACAACAATGAAAACCGGTTTGACGGCCTGGGTGCCTTTTATACCCAAGGAAGCCGACTATCGTTTCCAAGCAAGGCAAAAACTAAAATGTCTGCCATTCCTTAGTAACCTGTAAGGGGGCATCTCAGAAGATTTCTAAATTTTTTTACTTTGACAACAAAGCTTTTTAACTTGCATTGTCAGCTTTAAGAACGTGTGTCCTGACAGCCATCAGATAGTGGTCATTGCTATTGTTTATAAACTGGAAACAAGACTTGCACACACTGGCATTTTTAAACTCGTAATCGTACCAATGACGTTTTACCCTTGAGATGGCTGCAACCCTAGCAGTACCACATGCCAGCTGTCAATAGCACAGAAAAGTAAGATACGAGGCTGTCAGTGGTACAAGATATTAAAAATACAACCCTGTATCTAGTGTTTTTTTTTATATTTTCTCGAGTGCGTAGCGTAAAAAAAATTGCCTTACAAGTGAAATATATTTGATATTAAACGGAAAAACATTGAATTTTCTTTTTATTACATTTCGAAAGAGGCCTTAAATTAAAATACTTCATTTTTTTTTGTCTTTTCTTGCCTACTGAAAAGTAGCTTGGCCTGGCCATGGTCTAATCTGGTGAAATCACAACCGATCGTGCGATCGGGTAATCTTACACAGAAGTTGATCGGAAAAGTTGAACCATTCTCATGTTCCAATTCATTTCTTATTTAATCCTGCAGCAGTATCTCATCAATACCTACTGCTGTTGCCATTTCTTCATGATCATCTCTCCCCAATATTTAGACAAGTGTAGCGTGAAAAAATGACCCGAGAAAAAACTACCTACCGTTGAAATCTACGGCGGGTCATTTTTTCACGGGACGAATCACAGAAATATCGAGTGGGGTCATTTTTCTACAGATGGCCATGTAAGACTTCTACAGTAAAACAAAGACCCCGGGTAACTTTTGCCACGTAGAATGATGACCCTGGATAGTTTTTTGATGCCGGGTCACTTTTTCACGTTACACTGAAAAAGCCTTATATTTTCACTGCAAAATCTTGTATTTTCACGGCAAAATCTTATATTTTCACTGCAAAATCTTTTTTATCAGTTTGATAATTTTCTATATTTCACAGGCAAAAATGTAATAAATGTAATACTTAGAGACGTAAATTATGGTCAATTTGAATACGATGTTGACAGTTGTATGGGAAATTTGAATACAATGTTGTCAGTTGTACGGGGAATTTTTATACAATGTTGTCAGTTGTACGGGGAATTTTTATACAATGTTGTCAGTTGTACGGGGAATTTTGATACAATGCTGTCAATGGTACGGGAAATTAAAATACAACGCTATCAATGATATATGCACGTTATACCTGCACTGCTGTTAGTGGTACAGATAAATTAGATTGAATGCTGGCAGTTGTATAGGACATTTAAATAGGATGCTGGTTTTATCGTACAAATTCGAATATATTGCTATGGAAAGATGACGTAACACACACATGCTGCATCTTTTAACTTTAGTTATATATACATTATGCGGAAAAAATGAATTAAACTGCATCATACAGCTGTTTCGTCCTCCTAGGACTCTTCAGTGATGCTAGGGGCCAAAAGGTGGGAATCCAAAATCTCTTAACTAATGTAGAGGCAGAAGGGTCAGGTGCGTAAAACCCCTTTAATTTATGAATGTAGAAGTAACACTAAACTAGCTCTGTATAATTTCAAATCGTGTTCTACGAAAATGTGTATCTAATGTATCGTGCCACTACTCAAATGAGATTAACTGTGGCTATGGAGGCTCCAGCAAACCTCGGGGACTAGAAATCCACCAGCAGAGTCTACCACTTCCTATCTTTAAAGACGACGTACATTTTAGCACACACACATGCTGCACTTTTTAAAAGCATGTTAAGGAAAGCCATGGTTGACTAACAAAGTCTGAGAACATAATGCAAGTCATTGACTGAACATCAGTAATAGTCAACATACGTTTTGATCCACGACAAAATAAGTTGTCCGTTTATCATTATCTGGGGTGAAACTATAAAATCTGAAACTGTAGAACAAGAACAAATATGTTTAACCTTCTACAATACATTGTCCGAACCCATTAGGATATGTACGTCACAGGAATACGTCAGTTTCATCTCCCAGACCAATTCTATTCACCTTGCCAAAAATCCGATATCTATCGATTGCCATGGTGCCATTAAACTGACCTACACAGGGTGTTTGATCAGATTGATTCAAAGAAGCTGCAACGCACCAGAGGATGAGAACATGATTGTTTTATATACAGTTTGTGTGATTTTATCAAACATCATAGGAACATTAAGTATTTCAAGTGAGTATTTCGTCAGGATTAACGGATACAAGGTATCGGGCGCTTTTTCCATTTTGAATTTAAACTTAAGGACAAAATGTGCAGGAAATTGTCTCCAAACTTCGTGTTTGTCATTCAACTATCACAGTCAGACAGGGGAATGTCAACTGAATACCGACTCCCCCTACACTAACACGGGCGCAGTACATGAGGCCGCTGGCTGGGCAATATATCACCTGCAGAGAGGTAAGATACTGAGAGATCGGTTTAACAAAATGGAGATGCAATGATTTCTAGTCTAACTTTAATGCTGGTGAATTATTTCTTATTTTCATAACATAATATCTTAGGTAAACAATTGATTCATTTTTCATAATTGACACAGATATAAAAGCTTCAACACTTAACTATTTCCTGGTCCCAAAATAAGATTTGTAAGTACTTAGATATCGATTTAAAAAGTAATAATTGGGTTTACCCAGTTGAACAAGTTTACAGTAGTCATACGTCAAAATTCATATATACGGAACGAGAACTTCACTGCTTAGTAAATGATTATTTGATAAAGATTTGGAATTTAAACACATAACCAGAGAGAAAAAAAAAATAAAAAGATAAACTCTAAAGAGTGAAAAAAATTTCCAGAGAGAAAAACAAAATGAAAAGATTAACTTTAAAGAGCGACAAGTTTTTCCCACTTTTTCCACACATTATAAAATCTTTCTTCAGTAACATCACCCTTGCTAACCGCTATATATCTCTGTACATTATGATAGTCTTTATCGTGTTTACTAACGCATTTATATTCAGTGCACTATGGAGACACCTTAATAACGATGAGTATTTCATTGTCAATTTTACGAACATTACCATTACATGTCAGAATTCCAAAGAGGTGAGATTCTTTGTTAAAATTAAAATGAATAGTGTGTGCATCTAACAAGATTCGAAAATCAATTAGTAGATTCTGAACCTCTTGGCATTCCTATAAGATATCAATAATAGTTTTAAACTCAGAGGAGATATCACTATTCGAGCTTTAAATAAGAAGGAATTTATAGTCAGAATATGGTGGTTAACTCTAGATTGAAACCATTGAAGTTTTGTGTTTTAGTTATAACAAAAGGAAATTTAAATAGCTGGTGCCAAGTGGAATTACTTTTTTCTGTCCAGAAGGTATTCTGTCGTTTTTTATAAGAATGCTATAAAAGTGTTTTGAGCCTTTAGACTCTCTTAGAAATGATTCTTAGTTCAAAGGAATTAAAGAGTATATAATTTTTGAACAAGGAAAAACCGGATTAGAAATAGATTTTTTGACAGCAGAAATAATACAATATTGAAGGAAATTTGTCTGTATAATGATGTGTTTGAGTAAATTCATGAAAAGTATAAAAAGTACCGGAATGATAATCTTTAACCAGATCATTTATAATCACAACACCTTTATTTTACCAGTCTTTTATAAAACTTGATTTTCTATCAATAATAATTTTATAATTGAACCATAAAGGAGTATTCAAGTTAAATTCACTTTTGTTTATATTCACTTTATTCGCAGCAAACATTTTTTACAGGCTTTGAAAACATCTATCCAGAACTTATTTTACTTTTATTTTGACATAATTGTATATATTCAATATAAAATATGTCGATACGGTAGCACAGTATCTCTATGAACAAAAGATTATCCGGTTTACAGAGTATATAATGTATATGCTAGAGTAACAGACGTTATCAAGATATATTATGGTATTAAGATAAAACGCGTGAATACAATCAAAGAACACCGAAGCGAGTAACTTAATATGAACAAAGGATAAATTTACATGGAGACCCTTGTAAAAGTACCAGAAAATAAACCAGGTGTTTCGAAAGAGTTAGCGTCTTAAGCTTCATCGACGACAGCCATGTAAGTCTTGGTCACACCTTAGTTAAGGTGAAGTCTTCAATCACAACAAGTAAACATGTGAGTGTGTCTAATCGAAAACGTCCAGCTTAATCTCACAAAAACGATTCAAAATATTTCCCAGTAAGACCTATATGGCGATCATAAAACTTGCTCATATTTTTCGACAATCTGCATCTCTCGAATTCCTGTGTAGTACGTTTATTTGTCTGCAGTCGACTTTTTCATGGTAGTCTTGCTGTGTGTACTCAACGAGCGTACTTATACATAGCTAGCCACCTACTGACACATGAAGTGAGCAATGTCAGTGTGACTCGGGGCATGTAAACCGATTTGTCATCTCGCTTCCTGTTTGGATGTTGTATATATGGAAGTGAATATGGATTTTGTGACGTTTCTAGCCAGATTTATATAAAATCTCGATAAATACGCATAGCAACAGTGCTACAGAGAATATATTGGCGGTTTTTTTTTTGTTCATTTGCATATATATTAAGAAGATTTTCACTCATCCAACCGACAAACGTCACGTTTTAGTTGCTTCCAAATTATGTTTTATTGAAAGTCGAAATCCAACATAATTCATTCAGGGTTTGCTAAAATAAGGGGGAAAATGAAAGCATTCAGTGCAGTTTATTTTTTAACAAAAATGTTTCACACAACTGAAGATGGCGATCTGTGCGCCAAATAGCCTGAGGCTAAGCCATCATGGAAATAGTAAACGGATATGCATAATTAAAATATATACATGCTGCTTATTTGCAGAAAATGACTGGGAACTGGTTTTCAGAGCACAGGCCAACAATAGTCTAAGCCCCTATCAAGCCTGGATGGGAACGTTGTCTCTTCCAACTCCGATAGAAGACGGCTGTAGGCTCTTGACGGAAACGTTCACATGCACGACCATATATAGAAGTGATGTTCTCAATACCTGGCACTCGACGAATGTTACAGAGGCAAGTGTCTGTGGTTTACTATTAGCATGTTTGTGTTCTGCCATCGAGTTTGAATTCCCATGTGAACTCGGAAAGTCGATTAATTTAAAATATATTTTCAAACGGAATATCCAATCAATATACATCGATCATCACGCTGTCCACTCCTTTATTTTATTACAGGTACAACTGGAGCTATACCGAGGTGGTAACAGAGTTCTCTATGTCCGGTTTGATGGCAGAGGATCAACGTTTACCAACTGGTTCAGCGTCGATAATTTTATAGACAGCAGCTGGAACACCTTGTCTGTCAACAACACCTTCAATTTCTTCTCCATACATGGGTATAACTTGTTGTTAAACGCTTTTAAAATGACTTATTGTGTACGTTCAATTGATGGGCATTAAGTCTTTGAAACTGATTTTTAGATACGGTTGATATATTGGTTTCGTTTATGTCATCAAAATAATCTAATTCTTTGAAAACGCAGGTTTAGCGTAACAGAGTTCAAGAGTTTTTACTTTAAATAGAAGTTTATGATAACATTTAAAGGCCCAATATACGTAACGTTCGGCAAAACCTGAAGCGAAAATCAAGTCTAATAACGTATTATATGTATCGATTTAGTTATGATTAACTTCGGTTTGTTGTTGAAGTGGGCCCCACCTGAATTATTTTCGATTATTTGGATTTTTCTGTCAGGAGTTTCTTGTTAGTTACCGCGCGGGTTTACTTCGTTTTAGGCTTATTTTTGCATAGTTATTAACTGGATTTTTTCAGGATTTTTTAAGAATCACGAAAAATTTCCTGAAGTTACATATATTGGGCCTTTAATATTCTCTCTTGATGTAGCTACATATGCCCCTTTTAAGATTCATAAGTTTGATAGAAAAATGAGAGAATATGAAAGCTTCAATAAAACCATAATCCGAAGCAAAAATCTATTTAACAAGGGACCAATATCAACATAGGAAATATTTACAACGAGAGCATTGAATAGTATACGAACATACGACCAGGTGTTCCGAAAAGTAAGTGTCTTCTGCTTCATCGACGACACCCGCCATGTAAATCTTTGTCACAACTAAATAAACATCACGTCCTTAAAGTGACAAGTCATCATTAAGTCCCCCAAACGGAGTGGGGGACTTGTTTTTACTCTGTTTCTGTTTCTATTTTTTTTTTTATTATTCCTTTTTTCTTCTTCAGCCAAAATGTTTTCGCCCTTTTTCTCAGAAACTATTCATTCGACACTAATGAAACTTGACAAGGTTATTAGTTGAGCACTCCAGTTTTGATGGCTGTCATGTCCTTGCCGCTGATTGGTTGAAAAGTGGTTCGCCTATAACTTTCCTTCTAAAACTATGAATTTTATGAAACGTCATCAACACATTATTCATAAGATTATCTATGCGCTAAAAGGTGAATCATTAAAATCAAAATGGCTGCCGACATGAAGGCTTCTGATTGGTCGAAATATAATTATCATCCAATTTGAATGAAATTTTGTATGTAGGTGAAACATGACTCTACGAACCATAACTACATAACATACTAATCACTCATGTGAAGCTTCAATGAAATGATGATGGCCAGTAAGAGAAGAAAGATTTTTTGGACTAGTTGTTTTGCATCAAGGGTCATATTTCCCCTAAAAAGAAATCAAATATGAAATATCAGTTGAAATATGAACAGGGTATTTCAGTGTGACATGAATACTCCACCTGACATCCAAAGAAAATTGAACATTTTTGGGTTGTCTTTGTAATGGCTACAGACAAGGGTCTGCAATGTCGGTCATACCATTTAAATACAATTTTCTATGTACATCTGCTTAATAACAAACACAAGCATAATAATATACTCATATATTAACGCTTCTAACGGATATTAATCATACAATAAATAAATAAATAAATAAAAAAGATATAAGTCTCACTAAGAAAGAAAGCTTTATTCAAAACACATCGAAATGAGCCAAAACTGAGTACTGACTTAAAAAAAAAAAAAATTCAAAGTGTGGGAAAAAACTTGTAACTCTCTAAAAAGGGGGTTGAAATTTAAAAAGAAATGCCGATGCACAACTACATGTCATACTGATCATTCATCTGAAGTTTCATCTAAATCTGCCAATTAGTTAAGGTGGAGATATCTGGACAAGTTACGGCAGACGACAGACAGGGTAATTCCAGTATACCCCCTAACCTCTTTGCGGGTGTATAATAACCCCTGGTAATGCATGTAAAACGTGAAAGGTATGAATCAAAACGGTTGAGAGCTAAAATATGGTTAAGTAATTCTAGGTTATCTGTATGTTTACAGAGAGGCGAAATTATAGTTAAGTCGTTCTTAGTTATCTGACTGTTTACAGAGGAGCTAAACTATAGTTAAGTCGTTCTAGGTTATCTGAATGTTTACATACGAGCTAAACTATAGTTAAGACATTCTAAGTTATCTGAATGTTTACAGAGGAGCTAAACTATAGTTAAGACATTCTACGTTATCTGAATGTTTACAGAAACCACGGAAGGAGGTTTTTTATCAATCGAAACTATGGCGGGTGTCCTAATGATAAAGGCTGGATGGTAGTTACTGGTTTCCCAGGAAATTGTGCTTGGGACTTCCACACACAAAAGCAGCCAGCCTTTCTCTTCTCCCCAACGGAGAATGGAACACAATGGAGTCAATATGGTAAGATCAATGGGCGATAACCAATCAAAAGTAGGTCGAAAGCAGCAAACGACACAGGCTGCCACGTAATATTTGTTGTTTTAGTATAAAGTATTGTTTATATTACAATATCGTCATTTTTACTTAATATTAGAAATATTGTAATTTGATGTTTGACTTAACAATTAAAACATTCGATATATGATAAATAGTTATGACTTGAAACGGCATTTCTACTGGCAAGTTCAACGAGATATTTTCAACTCATTCAATTTTGTTTTATGATATCTATTTCAGGAAATCAGTGTTTGTTTTCCTTCTTATATTAGTCAGATTCAAGATTTATCAATGGGATTTATTGGTCATAATTAATGTTCAGCTGTGCGCGATAGAAGATGTTATTACAGATAGATGTTTTAATGATAATAGTATGTAGTTGGGATTGGTTTGATTTTAAAACATGACTTTGCTGCACTCAACCACTGTTGTGGGGTTTAAGTCTCACAAGTATCAGTACAACAAGGTCTGTACCAGATTTAAAGAGTGACCAAAACAAATACTTTCCTAATGGACTCGGTCGTTATTGTTATCATTGTTTTCGTGCTTGGTTTCATTTACACCAACGTTTGTGTGGACAAAACGAGAGACAATGGTGTCACTTTGGTTCTATATCTCACCAAACACACATACCATTTAAAAGTCAATAGAGTGCGGAAGGTCTTTGTGTTAATAAAAAGTCTCTGTGAATACAACTGTCCGCAAATTTAAGTACTAGATTATTCGGAAATGATCCGAGCCATTGAAATTGATTTGTTTATTCTTTGATCATCCGTCGTTATCAGAATGTTTAAGCTGCTGTCATTCTCTCATTTGGAAACTGTTTCTTTCAGAATTTGAAGACGCAGATGTGTTTGCCGTTTTCATCAAACGTTAAATGGTGGACTTCCACGTCATTCTTCATCAACTGATTTACAATTTTTGGCTCTCCCTTTTCTCCAGCAAAGACAGCCAATCGGGATATCAGTCCAAGTGTTGTCCATGTATAATAGCACCATTGATTTATGGCGTTAGTGTAAACGGTCACTCATTTGTAAACCACAAACGACGGAAAACAGAATCGATGATTGATTTGCTAGATATTTTAGAACATTGAGCTGCGTTTACTAATGAAGTAAAACACTGAATATAGGATACCTTCATCACATCGACGTTATACAACAGGCCTGAATGACAAGTTATGTTTACTATTTTCTAAGGTCTGCGTCTTGCTTTTGTAGATTCCATGGGGTTATGAATGTAATTGGCCGTGACACAAGTTTGATGAACTGCTGCGTTCATTGATATTATTCCAAGACCAACTCAGTTCATCATCCATTGAAGTAGACCAAAGCAGGATTCAAACTTTATATATTAATCAACGTGTATTTTCAATAATTTGAACTTGTTATGTCCATTTTGATGGTTAAATGTTCTGGCCCCCGTTTCATCAACGTTTCTTAACTTAAGGAAATTCCTTAACTTAAAAATCTCCATAGGAAAGCATTACAGAAGTTAAGGAAAGTTCCTTTGCTAAGGATTTTCCCCTAAAATTAAGTAATGCTTTCCTATGGAGATTTTTAAGTTAAGGAATTTCCTGAAATTAAGGAATGTTGATAAAACCGGGTTGGCGCCTGTTCAAGTCTTCGTAATGACGTAATATAAAACATATAGACCGTCATTGCATGATTATTAGTTATAAAATGTCATATCTATCTTTTTCGATGAATCCATGAAATATCATTTTTTCTGACGCGTCATCGTGGACTTATATCTAGACGCGGGGCGCATGCTCAGTTCAGAGTCTATGACAACCATTTGTAATTAGCTGGAAGTAGAGACCCACTTATTAATTCGAGTTTCTACATCTTCTATAATCTGGAGCTGATGAATCGATTAAGACGAATGCTAGACTTTGTTCAAATGTATGAAACAATTTGCTATGGGAGTTGACTTTTCAAAATCCTTTCACACAGGAGCCTACCGGGGCTGACATTGACGCAACAGGTAAATTAGGTCTAGCTGAAGGGATACTTTCTAGGACAATACATGGTTGGTCACTACCGCTAAAAACCATGAACTTTTAATATAATGCTGATTTATCTTTTGTGATTGTTTGAAGAGTTTATTACGTAGCTTAGAAATGTAAAATCGCCAGCGGTATCTTCTTAGCTTCAACATATCAAGATTGTTCTCCCTTTGCAAAATCATGCGCGTTAGCAATGTTAATCTGGTCGAATTCATCGGCAAAAGAAACAGGTTACATATGGTAGTTACATAGAGTTAAATGTTCAATATCTTGCAACCAAAGGTACTCAGAAAATGAACGAAAAACCCACGCGAAAATTGATCTTGCAGTAGATAATTGTCGTGTTATTGCATGGTACACAAAGAACTTTTTTTGAAAGATTGATCATGAGTTTCTTGTGACACGTCATTTTCTGTTTGTTTTTTCTTTTAGAATTGATTTTCCCATCCTCTCCACTACCATACCACATACCAAACTGTAAGAACGTCTTCGGTCTCTCATTATGAAAGACGATACAAATACATCGGTGTGAGCTATCTTGGAGTATACTTTGTGAAAAACACAACAAAAGTTAGGTTGAAATATACTGAGGAAGTTTAGTACAAATGATTGAATTCCTGGTTGACAATATCTTGTTGAGTTAGGTGGTAAGATTTTCAAACAGACTGTTGGCATTCCAATGGGCACTAACTGTGCCCCACTTTTGGCTGACTTGTTTTTTTTTTACATACGAGGCTGAATTAGTCGAGGGGCTTATCAGGACGGGTAACAAAATTAAACCTAGCTAAATCTTTCAATTTCACTTCCAGTTATATCGACGATATGTTGTCTATAAACAACAAGAAGTTTGACCTAGTCGATCGTATATACCCTACTGAACTTGAGATTAAAGACACAACTGACTCTCCTACATCAGCTTCTTGCCTCGATCTTTACCAAAACTATGACCAACACAGGCAACTTACTACTAAGCTGTATGATAAACGTGACGATTTCGATCGCGAACTTTCCCTTTCTTGATAGTAACATCCCTGCTTCTCCATCTATGATGTTTTCATGTCGCAGTCGATTCGTTATTCTAGGGCTTGCTCTGAATATCGAGATTTTCTTGATAGATGCCAACTGCTGACGAACAAACTTACGGCACAGGGATTCGAGAGATGCAGGTTGATAAAGATTATGGGCAAGTTTTATGGTCACTACACGTCACTTGATCTCATTGAGAAATATTCTTTATTACATTTTTGCCGGTGAAATATTGAAAATTATCAAACTGATAAAACTTACATTTTCACTGATTTGATGAGCAGTGAAAATATAAGATTTTGCTGTGAAAATATAAGATTTTGCAGTGCAAATATAAGGCTTTTTCAGTGTAACGTGAAAAAGTGGCCCGCCAATAAAAAACTACCCGGGTCATTATTTTACGTTGCAAAAGTTACCCGGGGTCGTTATTTTTACAGTAGAAATCTTACACGGCCATCTGTAGAAAAATGACCCCACTCGATATTTCTGTAATTCGTCCCCTTTAGAAAGTGACCCGCCGTAGTTTTCAACCGTGGGTAGTTTTCCACTGGGTAATTTTTTCACGTTACACCGGAACTTTTGTATATGAGTTGTTCCCCTTGATCGAATCGAACATGGCAATGGAGGCTCAGAAAATTGTTGTCGTCTGCTAGAACTTGTCTATTGTGGAAAGATGGTCTTGAAAAAATGGCATCAATAGTTAATATTGAGGAGAAACTGCTGCAGGATTTAGTATGTAATGAATTGGAAGATGAGAATGGTTCAACTTTTCCGATCAGCTTATCCCAATCCGCTGTGTACTGGACCCGATCGGTTGTGATTTCGACGGATTAGGTCTAATTACTTTCCAGTAGGCAAGTAAAGAAAACAAATCATGAAAGTATCTTAAGTCCTCTTTCGAAATGTAATAAAAAGAAAATTCAATGGTTTGCCGTTTAATATCAAATATATTTCACTTGTATGGCAGATTTTTTTTATATTTTCACTCGTGCGTAAATATAAAAAAAATCTGCCATACTCGTGAAATATATTTGATATTAAACGGCAAACCATTGAATATCCTCTATGTATCTTTTACTCTTTATTCTGTGCCTACTTTGCCTCTAGTTTAATCGATTTTGGGTTAGGATTATGGTTTTGCTGAAGCTTTGGTATTCGCTGTTTTTTTTTTTTTTTTTAATTTTTAGCATAGGTCTTTAAGGTCCTGTTTTAAAAAACCAATACAGAGTATATACAACAATTTGTTTCCCCGGAACCATGAAAACCTACCTACATGAAAATGTCTAACTTCTCCCTTTTTTTTCAAATTTGAGCTTTATATATCTTTATATTATGCAGCATCCTGAATATCATATTCCGTCGTTTATGCAGAAGTTTTTTAGGGGCTCCGAATTTCCACTTTTAAATACCTTTTCATAGCGTATTATTATTTATCGGCTCCAAATTTTCGCTACAGAATATTCATTTTATTTTATTACATAATGCATTTGATTTTCCTTAACTAAACGCATAAGCTATATTTTGAACCATTTACTGGTGAAATTAACTATTGCACGGCTAAAATGACTATTGTACGGTCACGTGCGAACTATTGAACACCGCGGGACGTTTCCTACCCTTTCAAGCGTCAAAGTCAGTCAGATGTCAATGCAACCAGACAACAACAGACTGGTGATTTCTACAGTCGCCAATGGATACGCATTGATATTTTTTGTGGTTATTACTAAGATAATCGAATATTTACTTTTTATTTTATTTACAGACAATGTACTGGTCAGAGTTCACGGTATACATTATAAAATTGATTTATTATTATTCAAAAACATGTTAATAAAATAAACAATTTCAGTGATTCAAAGTAAGTTTTAGTGATTATGTAATAAAACAAGTATATTATGGGTGTCTGTGCAATAGTCCAGAATATTTGACCCTCGGTACTGGTAATCGACCGATGTTCTATTGCACTCGGCCGTCGGCCTCGTGCAATAGAACATCGGTCGATTACCAGTACCTCGTGTAAAATATTCTGGACTATTGCACAGACACCAATGATATATTTGTATAATAGTGCATTAATTCTTTGTTTATATTCTTTATAACTGGAGATGTTTACTTTGTTCGCTCGTCTGAAAATCTGTTGTTATGTATATCACCTTTCATTCTAGACTTAGATTTATGTAAAACAGTTACCGACTCATTGAGACGGTTATCGATTCCAAATGCGCCAACTTCTATTTCATAGAATGATTACACGTTTAAAACAAGCCCTGTGTTGTCTTAAGTTTGTATACGCCCGCCAGACATGACGGGACGTATTATGGTATGGCGTTGTCCGTCCGTCGTAAATTTTTATTTGTCCGGAGATCTCCTTCTACAGTTTTCAATCGATTTCTTTCAAACTTGTTAGGCTTGACCACCATGACATTAAGTTGTGTTTACCTAGACGACAGTTTGATTCGACAATATTCACTAGTGTTACGGCCCTTTGGAACTTCGTATCTGATGCAATTTCAGGCATAAATCTTGGTTACACGTCCTAAAAATGAGAACCCATCCATTATTGAATTGTTACGCTTAAACAATCTATAAATGTATACAGTAGTGTACGTTTTGATGATATAAGGGAAAGATCATGTACTGAACGTTTTGGTATGATGAATTGTAAATTGATATAAACCTGTTTTGACATATGAAATTTCCTATTTATCAGGAAATGAAGAATGTATATGCCTAAAATTGCATCCCGCTTTATAATCACATCACATATAAACAAGTTTAAAACAACACAAAACCACTGATTATAACTTCAGTGTACAGTTTTCACCGCGGCATATACTTGTATGTGGTTAACAGACGGCAAATACAGTAATACATGCTATATCATTGTTTAACAGGCATGTCCTGGTTTCATCAACGTTCCTTAACTTAAGGAAATTCCTTAACTTAAAAATATCCATAGGAAAGCATTACAGAATGTAAGAGGAAAATGTTTAGTTAGGGAACTTTCCTTAAATTCTGTAATGCTTTCCTATGGAGGTTTTTAAGTTAAGGAGTTTCCTTAAGTTAAGAAACGTTGATGAAACCGGGGCCGATCACTCAGACACATAGCATACCTATGTTACGTAGTAGCCCTAGGGATCCGTTTCCCTAGCTGCGATAACGTAGCTTCTGACGACGAGATATTCTGGCCCCGGTTTCATCAACGTTCCTTAACTTAAGGAAATTCCTTAACTTAAAAATCTCCATAGGAAAGCATTACAGAATTTAAGGGGAAAATCCTTAGCTAAGGAACTTTCCTTAAATTCTGTAATGCTTTCCTATGGAGATTTTTAAGTTAAGGGATTTCCTTAAGTTAAGGAACATTGATGAAACCAGGGCCAGGCTAGGCGAGGCCGGATGTGATATCATCCCGACAGTACCGCTCCCTAAGGTCAAGGATCCAAGGCGGTATTCACCTATCTAATAATCGTTTATAAACATATCAAAACTATTACACCTCTGTTAATTCATCGCATAAACGTGCAGCACGACACATTTAACCGTGTACACAAAATTAACCTACATGATAAGAATGGTTTTTACAACCTTCACACACTATTTCGTTCTTTACACCGGAGGAACGGCGGGAGCTCAGACCGAATCTGCCGTTAACTAACAGCGCCATTGTTTTTAAAAACAGTCAATAATGAAGGGACGTAATATCTACCATTTAGCTCAACAGACAAATCTATAATTGTAAATCACGTTATTTAGCTTACGTTTAATAAAGTAAACAATAGTGCGTATATCACTTCACACGTGGACACAAGTATCTCCACACTGATATCTCGGATAATTCCACCTACTCCTACATCTCGCTGTATAATGAGACTGGTAGTTTTCGGAGCTACCGGACCTACCGGTCAGTTTGTAGTGAAGCAGGCACTGGCTAGAGGTCATTACGTAAAAGCTTTGGTCAGGAGCCCGGACAATCTAACCACAGTCCATACACACTTAAGGTCTCTCGGTCCGTTAGTTATCGTTCTTGGCAAAAACATGGCCGCTTTGACGGATATAAAATTTGATACCTATCGTGGGTAAGAAATTCACCATACATACGCCGATGATCATGCAATTTGCAATCCGGCAAAGACCCAAGCGTCTGCTAGAATTAATGTAAACGCTAGAACGTTAAGTTGGTTTCGTAATCATCGACTAGATCAACCTGATCTTATGTAAACGTGTTGTGTAAACAATACAGTATGGTATAGGGGAGGTAATTAGTAACTCCAATATATTTGAGTTATTCCCATTTATCAGAAATCTGTTCATGTAAAACACATATTTTGGAGTGAATACAAGGACTTGGAACTGGTAACACGCGTTTGTGCTTTTATCTACAAAGATGTCATGATGTGAGTTTCATAAGCAGGTTCCCCACTCACCCTCACTCATCTATTAGCCTAGTGTATATATGTAAACACCAAGACAACATATACGTCCACTTCAATTCTTTACAACTACATCATTAAACAAACTCAATGCTTTATATTTATTCGATATTTAATGCAACATGTTCTGATGATATCACTATTCAATAAATGCCATAAATGCTAGAAACTATTTTCTGTGTAATCTGATACCAGGCGAGTGGATGCATTCAAATCAGGCTAAAGCAATCGATAAACCTAGTATCTCAGTAATTTCAACGCATTATGTGATATGGGAAAATCTATACCTCCTTCAATTACGTCCAGTTGCAGTGAAAGGGGAGGCAATTGAAATAAAAAACCCAATAATTCTGATTATTTTCCCTAAATTTTAAGTGAAATAGTGTTTTTTGGTTCAATTTTTTCATGCTTTATTAAATAAGGATTGTTTCTTCATAACATAACTTTAAAAAATCAGTTTTTCATCCACACAATGTTTTGATATTTGAAAATGTTGATGAAAAACATACATATAATTGTTTGTTTTGTTGAATAAAAGTTATACGAAACGTAAAATATTTGCCTTCTTTTCTGTTTTATATGTATATATAACGTTAGGATTATAATACATTAAAACGTAATATGTTAGTTGTTGATTTCGCTCATTTTAGTGTTTTCCCTGAAAATATCAGTTTTTCACCCCAAAAAGATTTCTGCAGTTTTTCGACCAATTACAACAAAAATACTTGTTCTTTTTACACTTGTAAACATTTGAGTGAAATTTCATGAAATTCCTATGGATATTGACAAAGGAACCGAGTGACCTTAACGGTAAGTAGAGTGTTACTACAGTTAGTTCGGAAATAACATGTTCGTGTGCTATTTATTTATAAAATTCCAACACATATATTCTATACACATCATAAATGATTCAGTGACTTAAGCTTGATATGCACGTATAACAACTCAGTGTCATTTTTTTCATAAACTATGATTTCAATGTCGGCCCTTGCAGATTGATATTGATTGACATGTCACAACAGGTACGGTGATATATGTGTAAGCTCCCCACCATCACTGCTTATGTTATGTTGATATGTTAAGATAAAGACAGACAGGTTAAGAACTAATAGATTGTGTATAATACAGCCAGGGACGTAATCCATAGCCTAGGGACTTGTTTCACTTTCGCTCTCTGCACCCCTGAAATGTATCAACGAAAACGTGAAGGCATTCGGCAACATATTATCAGGTAGAAAATTCTGACAATTTGTTGAGGCTGAAGCGATACCCGATTTCGAAGCCATCTAATTATCTGGACCCAGTTGTTCAAAAGGTGATTGGCTTTTTTTTTTATTTTGAAAAACACAAACATATACAAATAATGTCCTCATATGAGGGCTATCATTCGCCATACTTTATTCATTCACTTTCTTTTTCATTCAAAAAGTCATTCCATTCGTGCATTCATCCAAAGGTGATTGGCTTAATCACTTTTCAAGGAATTTTTTTCAAACTTTAATAATTCTGTCAATATGCAACGTACACTCCCAAAGTTGGTATGTAAATTGACATCACTTGATAGTTGATATCTGCAAAGTTGTAACTCAATCTATGGTTCCAAGTTAAAGTTACAGGAGTGTTAAAGAATTAAAATTTTCGCTAATCACTGTTTAAGCTTATCCTTTTGAACAACTGGGCCCTGTATGTACAACAAACTAAAATATATATACGATGCAGTTTAATTCAATATTTGACCCGACTACATCTTATTCTAAATTATATAGGTCTTTTGTACAATCCATACGACTAAGCTGCTTCTTGTGTCATCCACAAGGTGACGCACCTCTAAGCCTTTACTTTTGCTACAATGTACGACATATCCACGGCTTCAGAGATAACAAGTTAGCGTAATCGATGAATAATCGAGGAGACAGCAAGGGAGAATTCCTGTCAGCAATAACATGTATTAACCAAACACGGTTTTAAACCCATCATTTACCAACGTATTACAAAAAAATTAATATATTAACATTCTACTAATTGAATGTAGTTTGATGATACCAGGCAATTTGAGTAGTTATAACGAACGTATCAACATTCTGATCAATATCTATTATTCAAGTTGTCAAGATACCCATCGTCATTAACAATATTCTAGTAATTTACAATATACTATAAACCGTACGCAACGGGATTAGTTTGAGGTTAATTTCCTGTGAATAGGATACCTAAAGTAATTAACATTGTCATCAATCAACATCTAGTCACATAAACCGTCCTCATACATATAACAACAACAAGAGGTCCATAGGGCCTTATCGCTCACCTGGATGTGCAGTTTTATCTAAGTAATTATGACTAAACCGTCTCTATAAAAATTCCAGGGATAAGGAGTGACCACAAGACCAATCGTTAAAAGTTCGGCCATGGGGTGGATATCGCAACTGTTTCAAAGTTATGACCTACGGGTTAAGTCTGCAATGGTGGAGCAGAAACCCGACCCGGGGATGTCAGCCAGTTGATGTGAATAAATCTTAATCGCTGTGGATGCGTCCAGAGTAAAACGTATATCCACCTCCTGGCTTCTGAGAGAATGTCACTTGAATTAACCAAACCAAATGATCTTGTTTGTACCGTCCCTCATTCCAAATGCATTTAGCACAGCCACGTGTTCAGTTGTGAATCCCCCATCTATGGATTCCTACAACCAAATGTTATGGATATATAGCTTTTATAACAAGAGATGAAGTCAGTTTAACTCTTTCCTTACCGGAACTCTGGTGTTGTGTACATGGTTATACTGGGACACTTGAGAGTTGTAGTAGCTAATGGTCAAAGGGGAAATAACTATTTTTGTTAATATTCACTCCCTTGGTGGGAGCTATTTTGTAATAAAGTACAGAATTGAATAAAATGTAAAGAAGAAAGATGTCGTATGTTGTACGTTGTCTGTCAAGAAAAGATTATTATACCCTCTCAAACATCACATGGTGGAGAAATCCGAATCTACAACAAAGTATCAACATCTTTGTTCGCAGGATACATTTGACATCATGCAAAAGAGCTATCGTCGCTGCGTGAGTGTTACAACAAAAAAAAACCTTTCTATGCTGATAATATGACACGTGGTTCCAGGGAGCGACACTGAATTTACTGAACTTTTGTGATTTTACTTTTTCGTCGACGACCCTTATAAGTATTGTGAATATATTCCTATGCATGAACTAGTACTTTACGAACAAGTATTTGTCAAGGATAATATATACGACCAGGTTGGTGATAGATATGTGCATGACAGTGCTATTTGTGATTTTCAATTAACTTTGACATTTTTGTACGCCGATTACACCAATGGCGGCCACGTGGTTCTCGGATTTATGAGAAAAAGAAAACTGGAACTATCTCGTATATATGCCATTGAATACAAACTTGACAGAATCTTTCAGTGAATCAGTGAACATTTTTGTCAACAATGAGACGAAATTTGTTGTTTGACAATTTAGATGGCGCTCATTATACGCCCATTCGTGATCAAGATCGGCAATTGCACAGATGGTGGGAAGATCCTCCAGAGTTGACACCACAGATGGAACAACAGGGTAGTTCCTCTGGTAGCCCTATCTTGCTTTCTATGAGACCTCCCACAGTACCAGTGAATGATAAACTGACAGTTCCAAAGTTTTGCGGGTATTCCCATGAAAATCCACAGAAATTCCTGGGGAAATTTAATTCCTACTGTATATTTCATGGCATTGATGGGGACCAACATAGGAAAGTCGCAGCTTTTCACCTGCATTTGCAAGGTCCAGCATTGGTCTGGTTTGGACAACTATCAGATATGACTAAATCGAGCTGCCTGTAGCCTTTAAGTCACTTAAGGTAGCAGCCCTACTGGATTCTGGTTCCAGCATATCTGTTATGGGATTAGCATTTTATCATATGTTACCAAATGTATGTAAAAGTCCTATACAACCATGTGACTTGTCAGTATCAGTAGCGGACCATCAGTATGTTAAAGTCCTCGGTGAAGCTAAGGTTAAAGGTCGCACACCACATGGGACTCATTCTTTTCAGGTACATATCTTTGAAAATTCATCTCATTCCTTTATCATAGGGACCAATTACATGAAAGAAAGGGGTGTTGTACTAGATTTTCACTCGGGCAGTTATACATTGAGTCATTCTATGGAGAAAAAGGTGAAGGTCAAGTCTGTACAGTCTGTCACTGTTGCACCCAACAAAGAAATTGTCATTTTTGGTAAATTACCGAGGAAAGCTCTTATGGGTGTTCAAGGTCTTACATCTATACACAAGAGTTTTATGAAGAATGGTCTCTTGCTGGCCAGATCAGTCAATACCATACCAGCTAACCGCATTATCCCTCTTCAGGTCCTTAATCCTGGTAATGACAACATTGAATTGACCAAAGGTATGGTTTTGGCAGATTTTGCTGTGTTAGATTCGTCATTTAGTGTTGTACCCTTTGACATGTGTAACAATATTCAGTGTGACAATCCAGAGAAAGTCTCGAGGTGTGACAATGTACAAAGTCATAAATCAGAAAATGTTGAAACATGTACTAGCAACACGTGTGATTTTGAGACTTTTTGTAGTAATTTTGACTTTACTGGCTCTAATTCACTCACAAATGATCAAAATTACAATATTATTTTGTATTCCTATATCATACCAGTCAACAGTATTGTTGTTATGAATGGATAATGTATTCAACTGAGTTTTGCTGCAACCTGTGTATTAATTACCATTATTTGACACTTGAGGTATATTTAATGTGGAGCCAGTAATTGTGTTTTATAATCTTCTGTATGGATTACTGAAAATGTCTGATATTTGTGAATGAATTAGTCTCTGAAATTTATTATGGCTAGCCTTATTTAGTCTGAAAGTGAGTGTGTATGTATTTTCATTGTTTCTATATATAAGATTGTGTAATGATTCTATCAATATTTTGAGATTTGCACATCTCCCTGGCTAAGATGTAGACAGTTTTAACTGTGTCTTTTTCCACTACCCTGTCAGTAATAACTTGCTTTGCAGTCATGTAATTCAGGAATACTCTAATTTTACCATGTCATAATTGGTCATATACATTTAATATTGAACTCTCAGTGCCCATTGATAAAATTTGTAATTTCAATGTATTCCAAATTTTAGATTTGTGGCCCGGATGTTGTGTACATGGTTATACTGGGACACTTGAGAGTTGTAGTAGCTAATGGTCAAAGGGGAAATAACTTTTTTTGTTAATATTCACTCCCTTGGTGGGAGCTCTTTTGTAATAAAGTACAGAATTGAATAAAATGTTAAGAAGAAAGATGTCGTATGTTGTACGTTGTCCGTCAAGAAAAGATTATTATACCCTCTCAAACATCACACTGGTCTGGAATCCATATGTAGCTCCCGTGACTATAACAAAATGTAAATTCGTTTTAAGACGACCTGTGGCAGCTGCAAAAAATAAACAGGTCACTGTGAACTATCGTTGTTATTATTTCATGTCGTTGTTCAAAGACATACAAGTCATGATTTTCGCAGCGTTATGACTAGCTGGAAGATGCTTGTAACTGATAAATTGAAGTGTATTTGGCAACGAACGATACGCTTCACTGCAAAAAAAAAAACATGTAGTGCAGATTCCAGGATTAATTTTGGTTACAAAGAATTGACGTTTTGCTTAATTTATAGCGTTATTATGATCAAAATATCCAAAATATTAACAAAAATCTCATTAAATATTTGGTAATGAATTTACATGTGATCGATTTAGTCACCGCTGTATTGGTTTTATTGACACACAACAAATGCAGCTTGCAACAAATTCGAAAACATTAATTCGTGTTTCAAAATGTGAAATTGGCACACTTAAAAATATTACTCTGCAACTGATTCATAGCACCGACATGTTACAAGATTTACCCGTCTATCCGGTGTTATAACTGTAGCTAAACACACAGGGGCTAGGCACGGACCTATGTCACTATGAAATGATTGTCAGATATTTTTTTACCTTTCTTGAATATAGCCCCTCCCACTACTATATATCTGTGACAGGGAAAGAACTAGCCTGAACGAGAAAATTGACCTATTTTCACTCTAAGCTTGTTTTCGTCACTGCATGAAGTTTAATTTTTTTACATGAATGCCTCATTTTAAAGGTGAAACTTTTATCTTTCAACCTATACCAAATATATCCCGCTACACGCATGTAAAAGCTCACTAGGCTGTCTAGAATCCGAGGTTTTGCATGAAAATCCGTATAGGTGGGCACTTGCGTGTCCAGTGCAACTGTTCGGAGTTTGTCGGTCTACATGAGTAGTGAGAAAATCTCTCGTTCAGGCAAGTTCTTTCCCTTGTCACAGATATATAGTAGTGGGAGAGGCTATAATCGAGAAAGGTAAAAAAAATATCTGACAATCATTTTATAGTGACATAGGTCCGTGCCTAGCCCCTGTGGCTAAACATAGGACAAATAACACCTGTGTCGCTTGTCGTGTGTACAGTCGTGGGGATCAGATGGCTTATATTGTGTCGTGTGTACACGACAACGGGGATCAGACGGCATATATTGTGTCGTGTGTACCCGACAACGGGGATCAGACGGTATATATTGTGTCGTGTGTACACGACAACGGGGATCAGATGGCATATATTGTGTCGTGTGTACACGACAACGGGGATCAGATGGCATATATTGTGTCGTGTGTACACGACAACGGGGATCAGACGGTATATATTTTGTCGTGTGTACACGACAACGAGGACCAGACGGAATATATGGTGTCGTGTGTACACGACAACGGGGATCAGACGACTTATATTGTGTCGTGTGTACACGACAACTGGGATCAGACGACTTATATTGTGTCTTGTGTACACGACAATGGGGATCAGACGGAATATATTGTGTCGTGTGTACACGAAAACGGGTATCAGACGGTATATATTGTGTCGTGTGTACACGACAACGGGGATCAGACGACTTATATTGTGTTGTGTGTACACGACAACGAGGACCAGACGGCATATATTGTGTCGTGTGTACACGAAAACGGGGATCAGACGACTTATATTGTGTCGTGTGTACACGACAACGGGGATCGGACGGCATACATTGTGTCGTGTGTACACGACAACGGGGATCCGACGGTATATATTTAGTCGTGTGTACACGACAACGGGGATCAGACGGTATATATTGTGTCGTGTGTACACGACAACGGGGATCAGACGACTTATATTGTGTCGTGTGTACACGACAACGGGGATCGGACGGCATACATTGTGTCGTGTGTACACGACAACGGGGATCCGACGGTATATATTTAGTCGTGTGTACACGACAACGGGGACCAGACGGTATATATTGTGTCGTCTGTACACGACAGCGGGGATCAGACGGTATATATTGTGTCGTGTGTACACGACAACGGGGATCAGACGACTTATAGTGTGTCGTGTGTACACGACAACGGGGATCCGACGGTATATATTGTGTCGTGTGCACACGACAACGGGGATCAGACGGCATATATTGTGTCGTGTGTACACGACAACGGGGACCAGACGGAATATATTGTGTCGTGTGTACACGACAACGGGGATCAGACGACTTATATTGTGTCGTGTGTACACGACAACGGGGATCGGACGGCATATATTGTCTCGTGTGTACACGACAACGGGGATCAGACGACATATATTGTCTCGTGTGTACACGACAACGGGGACCAGACGTTATATATTGTGTCGTGTGTACACGACAACGGGGATCAGACGGCTTATATTGTGTCGTGTGTACACGACAACGGGGACCAGACGGTATATATTGTGTCGTGTGTACACGACAACGGAGATCAGACGGTATATATTGTGTCGTGTGTACACGACAACGGGGATCAGACGGCATGGATTGTGTCGTGTGTACACGACAACGGGGATCAGACGGTATATATTGTCTCGTGTGTACACGACAACGGGGATCAGACGGTATATATTGTCTCGTGTGTACACGACAACGGGGATCAGACGGCATATATTGTCTCGTGTGTACACGACAACGGGGATCAGACGACATATATTGTCTCGTGTGTACACGACAACGGGGATCAGACGACATATATTGTCTCGTGTGTACACGACAACGGGGATCAGACGGCTTATATTGTGTCGTGTGTACACGACAACGGGGATCCGACGGTATATATTGTGTCGTGTGTACACGACAACGGGGATCAGACGGCATATATTGTGTCGTGTGTACACAACAACGGGGACCAGACGGTATATATTGTGTCGTGTGTACACGACAACGGGGATCAGACAAACATATATTGCGTCGTGTGTACACGACAACGGGGATCAGACAAACATATATTGTGTCGTGTGTACACAACAACGGGGACCAGACGGAATATATTGTGTCGTGTGTACACGACAACGGGGACCAGACGGCATATATTGTGTCGTGTGTACACGACAACGGGGACCAGACAAACATATATTGCGTCGTGTGTATACGACAACGGGGATCAGACGACTTATATTGTGTCGTGTGTACACGACAACGGGGATCAGACGGCATATATTGTCTCGTGTGTACACGACAACGGGGATCAGACGGCATATATTGTCTCGTGTGTACACGACAACGGGGATCAGACGGTATATATTGTCTCGTGTGTACACGACAACGGGGATCAGACGGTATATATTGTCTCGTGTGTACACGACAACGGGGATCAGACGGCATATATTGTCTCGTGTGTACACGACAACGGGGATCAGACGACATATATTGTCTCGTGTGTACACGACAACGGGGATCAGACGACATATATTGTCTCGTGTGTACACGACAACGGGGATCAGACGGCTTATATTGTGTCGTGTGTACACGACAACGGGGATCCGACGGTATATATTGTGTCGTGTGTACACGACAACGGGGATCAGACGGCATATATTGTGTCGTGTGTACACAACAACGGGGACCAGACGGTATATATTGTGTCGTGTGTACACGACAACGGGGATCAGACAAACATATATTGCGTCGTGTGTACACGACAACGGGGATCAGACAAACATATATTGTGTCGTGTGTACACAACAACGGGGACCAGACGGAATATATTGTGTCGTGTGTACACGACAACGGGGACCAGACGGCATATATTGTGTCGTGTGTACACGACAACGGGGACCAGACAAACATATATTGCGTCGTGTGTATACGACAACGGGGATCAGACGGCTTATATTGTGTCGTGTGTACACGACAACGGGGATCAGACGGCATATATTGTGTTTTGTGTACACGACAACGGGGATCAGACGGCATATATTGTGTAGTGTGTACACGACAACGGGGATCAGACGACATATATTGTGTCGTGTGTACACGACAACGGGGATCAGACGACATATATTGTGTCGTGTGTACACGACAACGGGGATCAGACGGCATATATTGTGTCGTGTGTACACGACAACGGGGACCAGACGGCATATATTGTGTCGTGTGTACACAACAACGGGGACCAGACGGCATATATTGTGTCGTGTGTACACCACAACGGGGACCAGTCGGCATATATTGTGTCGTGGTTACACGACAACGGGGATCAGACGGCATATATCGTGTCGTGTGTACACGACAACGGGGACCAGACGGCATAAATCGTGTCGTGGTTACAGGACAACGGGGATCAGACGGCATATAATGTGTCGTGTGTTCACGACAACGGGGACCAGACGGCATATATTGTGTCGTGTGTACACGACAACGGGGATCAGACGGCATATATTGTGTCGTGTGTACACGACAACGGGGACCAGACGGCATATATTGTGTCGTGTGTACACGACAACGGGGACCAGACAGCATATATTGTGTCGTGTGTACACGACGACGGGGACCAGACGGCATATATTGTGTCGTGTGTACACGACGACGGGGACCAGACGGCATATATTGTGTCGTGTGTTCACGACGACGGGGACCAGACGGCATATTTTGTGTCGTGTGTACACGACAACGGGGACCAGACGGTATATATTGTGTCGTGTGTACACGACAACGGGGACCAGACGGCATATATTGTGTCGTGTGTACACGACAACGGGGACCAGACGGCATATATTGTGTCGTGTGTACACAACAACGGGATCAGACGGCATATATTGTGCCGTGTGTACACGACAACGGGGATCAGACTGCATATATTGTGTAGTGTGTACACGACAACGGGGATCAGACGGCATATATTTTGTCGTGTGTACACGACAACGGGGATCAGACTGCATATATTGTGTTGTGTGTACACGACAACGGGGACCAGACGGCATATATTGTGTCGTGTGTACACAACAACGGGGACCAGACGGCATATATTGTGTCGTGTGTACACGACAACGGGGATCAGACGGCATATATTGTGTCGTGTGTACACGACAACGGGGATCAGACGGCATATATTGTGTCGTGTGTAAACAACAACGGGGATCAGACGTCATATATTGTGTCGTGTGTTCACGACAACGGGGACCAGACAGCATATATTGTGTAGTGTGTACACCACAACGGGGATCAGACGGCTTATATTATGTCATGTGTTCACGACAACGGGGACAAGACGGCATATATCGTGTCGTGTGTAAACAACAACGGGGATCAGACGGCATATATTGTGTCATGTGTTCACGACAACGGGGACAAGACAGCATATATTGTGTAGTGTGTACACCACAACGGGGATCAGACGGCTTATATTGTGTCGTGTGCACACGACAACGGGGATCAGACTGCATACATTGTGTCTTATGTACACGACAACGGGGATCGGACTGCATATATTGTGTCGTGTTTACACGACAACGAAATGGAAAGACTTAAGCAATATCTATTCATATTGAATGTTTTTGTCCGATCAATTAGGCCCAGTATCGAATCCCCACTACTACCCAGGAGACTTCCAGTGATATATGGTCGGTATATATTATTTGATTACGGAAAAGTCGCTTAAACAAATATTGTCAAAATGCTCCCGTTTGATCCTGCCTCCAAGACCCCTGGAGGACATCCCCATCATTTGTACAATGTTTAATTTCCACTAAATGGGGATGCTACCAGTGAAATGTGATGCGTGCCCATTACTTGGTTACAGTGAGGGAAGTCAAATAAACCAATATAGCAAAAACTATAACAATTCTGACCCCGTCCCTAAGCTCCTAAAGTGTCACCTACCATGTTGTACAGTTTTGGTCCCCCATTCCCCACGAATGCCTAACTAATTATGACTGATATCGAGTGCATAGTTCTAAAGAAGTTGTTTGTATATATATAGAGTTTGTTGACGTACGACGGATGTTGCGATACGGCAAAAGCTAATCTTTGCTCTTTGGGCCAGATGAGCTAATACCTTCTTTAGTGTTATCGTTTAACAATAATAAAATATTATTCATAATATTTTTTTAATGTTTTGCTCTTTTTTTCAGAAATCCAGGGTAAATATATTCAAGTCGGAGGACATTCATTCTCATTTAAGCGGAAGTGACGCATTAATATCATGTCTAGGAACCAGGAAGCTTGCATTTTTCGACAGATCAATAGTCACATTATATACGGAATCTCTACAGAGCATCGTTGAGGCTATGCGCATGTCAAGGACGAAAAGACTCGTCTGTCTGTCATCTTGGGGGACAAAAAGTAATTAAGTTCCTATACCTTACAGTTGTTTTATTAGTTTGCACAAATAGACATGCGAGTTTATTTATGTATTATATATGCGATTTTTTTATTATACTACAATAAACAATAATTTATTTATTGAGATTGCTCAAATCTAATTTCAATTATTTTCAAAACATTTTCAGTATGATACAAAATGTAAGGTCTCCTGTGATTAAATTGTCACAATATGCTCGGGGTCCAGATACAGTTAAAGCCAATACCACTTCCGTTTTAGGACCAATGTACCTACAGAGGACCATGGGGAGTTTTCCGATTGGAAAATTGCTGGATAACATGTTGGAAATGGAGGAATACCTGGACAAGAACTGTTCTCACATAAACTATACCGTAGTAAAACCTGCCGGTCTTCTACAGAAGGAGGCTTCCGGTAAGTACTTCCGGTTGCGTAATGGTCACTGTTTGTATTTACTTGGTACAGTGAACCATCAGTTAATAGTCCTCACCAGTTCAACACGAATCATTTTATCATTGGTATCAATAAATTGTATTAACAGTTCTGTAACTGGTTACGTTAATTGAAGATGACGAAACACAGAATTATGTGAAGGATTAACCTAAATACAATGTTTGTATATGTATGCTTTAAGAAATAAAACAAGTAAAACTCTGAAGGGTTTTTGAAAACAAAACAATCTGATTAAAATACAGATCCTTGTTCTCACTCCCTTTTATAAGGACCTGACAACATCCCGTAAGAGATCACGTTCAGATGACCTTTGTCGCCTCTTCACTTAACACTAAAATAATTTTCCAATGACCTGTCATCTTTCAGCAAGTCATTTCGTCACATTATTCCATGTGAACTGTTTGGTGACGAAATGACTAAACGGACAAATGCGATTATGCCAGCTTTGTCGCCTCAAAATTTCACTGTCGGGATTCTGATAGTAGTAATTTGATTGGCTAATGCAAGTGGTCATCGGAACATGACCCCCTGTTGGATTGTCTTAGATATTAACGGAGCAGAGAGAAGTTTACGGAACGGCGCGGAGATCAAGACATGATTTTAATCAGATTGGAAAACAAAAAGGAATTATACTTGTTGGGTCGGGACCGTTTCATGTGCACAAATCCCCATAATGATATCTGTTGTACATAGATGTATTTCATTACTCTTCTAAAACCATTGACGCAAACCTAAACGACCAAATCCCTGTCCAAACCTTACTGAGTTAACATACATATCAAATAATACATAGAGGATAAATCACATTGTCTTCAGTAATACCAAATATATTTCACGAGTGGGGCTAATATTTGATATCAAAATATTAGCCACACGAGTGAAATATGTTGGTATTACTGAAGATACTGTTAGATATTATGTTTATTACACCTGTATATATAACAAAATCTACAGTGGCAGCTTTTGATTTTCCCGAATGTCGTTTGTAAGTAGCATTCTGATTGGTCAAATCAGAAAAAGTGATATTTTACACTTTTTCACCAGAAAAATATCATATTTCTCGCTTGTGAAAATAACACTTTTATAAAATGAATACTTTTCGACATTTCACTGGTAAAAATGTAATAAAAATGTAATTTTTTCATCTGTTGTGGTAGAGCTACCGTTACTGACGTCTGACCAGGAACGTGTACCCGGATGTAGGATGACTATAGCTCGAGGTGACGTGGCCAGGTTTGTCCTTCAGTGTGTGGAGCAGGACATGTGGATAAACTCGCGTGTTGCCATCGGAGTTAAAAAATAGAAATAACCACTTCACACGTGATTGATACTACGTGTAACATTCTACTTGGCGAAAATTAAATACTAAATGATAATAATGACAGGTCGTCAGTGTTAACAGTATCACAATCTATTAAAAAAACAGCTACATGATCAATAAAATTATGAAATATTGTCATTGATAGCACTTATTATAAATCTATTTGAAAAACAGCAAAATAATATATATATATACTACAGTCGTAACAGATCGTTAGATATGTTACTGTATCTAGAAGTTATCTAGAAAACAGCCATTAAGTTGGTTTGTTGGCTGTAGTAATTGCTAGAATCAACTAGAATAAAAATACCTATATTCAGACAAAGGAATCCGTACTTGATACTTCGATACCGTGTAGCCGATGTCCGATGTTGTCAGTTTAATTTTGGGAAAGCCCGCGCCAAATATAGCGACATCATAACAGCATAATATAGCACAAAATTACCGCGCCCCCTGGCGCAACCACATGTATGTGTGTTGTAAACAAATGGATGCGAGTTCGAGCTAGGATGCGAGAGGTTTGAATTCACACGTACTTCTTTCAAGTTATGTTAGATTCACGAAATACGTTGCTAACAATTATGATATATATGATTAGTATTAGATCCCACGAGAAATTTTGTTGGCATTCTTAAAACTAACCAACAAAAGATATTATTGAAAGCTCGCACACACAGGGGCCCTCTGAAGGGAAATTTAACCTGAACACATAGTCACTCTTTATTATACTATGTAAATAAAAATCGTCGCGAATTTCAGCTATAGAGATGTCGGGAAGAAAGTGTTATGTTCAGGAAATCATCTACATGAAATGTAGTAAGATAAGTGAATCCAGAGACGTATTATTTGACAGGCTGCACTTCGATTTCGAAGTCATTTTTATTGTATCCACGAGGTTGTCCTTATGAATAAACTAAAAATAAAGGACATAGCTGTTAATCTAAATCCGTTGTGTCTCATTTTTCCCCATGACATAATTTGAAAACGTAGGACATCAAGACTCCATTACAGCGTGAAGTTACAAACAAATGGTTATGTAGCAGTTGAGGTGAGTAGAGAAACCTACAATCGGATTTCAGCGATTAAGGACTAGGTACAGGACAATTCAATATGGCGGGGGTGTTTTTACCAAAACTTGTTATTTTATTAAATACTGCAAAATACATGACCAAAATAGACTACAAAGTACATTTTGTGATGGAGAATCGATAATTTCAACCATATTTTGGTACGTTTGGTGGTTTTTCTGATATTTTGTGTTATATGTCAAAAAACGCGTGCACGTTTGCAGAATACTGCGAAAGATAATAAAAACAATGAATATCATTTTTTGCTACTTTAATATACACAGAATGATAGACGAGCCTTCGATTTTTGAATAAATCTCTCTTTCAATTGAAAACCGCAGAATAAGAGAATGTACTCGTCACATGAATGGCAATTTATGTACATTCTGAACACCGCTCACATCTGGATCAAATTTTTAAAATTTCCATCGCCGATCGACAAATTTATGTGGCACGCCGTATAGCCAAAACAAAAATCTTACCGTCTGCGGTATGACGAGTTATGACATTATGTCAGATCTCTTAAATCAAACATCTTCCCGTTGCATGTAGCGAAATTTACTCCCCTGTCCTCCATTTTGCACTATTTACTTTTTTAGATATTCATACGCCTGACTTAGAGGCATGGTGAAACATCGACAAAATTAACAATTAAATTGGATTCAAGCATGCAGTAAAGGTAAATGTTACTTGGTATATCGTCACAAAGCAAAAACTGCCCATTCCTATCACGATAAATTGTTTTTAGCGATTGCCAGTTTTACATTTTTGGGCGAATGTATAGCACGTGAAAAGATGTCCTTCGGCACTTCCGGCAGTGTTTTTTTAGGTAATTTAATGATTTTGAAAGAATTGTCAACAAAGTTTAATTTGTGTTGTACAAATTCTAATGGAATTCGTATATATAATACACTTCCGCGTGGATCGGACAGTATTAACTCACTGATTATACCGATTCGTTCTCGGCTTCGCACCTGTCAAACATCGTTAGCGTAAATTGTTGCCATCGTAAACATGTGTGGCAGTTGAGGCACATTGGTATCAAAATACATTTTTCAAACTTAATTAGTAACTAGGTAACCGTTTCGTAAATGTCAATTACGTTATGTTGGTGTTATTATTTTTATTTTATACATTTATTTGACACGAAACTTACATTTACATGCCAAATGACCTATTTAATATAAAATAATGCCCCTATATTGCCCCCACGAGATACAGGTAACTACTTTTACCTGAACTGAAAACAGCATGCAATGGACGACATTTTTTAGAGGGGGTACCTGTGTATTTCTCCCTGATACTCTGATTTACAGACTAATATCAAAATTTTAACACTGGGTTATCATTCTATGAACATTGCAGTAGCTTTGTATTATTTTTTTGAGAAGTTTCAAATAACTAGATGAAAAATATTTGCGCACTCCCATCTGGATATTATTTACTGAATATTTTTTTCCTAAGTACAGATTTTTTTTATTTTGGGGGCTGAACTGCATTTTATATCAATATTTAACATAATGGGATAAAGCTTATGCCATGTATTGGAAGGAAACATTAAAATTTCAATATTACCATTTTCATCCAGGTAACGACCAATATGGCTGTACCTAGTCCTTAAGATAGCAAAACCAATCAACAATAAAGCTTTAAAAACACAGAATGCAGAAACGTCAACAAAATCATATTCCGAACCCAAAATCAGTTAAAATAGGAGCAAAATATAAGGCAAAATTCATATGGAGAAAGAGAATAGGTCCAGGTGTTTCGGAAGAGTAACCGTCTTTTTCATCGACGACGACAATCCCCGTGTAAATCACAAACAAGTAAATATCAAGTCTAATTTTACTTTTAAATTCATAAATTGAGGGGGTTTTACGCACCTGACCCTTTTGCTTCTACATTTATATTCCCATCTGTTGGCTCGTAGCATCGCTGAAAAGTGAACCGGGTCATCATTCTCAATCCAGGAGGCATGCACACTAAAGAGCATATTCAAGAACGTATATTAAATAGATACGGATCAACCGATACCGACATAAATTCGTGACTCCATGTTCATATCTATACAGTTATGGCAGTGGTACGACTGGTTCACCCGTTGTCAGTATAATGTTGGGGCCTTCGGCTGTAAACTTACGCATGATAGCATTTTAAATAGGCAAAAGTCCGGACCATCGCAAGTCAACGAATCTACCGCGGCCTCCCAAATACAAACGTATCTAACACACAGGCCCACATCGCGTAAGACCATGACTAGGACGTTAAAGATGACGTAACAATTAATCTGTGATACCTTAATCTCTCGTCTATTATAATTTATAGTTTCATAGCCATTTATTTTAAAATTAATAGTGCTTTCTGTTTCTTAAACGTATCTTCCATGTGCATGTGCTTTGCTATCATGTTTTATGCTTTATATATTTGTTACGTTTTGTCTGTACATTTTATTGTCATGTTTTGTCGAAATACAAGCTCTTGAGAGCTTATGTTACCCATCACTACATTCGACGTAAAATAAAGCTTCTTGTATCTTGTATCTCTTGTATCTTGTATCTTGTAACACACCTATGCTGCACATTTAAAAAACAAATAAAAATAAAAAAAATCAGAGAATACCAAAGCGTCAACAAAACCATAATCCAAAACTCAAAATCGATTAAACTTTGGCAAAATAGGAACAAAGGAAAGATTTACATGGAGTCTCTCGTAAAATCACAAGAGAATAAGACCAGGTGTTCCGGAAGAGTAAGCGTCTTCTGCTTCATCGACGCCACCCGCCATGTAAATCTTGGTCATATCCAAGTAGGCATCAATCCTCAAAATGAGAACCGAGTAATCGTTGTCATCACAACAAGTAAACACACTAATAAGCAAACTCAAAAACGTCCATCTTCATATCACACAAAGATACAGAATATTTCTCGATGAGATCAAGATGGCGACCATAAAACTTGCCCATAGTCATCATCAACCTGCATCTCTCGAATACCTGTGCCGTATCTAATTTAGTATGCCGAAAAATGAAGTAAACTGCACCATACAGCTGATTCGTCGTCCTAGGACTCTTTAGTGATGCTAAGGGCCAAAAGGTGGGAATCAAAAAGTTATAAACCAATGTAGAAGCAGAAGGGTCAGGTGCGTAAAATCCCTTTAATTATGAATTTAGAAGTAAAATTAAACTAATTCTGTATAATTTCAAATCGTGTACTACGAAAAAGATTAACTGTGGCTATGGAGGCTCCCGTAAACCTCGGGGACTACAGAATCCACCAGCAGAGTCTGCCACCCCCTATCATTAAAGATGACCCAAACCAATCACGTTTACGAATAAACTAATCAGGTCTTACATTTTATTTTGTTGTAACTATTCCAATTTTATACATTACAAAAAATTTGCTGATGAAACAATGACATAATAATCAATATCGTCACATATGTTTATAGTTGCTATGAATAGTCGTCAATCACTCGTTTTGCATACCAGTCTAAACTTATTCTGTGTTTACAACAGTCATCGTTTGAGTTAATATTCTTTTAACTTCATAAGACACCATATCCCTCTTCCTTTCTTCATCTGCTTTTCCTATTTCTCTATCTCTTTCTTCTCTTTCTGCTAAAAACAGTGCATAAAATGGAATTCAATAGGAAGAAGTGTTATCTAAAGTAAAATGTTTCGTCATGCTTTAAAATTAAAACAAAGGCAGAGTATAAATGTTTGAAAGAAGATATGAGCGTGTCTATTAGGAAATATGCTGCGTAATCTTGTGTTTATATATGTACTGTAAAATTTCTGAAAAAAAAGTTGCAAAAAAATACTAATCATATAACCGACACTTTGAATTCTATATTTCAAATAATGGGGAAAATGCAACAAATCAATAACTATATTATACATTAACAACACATTAACATTCCGCTCTGATCGATTGTCATTGAGGAAAAAGGATTGGAACTATTTTGAATCAATGTCGTGTAGAATGAAGTTGTAGTCGCTCAGTCAACGTTTGATGAACACAGCCAACACATCTGCTTCTTCGTATTCTGAAACAATAATATCCATTTGTCGTTATAGCATCATAGCTTATATTGTATGGTCAAACAAACGGCCAATGTACATCTATGTAACATGCTATCTTTATCATTACGTCCGATTAGTGTAAGCGCGTAACACAAGTAGAAGTGGTGACATGTGATCATTTTCGATATAAATAGGATATATATGAAAGTGTAAGATGTGACATGTGTTTTGAAGGTACAAGAATTATTATTGAAATATTTTGTTTTTATATTTTAACTCAAACTTCATACAATTCTTCTTTGCAGAAAGAGTTTTCTTGGGACAGCTGCGCAGCCGAGACACCACTATCGTGGAATACTTGTCTGTGCGGTAAGTCATGATACAAAGGGGCAAAAACCTCCCCCCCCCCCTTTCCCCCTTCTACGCATTTTTGTATATTATCATGACCAGAACCCGTATTCGTGAAACATTTCTCGTGTTCAAACCTAATTCTGTGGACACACCATTTACTTTTGCCAGTTGAAAAAATTATCTTTGATCAAATTTTATCGTCGATTTGTAAAACCTTTAAATTTTGGAGATGTTTCCAGTGTATATCGCTAGCTCTTAACCCATTTGCCATCACTGCAATATATCACAAGAGAGTCATCTTTGAGCACAGAAATCATGTTTGAGCATGAGAATGGTTTTGAATATATACTCTATTTATTTGACAACAATTATGAAACAAGTTATCCAACTGAAATTAATCATTCTTGTTGGCCCGGATGTTAGAGCGCGATGGGTCTTACTGCGGGAGGAAACCCGGAGAAAACCCAAATCCTATTAATTTACAATATTTGATTTATATATGAAATTTTCAAAATGCAATCTGAATCATGAACTAAATTTAATGAAATTAATATCTGTCAACAGTTCTGGCAGATATGACCTGTGCACTTACTGCACATATGGACATTTGGTCAATCTGCCAGGTAACTGAATAATTTCTAATTGATATTTTATGTATGCATGCAATTAACTATATTATTATGATGCTAATTACAGTATATATGTGTGGTGAGAATGTTGTGTGTGTGTATGTCTAATGTTTGTTTGTAAAAGTATACTTGTTTATCAAATGTGTGTTACCTCCCTTTGACTGTTTTCATTTCACTATCTATTGCATTAATTTATCTTTATTGTATATATATTTGCTCACTGTGTACAAAACCACCAAAGGAGATAATTAATATAGGCAATGCCCGATATTTGATCCTTTTGACAACATTTTCCACCTTGTTTTGTCATTAAAATTTGTTGAAATGAAAAAACCCAAGAGGCCGGGCAGGTGACCCCATACCTTTTCACGTCCAGTCCACAGGGGCTAGGCACGGACCTATGTCACTATGAAATGATTGTCAGATATTTTTTTTACCTTTCTCGAATATAGCCCCTCCCACTACTATATATCTGTGACAAGGGAAAGAACTAGCCTCAACGAGAAAATCGACCTATTTTCACTCTAAGCTTGTTTTCGTCACTGAATGAAGTCCAATTTTTTACATGCATGCCTCATTTTAAAGGTGAAACTTTTATCTTTCAGCCGATACCAAGTATATCCCGCTACACGCATGTAAAAGATCACTAGGCTGTCTAGAATCCGAGGTTTTGCATGAAAATCGTTAGGTGGGCAATTCCGTGTCCAGTGCAACTGTTCGGAGTTTGTCGGTCTACATGAGTAGTGGGAAAATCTAGATGGATTCCGAAAATATGTAAACTTGAAAAATGGCGGATGAAGTTCACATCTTCAGTGAACCGTAAATTTAACCTCGGATGACCTGGATTACAATAGCGATAAACATTCGACTTCAAGGTAGGATAACGTGCTTTAGCATTAGTGATGGAACTGCAAAGCCGTTTTCAGTAATCACCACGTTAATAAAGCTATACCCATGGTTAGACAAGGTATGAAGCACTGGACACGGAAGTGCCCACCTAACGATTTTCATGCAAAACCTCGGATTCTAGACAGCCTAGTGATCTTTTACATGCGTGTAGCGGGATATACTTGGTATCGGCTGAAAGATAAAAGTTTCACCTTTAAAATGAGGCATGCATGTAAAAAATTGGACTTCATTCAGTGACGAAAACAAGCTTAGAGTGAAAATAGGTCGATTTTCTCGTTGAGGCTAGTTCTTTCCCTTGTCACAGATATATAGTAGTGGGAGGGGCTATATTCGAGAAAGGTAAAAAAAATATCTGACAATCATTTCATAGTGACATAGGTCCGTGCCTAGCCCCTGTGGTCCAGTCGGGGAATCGAAACCCGAACGCTTTGGTGAAAGGTAAGTGCGCTATCCACTGCGCCACCCGACTAGTTTTAAACGGGAACGGTTTTAAGAATACGGGCACTGAGTATTTCCTTCAAACGTAACACACGTATGCTTTTAAGGACTAGGTACAAGACAATCTAATATGGTTGAGGTGTTTTTACCAAAACTTCTTATTTTATTAAATACTGCAAAATACATGACCAAAATAGACCACAAAGTACATTTTGTGATGGAGAATCGATAATTTAAACCATATTTTGGTACGTTTGGTGTTTTTTCTGCTATTTTATGTTATATGTCTAAAAACGCGTGCACGTTGGCAGAATACTGCGACAGATAATAAAAACAATGAATATCATTTTTTGTTACTTTAATATACACAGAATGATAGACGAGCCTTCGATTTTTGAATAAATCTCTCTTTCAATTGAAAACCACAGAAAAAGAGAACGCACACGTCACATTAATGGCAATTTACGTATATTCCGACACCGATCACATCTGGATCAAATTTTTAAAATTTCCATTGCCGATCGACAAATTTATGTGGCACTCCGCATAGCCAAAACATAAATCTTACCGTCTGCGGTATGACGAGTTATGACATCATGTCAGATCTCTTAAATCAAACATCTTCCGGTGCATGTAGCGAAATATAATCCTCTGTCCTCCATTTTGAACTATTTACCTTTTTAGATATTCATATGCCTGACTTAGAGGCATGGTGAAACATCGACAAAATTAACAATTAAATTGGATTCAAGCATGCAGTAAAGGTAAATGTTACTTAGAATATCGTCACAAAGCAAACACTGCCCATTCCTATCACGATAAATTGTTTTTAGCGATTGCCAGATTTCCATTTTTGCGCGAATAAATAGCTCGTGAAAAGGTGTTCTTTGGCAATTTCGGCAGTGTTTTTTAGGTAATTTAATGATTTTGAAAGAATTGTCAACAAAATTTTATTTGTGTTGTATAAATTCTGATGGAATTCGTATATATAATACATTTCCGCGTGGATCGGACAGTATTAACTCAATGATTATACCGATTCGTTCTCGGCTTCGCACCTGTCAAACATCGCTAGCGTAAATTGTTGCCATCGTAAACATGAGTGGCAGTTGAGGCATATTGGTATCAAAATACATTTCTCAAACTTAATTAGTAATAAGGTTACCGTATCGTAAATGTAAATTACGTTATGTCGGTGTTATTATTTTAATTTTATACATTTATTTGACACGAAACTTACATTTACATGACAAATGACCTATTTAATATAACATAATGCCCCTATATTGCCCAAACGAGATACAGGTGACTACTTTTACCTGAACTGAAAACAGCATGCAATGGACGACATTTTCTAAAGGGGGTACCTGTGTATTTCTCCCTGATACTCTGATTTACAGACTAAAGTCGAAATTTTAACACTGGTTTATCATTCTATGAACATTGCAGTAACTTTGTATTATCTTTTTGAAATGTTTCAAATAACTATATGAAAAATATTTGCGCACTCCCATTTCGATATTATTTAATGAAATTTTTTCCTAAGTACAGATTTTTTTAATTTTGGGAGCTTAACTGCATTTTATATCAATATTTAACGTAATGAGATAAAGCTTATGCCATGTATTGGGAGGAAACATTAAAATTTCAATATTACCCTTTTCATCCAGGTAACAACCAATATGGCTGTACCTAGTCCTTAATGGGAGAATATGTACATTAGACCTAACTTTGACGTTGATCAAAGACATTCAGAATTTAGAGTTTTGTTGTATTTAACTGCTGTTGTTAGATGTTTTGTGAAAATGAAAGCCGCTTAAACGTTGTTAAATGATAAAACGAAAAACATACAAATCGATAACACATTCTGCAGATATAGTTTAATTCCTGAATAATCTAGTATCCATGTACTACCACTTTGGCTACTTGGCAATTTACACAGGTTAGATGTTAACGTTGCATCGACATTTACAGTATATTTGTGTGTTGACAATTAGAAAATATTGAAACAAAGAAGTTCTTTGTAACATTAACCTAAGAAGATATCCGTGTGTTGATATACAATATCAATATTTCTGTTCAAACAAAGGGACCTCTTTGTCTTGTTGACATTTACAGTTTAAGAGTACGTTAATGAAACAGAAATGTTCTGTGTAGTATTGACCTTAACATATGTTAGTGTTGAGATACAACATTAAAAGCGACAATACAAATTGGACTGTATAACTAGATCAAACGCTTCTACGTTATAATTGAGAGTTGGTCGATCGGAAGAATGCTACTTTTGATCACAATTCAAATAATTTATCAGACACTGACTTTGTTCCACTGCTGTCTGTGGGACTCCAAAAACGTGGTTGTGTACATCTTAGTCGTGTTTTTAAATCAAACCATTTCCAGTTTGAAACTACATATTTTATCATGTGAACATATGTGTTGCGTTAATGCATTCAAGCAACCAGACATATACATGGCAACCAGACATATACATGGCAACCAGACATATACATGGCAACCATAACGCTCTGATAAACCCAGATCTGACTTCACTAGGGATAGTATAATAAATATCTTGTAACAGATGATAATACTTAAAATGAAATAGAGATATTCATAAATAGTCGAGCATTATCGTTGAACTTTGGAGTAGAATATGCTTCAATCAATTGTACAGTTATGTTAAATTATCAAATTACATAGGATGCCGTAATTATTAAATCCAAGTGATGTCCTCAGGGGTGATTTGGTTAAAGAATCTTCATGTAATTGATGAATATATATATATATACATATATGTATGAATGCATGTACATGATGGACATTGTAATGCTTAATGTCTCTGTTTTTGTGATGTACATGTAAATGTGTCTAATGTGTGTATAGGTACTGTACTGTTTGTTAAAAAAAAAAAACTTCTCGGATACTTATCTGACTATATAACTAAGAATTATTACCAGTTTCTTTTCTAAATATCACTCCTGTGAGAGGATATACATACAGTTGTATTACAACTATGTTAATATAAAATTATGCATGATGTATCTGTGAAGATGAAAATAAAAAAAAAAATCCAAGTGAAGTATTCGTAAATATTTGCATGGAATATGAATTATGGTCGCCATCTTTGTCTCCTTGAGAAATATTCTGTATCTTTAAGTGATGTAAAGATGGACTTTTTTTAGTATGCTCATTAGTGTGTTCACGCTTGCTCTTCCGGAACACCTGGTCTTATTCTCTTGTACTTTTACGAGTGTCTCCATGTAAATATTTCCTTTGTTCAAATTTTGGCCCTGGTTTAATCGACTTTGAGTTCGGATTACGATTTTGTTAACGCTTCGGTATTCTCTAATGTATTTTTATTACCATACTGTAACTTAAACAATGTTTTATTTAGAAACTAAAAGTATAACTTATGAGCCTAAGCTTTCGACCTGATTTCGATTGAACATCAGTGATCTTACCAAGGTCCTGCCATTGTGTGACATCCTCAGTTGGAGAGAAAACAAAGGCTGGTCTCCTCTGAATGATACTGTCCCACAGACACGTTCCAGTGACAGTTTCGATAACCACCAACCAGCCCTTATCAGTGGAACATCCGCTATAGCTTTGATTGATGAAAAACCTTCTTACGCCGCCGCCTCTATAAAACATAAACACGAAGGAGCAGGATTAAATCCTTGTCTAGCTGTACAACCTACTGATTAGCTGTCAGGGAGTATATGCATATATTCGTAGTATACTTTTAAGGCTAATAATCCGCGTGTGGAATTTTTCGCTTAGACAGCCTCAAAACTGTTCGCGATCTGGATATTTTCGCGCTGCAGTCATGCTGTTTTGCACTGTGTACCTATAATACTATTACATACTGTAGAGTTTGAGTGGTGTTTAATATGTTCGCCTGTGGATATCTTTGCGGAGATTTAATGCCAGCGAAATAAGCGAAAATTTCCACATCGCGAACCATTCCACTTTTACAGTATTCATTTTTAATTTTTCGTTAAACACATCTGGGTTTCCTTAAGTCAATTTAGAATTTCTTTTCACATTAGAAGATTTGAGAATATTTCATGACCATGGTTGTTATAAATAATAGCATTCAACCAGATTTTCAAGTTTTAAAAGTTACGAAAAACCCGAAGCTTTGCTGAGAGTTATTTTTTTCCAAATTTGAAATTCCTTTGGGGTGGTGGGATTTCCATATCTTGTACCCCTGCTTATACAACATACCGGTGCAGGCATGCATGACGAATCCATTTCATAATTCAAAACGTTTCATCAATAAATTATACCCATTTATAGAGAAATAATTGAAGGTGCGGGTTTTAGACAGGGTTCTCCAGCTGCTGTCAATCAAGTTCTCGGCGCCAAACCAGTCGGTAAAAGTTGATCGTCTGCCATCAAACCGGATATAGAGAACTCTGCCACCACCTTGGTATAGCTCCAGTTGTACCTGTAATTGAAAAAAAATCAGACAGCAACTGTGTTGAATGAACCGACAGGATGTTTTATGTTCAGTGTTTATATATTAAGTTTTAATTATCATATCACGTAATTTTTTATTTTATTTTTATAGACTTTCCGAGATCACATTGGAATAAAACGACCAATTACAGGACGAAAAAAAAAAAAACAATTTTTATCAGATATCATTTCAGAAACTCGCCTCTGTAATATTCTCCGAGCCCCAGCTATCGAGAACATCACTTCTGTATATGGTCGTGCATGTGAACGTTTCCGTCATAAGCCTACAGCCGTCCTCTACCGGAGTCGGCAGAGACAGCGTTCCCATCCAGGCTTGATAGGGGCTTAGATTATTGTTGGCCTGTGCTCTGAAAACCAGCTCCCAGTCATTTTCTGAAAATAGGTAACATGTATACACTTGAGGTGGTAGCATGTATAAACTTGAGGTGGTGACATGTATACACTTGAGGTGGTAGCATGTATAAACTTGAGGTGGTGACATGTATACACTTGAGGTGGTGACATGTATACACTTGAGGTGGTGACATGTATGCACTTGAGGTGGTAACATGTATACACTTGAGGTGGTGACATGTATACACCTGAGTTGGTGACATATATACACTTGAGGTGGTAACATGTATACACTTGAGGTGGTAACATGTATACACTTGAGGTGGTAACATGTATACACTTGACGTGGTAACATGTATACACTTGACGTGGTAACATGTATACACTTGAGGTGGTAACATGTATACACTTGACGTGGTAACATGTATACACTTGAGGTGGTGACATGTATGCACTTGAGGTGGTGACATGTATGCACTTGAGGTGGTGACATGTATGCACTTGAGGTGGTGACATGTATACACTTGAGGTGGTAACATGTATACACTTGAGTTGGTAGCATGTATACACTTGAGGTGGTAACATGTATACACTTGAGGTGGTAACATGTATACACTTGAGGTGGGAACATGTATACACTTGAGGTGGTAACATGTATACACTTGACGTGGTAACATGTATACACTTGAGGTGGAAGCATGTATACACTTGACGTGGTAACATGTATACACTTGAGGTGGTAACATGTATACACTTGAGGTGGGAACATGTATACACTTGACGTGGTAACATGTATACACTTGACGTGGTAGCATTATACACTTGAGGTGGTAACATGTACACACTTGACGTGGTAACATGTATACACTTGAGGTGGTAGCATGTATACACTTGAGGTGGTAACATGTATACACTTGAGGTGGTAGCATGAATACACTTGAGGTGGTAGCATGTATACACTTGAGGTGGTAACTTGTATACACTTGAGGTGGTAACATTATACCCTTGAGGTTGTAACATTATACACTTGAGGTGGTAACATGTATACACCTGAGGTGGTAACATGTATACACTTGAGGTGGTAACATGTATACACTTGAGGTGGTAACATGTATACACTTGACGTGGTAACATGTATACACTTGAGGTGGTAACATGTATACACTTGAGGTGATAACATGTATACACCTGAGGTGGTAACATGTATAAACTTGAGGTGGTAACATGTATACACTTGAGGTGGTAACATGTATACACTTGAGGTGGTAACATGTATACACTTGAGGTGGTAACATGTATACACTTGAGGTGGTGACATGTATACACTTGAGGTGGTAACATGTATACACTTGAGGTGGTGACATGTATGCACTTGAGGTGGTGACATTTATACACCTGAGGCGGTAACATGTATACACTTGAGGTGGTAACATGTATACAATTGAGGTGGTGCCATGTATACACTTGAGGTGGTAACATGTATACACTTGAGTTGGTAACATGTATACACTTGAGGTGGTGACATGTATGCACTTGAGGTGGTAACATGTATACACTTGAGGTGGTAACATGTATACACTTGAGGTGGTAACATGTATACACTTGAGGTGGTGACATGTATACACTTGACGTGGTAACATGTATACACTTGAGGTGGTAACATGTATACACTTGAGGTGGTAGCATGTATACACTTGAGGTGGTAACATGTATACACTTGAGGTGGTAACATGTATACACTTGAGGTGGTAACATGTATACACTTGAGGTGGTAACATTATACACTTGAGGTGGTAACATGTATACACTTGAGGTGGGAACATGTATACACTTGAGGTGGTAACATGTATACACTTGAGGTGGTAACATGTATACACTTGACGTGGTAACATGTATACACTTGAGGTGGAAGCATGTATACACCTGAGGTGGTGACATGTATACACTTGAGGTGGTGACATGTATGCACTTGAGGTGGTAACATGTATACACTTGAGGTGGTGACATGTATACACCTGAGTTGGTGACATATATACACTTGAGGTGGTAACATGTATACACTTGACGTGGTAACATGTATACACTTGACGTGGTAACATGTATACACTTGACGTGGTAACATGTATACACTTGACGTGGTAACATGTATACACTTGAGGTGGTAACATGTATACACTTGAGGTGGTAACATGTATACAATTGAGGTGGTGACATGTATGCACTTGAAGTGGTGACATGTATGCACTTGAGGTGGTGACATGTATACACTTGAGGTGGTGACATGTATGCACTTGAGGTGGTGACATGTATACACTTGAGGTGGTAACATGTATACACTTGAGTTGGTAGCATGTATACACTTGAGGTGGTAACATGTATACACTTGAGGTGGTAACATGTATACACTTGAGGTGGGAACATGTATACACTTGAGGTGGTAACATGTATACACTTGACGTGGTAACATGTATACACTTGAGGTGGAAGCATGTATACACTTGACGTGGTAACATGTATACACTTGAGGTGGTAACATGTATACACTTGAGGTGGGAACATGTATACACTTGAGGTGGTAACATGTATACACTTGAGGTGGTGACATGTATGCACTTGAGGTGGTGACATTTATACACCTGAGGTGGGAACATGTATACACTTGAGGTGGTAACATGTACACACTTGACGTGGTAACATGTATACACTTGACGTGGTAGCATTATACACTTGAGGTGGTGACATGTATGCACTTGAGGTGGTGACATGTATACACTTGAGGTGGTGACATGTATGCACTTGAGGTGGTGACATTTATACACCTGAGGCGGTAACATGTATACACTTGAGGTGGTAACATGTATACACTTGACGTGGTAACATGTATACACTTGACGTGGTAGCATTATACACTTGAGGTGGTAACATGTACACACTTGACGTGGTAACATGTATACACTTGAGGTGGTAGCATGTATACACTTGAGGTGGTAACATGTATACACTTGAGGTGGTAGCATGAATACACTTGAGGTGGTAGCATGTATACACTTGAGGTGGTAACATGTATACACTTGAGGTGGTAACATTATACCCTTGAGGTTGTAACATTATACACTTGAGGTGGTAACATGTATACACCTGAGGTGGTAACATGTATACACTTGAGGTGGTAACATGTATACACTTGAGGTGGTAACATGTATACACTTGAGGTGGTAACATGTATACACTTGAGGTGGTAACATGTATACACTTGAGGTGATAACATGTATACACCTGAGGTGGTAACATGTATAAACTTGAGGTGGTAACATGTATACACTTGAGGTGGTAACATGTATACACTTGAGGTGGTAACATGTATACACTTGAGGTGGTAACATGTATACATTTGAGGTGGTAACATGTATACACTTGAGGTGGTAACATGTATACACTTGAGGTGGTGACATGTATGCACTTGAGGTGGTGACATTTATACACCTGAGGCGGTAACATGTATACACTTGAGGTGGTAACATGTATACAATTGAGGTGGTGCCATGTATACACTTGAGGTGGTAACATGTATACACTTGAGTTGGTAACATGTATACACTTGAGGTGGTGACATGTATGCACTTGAGGTGGTAACATGTATACACTTGAGGTGGTAACATGTATACACTTGAGGTGGTAACATGTATACACTTGAGGTGGTGACATGTATACACTTGACGTGGTAACATGTATACACTTGAGGTGGTAACATGTATACACTTGAGGTGGTAGCATGTATACACTTGAGGTGGTAACATGTATACACTTGAGGTGGTAACATGTATACACTTGAGGTGGTAACATGTATACACTTGAGGTGGTAACATTATACACTTGAGGTGGTAACATGTATACACTTGAGGTGGGAACATGTATACACTTGAGGTGGTAACATGTATACACTTGAGGTGGTAACATGTATACACTTGACGTGGTAACATGTATACACTTGAGGTGGAAGCATGTATACACTTGAGGTGGTGACATGTATACACTTGACGTGGTGACATGTATACACTTGAGGTGGTAACATGTATACACTTGAGGTGGTAACATGTATACACTTGACGTGGTAACATGTATACACTTGAGGTGGTAACATGTATACACTTGACGTGGTAACATGTATACACTTGACGTGGTAACATGTATACACTTGACGTGGTAACATGTATACACTTGACGTGGTAACATGTATACACTTGAGGTTTGCGTATTTGTTTACAATTCCAATGATGCCTTAGTTACAGTTTTCTACTTTAAAGAGTGACAGTTTAAATAACACATACTTCACGTTATTTAATTTGAAATTAACCTGTACTACATAAAAATTCATAAACTTCAGAGCTTTTATGCATCCACTATTGTTGTTTTTCAACAACAGTTTAAGGACTAGGTACAGCCATATTGGTTGTCACCTGGATGAAAATGGTAATATTGAAATTTTAATGTTTCCTTCAAATATATGGCATAAGCTTTATCCCATAATGTTTAATATTGATATAAAATGCAGTTCAGCCCCAAAATTTATAAAAATCTGTACTTAGGAAAAAATATTCAGTCAATAAAATTCAAATGGGAGTGAGCAAATATTTTTCATAAAGTGATTTGAAACATTTAAAAAAAATAATACAAAGTTACTGCAATGTTCATAGAATGATAAACAAGGGTTACAATTTCGATATTATTCTGTAAATCAGAGTATCAGGGAGAAATACACAGGTACCCCTTCTAAAAAATGTCGTCCATTGCATGCTGTTTTCAGTTCAGGTAAAAAGTAGTTACCTGTATCTCGTGGGGGCAATATAGTGGCATTATTTTATATTAAATAGGTCATTTGTCATGTAAATGTAAGTGTCGTGTCAAATAAATATATAAAATTAAAATAATAACACAGACATAACGTAATTTACATTTACGATACGGTAACCTAATTACTAATTAAGTTTGAGAAATGTATTTTGATACAAATGTGTCTCGACTGCCACACATGTTTACGATGGCAACAATTTACGCTAGCGATGTTTACAGGTGCGAAGCCGAGAACGAATCGGTATAATCAGCGAGTTAATACTGTCCGATCCACGCGGAAGTGTATTATATATACGAATTCCATCAGAATTTATACAACACAAATTAAACTTTGTTGACAATTCTTTCAAAATCATTAAATTACCTAAAAAAACACTGCCGGAATTGCCGAATAACATCTTTTCACGTGCTATACATTCGCCGAAAAATGGAAAACTGGCAATCGCTAAAAACAATTTATCGTGATAGGAATGGGCATTTTTGCTTTGTGACGATATACCAAATAACATTTACCTTTACTGCATGCTTGAATCCAATTTAATTGTTAATTTTGTCGATGTTTCACCATGCCTCTAAGTCAGGCGTATGAATATCCAAAAAAGTAAATAGTTCAAAATGGAGGACAGAGGAGTATATTTCGCTACATGCAACGGGAAGATGTTTGATTTAAGAGATATGCCATAATGTCATAACTCGTCATACCGCAAACAGTAAGATTTTTGTTCTGGCTATGCGGGGTGCCACATAAATTTGTCGATCGGCCATGGAAATTTTAAAAATTTGATCCAGATGTGATCGGTGTTTTGATTGTACGTAAATTGTCATTCATGTGGCGAGTACGTTCTCTTTTTTTCTGCGGTTTTCAATTGAAAGAGAGATTTATTCAAAAATCGAAGGCTCGTCTATGATTCTGTGTATATTAAGGAAAAAAATGATATTCATTGTTTTTATTATCTTTCTCAGTATTCTGCAAACGTGCACGCGTTTTTAGACATATAATACAAAATATCAGAAAAACCACCAAACGTACCAAAATATGGTTGAAATTATCGATTCTCCATCACAAAATGTACTTTGTGGTCTATTTTGGTCATGTATTTTGCAGTATTTAATAAAAACACCTCCGCCATATTGAATTGTCCTGTACCTAGTCCTTAAACCATTTTGGATTTGGTCTCATGCACCAACGTTGAGTGTTTAGTAGGACAATACATATGTATAAAGCTTCTTGTGGCTATCACCGGTAAATTTAATGTAGGTCACCTGAGCTGTATGGTGCAGTTTAATTCATTTTTCGGCATACTGTATCTAAATTTAAAAGGTGCAGCACATGTGTGTGTTACGTCATCTTTAATGATAGGGAGTGGCGGACTCTGCTGGTGGATTGTTTTAGTCCCCGAGGTTTGCTTGAGCATCCATAGCCACAGTTAATCTCATTTGAGTAGTGGCACGGTACATCATATACATATTTTCGTAATACATGATTTTATTTAATACAGAACTAGTGTAATATTACTTCTAAATTAAAAAATTGAAGGGGTTTTACGCACCTGGCCCTTCCGCTTCTACGTTAGTTTAGAAATTTTGGATTCCCACCTTTTGGCCCCTAGCATCACTGAAGAGTCTTAGGAGGACGAAACAGCTGTATGGTGCAGTTTAATTCATTTTTCGGCATACTGTATCTATAACTAAATTTAAAAGGTACAGCACGTGGTGTAAAATTGTAAAATTGGAATCCTAACCCTCCAAGTAGTCAAGGATGGCCACCAAAGTGAACATTATATAACATTTCAAAAAATCTTCTTTCCAAACTAGGTGGTACTACAATATATTTTCTGCATGGATGGAAAGATCATCAAGGGCTTTGAGTAACGTGTAAATTTTAGAAGTCCGGGTTTTCCGTTCCCCCACTGGAAGGGGAATATACGTACTATGGTTTATATACGACAAAAACAATTGTTCATTTGAATAGATTTATAAATCGTATCCTATGATGACATGACAAATGTTGTATTTCACTCTTTGTACATGTTGACTTCATCATTGAAATTGAGCAAAAAATACGTAATAACATTACTCAGTTGATCGCTAAGTCCATTATGGCCTCTAATTTGTATATACATATATACGTTTGGGTAATAACATATAGAGTTCCGCTGAGGGACTATCACGAGATATGAGTGGGTAGAGTCGGAGACTTAAATCACAACACCTTGTCTCTTATTGACAAAACGAAAAGTTGTGTTTTGACAGTTTCTTCTAGATTATAGTATATTGTTCAATAACAAGAGATCCCAGAGGTGCATACATGTATGCGCCCATCATCGATGACTTTTCATTCATTTTTGGACACATGACTCTTTTCCCTTCTTATCTCATTCATTTGTGTATTTAATCTTAGTTCTATGATTTTCTCTTGAAAATTGATAATAGTTGAAAGAAGATCTCTTGTCAGGAGTTTTTCTTATCAGTTTCAAAGTCAAGATCCATTTTGAATTTCTTAAAAAATAACCATAATATACTATTATAGTCAACATATACAAAATGGTCATCTGGCTGCCATATTTTCCCCCTGGAGCAGTCCAAAAATAAGACCATTCACAGCTAAGAACTGAACAGAACGTGCACCAAGGGAAAACTACATATAAAATTTGAGAATGATCCATCCATTACTTCTCAAGAAATATCGAAGTTGGGTTATGGAAAAAGGCAAGTTGTAGCGGGAGAAAGCTATGTTTTCTTTAGGTCAGAAATATTTAACGGCAAGCGCGGATCGAACATTTGGCTCTCCACTTCGATTTCTCTATTTTTCTGGATATATATAAAATCAGAGAATACCGAAAAATCAACAAAACCACAAGCCGAAATCAAAATCGATTCAACTACGGACAAAACGTTACCAAAGGAAAGATTTACATGGATACCTCTGAAAAGTACAATAAACTGAGATCAAGTGTTCCTGAAGACTAAGCGCCTTCTGTTGGTTTGGGAAGCTGCTGTGTTTGTGCAAGCCTCCTTCGATAGTGCGGAACCGATGACGATTGCTGCAACACAGGGGTATACTTACGATGACCCCAAACTGGACAGCCCATCGGTCACATCATCCTGACAATGAATGAACCAGTCGTCCAACTCCCATAATGCTGGGCATTAAGCAGGGAGTAGCAACAGCCTTTGTTTGAGCCGCTGGTATGTCTACATTAACACATCTCAAAGCTTTCTCTGTTTATTTTTCATGATAGGGCTTTGCAGGCGCTGATGCAGGATTTTCGAAAGGAGTGGGTCCAGCTGATGCTTTTCCAATGATGCAACGGAAAAACTTACGTTTTAAGGCTATAAAACTTTTCCTACGCCGAAAAAAAGGGAGGAGGGGGGGGGGGGGGGGGGGGGTCAAGACCCCCTCTGGATCCGCTAGTGCTTTGAATGTGTATCTTAATATGTATACGCCATTTGATGTATAGGTAAAGGTAAGGTCTGCAGTTTTGTATGTCTGAATGTGAGGCTAAGGAGTATTTATTAAACTGCGTTTACTATATTATTCCACAGATTGTCTTAGCAGACGCTTACAAACGTATATAATTATCTTCTTTTTAACCTTTTTATTTGTAACAATTATGACAGTCTTGACGAAAAATTATCAAATATTTTGCCAGAGTGGTTTTAGATAATGTGAAAATATAAATGATTTTAACTGTTTCTCCCATGTAAAACCGATCCATCAGTATCTTACCTCTCTGCAGGTGATATATTGCCCAGCCAGCGGCCTCCTGTACTGCGCCCGTGTTAGTGTAGGGGGAGTCGGTATTCAGTTGACATTCCCCTGTCCGTCTGTGATAGTTGAATGATAAACACGAAGTCTGGAGACACTTGTCTGCACATTCTATCCGGTTTAAGTTCAAAATAGAAAAAGCCCCCGGTAACTTGTATCCGTTAATCCTGATGAAATATCCATGAGAAATACTGAATGTTCCGAAGATGTTTGATAAAATCACACCAACTTTCATTAAAACGATCATATTCTCAACCTCTGGTGCGTTATAGCTTTCTTGATTAAACCTGTATCAAACATCTTGTGTATTTCAATTAAATGACACTGCAATCGATATTGGATTTTGGCTAGGCGAATAGAATTTGTTTTGATGAGCTGGGTGACCTTGCTACGAGATGCATAAGGATTTACCTCATTTTGACTGCTTAGTATGCCCGCAGTTGGCAACGAACATATTCTTTGGTGTGCGTTCCACTACCATAATACTGAGTTTCAGCAGGGAGTCGTAATGTAACAGTTTTATTAATATTTTATATAAATATTTATTAATGTTGTAATCGTGAATATATGTCTATTTTTTTATCCCAATCTTATTTAGTGTGTGTGATATTATGTGTGCGTTATAGTTTCCAGGAGTGATCCTGCTCAAAGTTACGTTTGGTTCTATTTTCATATGCCACATGCTTAGCATGTGATAGGTACCCTAGCCTTTATCTGTATTTTCATTTGGTGGTATTTTATAAGCTCCTCTGGTCAGTTTGGTGGGGATATCATTGTTTGGTCAGTCTATTCTTACATGATGAGCTGTTTACCAAGATATAAACCTGGACAGAGACAAAAACATGTATACGGTATATGTATAGAATGTGAACAAGGGAACCGGAAATATTATCAAGTATTGAACGCTATGTGCCATACATAGAGTGACTACTTTAATTATACAGTCTATTAGTTCTACTGTCCAATTTTATCTACCAATGATTGAACCAGTGGTCCGAGAATAAAGATCTTATTAAATCAATTTCATACTTGATGATCTTTATTTACCACCGGGTTACAGTAACTACCATTTCTTAAGGTTCTTGTATGTCTTTGTCAGGGGACACAACCCTTGGCCTTCCTCAAAGGGGCGAATGCTGAACTGAAGGCCAACAGTGAGCCTTTCAACGTCTCGGAGATCGACATCTCATAATATAGTACTAGTATTCGGAATGAGGCAATGGACAGGGGCCATGTTTGTCTAGGTCATCAATTCCTAGTAATCCGGACATAAATAAAGATGTTTATTTCAAACAAAGATCGAAGTAGGAATCAATGTCAATAAAAAAAGGCTGCAGTTACTTAATTATTCTTTCAATATTAATGATGGAGTTGAGGGGGGAGGGATGGCATCTAACGATGACATATCCTGTCAGTCGACGTATGGTAGATTGTCCATTAAAAAACAGCCGGTGGCGAACGGTTTTACCCAACCGTTTCAAACAATAGCAAAAGTAGCCGTCACTTACGATATCGGAAGGAGAGATTTTCGGACATCTGCTGGCCCCTCTATTTCGCAAAGGCTTTGGAGTTTGTCGCGCTTTGCCATCTCCTCTTTAGCCACTATCCAGCTGACCCAGAACACAAGGTTCTTTACAAGTATGAATTCGCATGAACTGATCCGCACTAGTACACGCCCCATAATGACATTGACATGTAATATGCCTTTTGGTGTATTTCCCCAAGTTTGACCATTTCGTCACCGCAGTTGATACTAAAGTCTTTTCTCTTGCGTAGATGTTGCGAGACCCTAACAGCACACATGGTCACAACACACAGAATCTGCGGAGTACCGAAGCCATTTATATTTTTCAAACGCTCGTCAAAAATGACGTAATTCTGTTTCACCTTTCTCGCTTTGTCGAAACCGTAAAAGTCCAAACGGTATATCATAGTTTGGATTTATTAATTTTTCTATCCTTTTAACAGCCATGGTCATTTGAGAATGGCATCTTCGTGTATGTCGTGTGGGTGCGTATTTGGGAGGCTGTGGTGTGAATAATAGTAAGATGGTATCATCAGAATTATATCATAACCCTATGAACAAGAGGCCCATGGGCCTTAACGGTCACCTGGATTTTGATATACTAGTACCAATAGATTTTATTGTTGTATCCTTGTACCACAATAATAATTAACATCATTTAAGTATGAGTTAGAACACCGAAATCTAGGTCAACACCGAAATCTAAGTCAACACCGAAATCTAGGTCAACAAAGGTACTGTTTAAGGCCATATATCTCCCTAAATCGTTGCAGTCATCCAATGGTTAAAGGCCCAATATACGTAACTTTCGGCGAAACTTGAAGCGAAAATCAAGCCTAATAACTTTTTATAATTATAGATTTAGTTAAGATTAGCTGATATCAGCAATATTCAAGATGAATTCTGATGCGGTTACAGGTACAGCAGCAGTTGAAACTCGGTATTTGTAAAAACGCGTCCATTTTCAACAGTCTTCTACCTACGGTTTGTTGTTGAAGAGGGCCCCACCTGAATTATTTTCAATTCTTTGGATTTTTATGTCATGAGTTTCTTGTTAAGTTACCGCTCAGGTTTACTTCATTTTAGGCTTATTTTTGCATGGTTATTAACTGGATTTTTTTCAGAATTTTTAAGGATCACGAAAAAAATTCCTGAAGTTACGTATATTGGGCCTTTAATTTTTTTTTACCTTTAGTCAATTGACCTCTCAAAGGTTTCCCTTGACATTTGAACCAGTGTTCTTCACATTTTCTTCAAAGGAAAAAGGTTTTCCTGACATTTGAATCAGTGACTTTTACCTTTAGCCAGTTAACCCCTTGTTTATTTCTGACTGACTTTGCTTCATATCATATGTTCATCAGTGAATGAAATACAAAATTTGACCTTGAACTTTATACCTGTGACCTTGACGTTTGATCAGCTGACTCCCGAGTATAATTCCAACCAACTTAGCTTCATATTGTCATAACAAATAGTTCCTCGGTGAAAAGCTACAAAATTAAGATGGTCTATGACCCAGTGACCTTCACATTCGGCCACTTGAACTTTTGTTTATTCCGGCCAAGTTTGCTTCCCAATGTCATTACAATGTTTTCATTAGTGAAAAGCTACAAATTCTGACCTGGACTTGAGACACAGTCACCTTTACTTCTTTTTTTTTCACCAAGTTTGAAACTTTCCATCTTGAATATTTCATTCCAGCATATCCGAGTCTGCAGAAAAAGTTTGTTGAAATTTTGGCCAATCTTGGTCAAAACGTCCATATTACTAAACCGTCATCTTCTGGTTGTAATTTCAAATCTTCAACAAAATGTTTTCCAACTGAAATATAACAAAATACACTGAATGGTGCCATATTCCTATAACAGCTTTTTAATTGTAAACTTCAATTTCACTTTCAGGTGTATCGACGATATATTTGTTGGTTCTTTATTCTAGGGCTTGCCCTAAATATTGAGATTTTCGTGATAGATATCGGTTGTTGACGAACAAGATACAGGTTGATGAAGAATATGAGCAGGGTATATGATCGCCATCTTGGTCTCATTGAGAAATATTCTACATCCTTGTATGATATGAAGATGGACGTTTTTTTAATATGCTCATTGGTATGTCTGCTTGTTGTGATTGAAGTATGTCTTGGTTCTCACATTAAAGCCATAAATTTACTTGGACGTGACCCATGGCGCTTGTCGTCAATGAAACAGAAGTCGCTTATCTTCTGGAACACCTGGTCTTGTACTCTTCCAAGGGTCGCCATGTTAATCTTTTCTCTGTTCATGATTTGCCTTTAGTTTAATCGATTTAAGAGTTCGGATTATGGTTTGTTCTTATATTTTTTCCCCTTCGTCCCTTCATGAATTCTCATGAACACTTTGGATTAGGTTTCCTTAAACCTTCAGTATTCTCGATTTTATTTTCCAAATTACCATGCAACATCAGTAGAAATGAAAAGGCTATTCCATAATTTATCGTGTGGAAAGGTGGGAGGCATATTTATTAATATATCAAGGATGGTTGGGCACAAACCAAATCTACTTTCACTTCCTTATATTAAATTACTTTTAATATTTGATGGGTGGTGGGGTTTCTGAAAAAAAGTGCCTTTTGCCCCTCTCATATGGTTGATTCTCGAACAGCCCAAATATAGAGTGTGCATCAATTTATTTTGTAAGAGTTATGTCCCTTTTCTAGTTTTGTTCCGTATCCGACCGCTCGGTTTCCGATACATAGGCACTAATATTCCGAGGTACAGAGATCAACAGAACAATGCGTACACATGATAGATTGGGTTTTAAATTCATCTGTGAAGACAGCAAACCCAGTGGAAACCAAATATGATCATTCATAACCAAATAAAAACATTGAAATTCAATCTAAATTGCCAACATAGCTGGACATTCGAAATTCCACTGATGGTCACCAGTGTCTTTTGTATTCCTGATGCATTTTTCAATTTCCACTGCTACCATTTTGAATTAATTGAACAAACTTAGTACAATATACCCGGTCCTTTAGTTTTAACTCGATATTAACAAAACTTTTTTAATCAGTAATGTTGAAGTCATCACCTTCGTGAACTCAATCTCTCCACTGCAAATAGTCCGAAGGGTTCCAACTAAATGACCCGCGAACGCCAGACAGACATCCTAATATTTAGTGGGTCAGGAAGTCAGAACCATTCAGACTTCACTGCAAACTTTTATCTCGAACTTATAACTGAGAGAAAAGGTCTACAGTTAAAAAATACTTCTAGTATTACTGACTCCCAAAATTCTCCTTTAAAATCTAACTATCATCTATATAGTATATCTTGACCTCTAAATTTCGTCTCCCTAAGTGAGTCCTTCCTTAACACCCAAGCCCAACTCTTAAGAATTATCTTACTTTCTGTCCCTCTGTAGCAAAATCCTGCAACTTTATAGATGTTGATACATTAAAGGCCAAATATAGGTAACTTATGGTAAAAATTTGAACAAAAATCAAGCTTAATTGTTGTTTTAATTGTGCACACTTAAATTATTTTGAATTCTTTCGAATTTCTATCAAAAAGTTTCTTGTTCGTTTAAGCCATATGTTTGCATGGTCATCAACTGAATTTTTTCCAGAATCATGAATAAAAAACCCTTAAGTTATGTTTATTGGGCCTTCAATTGTTGATGGTGCTATAAAACCCTTTCCTTGTACCACTAGGTTCACTTGGCAATAAATCCTTCTAAGGGCTATTCCAGTAAAACATCTACCCCACCCAAGGTGTCAGGTTATAATAGAAACCATAAGGAAGTGATTTCTTTTTGAGTCCTGGGGTCAGATAGATATTTTACTGGAATGGTCCTTATCATCAGATGGAGGCATGAACACCAACATCACAGAGTATTGTGTATATACTGTATTTGTGTTGCCATGAAAATTAGTTTGGTCTGTAAACAGCTATATTTTTATTTGGCATAAATAAACCTTGACTTTAAAAAATATGTTTAATAAAAGAAACCAAATCATGTTTGTTATACAAGACTTTTATTTGGAGAATTACTTCTATTTTTTTAACACCATCACAAATTCAAAATTGTCTACTGCTAATTGACAATAAAGGTTTCTCCAAAAGCAATTTGTCTAAATGATGATGGTAAAAGCTTATCATCACGTTAACTAGTCCCACATAAAATGTTTTCCGCATCACAAACCAAACAACATCTGGCTGTTGACAGGAAATATTCAGTAGAGTCACAGATTCTCATCCACAAGTAACAGAACATCTGACGTTATGTTTCCATGTCAGGGACTTACAGTGGAGTGATCCTGAACAATGCTTGTCTTGTTTGTAACTACCAGCTCCAGTGGTTCTATGGAGATTCTGGGGAATTAAAGACAAGATTCCATCATTACCCTATTATCACAGTTTTAAATCATGTACCATTATCAGACATTTTTGGACAGATTGTAAGTAAAGTAACAATCATCTTAAATACAAAGGTTGTAAACATTGAAAGTCCTTTCAGCTTTTTTCATCTTATATAATAATAATTCGAGGTTCTTATATACCGCTTTATCATGACCTTAAAGGGCGCCTCAAAGCGGTTCACAAATTATTATCCGTGGTTATAGGACCTTAGCAACTAGCCAATATCGTTCTCAACTCCCTGGGGAGCATACAACCGGTGCTGCCATTTCGGCGCTCACAGCTTACATTCTACAATTTCTAGTACTACCCAAACACGTACTCATTTACAGCCGAATATACTGGAACAAGCAGAGTAAAGTATCTTGCTCAAGGATACAACACAAGTGCCGTGAATCAAAGTGTTAAAGATCTACAGAATATTACATTTTCCCATATGCATGACTACCTGGTACAAGTTTTTATTTTTACTTCATTAACATTTATCCTAGGAAAGAATTTCGATTTTAACTTTTCTTAAGCTACAATCTGATTAAAATCATATCTTGATCTCCGCACCGTTCCATAAACTTCTCTCTGCTGCTTCAAGATCTGAGGACATCCCATAGGGGGTCACGTTCAGATGACCTTTTGCATTTATATATTTAGCCAATCAAATTACTACTTTCAGAATCTGAAATGTGAATTTTTGAGGTGACAAAGCCTGCATAATGGTACTGTGGTAAGTCTAGTCATTTTGTCACAACAAGCTAATGTACATATCGTGATGAAATGAATTGCTGAAAATGACAGCGTCATTAGAAAATTCTACTAGAGTGGAGGCGACAAAGGTCATCTGAACGTGACCCCCTATGGGATGTCCTCAGATCTTGACCCTGCAGAGAGAAGTTTACGGAACTGCAGTCCGCGCGGAGATCAAGATATGATTTTAATCAGATTGCTTAAGCTGCTTACCGGTTTTTTGTTCAATGATAGCTCTATTGATGGGTCACAACATCCCGGGTCTGTTTTCCATGTAACTTCTGAAATATCAAACAATTGGTAACATTATTGAGTTTGCAAATTCCTATTATCATCAACTTGATATCAACGAGTATCCTGACACTACTGTAATGTTATTATCAGTGATCAATTTACAATTTATTTTCATGGAGTCCTTTAAGTACATATTGCTTAAAACAATGGGTCCAGCAACGTTAAATTGAAGTATTTCCAAAATTTCTGAGTCCCATCATAATTTTATTAGAGTACAGGACTTGGGACTCGTGTAGATTGATCACTGTTGGTTAATACATGTAGCTTATACCATCATTTCTGATACAGACTATATGTCAGTTTATGACCTATTGTGGTACAGACTATACACAAGCTTCATTCTGAGTTCTCTCTCAAGACATGCTGAATTCCCACATCAAATTCAAAAATTACTTAATTTCTGTTAGGTTCAAAAGATTTTAAAAACATGTTTACTATTGACAACCAGTCTTCACCAGATTTTATTATTACCGTCCTACTCACCCTTGCTGGAGAGCAACTTTCCAATTGGTCGAAATCTGAACCTGGGGGATCAGCCATCTTCTATCCATGTGTCACACACACACACGTGTATCATTAACCTTCAAAAACGGTTTTAAGTGGATTAGCACATTGAACACAACATTAATAAACAATAACAGACATTCATTCAACAACTTTACAGTTGAGTTTACACATTTATTAGGAAACATTAATTTTATAGCTTTATTACACTTTAAACAAGATATATAAGTATTCAATATAATTCCTTTGTTATTTGTTTCAATTTCTGTTTCCGTTCAAGTTTGATTAACATATGCAATGTAGACTGTCACTGATATAAAGCATGAAGATCATCTGGAACAGCTGAAATAAGTAATTATCATTTAACAGCACCTCAAATGTATTTTAAACTTGCATTAATAGAAGTGAGAAATAAAATGCGATTCTCAAAAAAAATGCAATAACATGATACATGTTCTATTTTTGTAACAAATTTTATTAATTTAGATAAACTTTGAGGTGCTGTGATTCTTTTTTTTTCTATCTGTTCTCTCTTCATGAAATCTGCAAGAGAAACAAAACCAGTGATCAGTTAGTTCTTTCTTCTCTCACAATGCCGACTTGTTATCCTTGTTATCCCGCCTTGTTTCTGTATTTCTTGTTGGTAATGCTAGCTTGGCTTTGGCCAGCTTGTGATGAGGTTCCAGTGAAGCATAGCAGCCTTTCTCCGTTTCACAGGATTTGATCCATTTTTGTGGCTAGAGTAAAAATGTATTTGTGGCAGCGCATATATTGGTACATTTCGAGGTGTGAAGGTTAGCGTGATCCCTACTTTCTCCAGCGCGTAACCATGAACCCAAATTTAAGGTGGTAGGTTATTTTTCCGCATTTTTTTTCTTAGCATTCATTTGGATAATCATAATTTAAAGAACGGAACACCTATATTCATCCAAAAGTGATAAAAAAAAACGAAGATTCTCATACTCATTAGAATATTTTGCTGTCTGAAAAACAAGAAAAACTTCCGGAATACTGAGATTACAACGAACTTTGCTGTGCGCGATAAAGTATAGACATTGCATTTTCATGGCCTTCATTTTTCTTATAAATTTCATACGTAAAACTTACAACAAGAGGTACGCCGGAGGAGTTACCTGTGCCGATGATATCTTGCTGATGAAGTTCTCCTGGAGCTGGACAGGTAATTTTTACCCTGTCCTTTCCGAGCTCTACTTGGAATTACATTGTATCCTGTCCGAGGGACACATTTTGTTGTGATTACTTTCCGCGTTTGTATCAAATCCCGATGATATCCTGCTGTTTTATGTTGTTCTGTGGAGCAAACACAGTCAGTGGCAAAAACGACATGTACATACAGGGAACTTCGAATTTGTTAAGCATTGTTAAGCATGAACAATATTTGGGGTTAAAAACTACGACACTGCATTTATAACCGAAAACTATTTTCTTTTGGTTTATGGTCCAAAACAGGTTTTATTCTGCTATTCTGTTTTTGATTGTCCAATCAGAATATATAAAGATCTAAAACTTTCTACTTCCTTAACACCTACCATGGCTGATTGGATTTCATACGACGGTATGGTTTGACTGGGTGGATGAGAGGAGTGCTCTGGCACACCTCAAAACACATAGATATATATAGGAAATATTACCATCCTTCATATTCGGTGAAATCTTCATTCCTGGTGTGACAAGCGGGTATTCCCCTTGTTTGCTGCACATTTCAAATCCTTTCTCTGCTTTCCTTCCATGTGTACTTTGTACCTTACTGTTTTCCTATGATTTGTTCCATCCTCCGATCCAATTGTTCGAATTGACAACAGATAATGATGTGTTCAAAGATTTTTTCCCTTGAATGTTTGACAATTGTTTCGTAACGATTAAAACTTAAAATTTCTCTAACGATAAAAAAAACAACTTTTGGAATCGGATGCGAATGGATCTCCGATGAAAAAACAACTAAAGCATCAAATTTGCTTTGAACACATCATTGGTTTATAAGAACCATCATAAATTTCCTTCCGATGTTTTGAAGATCTCCAATATACACTGCTGCTGCTGCCGCCTTGTGCAAATTTTGAGCAAATTTTTACAAGTATTTGGTAAAATGCTGAGTACTTGCAATTTTTTACTAACTGTATGGCTAATGTACTACAGTACTGTAGATTACTTGCACAAATTAAAACATCTTATGTTTACAGAAGGACAGTGTTAAACTAGAGAAAATTGATTCACAAAGTTAAATAGTAAAAGTGAAAAATAATAATCTATAAACAGTATCAAGTAGTTAAATTACACTATTTGATATCAATTCAAGTGAATTATAAAATTAAACTATTATTAAGTATTTCGATTAATACAGAACTTTTAAAGAAACACAAACAATGCACATGGGTACAAGTATATATTTAAGATAGAAATAATACACAACATTTAAGAAAACTACACTTACATAATTTTACAGAGTTACAGAATATATTAGAAGTAATCTATGAAACATTTGATAGAAATGCAAGTAATCTACAATACAAATATCTGAAAACAGCTTTGAACTACATACTTAAAAGAGAACTTTAAGCATTGATATTGTCCGTGAGCTGTATATATTGCAGAACAAACTTATTCCAACAGAAATAATGACGTAACAGCAAATTACCAAATACTGTAAACCCATACTTACCTCCAAGCAATCTGACCTGATATAGTTTTCGAGGATTTTCATTACCAAGACTGTGCTTTGCTCCTCCTTATTTCCTTCTGTATCTTATAATCGATGTTAAATTCCTGTGGAGATGCAATTCTGGACTGTTGTTTCTTTAAACAACACTCCTTTTGTCTTTTCCATGAGTATCAATCCAATTTTGGCTGTATTTCAGAAATTGAAGAATGCTTTCCCTACAATTCTTCTATTATTATACAAATTTCAAAACTTTTCACGAATCAATTTTTAATTTAATGGTGATATTTGATGAATCAGAAGATCTGTATCACCAGCGGAAATGATCTTTTAGAACTAATTGTAAAATCATTGATTAATTTAGAAGTTAATGTTCATGCTTTTCATGAACTTTTCTCAGAAGTCATTTTCAAATTTCAAGTAAATTTCAAACAATTTTGGCAACTATTACCAAAAATTTATTTTCCAATTCTGAAAAGCACTTGGAATACAAAAAGTTATGGTGAATCATAAGATCTGTATCACCGGCGGAAATAATATTTTTGAACTAATTGTGAAATTATTGATTAATTTAGAAGTTAATGTTCATGCTATTCATGAAATAACATATGTAATGTTGAAATTTGCCCTCGTATGTAGTACGAGGGCTAGTTGCTTCAAAATTGCTCCACGATTTTATTACAATCAACACGGTATGACGGTATGAGAATTAGCTGCTTCGCGGTGAACACGTTATGTGGATTTGAGAACAAGTTTTCCTGCAGAACCATTGTGCTTGGTATCGGTACCAATACTGTATTAAAATCCGTTCTAAACTTCTGTTCAACTTCTGACTGTTGCTTCGAAGCAAACAATGAATTTTTTTTTTCTGAGAGATTTTATACGTTTCATCCTTCATTGCAGCTTCAAATTTTCCTCTGATGCTTTACATCAGTTGTCGCTTTCCATTTGAATCAATTCCAGTTTTCCAATACTTTTAGTCCAGGTATAATCTGATAGTCACATCAGGTATAACGGTCAAAACAATGGTGGTTTGTACATTAAGACTATTTATTAGGTTCACTACATAATGGAGGTCGACAATTACAAGAATGATAATGACAATTTTACAACAATTTTATACATAAAATACGTAGACACCTAGGAGGTTATTTTATCTTATGGTTTCTAACTTCTCCTGTATCTATGATGAGCTCATTGGGTTTCCGATGCCCAAGTAAAGATCCAATCTTACTGAACCAGCGATAAAAACTTCCATAATGATGACTTATTATGACTTTTGAAATAAAACCATGTATAGGAAAAAATTAAAATGTCTTGTTCAGAGTTACAATAGCTTTCTACAATTTACTTCATATGAACTTTTAACTCTTGAATTTGACAATGTCTCTTTTTTTCCCTAGCCTAGACATGTGCATGTCTCAGCGCCTGAAGGGGGGTCCACCTCCCCTAGACGGAACGCCCGGGCGTGGTCTTTTCATTGGAGGTCCTCGCGAGTCTGATGGTGGTGGGCGCCTACTTCCAGCCCCGAATCCATCCCTACTGCGCTCCTCCCTAGGAGGGGGTCCTCGTGAACCACCTGGTGGCCCCCTTTGGGGAGGCCCCCGTGATGGCGGGGGTCCATGTGACGAGGGGGAACTGTACGGCCCTCCTCGGGAGGACGTCTGTCGTCCGGACATTCCGTTGTCTCTGCTTGAACCTATATTGATGGGAGAGGGGAGAAACAAAATGCGACAAGTGCAATTAAATGCAATTCTATTTTTTTCATTTTACGAGCAAAAATGCCTATATTTCAGAGTTCATTCCAGTTTTAGTTTGCTTGTTGATGAGAACACGTTAGCATACATTTAGTACACCATCTCTCAGCATGATTATTTTAGTTTAAAATACCCTTCACTCGCATGGAGGTGTAAAATTAGTTGTATTTAAGATACTAAAAGGGGTTTTATCACCAGTAAAATTTGATTCAGGTATTGTACAGTGGTAATATTGTCGGTCAAGATACCGTTTTCTAACTTGGTCAAAGATATGATATTCAAAAGCTATAGTGGAGATTTGCTCTCATTCTTTCTTGCACAAGTTTAAGACTACTAATATATCATCTGTTGTCAGATATTTTATGCAACACATTAAGAATAAGGATTTGCATTTTAATCAGACTGCACAAACCAATATAATTATTAGCCAAATTTTACATTCCTGATTTTTTTAAAAGCTAGATGATCAGAAATTTTGTATTCTGATTCTGATCCTAACTCTTATTCCTATGAAGTATGTGGGTGATTTTTAATGATGAAGATCAATGAAAGATTTAAAGTTATTATATTGCTGTAGGAATATGTTTTTGTATCTATAAGTGATAACTATTTACATCAAGCGGATGAAGCTTTGGTATAAATGTTAACTTGTAGCTGCAATTCGTTTCTTTGCATGTTTTTATGCGACAAACTGAAGCTGTTTATATACATATCTATTGTTTTTAAGTTCAATACACACATCTAGAATGAACTCTGTTAAGCGACAATTTGTCATGGCAATAGGTTTGGTCATGTCTAATATATACTGCGGCTCTTCGGAATTCATATTCAGATTGCAAATGTAGAAATAAGAAGCTTTTCTTTTTGGTACGAAGCCTACATGTTGAAAGTTTAAACAAACTTATTCCATATTTTCATAAAGAATTCACATTTTATTCAGCAATTGCATGCACGGTTATTGACCATTTATGAAATAATACTGAAATAAGTTCACATTTCATACTTATCTGTTCCATGAACCCAAGACGGTTCGCGTCTGGTGTGAATTCCTAAGAACTACACTGAGAAGATGATAGGAATCCAAAGTAATAATTTTAAAACCTTAAAACGTTCTCGAGAATCCATCATTGTGACTCGCGTCCTGTAGTCTTTGACATGGTGTCACGTTGAAATTCCATAACGACAATAATATCTCATACACTTGTCTAGTGATCCTCAGATTTTTGCAATTGAAATTTAAAACTGGATCTTTCACCGAAATATTTTTGTTATCCATCCTCTTCAGATATTGTGGTCGTATTGAAAGGTTGTTTCCAAGATTTTGCTTGGTGGTTCACAGATTTGTGATCAGCTGCTTTCACACTCTCGTTCTCCAGTTTGTTACGAGGTGGGTTGACAAGTTTTAATCCTGTTTTATTGCACATATTCCAGTGATCCTGATATTAGTGTTCAGGTGCTGACTGAAAGCTAGACACATAAAAGCAGACAGATATTCTGTAACAAAATAAATCAGTACTTACCCCCTGTACTACCAAATCCCCTGCTAGGTGGCCCACTGGGGCGTGACGGCGGACCACTCTGACGTCCGTTTTCTGAGGAAGAAATGGTTTCAATCCTAATAACATCCAACTTTTAACAAATCAATAAATGCATGTTTTAACGTGTCCCTTTCTATCATAAAGATCAAATTATGGCAATATGAAATAGAAGTTCCACGGAATTACTTGTTGTAAGGAATTGCCATGTATACAGTAAACACATTTATAATGAATACAATATCTTCAGATAAGACCATCACATCAATAATTCTTGTGTGAATACTTTTCCAAAATGAGAATATGTTTGTAATAGGTAAAAGTTTGCTAACATTGAAATCTCACACTAAAATCACATGCTAACAGCATGTTAGGGCTACTCCAGTAAAATATCTACCCCACACCAGGACTCAGGTTTTATTAAGGGGTACCACCTGTAGAATTTATTAAATATATTACATAGAAGCAACAGGAAGGAAATCCCACCATGGGTAGAAGTGATTTATTTTGGAGTAAGTATTTTAATGGAATAGTCATTACCATGTTGGCTGTTTTTACTGACTCAGTGTACTATAACTATGATCAATCTAGGCTAGGATATATCTGCTGAAGATTTAGAGGAAGTGAGCGTACAGACCACTTAATTCAGTCAGATTTGTCCTTAAATATTATTGATACAATTTTCGCACCAGATATAATGTCACTTATATAACCTGACCCACCTTAAACCAATAATCTGCAGGTTTGGTTATGAAATGGAGGGGGATGCTACCGTGTTACTGTAACTTAATTGGAAATGTTACTGTCTAGTTCAATACCTGAAATACCCTAACCATAAAATTCACAGTAACAACACAGCAATGGTTGACAGTTTAATACCTCTGTAAGAATCATATTCTCTAGATGGTGGAGGGCCTCTGTCATATTCACTTCTGGAAGACACTGTTCTACTTGTGCTGAAGTCTCTGGAATAGGAACTTCTGAAAAATGATTGTGTATATATGTTTTCTTTACATAATGTAGTGTCATAACAATATCATTCAGCGAGTTATTTTTGAACTCTTTGTCACCTTTAAGCTTGATAAAGTTGTTGGCATTGAAAGTTATGAGAAATCTGCAATTTCAGTGCTTCAATAAAAAGAGCAGAGAGGAAACTCCAAAGGCGACAACCTATCTTAGCACTAAATTTTTTTTTTACAGGTGCACATTATTCAGGATTAAATTTCAACAGGTATGATTTAAGATTGATGCGGTAATGGGACAGAACATTGCCTCTCCTTACGTTGATAGACCATAGTCTCGGCTGGCTGGTTCTGATCGGAAGGTTTCCCGACCACTACTGTACTCGTCTCTCGGTGTGAGGATAGGGTCTCGACTTGGAGCTCCAAAACTACTTCTACTGGGGGCAGCACTGGTGTAGGAATCCCGACTCGTCATTCCATAATCTCTGTCATGTCACATATATCATTATATCATCATGTTTGTTATCTTCATACAACAAATTTACATCAGTCATATTATAAGAAAACGCTGTACAAGATAGGCTTGTAAGAGCAAGTTGATGATAGAGAAATGAGCGAGTTTTTTTCCAAAATTTTATGAAAAAGGGATTGGTTCTTTTTACTTGCCTGAAAGGCAAAACAATGTAGTTTTGCTTACTAATATATTTTTGATTAAATGAATTCACAGCTAGTTAAACAAGGTCGATTGACAATAGAACATATAATCAGTTGCTTTACATATAGAGTTTTGATATGTTGAGAAATGTCTTCTTTGTGTCTATTACATCTTTTATTTTTTGTTTAATTTGATATTACTTATCTATATTTCCCGATTATCTTATGTTTTTCCTCAAATGTGCACTGAACTGCAAGTGAACATCACATACAGCACATTTGTAGTACAAACAAAGAGACTTAACCAACATCAAATCTTTTAACTCTGTCAGAAAACACTCAATCACCTTCTCTCAATAAAGGTATAATCTGTGAACAAACTTTCTCTTGACATAAAACACAAGTCTTGCATGACTTACCTTGAATATTCATAGCTTGTGCTGAAAAGAAAATGAAGAAAAGAACGTAAGTTTTTTGTGACAATTCTCAGTAAATGCACATATCAGAAACAAATAGTACAGGAAATCTCATAAATAGTTTAACAGAATTTCTATTGTCAAAGAATCTGTATAATATGCATTGGTCCCACACAGTGACATACACCAACAAGAGAACTACCTTTACTGTGGCTTGTATAGCTATATATGTGTCCACTAAAATGCAATATATACACTTTAAAAAGCAAATCATATTCTGAAAACTCATTAAATATGTCAACAAATTTTCAATTTGCAAGAGAATGCTCAATACTGACCCATGCAAAAATTACCATAAACATACAAATTAGAGTTATTCTATGATTCTCCACATGTCTTTTGTGTCTGTTACAGGGTGAGTAAAATTACACAACATTTTGTTGCATGTGAATAATAAATTTGGAATGACTTTCTTCTCATGGTCATGCATATGCTATTAAAATCACAAACTATACACCTAACCTAACACATGTGTCAGAAATATACAGCATAACCTTATTGCCCCCATTTGTCCAATGTAATTCCAGTATAAATAAAGGTTTTTGTTATGGGATTACTGTATGTTCATACAAGGAAAACACTTTATCCCTCCTCCTCCTCCTTAGTTAAAGAAGACACCATTTTTTTTTTTTAATGAATCTACAGACAAGCAAACAAACAATATGGGATGGAGACACACCTGGCCGGAGCTCGGTCACGGGCCGATGGAGGAGCCCTGTCGCGGGGTACAGGGGCTCGGTCGTAGCTGCTGTAGCTATCCCTAGAGGGATAGTCCCTGGAGGGGGCAGGTGGCGAGTATTCTCTAGCAGGAGGAGGGTAGTCTCGTGAGGTTTGTGGATAATCTCTAGCTGACCCACGACTCGGAGGCATGCGACTGCAAAACATAACATGGAACAAACGCTACAAACAAAGTATCATGCTGTTATTGTAAAACCAACACTGATGTGGCATTATTATCAGAAACATTCTACGCAAATCCGAAAGCTAAGGCAGTCATTGTTAGCAACTCTAATAAGGGGATAGCTAATGATTTCAAAACAAATTACTCATGCATTTTGATTCCTGATTATATCAATATATTATGTTGGAATACAATCTCAAATTTGTTTTCAGTAGTGTAATCTTCATTATACATAACTGTGGAAACAGTTGCAAACATATTAGTTGTTATTAGAACCCATGGACAAAACATACAAATCAAATTAAGGCTAATGACAGTTTATGGTCAGGAACTGAATACAATACTGATAAACAAGCAAAATCATATATATACTTTATGCAATTTTAGATTTACTCATTAACCTCTAAAGAAATATTTGAATATTCTTTAAATTCAAAGCTTGGAACAGTACATCATGAAATATAAGAGGTAAATGTAAACTTTGTTTATTTTTGTTACAGTTACAACCAAAGTGCTCTTGAGAAGACAGGCTGGCAGATGACCCCATAACTATAACAAACCTTTCACATCCGTTCCTGGAATCAAACTGCAGTCGCCTTGGTGAAATGCAAGTGCTCTATCCAATGCACCACCCAACCACCCACTTATCAGGGGTAAATTATTTCAATTTGTTTGCAATTTCACAATGACAAAATATTATAACTACAATCACCTTACCATTTCTTCATTAAAATTTCCATTATAGGGTTTGTTGATAATTACAACAGAACTTGACCTGTGTTATTTACCTGTCTACTGGAGGACCCCAACCGTAATCTCGTGTTTGACCAATGTTATTTACCTGTCTACTGGAGGACCCCAACCATAATCTCGTGTTTGACCAATGTTATTTACCTGTCTACGGGAGGACCCCAACCGTAATCTCGTGTTTGACCAATGTTATTTACCTGTCTACGGGAGGACCCCAACCGTAATCTCGTGTTTGACCAATGTTATTTACCTGTCTACTGGAGGACCCCAACAGTAATCTCGTGTTTGACCTGTGTTATTTACCTGTCTACGGGAGGACCCCAACCGTAATCTCGTGTTTGACCAATGTTATTTACCTGTCTACGGGAGGACCCCGACCGTAATCTCGTGTTTGACCTGTGTTATTTACCTGTCTACGGGAGGACCCTGACCGTAATCTCGTGTTTGACCTGTGTTATTTACCTGTCTACTGGAGGACCCCAACCGTAATCTCGTGTTTGACCAATGTTATTTACCTGTCTACTGGAGGACCCCAACCGTAATCTCGTGTTTGACCTGTGTTATTTACCTGTCTACTGGAGGACCCCAACCGTAATCTCGTGTTTGACCTGTGTTATTTACCTGTCTACTGGAGGACCCCCAGACCGTAATCTCGTGTTTGACCTGTGTTATTTACCTGTCTACTGGAGGACCCCAACCGTAATCTCGTGTATGACCTGTGTTATTTACCTGTCTACGGGAGGACCCCAACCGTAATCTCGTGTATGACCTGTGTTATTTACCTGTCTACGGGAGGACCCCGACTGTAATACCATGTTTGACCCGTGTTATTTACCTGTCTATGGGAGGACCCCAACCGTAATCTCGTGTTTGACCCTGTGTTATTTACCTGTCTACAGGAGGACTCCGACCATAATACCGTGTTTGGCCTGTGTTATTTACCTGTCTACGGGAGGACCAAGACCGTAATCTCGTGTTTAACCCTGTGTTATTTACCTGTCTACGGGAGGACCACGACCGTAATCTCGTGTTTAACCCTGTGTTATTTACCTGTCTATGGGAGGACCACGACCGTAATCTCGTGTTTAACCCTGTGTTATTTACCTGTCAACGGGAGGACTCCGACCGTAATACCGTGTTTGGCCTGTGTTATTTACCTGTCTACGGGAGGACCCCGACCGTAATCTCGTGTTTAACCCTGTGTTATTTACCTGTCTACTGGAGGACCCCGACCATAATACCGTGTTTAATCCTGTGTTATTTACCTGTCTACTGGAGGACCACGACAGTAATCTCGTGTTTAACCCTGTGTTATTTTCCTGTCTACGGGAGGACCCTGACCGTAATCTCGTGTTTGACCTGTGTTATTTACCTGTCTACGGGAGGACCCCGACCGTAAGACCGTGTTTGGCCTGTGTTATTTACCTGTCTACGGGAGGACCCCGACCGTAAGACCGTGTTTAACCCTGTGTTATTTACCTATCTACTGGAGGACCACGACCGTAATCTCGTGTTTGACCCTGTGTTATTTACCTGTCTACTGGAGGACCACGACAGTAATCTCGTGTTTAACCCTGTGTTATTTACCTGTCTACGGGAGGACCCCGACCGCAATCTCATGTTTGACCCATGTTATTTACCTGTCTACGGGAGGACCCCGACCGTAATCTCGTGTTTGACCCGTTTTATTTATAATTACCTGTCTATGGGAGGACCCTGACTGTAATCTTGTGTTTCACCTGTGTTATTTACCTGTCAAAGGGAGGACCCCAACCATAAGTTGTGTTTTACCTGTGTTATTTACCTGTCTACGGGAGGACCCCGACTGTAATACCATGTTTGACCCATTTTATTTACCTGTCTACTGGAGGACCCCGACCGTAATCTCGTGTGGGTGAAGGATACGAGTCTCTCCGAGGGGGTGCTCCTCTGTCCATCCTTTCTGGTCTCTCCATTCTGTCCAGTCGGTCTAACCTGTCCATTCGGTCGAAACTATTGCCTGCATACCGATCCCCTTCTCCTGAAAGTACCACAGCAGGCTAGATAAACATTCGCCAAGTTATAGAACTTAATACAGGTCAGATGGACAGTATGTTTAGTTGCTAACCCTCTCTGCTCTTATAAAAAGAAAAATAATCATCTTCTTTGGTAGAACCAAAGAATAGAGTTAAATATAAAGTAAAACATTTTAAACATAGCAGGAAAAGTTCATGTTTCAAGCATGGTTCTACTGCAGCTTTAAGACAGGTAAAGGAACACTTTAGTGCTGAAGTGGGATTCAAGAAATGATCATAAAAACTTAACCATCCAACAACAAATCTAATAAGGTACAGTCTAGGCCTACACTGACGAGGTATGTAAATCACTGTCAGTAAGGGCCATTCCATAACTAATGGTGTATTACAGTCTGTGACGTTAACATTTTCAAGCACTAGTGCGGACAAGGAAAATACAGTGTTTATTATAACAAATATATTGAAATTCAAGGAATTTCCACTAGTCCAAACCAAAATTTACTAGTGGTGGGCTAAGGACTGGTGGCTAACATCGCAGACTGGTATTAATATATCATGGGTGGTAGGGTTAAAAGCAGATTTGCCCACCATTCTCGATTTTAATCTCTTTAAAAATTTGATAGGTGGCAGGGTCTCTGAAACAGTGCCTCTCTTCCATCCCATATGGTTAATTCTGGAACAGCCATAAGCCTACTTCGTATCTCTATCCTCTTACCTCTTCTTGGTGGAGTGTCGTGCGACTGGGGAGGTCCCCTCCTGCCCCCTGAGCCAAACATTGATCGTTCTGATCGGTCTGGTCCACTCTTAATGCCCATAGGTTTCCTGTCCTCAAATGAATCTCTGCCATACGAGCTGTAGGAACTACAAAATAAACATGCACGAGAACTTGAGAGATAAGGCTAACCTTGAAATTTCAGCAATCAATCTGGAAAAATACGTTTTTGGACTTGCTATATTTCCCTGTTATGATCCCTGGACTAAGTCCCAATGCCAATTGACAGGGCCAGATTCCAGACTAATCCCAATGGCAAGACCATGTTGGCTATTTCATGTCCTGTAATGAAGTAACTTATTATCACCACTAAAGAATACCTATATCACACTCTATCTTACCCAGCAGAGTTTAAAAGCCTCCATTTCCCATATCTAGCACTAAACCCACCATTACCAAAGAATTTGTCTTGAAGTCGAGAAGAAGTATTTTAAGACCACAAACATGTCCCAAGAAACAAAAGGCCCAGAGGGCCTGTATCGCTCACCTGGTTTCATGTGATATGAAACAAGAATGACTCATAGGTGTATGTGTGGCCCTTAATTCTTGTTATGTCAATATATCATAAGCATTTTTGATGGGTACATGTATATTGCTTTTGTTGTAATTCTAAAAATGTTAGGTTTTTTGGCAAATAGGGCATTAATCAATGAAATGCGTTCAGTGCGGCATCAATATAGCCAAATAGACACTTTTGGCCCCGCCCCTCAGGCCCCTGGGGGGTCAGCCCATCATTTGTATAAATTTGAATCCCAGCCACCTAGGGATGCTACCACTGAAATATAAATGCCATACATTGCTTAGTTCCTGAGAAGAAGTCATTAATATCAATATTGCCAAATAGACACTTTTGGCCCCGCCCCTCAGGCCCCTGGGGGGTCAGCCCCATCATTTGTATAAATTTGAATCCCAGCCACCTAGGGATGCTACCACTGAAATATAAATGCCATACATTACTTAGTTCCAGAGAAGAAGTCGTTAATATCAATATTGCCAAATAGACACTTTTGGCTTTTTTTTGGGTTGCTCAGGGGCCGATATACGGCCCCATTCCCAATGAGATTTGGGCTTCAATTTTCCCAATTTCATGGGGTTTTTTCCCAATCAATTAACTTGGCTAATTTTCACAAATTTTCTTGAAAATGTAGAGAGAAAAACGTGTGCACTACTGCAAACATATTGAGACAAAAACGATGTATTTCTTTCAATTTAATATCATTTTAAAATAGATTAGAACTATTTCAGTCTGCTATATTGGTGATATTATAAGTACCTCCTGAGGCCCTCTGACACAATTATACCAGCATACAAAATACTGAAAATGTGTGGATACGTGTAGTTCTGATTGCAGTGCAGTGTTGGACGCCATTTTTGTTTGTAATGAGTTCCATGTAAAGGGAGATAACTCAGACGAGAAAGGCAGAGAAATGAATGAGATGTATAGTACTATGTATAATAGCAATTTTACATTTTATACTCTTATGTAATCAAACAAAAATTACAAAACAGTCTAGGTGGGTTTTATTTGTTTAATTCATATTACTTTAAAACCATACTGGGAATTGCAAATTTAAAAACTTTAATTTTACAATTAGAATACGGATTATGGGGATGCTTTTCTTTCTTTCAATTATCAAAACACTATATAAAAAGTATGTTGAATATAGATATAATTAACACAATATACATTAATAGATTATCTTAATCTAAGGAAATATTTTATTGATATGCCGATGATTTTTCCCAATTTCACCCAAGGGCCTTTTCCCAATTCACTTAGAAAAAGCCCTGCCCAGCCACCTAGGGATGCTACCACTGAAATATAAATGCCATACATAGCTTAGTTCCAGGGAAGAAGTCGTTAATATCAATATTGCCAAAGAAGACACTTTTGGCCCTGCCCCTCAGGCCCCTGGGGGGTCAGCCCATCATTTGTATAAATTTGAATCCCAGCCACCTAGGGATGCTACCACTGAAATATAAATGCCATACATTACTTAGTTCCAGAGAAGAAGTCGTTAATATCAATATTGCCAAATAGACACTTTTGGCCCTGCCCGTCAGGCCCCTGGGGGGTCAGCCCCATCATTTGTATAAATTTGAATCCCAGCCACCTAGGGATACTACCACTGAAATATAAATGCCATACATTGCTTAGTTCCAGAGAAGAAGTCATTTATATCAATATTGCCAAATGGACCCCTTTTGGCACCGCCCCTCAGGTCCCTGGGGGGTCAGACCCATCATTTGTATAAATTTGAATCCTAGCCACACAGGGATGCTTCCTACCAAATTTAGTTATATTCTGATCAGTGGTTATGAAGAATAAGTCAATTGTTGACGGACGGACGGACACCGGAAGCCACGGTATGGCATAAGCTCACCTTGGTCCTTTGGACCAGGTGAGCTAAAAATGCAACTTCAAAAAAAAAAAAAGGTTTTCAATTTACGTGTTTACTTTTATAACAATTAAGTAATGCAAATTCCAAGAATGAAAGAAATTCAATCCTCCACGACCTCTAGAAACCCCATGACTTCCCCTGTAAATTTGAAATACCTTCCACCCCCGTATCCTCCTCGACCTCTAGGAGCCCCACGACTTCCTCTGTAACTTCCTCCTCCTCCACCACGTCTTTCAACACCACTTCCCCTCCGCGGCCCCATAGAGCTGCCACCCCTTGTGGGGCCTCCTGGTCTCGGTGCCCTCATCCTTCTGTCTCTGTCAGAGCTCAAACGGCGTCTAACTGGAGACCTACTGCGAGCTTTACTTCGATCAGACGAGTTCCGACTTGGCCTTGCTCGATGTGGCTTGGTTGCTTGTTCCACGTGAATAGTCTTGCCCTTCAGTTCCTATAGTAAAATATTTTCTGTTAGAGTTCATATAATACACAAATGAACTTTCTCAGAATTCGAGTACTCAACTAGATATGATTTTTGTAGAGTTTTTTTTATGTGAGTCCTAACATTATTTTTAAGAAGATGTTGAGGATTCAGTTTTCAGAGAAACTTGCTCCTTTTTGAAGATTTTTACAACAGCAGTTTTAAAACCATAATAACAGAGCAAAGATATTAAGATGTTCCTGTGTACCATATACTATACCAAGCACTGGTAAACTTTGTGTCACTACAGGTAAGGGTCTAATGATATAAATATCTTAAATCATGTAAATACCTGTCCGTTTAGAGTTTTCACTGCGTCCTCACCATCCAAGGGATTCTCAAATGTGACAAAACCAAACCCTCTCGACTTGTTATTTCCTTTGTCGCGTATCAAAATTGCTGCAAAGGAAATTGAATATATATATCATCCTACTGGGAGCACTTTGTATGATTGATTGAACAAGTACACAAGTCGTCAAAGCTTTTGATGATACACTAACAAAAGCTATCACTGCATTGCAGCATACATGACTCAACGTGAAATCAATAATCCCAACCTTGTTCTTAAACCTTCAAGGAGCATAAAAAACAAATGCAGAGCCTTCAGTTATATTTTAGAAAAAAATTAAATCAATTCATATTTTGTTGCTGTACGAAATTCAAATGTGATATATATTCTAAAGATACAAAGATGAAATGATTTTTTTTCTTTCTCTAAATCTAAAGTATAAACATTCTGTCAAGTAGCTTACTATATAAATATAGAAAGATATATAGATCTTACTATATAAATATAGAAAGATATATAGATCTTTTTTTTTTTAAATACATGTACTTACTTTCCGTCAACCGGCCAAATTTAGAGAATTTTTCTTCCAGTGCCTTTTCATCAATATCTGTAGGTAATCCACCCACAAACACTTTGCCAGGACGATCTTTTTCTATTGCATCACTCGGCATCAGGGTCTATAAGGAGATATAGAGGACCATTTAGTAAATCTCAAAATAGTTTAGTCAATATCCTGTTAGCAATTCAATAGTCACATTATCTAATTAATTAATCATACTAACATAACATAAGGGAAGTGACTATTTCATCAAAGGAAAAGAACCTCGTCCAACAAACTTACATGTACATGCAAAATTGATGCTACATAAATTGCAGATCACTGAATACTGATATGCTTTGTTAAGTAAATGTTAAAAGAACTATTTCAACTTTTAAAATTGCACCATTTAATATTGCAGAAATGGAAACTATATATATTGCTAGCATCGCTAATTAAACTTTTGTTTTTAAATATCACGTGGTTTAAAGTTTTCTAGATTAATTGTCTCACTCAAAGAAAGTTTCATGCATTAACATCTTTATAATGTATTTTGGATTTAAAAGAAAAGCTTCTATCAAAATTTTCCAACAATTTCACCATCTTCTGAATCTTTTCCATCACCGATCTTTCTCATTTTCCATCACCAATATAAATTTATATACATGCATAAATTGTGTTTATATAAACCCAATCTAAAATCCTTGATAAAACTAGTCCTACATCTTCCATCAACAGGCACTAGGCTAGGGTTTTTAAATCATCTACACCTGAAGACAATTTGAACTGTTCCAGTTGAAATATACACGTATAGTGCATTATGAAATTTCAGGAGTGAATGAGTTGATAAGGCTCATACCCATGTCATCAATAATCAATGAAATGAACTTGGTCCTGAAAACCAATGAGTATGTGTGTCACTTTTTATTTCGAAGATGTTTTAGCTATGAAACATGCAAATGAGTTTGTATTAAAAGTTCCTGTTCTACCTGTATCTGGTGTTAAACAGCTGTGCTTCAAGTTTTGTCTGAAGTTATAAACGTATCTATGGCAAAGTGATTACAGTGTTAAAAATTTCAAATTATGCCCACAACCATATAACCAATCATGCAATTGCATTCATTGATTTAATTTGTATTCAAAAGAAATTTACCCCATTCCATCAGCGCCAACACCCATTTATTTGACTTGCAATTACATGCAATTTTCTTTTAATATAATATATAAAACTGGTACATACATTTCAGAGGTGATCTAGGAAAGCCAAAATTGTGAATTCTTTTTACTGGAATTTAGATAAGTTTACCTACAAAAAAAGAGAAGAGAGTATATTATTGCTAATGGTTTTACAATTAAGAATGACCTTGACATTGTCCCTGGCTATACTGTGTTAATGGACTAACGGACCACCCATAGCTAGAAATAGGCCAAGCTATGACTTAGGTAGAACTTAATATTCCATGAACACTGTACAGCGTAACGAGAAATAAAAAAAAATCCTAGGTCATTCATTAAAATTGACAAACACAACCATTATGCATATATACCATGAATTCCAGTTATGTTGCACATCCGGTAATCTTGAACTTTATTAGCCGATTTGAAAATTTCAAGTAAATCGATATCCTTGCCAAATTAAAGTTTGAGGTTTTTTTTTCAGTCAAGTTTCTACATGCCAAAAGTAAAATATAAACTGTACAGGAAGTTAATAAATAGTCAATTCATGTTTAGCAAGATTAGGGAAAAATGCAACATTACAGGAAATTAAATAGTGGTATGACATACTTTTTATGATTTCAGAATATTTGTCTTGTATTATATCAGAATTGAATAATTTAAATGAGTCTTAAATCTGTTCATAGCTTAATTTTTCCAGTTTCATTAATTTTATTTTTTTCACTATTATGTGGAGATGATCAGTCAGCACAGTATCAATAAGCTGATGAACTAGGATGGGCTTCAGGGTATTTGAGGAGGACGGTGAGGTGCTGGTGATTTAGGGCATATTAGACGGAAGGTGGGGTTGGCAGGCTTTAGGGTAATTTAACAGAGAGGCAGGGTTAGCGGGTGTTGACTAGTATTTGAGTATGATGGTGGGGATGGTGGCAAGAAATATGGAACACAAAACAATGTCAATGATAAATGTCAGACCATAGGTTGGAACACAACATCAAGGGAGGGGAACCTTCTTCCTGCACTAGCTCCCTTCCCTACATATCCATGCGAACACCTTTCCATAAGAGAATTAACACCAACCTCCTTCTATATAAATCATAAAGCAATGAGCAAAGTTTAACTTTATAGCAGGTTTGGCACAATTGCATATATATAGACGGGTGATAATCCTACGTTTAGACAGGGATCACTTTGGGGCGAGATTTGGGGATTTTTACCCATATTTTTCCTGAAAATCTCATTAAAATTTCAAAAAAGTATTACTTTATATAGAAAAATCTCATAGAAATTTTACAAATCTCATAGAAATTTTACAAATCTCATAAAATTCTCCCATCTAGGTTTTAAGAGCCAGAATTATCCCCATTTTGGTAACAATTACTTGAGGAATATTTCGTTATATAAATGGGAAATGAATAATGCGAAAAGTTCTTTTCAACACTTGGAGCAACCAGCTCATGAACATGATTCTTTCAACTATATCCAATTAATAACGCACTGAATTTCATTTGCGACTATGTACAAATTGATCAGTTGTGAATATGAAGCCTATTTTTTGGGAATATACTGGGTATAACAAACCATATTCTCCATCGACTTAAACTTGTAGTTAATCGGATCATCCAGTGTCAATGTGACAGGAGAGATGTATTTTTTTCTGTGTGCTATTTATAGCTACTGAACACACTTTAAGCATGCATGGGAGGTGATGCAATACATTAAGTTTCACAAAATCTCAAGATGACAAAATAATGGAATATAGTACAACAGGGTTCTCATTAAAAGCCAGTAGCCGGCAAAATAGCCTGTTATTCACCAACTTTCAACCGGCTATTTTTTCAGAATTTTATTATGTCAACATTACAGAATGTGAAAATTAAACCGGTTATTCTTCTGAAGTCAACCAATAATTGCAAAACTTAATGAGAACACTGTACAACTTCCCGTACTTTTATGTTGCACAGTAACTTTCTTCTAATGCAGCAGGCCTACAAATATGTAGGTTATACTGTAAACGGAAATTTAATTCAGAATTAAAACTACCGTAGCAAGCTACGGACACACCATGAATTGACCTGGTTTGAGTACGAACTCGCTACTGATTAACACCATTTCCATATCTCCAGGTTTGCAGCACTATGGCTTTACACCTGCCGAGTTTCACTGGGGCTTTTATATGTATTTCAATTAGCAGCAATGAAAACAGCCAATGGAGAAAAACCCACATTTTAAGGGGTTTTAATGGGCAGTGATAAATCTACGTGCGAGTCCCGAGTCCAGTACTCATAAAATTATTAAAGGACTCGTAGAAATCCTGGAAATACTTAAATTTTACATTGTAGGACCCATTGTTTTCGGCAATATTTACAAAAAGGACCCATGAAAATAAACTAGAAATTAATCGCTGAATGGGGAATTTAAAGAATTAACATATCAATTAAATTAAAGTTATCAAAAAGGAGAAATTCCTCCTGTTGGAGGAGGATTTTCATCCATCAATATTACTGTACAGTAGTCCGACAGACGTATTGAATTTCACGGGACCGACATCATGCCTCAGGTCTGGTCTAGAACTACTTCTAGGGCTACTTATCGCTTTCTGGATATTTTTCCTAGTCAAGAGAGCTGACTATTGCAAGTAATACGGATGCTCAACCATATGAGGGAACCCATCTAACTAAACTTTTACACACACGGAAATCAGCTTTAGTCTGGAGCTTTACTCCATACAACTTTGGTCTAACGTTAGCTATTACCTAGTCATGCAGCATGATGCTTCAGATTGTGCTCAATATCAGGGGTGTATTCACACCGTTTCGCCTTCATTACTCTATTAAATATATGTCGGCGTATAAATATACGGGTAATGTAATATCATCCGATTGTTTAAGAGTAGTTTGACCAATACATGGCTGTTATATGTTACTTACAATCTGTTATCACATTATCCAATATGGAGGATTTTGTAGAAACTGCCGGATGTTGCGCATGCCGGTGAACGCGTCTGGCTTTGTCGAACCTCGGCAATCTCCGTCAAGCACGAAAATGTACGAACAACAAAGTAATAGTCCGTTTCAGATAAAGTCGACAACAAAAGAGAGAGCGTGTACGTCATACCAGGGACATATATATATGCGAGACACACTATACGTTTCTAGTAATACGCAATGTACAATATAAATGGACACCTTACTAATACAGACAATAGAAAACTTTTTATAACAGTTACTGTACCTAACTGTTAGACTAACATTTCTCCTCTAATAATTTATACATAAATTAAAGTACCATGCTATAAGACTTGTATGGAAGCATTTTTTTTTTTAGATTTTGCTGTAGTATAAACAGTATTTTATTTAGACTATAACATTCTTTGTTTCCATTTTTCGATACATTTACCTGACATCGTTTATGCCAATCATCTTTTATGGATTTTTTTTTACACCCATACAGTAGAGAATAGTGTTTCCTGCTTCATCTCATACTATTTTCTCTGCATTTCGTTGTATATGACCGGGAAATTTACAACATCCAATATTTTTGGGACGCTGTTTTGGGGTCATTTTGGTAACATTAGAAAAATCGCGTCACACGAAAATGAACAATGTAGATATTTCCTTATTTTCCCAGAAATATACAACATAAAAATTGATTGAATTCCATGAAAAGACATTGTGGATATTTCTGTATAAAATGACCGAATATTGTCAAAATCGATCCATAAACAAAGCTATGAAACTCACTGAAAAAGATGGAAATACAAAGAATATATATAACAAAATGTTTCCATGCTTACACGAATAGGGCATATGGTACTGAAGAAACCGGTGTACGTCTTACTTAATATTGATTGCAAGGGTAGTCATATGATATTTGTGTAACTTATCTTTCTCTTTATTTTTGTATAGGTGAACAGATAAAATAAATTTAGTTATTTATAAGATGTAAACTGGGGTTTTCATCAACCTTGGATCATAAAATAACCATTTCTGCATTTTAACTTCTAAACGGACTTGTATAGATACATTCTGTCCCAGAATCCCAATAGAATAGAAAAAAAAATGTTTTTCAATAGAAGAAAAACTCTAGATTTTTCAAGTTCAAAGTTCAATTTATTCAATATTTCAGGCATACAGACCAAGAGTACATCGTACAGAGCATCAATGCATGAATATCATCATAAACAATACATTTAAACAAAAGTATTATAGGGACAAGGATGTTCCTTCAACTGTATTAGGCCCTTAAGCTTGTACGTCCGCTAATAATTCAATTCAATCAAGTTTATTACCAAATGCAATTGCATATATATAGGCATACGTTCGTACTTAACGCATATACAGTTAACCAGTGAAAAGATGGAGAAATTGTAAAAGTCTATTCCGAAGGGACTTAGCAAAATTAAAAGAAACACAAATCACTTATTTATCAGATCATACAAAAACGAAAACCTATCTGATCAGTTTTCAAGAAAATAACAAGTTTCAGTTAAATCACACCTCCTTCACCTAAAGGTTGGCCAGAACTACATATTCATATACATCAATGCCAAAGACCAGGATATTATACGATCATTGTTTGGTATATCATAACAAGCTGGCCTTTGGTAAAACATACATATTCATGGTAATCGGCTTCTTTTAGCAGTTGCTTGAGTCATATACTTACATAGATTTCTATAACGAGTTTAAAATTTCTGGCAGACAGTAGTTCTGTTAACTTAAACACCGAAGGGCGAATGCGATATTATGGCTACGGTACTCCCAATTCTAAAAATACAGGACAGCCAGGAATAAAATGGAATACATATCTCCTACCTTTACGGCGATGACCAAAAAGAACTGTATTACACTAAAAAGTTAGCGAAGAGCTACGAAACGTTTTTCCTGATATGCTTATTGGTGTCTATCGTAGACAAACGACGCGTTACTACTTGAGTGGAATCGGACCTGAAAGTACTAGAAGCGACATTCTTCCAAAACAAAGGCGTGAAGGTAACGAACTCGAGAATGTTTAAACAAAGAAATGGTTCCTTTACGGCAAAAATCAATGTTCCCACAGCTCATGCTCATTTGGTAGATTCTCCAGGATTCTGGCCGACTAGCGTTTCATATAGACCATGGCTAAATAGTAAGGAATATCAGGAAAAGCTGGATGAATGTAATAACGCTATTCGTCAGGGAGAGCGGTAAATGACTTCGGAAGAAATCCGTACGGAGTCGAATCTGAATTGGAAAATGAGAGCAGAAACTACTACGACTATTGCAACCGTGTTACCGCCGTTAATAACAACCTACAACCTCAATAAAACGATGTTACAAATCGTGTCATATTTCTACCTTTCAATGGTTTTCTCCTTACTTACATTGAATGTCCGAGGAGCGTTCTCATCCAGTAAATGCTTGTCTGCATTACTAAGCCAAACCGATTGTGACATTGCTGTTATAACCGAGCATAAGCTGTGTTAAAACTCCCTCACCTTCTTGGACACGGTAGATCCCAACTACTACGCAATTACTGCTAAGAGTGCCGACTCACCAAATGCTAAAATTAATACTGGTGTCGCGTTGTTAAAAAGGTCATTACGGTATAGCGTTTGTGCAGTAGAAGAGGTTGCCCACAATCGCATCGTCGCCATCAAAATGACGAAATTATACTTCTTACGTTGTATAATCGACTGTACTCCGAACAGCATTCCCAAAGAAATTTCCACGCGTAGACTATTTAAAGCCTTAGAGGGAACAGAGTCAAAGCAAACTGGATCCGGACTTTTTGTCAATTTTATCTAAGTACAATTTATCAGATTATTTAGATTACATTGTTATGTTCGATGCGCGTGGTTCCCGTCAAAGTTCCTATGGAATACTTTGGTTAAACCGACATTCAAAAGCAGGAACAACACCTATTGTCGTACTTTTTCATATTTGATAAAATACACTGGGATTGTCACAACTAGTAACTTCATTAGCCCCTTTTCTTTCTTTGTGCTGATCCCTCTTATCACGACACAGTTTTCTGAACTGTTACTTACGTTCATTGTATTCTCGAACATTGGCGACGTTCGAACCACTTTCATTTTATTCTGATATTTAACCTATTTTGCACGTTGACATTCGGCATCCCATCAGTCGTACAGACTTTTTCCTTTCAGTCTGTATAATTTTGTCATCTTCATCTGATCAGCTGCCCTGTGGATTTCTTTTCAAGATGTGCAACATAATCATTTATATCAGTTTGCAGTAAAGAACAACACTCTTCAAACATTTCACATACAGTGTCATCTTCCTGTTTCATCTCACATTCTTCAACCTTTAGCTTATCCCACGTAAACCGTATTCCTTCTTCATTGACATGTGTGTACCGAAGATTTAGGTTGAATGCCAGTGGGAAATGATCAGCATAGTCTTTAGCTAGGACATTGAAGTATGTTACATGATTGAAAAGTTCGATCAATATTCACAATGACACAGTCCACTACACAAGCTCCATTGTTTGTGACACATGTAAACTTCCCGTCATGGTCATCAGATGCTGTTCACAGCATATCAAACTCAAACCAAAGAATTTACAACAAGATCTTGACTGTTTCTCAGGGTATTAAAAGTATATGACATATTAAAGTCACCTGTTCAGGTTATATCAACGTCATCGAACTTTGACATACTATTTCTAAGATTGTATTTAAATATTTGTACCTAACAACCAGAGATATTGATGGAATGTTTGATTGAGGTCAATTGATCGTTTCACTTGCTCTAAAACTTAAGATTTTCATGATAGATGTCGGCTGCTGATGAACAAAAGATGACGTAACACACACATATGCTGCAACTTTTAAATTTAGTATTAAATACAGTATGCCGAAAAATGAATACAACTGCACCATACAGCTGTTTTGTCGTCCTCCTAGGACTCTTACTTATGGCACAGGTATTCGGCAGATGCAGGTCGATGAAGACTATGAACAAATTGTATGGTCACCGTCTTGGTCTCATTAAGATATATTACATATTCTTGTAATATATGAAGGAGGGTTTTCCATTAGTATGCCTACTTGCGATTGGCACTGAACGGTTCTCATATTGAGGACATGGCATTTACTTAGATGTGACCTAGATTTACATAACAAGCGTCATCATGAAGCAGAATACCTGAATGCCTGATCTTATTTTCTTCTACGTTTTCAAGGATATCCGAGTAAATATTTCAGTTGTTCATGTTTCTTGTCCCTAGTTTGATTTTGATTTCGGAATATGGTTTTGTTACGAGATCAGAAGACTAAGTGTTCTGAAAAGTAAATTGCCTTCTACTTGACATCTGTCCTGCTCCAAACTTAAAAATCTACCCCATAAGTTTCAATAATTCATCAGGACATAAAACATCATCGCCTCCTTGTATTAATTAAATGGTATATCTAAAGGAACAAGTAGTTTGTCACTTATTACTGACGATGTCTATCAACGTACAATTACAATACAACGAATATTTTTTATAAAGGGAAATAACCCGTTCACGCCTATACGCTACATATTTAGGTAGTATCTAGTATTACAATAGTAATAGCCGCTAGCGAAGTAATATATGTGTACTTGATGAGTGATGTTATACTGTCACAACCTCATGAATTCTAAATAGGAACAAAGATAGACTACTTATAAATACACTTGAATAGGAAATACATCGCGTAGATGAATCTAGTCATTTCGGTACAATAACTTTACTATTGTACATACGACTAACAGCGTAGACGAAATGACCGATTTGTCATTTACCAACTCGTTCAAATTTTACAACTGTTGTATGCATACGCTTTGTTGGTCATTAATTAGTCTGATGAAGGTGACCGGGTACTCCCGAATTTTAGTTAGTTAGCAAATATTTTACGACTTGATTTGGAGGAAATCGCATCGACTGACAATTCCCCGACTATCCACCATTCCGATATCGTCTCCACCTTGGTCTCATTGAGAGATAGTCTGTATCCTTGTATATGATATGGAGATGGACGTTTTTGAATACACTCATTAGTATGCCTACTTGTGATTGAGAATTATGAACCGAGAATTCTACTTTCAGGACGTGATATTTGTAAACACTTTCTTCAGGTTGGAAAGTATGATTTATGTAAAAATCATTTTACAAAAGCAATAAATGTTTTATGTGACGTTTCGATGACTAGTACGATGTGTACCCTGTCACTTTCATCAGCCTCGTTGGTCATCAGTCTGATGAAGGTGACAGAGTACACAACGTACTAGTCATCGAAACGTCACATAAAACATTTATTGGTTGTGTAAAATAATCTGTACATAAAGTGAGGACTTGATGTTTTCTTGGATGCGACCTAGACTTAAATGGCGCGTGTCCTCGATGAAGCAGTATACGCTTGCTCCTCCGGAACACCTGGTCTTATCATCTTCTAATCATTCAGCGATTTCCGTTCAAGTTACATGTTGTCCCTAGTTTGATTGTTGTTGATTTCGGATTATGAGTTTTTGACGCTTCGGTTTTCTCTGATTTTGTTTATCAAACCTTCAAAATATACACCAAGTAAACTTTTCAGGCTCACTTTATCCCCATAATTTCATTTTCAAAACATAGACATACGTTTGCGAATACTTCAAAATCGTCCAACATACCAACATTTCCATTGCGTTCGAACATTTGGTTGAACACTGGGTGTAGAAATATTAAGTAAAAGTGGAAAGTAAAAACAACACAATTGGATCAGTGAAAACGTTTACTTTGATAGATACCAAGGTAATTTAAACATTACACGGAAGTTCAACAGCATAGACGTAATGTAACTGTATTGTAACGGTAAAATAGTAACCTTAATCTCTTAACAAACATTATTTCATATGTAAAGTGAAAACATTGAACAAATAGTCAGTTACAATATAATATCTAAAACATTAAACAAGTAATTAGTTAACATACTTTCTGAAACATAACAGTTGCCTCTTATAGCAAATGCTTTTTTTTGTGAACTCGTACGAAAGCAAACGATTCGTAAGTACAGGAACGATGCAAATATTACCATAAATATTTACTGAAAAATAACACCCATTTAAAAGTTTAATTAGGCCTGAATTACTTTACGCCCTGTTATTTATAGTTAATGCTTTTATAGACTTTTAAGTTTTATGATGAATTATTTATTGGGTGACAAAATGTAAAATTCAACTGGAGGCGGTCGAAATAACATGATACATCCTGTTGGTTGTAACAAAGACGGAGAATCATTATCATGTTTTAAGAAATGTTACCTTAAGTTATCCTCACGAAAAAAAAAGAAAAAGATATTAAGAAAGCAGAAGATGCGTTAAAATATTTTAAAAAGTTTCATCAACCAAATGTCCTGGCATAAAGCTTACAGTGTCCGAAGTTGATTAGTAAAAATACTTAATTAACATTAATTGTTACGTAATGTTAAAATAACCACCTTTATTGTTCCTCATTCGAAGTTGAATATTAAACGTAATAGATAGAACATGTGAATGTTGTTGGATTCAAGATTTTGGGTATTTCAGCGTTTATTTCGCTTTATCGCGACACATATAGTTTTGAAGAACGAGGAAAATATTTCATTTAATTTTCAGAAGTTAATATCCTGTCAATTGCCTTTATGGAAAATAGTTTAAGCAATTAATTGCGTTAATCACTTCAGGACAGGAAGAAGTTAAGGGTGGCCCATCAGCGACCATGACAACAAGAGCAGACAACTCTTCTGCCAATACAAATGGTGAAGTTCAGGTATACAGTAAATACATCCAAATATCTGTTCGCACACCTAGAAAATACATACACCACGGTTATATCTACCGATAAAACACATAATTATTTACATATGTACAAAGGTAAAAGTAATACATGTATAATCACTGGAGTCTGCCCCTACATCGCTCAACCTACTAATGAACTCGGTGTCAGTTGCGAAATGTTAACTATTTAAACTAGAATTTAATCAAATCAATACGTGTCAAGTTTGATGATACACTCACCTTCGTTACATGTATTTACAAAATGTTTTTGACAAAACGCCAGGCAATCATTACCGTAGAGTTATGGGTAGGCCGAAGTCACCTTACATGAGTAGAGAGAGCGCGGAGTAGTCTAGATCCGATATAGATATATGCCATGTAACACTGTTGAATAAATCCTGGAATATAGCAGGTCCTTTCCTCCAGTACTAGCTCTTTGATGCAAATGTTTCAAAAGAAACCACTTGAAGACTGAGTATACTCTTGCCTTAATATAGCTTACAGAAACAAGATTTTTAGCATTTTATCTAAATCAATCTTTACGACATAAGAATTCCGTGGTTTGATGAATCTGTGGAACGGAGGGAGACATTTTTGGCAATTTATTTGCTAAAAATTATTGACTAGTGCGACACTTTTCCTTTATTCTAATGAACGTATTCTCACACTACTCTTATTTTCTGACAAGAAAAACGTTAGATATGCTGTCTAAGGTACGAAGTTACCGCTACATTTCAGTCTCTGGACAAAGTATTTGGCAGTGCTTTAAACATGTTATAATCTCCTGAGGTCTGCCTACTGTCAACATTGCATTGATCGTTGCAGGTTATACAAACATTGCGAACACACTGATCAGACAATCACTGTCAGGCAAACACTAATCATACAATAAATATCATAATTTAACGTTACTGCAAACCACTAGATATTACAAAGTAATTGCAAGGATTTTTCTAATTAGCAACATAAATAACTAATATTAATTATAATATTTTCCTTATATTAAGGTAAACAAACGACATTTCTTGGGAACTATTTACATCACGCATACCAAGTTGTGTACGGTATTAATAAGATGAACGGAATGATGAAATACTAGCGAATAACAATGATACTGTGTAAAACGTACTCTTTACATGGCCAATATAAGAATGTTATTGTATTTCTAGCGGGTAACAATGCTACTGTTTAAAGTGTACTCTTTGTATGGCCAATATTACAATGGTATTGTGTTAACAGGTACTCATTACGAGGCGAATAACTAAACGTAGCCACTCGAACTTATTGTGCAACTCGGGTGTCCACTTGGACCATGTTATAACGATACTGTGTTCAATAACTAAACTCTTCTACTCAGACGGCGTTAAAATGGTACCTGCTAACAATTATCCTTAATATGGGAAATAACAAATACTTAGTATACCGGCGCTAGACAACACTTTGCAATGGAAGGTTTTTCGTTAACTTCCTTACTTTATAAAGTACAACAGAGTAACGTTAGGCCGTAATATTACACTGAGCGTGGTATTACACAAGACGAGAATGCGTAGAGAAAGTGAAAATGATACTGTACATAAAACTCGTGACAAGTCATCAATCACACAAAAACACGTCAAACAGTACTCATACACTAATACCACTAGGATATATGTACAAGAGTGATGATCGAAACAATAAATGTCGTTAATATTTAATATCGGCCTTGGGCCTGTATGTAAGAGTCTGTGTACGTGGGATAGCATTGTTATTACACCATTTACCCAGTGATACACGGGTACGGCTGCAGTCACCCCACAGAGATATAGGTCTGGCTCCAGCAAGTCTACCTTGTATCAATTATCTGTATTTAACAAACCACTAACCTCAACCGGGTCACATAATGGCGGTATCATCGGCAAGGGTAGATAAGATAGGATACAATCATTTAGGTCAAATAAGATAGCATTATCGTAATTAATGCACAATAAACGGATGTTAAATATGAAACTGTTAACGTTCTGTTTTTCCCAAAGTGGCCCCAAATTAATCAGAGAGGTAGGCGATTCGTTTTCATGTGTATATTGTCGATGATTTGAAATTTCTGAAAATCAGTTTTTAAATTCCAGACAAGTGTTTCAACAGAATTAAATCTAACTGCATAATTAAGACCAGACGTCATCTCCTCCATCCATTCACCACGCACATGAATCCGAGTCCGACTGTAGAACCGTTCTGGGATGTACGGCTCAAGAAATTAACAATGAGTTTGGAACATGAAGCAATTATGCAGACCAGAAATGGGCTTAGGAAATATCAGTGACTGCAGTTGTTCTGTGGATACCATTTGGTCCCAAGTTCTGTCATGGAGGAGTTGATGTACACAGTATCACATCTAATTTATCACAGACCATTCAGAAACCTATCATATCCCGGACATATACAGATATCAACAGACACACACAGGGATTCTGGAATGCTATAATCCGAATAGTAATGATGAAATGCAAAACTGTAACTGCACAACAGTCTGTACCATGGCCTCGTCTAATACTGGTCTGTTCTAGAGCGGTACGGTCTCACACTTTTGACTTGAAATCGAGCGCTGACGACTAGAATTGGAATGTCTCTGATTTAGCAGCACAAGTGTTGATCCCTTCCCGTCGTGCACCTGGCTTCATATCGAGGTTACCATTGCTTCCCTGAAACATGTACCACTACTTTATAAATAATGTTATGCCATACAACGCACATTTCTGTAAGTTAATAAACATTTGTGTTTTAACCAAATGTGCAATTCTGCATACCTAGGGCAAATACAAATATAGAAACAGTACATATTTGCAGCCTGAAGCATAATAGCGCGGAACATTGGCTTTTAATACGAATCTAATTTAACATTTAGCTATTGGAATCAACACCAAACAGGTTATCATATAATGGTAAATTCAATATGAACATACTATTCTCAGGTAATCATGTAAAGGCCTATCAACACCAAAAAGGTCATCATATAATGGTAAATTCAATATGAACATACTATTCTCAGGTAATCATGTAAAGGCCTATCAACACCAAAAAGTCATTACATATTGGTAAAATAAATGAAAAATACTATTGTTAGGTAATCGTGTAAAACAAACTGCTGATGCTGCTCTCATATAAAGATCTAGAGTACCGCCAATGATCGGCGGATATAAGAATATAAGATACCCCTCTTTGTTTACAACTTCTGGCTTGCAGGGGGCAACAAAGGATACAAAGATACAAAAGCATTGAGAAGCAAATAGGACATATTAATGCATACGAAAATATGCAACTAACAACTCGTATGTTTAGACGAAAATAATACAAAGGGAAGGAGCTAGTGTAGAGCAAACATTAGGAAAAGTTTAATGTTTTAACGTCTTAACCACACATACTTATCTAATGGATCACTTATCTAATGGATCGAAGGAGAAATAATTAATGCTAAGTAAAGTGTCGTTTCCTTTTATTTTGTTGCATAACACCGAACATTCTCAATAATATAGTTGTCGATTATTATAAACGATTGCTGACGGACTGTTGATATGGACCTTCTTTACTTGTTTACTTGTTGTGATTGACAATGATACCCGGTTCTCATTTTGAGAACTTGATGTTTACTTGGATGTGACCAAGACTTACATGGCGGGTGTCGTCGATGAAGCAGAAGACGCTTAATCTTCCGGAACACCTTTTGCAAGGATCTCCCATGTTAATCTTTCCTTTGTTCATATTTTGCCCCTGGTTTAATCGATTTTGAGTTTGGATTATGATTATGTTAACGCTTCGGTATTCTCTTATTTATTTATCACGAGACAAGTGCTGATACAGCTTATATAACAAGAGGCCCAACGGGCCTTAACGGTCATCTGACTACCAATTGTAAAATCTATATGAAAACACGTGTAGTCATTAAATCAAGTTATAATATGCCTGTATAGATTGCCAAGTTCAAGATAGTGGCCTTCTTGGATTTCTGATGGGCTTGAAAAATAACAACACTTTGTTGGGACCATCTCAGGATATCATTTCTGGCAAGTTTCAGCTCAATTCCACTGGTAGAACTTGAGAAGTTTAGAATGTGTTTTCAAAATGGCCGCTGTGGAGGCCATCTTGGATTTTGAACAAACCTAAAAATAACAACACTTAATCAGCATCATCTCAGAATCATTTCTGGCAAGTTTCAGCTTATTCCTAGTGAGTAAACTTGACAACAAACCCTTTTGGCCCCTGTGACCTTGAATGAATGTCAGGGTCATTTCTTTAAACAAACTTGACACACCTTTATCCCAGCATGCCACAAGCCCAATATCACATCTCTGTGCCTTTTGGTTATTCAGAAAAAGTTGTTTTAAAGATTTTGACCCTTTTGGCCCCTGTGACCTTGAATGAAGGTCAAGGTCATTTATTTGAACAAACTTGGTAGACCTTTATCCCAGCATGCCACAGGCCTAATATCAGGTGTCTGAGCCTTTTAGTTATTCAGAAGAAGTTGTTTAAAGATTATGACCGTTTTGGCCTCTGTGACCTTGAATGAAAGTCAAGGTCATTTCTGTGAACAAACTTGGTAGCCCTTTATCCCAGCATGCCACAGGCCCAATATCAGGTCTCTGGGCCTTTTGGTTATTCAGAAAAAAATGTTTAAATATTATGACCGTTTTGGCCCCAGTGACCTTGAATGAAAGTCAAGGTCATTTCTTTGAACAAACTTGGTAGCCCTTTATCCCAGCATGCCACAGGCCCAATATCAGGTCTCTGGGCCTTTTGGTTATTCAGAAGAAGTTGTTTAAAGATTATGACCGTTTTGGTCCCTGTGACCTTGAATGAAAGTCAAGATCATTTCTTTGAACAAACTTGGTAGCCCTTAATCCCAGCATGCCACAGGCCCAATATCAGGTCTCTGGGCCTTTTGGTTATTCAGAAGAAGTCGTTTAAAGATTATGACCGTTTTGGCCCCTGTGACCTTGAATGAAAGTCAAGGTCATTTCTTTGAACAAACTTGGTAGCCCTTTATCCCAGCATGCCACAGGCCCAATATTAGGTATCTGGGCCTTTTGGTTATTCAGAAGAAAATGTTTAAAGATTATGACCGTTTTGGCCCCTGTGACCTTGAATGAAAGTCAAGGTCATTTCTTTGAACAAACTTGGTAGCCCTTTATCCCTGCATGCCACAGGCCCAATATTAGATCTCTTGGCCTTTTGGTTATTCAGAAGAAAATGTTTAAAGATTATGACCGTTTTGGCCCCAGTGACCTTGAATGAAAGTCAAGGTCATTTCTTTGAACAAACTTGGTAGCCCTTTATCCCAGCATGCCACAGGCCCAATATCAGGTCTATGGGCCTTTTGGTCATTCAGAAGAAGTCGTTCAAAGATTTTGACCTTTTTGGCCCCTGTGACCTTGAATGAAGGTCAAGGTCATTTCTTTGAACAAACTTGGTAGCCCTTTATCCCAGCATGTCACAGGCCCAATATTAGGTCTCTGGGCCTTTTGGTTATTCAGAAGAAGTCGTTTAAAAATTATGACCGTTTTGTTCCCTGTGACCTTGAATGAAGGTCAAGGTCATTTCTTTGAACAACCTTGGTAACCCTTTATCTCAGCATAACACAGGACCAATATCAGGTCTCTGGGCCTTTTGGTTATTCAGAAGAAGTTTTTTAAAAAGATTTTGACCTTTTCGGCCCCTGTGACCTTGAATGAAGGTCAAGGTCATTTGTTTGAACAAACTTGGTACCCCTTTATCCCAGCATAACACAGGCCAAATATTAGGTATCTGGGCCTTTTGGTTATTCAGAAGAAAATGTTTAAAGATTATGACCGTTTTGGCCCCAGTGACCTTGAATGAAAGTCAAGGTCATTTCTTTGAACAAACTTGGTAGCCCTTTATCCCTGCATGCCACAGGCCCAATATTAGATCTCTTGGCCTTTTGGTTATTCAGAAGAAAATGTTTAAAGATTATGACCGTTTTGGCCCCAGTGACCTTGAATGAAAGTCAAGGTCATTTCTTTGAACAAACTTGGTAGCCCTTTATCCCAGCATGCCACAGGCCCAATATCAGGTCTCTGGGCCTTTTGGTTATTCAGAAGAAGTCGTTCAAAGATTTTGACCTTTTTGGCCCCTGTGACCTTGAATGAAGGTCAAGGTCATTTGTTTGAACAAACTTGGTAGCCCTTTATCCCAGCATGCTACAGGCCCAATATTAGGTCTCTGGGCCTTTTGGTTATTCAGAAGAAGTCGTTTAAAGATTATGACCGTTTTGGTCCCTGTGACCTTGAATGAAAGTCAAGATCATTTCTTTGAACAAACTTGGTAGACCTTTATCCCAGCATGCCACAGGCCTAATATCAGGTGTCTGAGCCTTTTAGTTATTCAGAAGAAGTTGTTTAAAGATTATGACCGTTTTGTCCCCTGTGACCTTGAATGAAGGTCAAGGTCATTTCTTTGAACAACCTTGGTAACCCTTTATCTCAGCATGCCACAGGCCCAATATCAGGTCTCTGGGCCTTTTGGTTATTCAGAAGAAGTTGTTTAAAGATTATGACCGTTTTGGTCCCTGTGACCTTGAATGAAAGTCAAGATCATTTCTTTGAACAAACTTGGTAGACCTTTATCCCAGCATGCCACAGGCCTAATATCAGGTGTCTGAGCCTTTTAGTTATTCAGAAGAAGTTGTTTAAAGATTATGACCGTTTTGGCCTCTGTGACCTTGAATGAAGGTCAAGGTCATTTCTTTGAACAAAATTGGTAGCCCTTTATCCCAGCATGCCACAGGCCCAATATCAGGTCTCTGGGCCTTTTGGTTATTCAGAAGAAAATGTTTAAATATTATGACCGTTTTGGCCCCAGTGACCTTGAATGAAAGTCAAGGTCATTTCTTTGAACAAACTTGGTAGACCTTTATCCCAGCATGCCACAGGCCCAATATCAGGTCTCTGGGCCTTTTGGTTATTCAGAAGAAGTTGTTTAAAGATTATGACCGTTTTGGTCCCTGTGACCTTGAATGAAAGTCAAGGTCATTTCTTTGAACAAACTTGGTAGCCCTTTATCCCTGCATGCCACAGGCCCAATATTAGATCTCTTGGCCTTTTGGTTATTCAGAAGAAAATGTTTAAAGATTTTGACCTTTTTGGCCCCTGTGACCTTGAATGAAGGTCAAGGTCATTTGTTTGAACAAACTTGGTAGCCCTGTATCCCAGCATGCCACAGGCCCAATATTAGGTCTCTGGGCCTTTTGGTTATTCAGAAGAAGTCGTTTAAAAATTATGACCGTTTTGTCCCCTGAGACCTTGAATGAAGGTCAAGGTCATTTCTTTGAACAACCTTGGTAACCCTTTATCTCAGCATAACACAGGACCAATATCAGGTCTCTGGGCCTTTTGGTTATTCAGAAGAAGTTGTTTAAAAAGATTTTGACCTTTTCGGCCCCTGTGACCTTGAATGAAGGTCAAGGTCATTTGTTTGAACAAACTTGGTACCCCTTTATCCCAGCATAACACAGGCCCAATATTAGGTATCTGGGCCTTTTGGTTATTCAGAAGAAAATGTTTAAAGATTATGACCGTTTTGGCCCCAGTGACCTTGAATGAAAGTCAAGGTCATTTCTTTGAACAAACTTGGTAGCCCTTTATCCCTGCATGCCACAGGCCCAATATTAGATCTCTTGGCCTTTTGGTTATTCAGAAGAAAATGTTTAAAGATTATGACCGTTTTGGCCCCAGTGACCTTGAATGAAAGTCAAGGTCATTTCTTTGAACAAACTTGGTAGCCCTTTATCCCAGCATAACACAGGCCCAATATCAGGTCTCTGGGCCTTTTGGTTATTCAGAAGATGTCGTTCAAAGATTATGACCTTTTTGGCCCCTGTGACCTTGAATGAAGGTCAAGGTCATTTGTTTGAACAAACTTGGTAGCCCTTTATCCCAGCATGCTACAGGCCCAATATTAGGTCTCTGGGCCTTTTGGTTATTCAGAAGAAGTCGTTTAAAAATTATGACCGTTTTGTCCCCTGTGACCTTGAATGAAGGTCAAGGTCATTTCTTTGAACAACCTTGGTAACCCTTTATCTCAGCATAACACAGGACCAATATCAGGTCTCTGGGCCTTTTGGTTATTCAGAAGAAGTTGTTTAAAAAGATTTTGACCTTTTCGGCCCCTGTGACCTTGAATGAAGGTCAAGGTCATTTCTTTGAACAAACTTGGTACCCCTTTATCCCAGCATAACACAGGCCAAATATCAGGTCTCTGGGCCTTTTGGTTATTCAGAAGAAGTCGTTCAAAGATTTTGACCTTTTTGGCCCCTGTGACCTTGAATGAAAGTCAAGGTCATTTGTTTGAACAAACTTGGTAGCCCTTTATCCCAGCATGCCACAGGCCCAATATCAGGTCTCTGGGCCTTTTGGTTATTCAGAAGAAGTCGTTCAAAGATTTTGACCTTTTTGGCCCCTGTGACCTTGAATGAAGGTCAAGGTCATTTGTTTGAACAAACTTGGTACCCCTTCATCCCAGCATGGCACAAGCCCAATATTGGGTCTATGGGCCTTTTGGTTTATGAGAAGAAGATGTTTAAATGGAAAAGTTTACGGACGGCGCACGACGCACGGCGCACGGCGCACGACGCACGGCGCACGACGCACGGCGCACGACGACGGACGAAGCATGATGACTATAGGTCATCCTGACCCTTCGGGTCAGATGACCTAATAAGGTAGCTGATATGACTTATTGCTTGACAGCTGGATATGATAGGGAGTCCCAAGTCAACTGACATCTGCCGTTATCTCATTGCATTCGTGTTATATGTACAAAATCAGTTCTTATTAATAAGGATTCAATTTTGATATCTCAACTCTGTCAACATAAATGTTTCTGTCTCCAGTAATAAGTATTACAGTATTGTGGCTAGGAGCATTCTAACTACAACTCCTTTTAAAAACCAGTGGAAAGAATATTTATAAAGATATTTCTGTATATCAAAAACTGTTGGATTCAAAGACAAAATTACATAGGTCAAAGATAGTAGCTATCTCAAGATTAAGTAACACAAACATAATCTGCACCTCTGAAATGTACAAACTGATACAGTATGCCGAACAAATGCATTAAACTGCATCATACATCTGTTTCGTCCTCATAGGACTCTTCAGTGATGTTAGGGGCCAAAAGGTGGGATCCTAAATTTCTGAACTAATGTAGAAGCAGAAGGGTCAGGTGCGTAAAGCCCATTTAATTATGAATTTAGAAATAAAATGAAACATTATACAAGTTTATTTGTTTCTTACATTCATAAATTAAAGGGGTTTTACGCACCTGACCCTTCTGCTTCTACATTAGTTTAGAAATGTTCGACTCCCACCTTTTGGCCCAAGTATCACTGACGATTCCTAGAAGGACGAAACACATGTATTGTGCTTTTACTTCATTCTTTCGACATACTGTATTTATTACTAAATTCGAAAGGTGTGTGTTACGTTATCTTTCTACAGTCTTGTTGAAATATTTAATCAAGAGAATTTTAAAGATTGAGGTAAAATATTGATGCATTTGTGTTAAGCACTCATGTACATGTAGCGTGAGCCATGAAGCATTATATAATCTGTTTATTACAGAGAGGAAATCTCTTTCGAGCATAAATGCTGCCTTTATAACCTCATTGCTACATTCCTTAAATTCTGCAAGCAGCAAACAGTTAGAAGAAAACGTGTTCTCTAGATATATACTGGTACTATTGGCATCATTTCACATTTTCATCGTTGAATACGATTTGATTTAGAAGAAACACAAACTTATTTTTCATTTTAACTTTCAGATATCATTAGTCTCAATCCATTAGAACAGATAAAAGTACGGTTTTGTGACTTGTAAGAATGGTTAGGACTGAGTATGAAAGCTGTTTAGCCTAACGTTATCTATCTGGTAACGTTATCTATCTGGTAACGTTATCTATCTGGTAACGTTATCTATCTGGTAATCTTCCAATTATTAACATCATTATTACAAACATTAAGATTGTATTGCTAGTCTTAACTTACGATATCTTTAAAATGCTATGTGAAAATCGTTGTGATATTCGATATTATTCTGTAAGCACTACGATCTTACGTTCTGATATTCGATATTATTCTGTAAGCACTACGATCTTACGTTCTGATATTCGATATTATTCTGTAAGCACTACGATCTTACGTTCTGATATTTGATATTATTCTGTAAGCACTACGATCTTACGTTCTGATATTCGATATTATTCTGTAAGCACTACGATCTTACGTTCTGATATTCGATATTATTCTGTAAGCACTACGATCTTACGTTCTGATATTCGATATTATTCTGTAAGCACTACGATCTTACGTTCTGATATTTGATATTATTCTGTAAGCACTACGATCTTACGTTCTGATATTCGATATTATTCTGTAAGCACTACGATCTTACGTTCTGATATTCGATATTATTCTGTAAGCACTACGATCTTACGTTCTGATATTTGATATTATTCTGTAAGCACTACGATCTTACGTTCTGATATTCGATATTATTCTGTAAGCACTACGATCTTACGTTCTGATATTTGATATTATTCTGTAAGCACTACGATCTTACGTTCTGATATTTGATATCATTCTGTAAGCACTACGATCTTACGTTCTGATGTCCACCATTTCAAGCTATTTGCAACAGGTATACTACCCTTTGTATACAGGTATACTACCGTTCGTTCAAGAATGCTAAATAAATCGAACGAAATAAACAAGCAGAACACCTTCATAGAGACATGGTGACATTTTTGTCTGCTTTCATTTAAACAAACATGAAAAGATGAACAGTGTACTTCTTATATGAATATGTCTTCAAGCAGTGCATTGCATCATACAAGTCTTTGGTATTCGTGAACGACTCGTGTGACCTCTTAGCCATTGTTTGTGTAGATATACACTGCCATCTAAAAGTTTCGGAAAACGCTCTGAAATTGAGGAAAATCCCATTTTGAAGTTTGTATTAATATTACTATTTTTATGTTATAATAAACTTCTTACGATGTTTTGTTATTTTGCAACTACATATATGTATGGTTTTTGATACAATTAAAGCCTCAAAATACAATATTTTAGCTATTTCACACGTTTTATTCATACAATTCAACAATATATTTCTTTCGTATATTTTTTGACAGTGGATCATTGTATTAATTCCAATTAATTTTGCTAATGAAAGAAAAAACACTTTTGGTCATTTTTCAACATTTTCAAAAATGATCCTCCCTGCAAGTTCCAGGACTTAGGTATTTTTTAAACAAAATGCCAATTGTCACTGAAATTGTATCAGTTGTGTTTATTTTTTGTTGGCTAATGGCTTAATATGTACACAAAGTTTGTAACAAACATTTTGGATGGCAGTGTTTATATAAAGTGAGAGGAAGTGTTTGAGTCTATACTCGAACCAATATAATCTTAATGGAAAATTCCAGTTTACTCATCATGCTTAGGGTTTCATAATGGATGTAATGCTTTACTTTAAACAGAACTGAAATTATGTGGGTATCCATGTTAGTACCTCTTTGACTTACTGATATGTATACCAACCAACTCCTGATACAGACAGGACTAATGTTAGGAAAGCACAACATCTAAGGATAGAATTTCTATATAAACTACTAAAGTATATATGCATGCACGGTGGTATATACATGTAATGACAACACCTACGACAATAGACGGTAGCCATGGCGACACCTCACAACAATGAACCTACCATATTATGGCTTCCCATTTGCTTCGCCATTTTCATGTCTGAAAATAGACATTTGGTTGTTAGGACTAGGACTTAGGTATTAACACTCTAGATATACAAGTCAGGTAAGTTTAATCTGTCTACACAAGTGTTAGCTAACGGGATTAGATATCGTACTGTGTCGTGATGTCTGTATTTGTTTCAGCTTCCTTTAAAATGTATTTTGCTACCCACTGTTTTATAGGGAAACGTATATCGGAATGCGTTTCTCACAATTCAGTCAAATATGTACAGAACCAGAACTGCATTACTAACGCATTACTAGAGATGAAAACTGCCAACTGTGAAAAAGAAGGAACCCCAGATTTTTGAGAGGTTTTAATGGTAATTGTAAAGAATTAACATTACAGCAAAATTATCAAAAAAGGAGGAATTTCTCCTTTTGGAGGAGGATTTTCATCCCTGTTACTAGAAGTGTTATCGACATTCCCGGGGATACGCGGATTCTGGATATGGAGGATGTGATTCCGCGTGCAAAATATGACTGCTTTTGCATCTAGTGTTGCTGTGTCAAAGAGTAGTGATAATTTCAGAGCCGTTCGTGAAGTCAGAACCAAAAGGTCGTAATCTTTCTTAAATCGAATTCGAAGGATAGGTTAAATATACCCCGTTAAAAAAGAGTAAACCGGAATTCAGCATTGTTGCTAATACGTGCATCACTAAGCTGTTGGGTGGGTGAGGACAACCATGGTCAGTTGGAGTAAGACATGGTGTTTTAAATAGTGCTAGGCCTGTGGTAGCAGTAGCGTAACTGAACTTTATAATATCATTGGTGTTAAATATCTTTGGTATTGGCACTACTCGACAGTAATCCCACTCCGGCGGAATATCTATAATGTTAATTGATTAACTCACTGTATCCGTCCCAGTTAGATGTTAGATTATCTGGATATGGAATGCTTTGCAGTGAACAATCTCGGTTACAGGCATTTTGTTTATCTTCAATAGAAACCCACTGGATCTCTTGTGTGTCGGAGTCGAAAGCTGCGCCTGTGGTAACCGAGACGTCAAGCTGACACAGGGTTAGGATGGGTATATCAGTGCACCGGGAGTATTATATATAAAAACGGATTATTTACCTTATTCGTCACACCAACACACAATCACGTGACCACTTACACGAACACCGCTTTTTCGTGAAGATTGATGCCTTTGTCCTTGCCGTCATCTAACATTTCGACAAGGGGAACCTTTTGTTCGTGGGAATGGCGCTCCTCTCGTTCCCTTCCCATGGTCAAATAGCCGCACTTCTGGTACTTAAATAACATCATTATAATGGAGCTCCAAAGCAAACATGAACCTGTGGTATAAAGGAAAGAACGTGTCAAAAGCGATTTACCAAATACCTCTTCAGCTTCTGGTTTGAAAATTATATGACTGAGATCCTGGAAGAGGCTGCAGGTTTCACAATGACGGTGATGAAATATGCTTTATATAAAACATAACTTATGCCCATTTTGTCCCAATAACAAAAGTTATTAACAGCCAAATCAGCAGGAGAGGACTATATATACTACATAGAACGACTTAAAATGAGACATCACGTGACAGGCGGTAACACGTGAAAAGAACCCCGTTATTCCTATAATTTGTCGTTTTATTAAGAACTGACGTTGTTCCATTACATATCCCCAATAAGGAATTGTCAGTCCCTCTATTCCACCACAGGTAAGTATGTATGATGTCGATTTGTTCTTAAAAAATCATACTTTTACCGCAATGCTACAAATGATCTCTTTAACTGAAGAACACTCACAGATTGATTTCAACTCCACAGAAACACTCTAAATTTTCTTAATCTAATTTAACAATATCGAGAATCTACATCATTGCAGTCACATCTGCATGCTCACAAATGCATGTTCTTTATCAATATTTGCTCTACCAAATTATCAATACTAGTACTTCGTCCCTATATCGGCCTATATTGTTATTATGACAATTTTCCGTTACCTCTGAAAACCGATTAACTGATATATTCCTCCGAATATCTTAAAAGTCTAAGCTGCTGTTCCCAAGTTGATAGCTAAACCTTCGTTTAATCCTTTCATCATTATGAACACAGATGAATTAATACCAAAAATATACTTACGTGTTAACAGTTCAGAAGACCAATACAAAACACCGGAACAGAATTAATTTCTTTAGCTTCATTAAATGATACAGAGAAATAGAGTCTATTTAACTGTTTTCCGTTAAATTTCAAATATGTTTCACGAGTATGTCAGTTTTTGTTTATATTTTCACGAATGCGTTGTACGAGTCAAAATACTTTAAATATCTGCCGTACGAGTGAAATATATTTGATTTTTAATGGAAAACAATTCAATTTTGTTTCTACTACAATTTTAAGCTTCCGAAAGTTTTGATGACTGATTTAATTTTTTAAATTTGCGGATACAAACGATCGGACAGAGTGTCAAGGCTTATGGAATATTTATACGCCACAGGATGAAGTTCTATTTTTTGTTTTAACGATAGTAAAAATACAATAATACATACTAATAAAATCCAGTAGATATTTATCAATTTCTAAAATACAAGGCAGTTTTTTTACTTCCGTTACTTTAAAAATAGCACAATATTATTGGACCGAAACATGCATCATCACGAGTGATGATGTAGGATATCATCGCAAGTGATGATGTAGGACTAGTGATGATGTAAGCAGTGATGATGTTTTATCAAGTTTATATTTTCTGATATTTCACTGATAAAAATGTTATAACAATATAATTATAATATATGTCCATTATCGTTTACAAAGTCCTGATTCTGTCAGGAATCAGATTTTGGTCTCTGTAAGTGTTCGCATTCTGAAGAGCAATTTTCGTAGTAAGTAAAGGACTCGTTTACATCTTTTACTTTTACAAGTTAGATAACACCCAAATGTCAGTTCGATTAAGGAAAGTTCAACGTACGATATGACATTTAATCAGGCATGTTTGTTTTTTGAAGTAAAATAGTAATAGAATCAAGATTATATACGTTTAGTGAAGTTACTTACCTGCAAGGTAAAATACATATTTAAATTCATTCTCCTCTTGTACCAACAGACCTACAATAGGAAGTTATATACATATATATAATTTCATTATATCAGTCAGGAAATTGTGTTTGCTAAAAAACGTCTTAAACAATACATCACCTTACATAGTTCAATACTCAACCTTTCAGCATTTGCAAGTCAGGTTTACAAAGGTAATAACATTGTAAGACAAACTCTTACCACAACCATTAAAATCACATTCATTTTGAAATGTTATTGGATAAAGCAACAATTAATTTGTTTTGAATTCTTGCCAGAAAATGTAGTACTTAAAACTGAGAGGTAGAAAATAGTTACCTGCTGCGGGTCCACCCATTAGAGATCCAAGGGCGATCATGAAAGACAAGTATCCGTTGCCCATGGCAATATATTCTGGTCCAACAAGTTCACGTGTAGCTTGTGATAGAAATGTTGTCCAATACCCACTGTAGAATCCGAACAGTAAAGTGTAGCCGATCTGTCCGGCAAAGTCCTCAAACAACATGGGACAAATCCCTGTCACCACGACGCCGAGCCCTACCGAACATAGCAGTGACGTCATATCGTCCAAGGTGCTGTTGTTGCCCATGAAGGCGAATATCATCCGTGACGTAAAACTGGACATGCCAACACACGCAATGAGGAAACTGGACAGTCCAAAGTCCGTGCCCTGCTCCAGCGAGTAGGACGGCAGGTACATATAGATGATAGTGGACCCAAAGCTCCAGAATAAGTTAGCAATACACATTCCCAGGAATATGACGTTCCGTAACGGGACGCACGACAGAAGTGGCATCAGATGCATTTCTTTGGCGTTCTTAGCGGGTTTCATCAGCGCACCACAAACACAAATGTTTAGAGCACATCCTGCTAACATCCAGAGAGTGCCCCTCCAGGCCATGTAGTCCAGCATGGTACGGATGACTATAGGGAATGTGATCATACCGGCCCCGACTCCTCCCAGCACCACACTCAGGGCCTCAAACCGACCCTCGTAAAAGTGCTGCTCTACAATCATTATAGAGGGTGTGCACGCCAGGCCGAACCCGATACCTGTAGACAAAAACGGACAATATTAGAGAATATGAATGGCACTTCTGAAATTCCCAAATGACAACGGTCAGCTAAATGACTTGTGTTGATATGGTGCCATAAAATCAACTGGAGCAAGCCCAAGATTCGACAAACAAAGAAGAAATTGTCAGTTTAAAAGTAATCAACATCGGGTGAGACAGATTATAACGAAGTTTTCAAATGATCGGATGAAATACTGGTATATACATGGATGTTTTTGCAAGGTGAAAATGCTCGCCATTTTGACAATTACGATAAACGTGATTATTTCAATTTTCCTATCGTGAACTTTCCGTTTCTTGATAGTAACATCCCTGCATCTCCAACCTATGGTGTTTACATGTCGCAGTTGATTCGTTATTCTTGGACTTGCTCTAAATATAGTGATTTTCGTTATCGATGTCGACTGCTGACAAACAAATTAACAACACGGGGATTCGAGAAATGCAGGTTGATCAGAACTAGTTTTATGGTCGCCATCTTTGTCTCATTGAGAAATATTCTGTATCTTTGTGTGATATGAAGATGGGCGTGTTTGAGTATGTTCATTAGTATGCTTACTTGTTTACTTGTTATGATTGACAATGATGATTCGGTTCTCATTTCGAGGACTAGATGTTTACTTGGATGTGACCAAAATTTCCATAGCGGGTGTTGTCGATGAAGCAGAAGACGCTTACTCTTCTTCTTATACTTTTACTCTCTTATTTCGTATTTTGCCGTTGGTTTAATTGATTTTGGTTTGAGATTATGGATTTGTAGATGCTTCTATTCTTTATTTTTAGCGCTGTTATGGTGATATTATACTGGGATAGACCGAAAAAGCGACTACGGAAAATGAGTTTGTTTGCATGTTTTATTTTTTTTATTAAATTCGACGAATGAAGATCAGGTATCACTTTGTAATGTGAACCCGGCACCCTTTGCCATCATAATCCATATTCAACCGATGTTAATTTACACTTCACATCGATCACTATGATTTCATACCTCGTTGATTACTAACTCTGGCTTTAATAGTTTATTAACCATATCAAACCGGCGAAAAAATCAAATAGCAGCGACAGTCTCCCGTGATACTGGTCATTCGACCATGCACTGATCAATGGTTTTGACTAGTTGTAGTGTAATAATAACTGGGGTTAAAGTGCAGAGGTCAATATAGCCTCCTCCGCGAGGTCATGTGATGTACTGGGTACCATAGATATCACTAACCACATATGTTATCACTGGTGAGGGCAATGTCTGCTGGTAGTTATCTGTCTACAACTGTTGTATCTACACAGTGTAATTAATAACGATCACTTACCTGTGAGCACCCCATAGGTCAAGTACACCTGGTACAGGTCAGTTACGACCATCCCAAGTGCCAGGCCAGTGGCTGAGAGTACCCCACCCAACATGACACTGATTCGACAGCCGAACGATTTCATAAAACAGCGCATCACCACACCTACAATACAGAGAAATACGAATCCTAACTCAGATATAGCATAAATAAATCAGCAACTTAACCACTAAGTACGAACTTGTTGGGTCAAATTTAAACAAACATCATCATCTTATATGAAATTGTACTTTGGCAGTACAAAAGTTATACAATCACCACGTTGTGATGTTCAAGTTCAAGTTCTGTATTAACCAAGGTATAAAAAATGTTAACATGAAGTTCGTATTGTACAGGAGAGTGTTACATACATTGACATTGATCAACGTGTACAGCCATATACATAATAATTGTACTTATATATATAATGATTGTATGATGTAGAAGGTAAAGACATTTAACGATTACCAATCACAGCATTTTATAAATATACCATCAGCTTATGAAAGGAAAACATTTTATATGTGACATGGTTAACACCCCCTCCCCTTTTCTATATACATTTGCCACTAAACCACAAAATGGCAATTGCAATGCTTTAAGCATTGTAATCATACCAAGATATTATCACGCCATCTGTTTTCAAGCACTGATGTGCTTTGACAAAGTGGTATTCTAGAAGAAAGAGTTTTTCTAAAGTTTTTTATAGTTATTTTAATAGTCCAAATATAAGCAGGGTATATTGAGAAGGAAATGCTCTCCTCTACTGACAATGGTATATCCCTGTCCTCATCACTAACAGGTAGACTTACTGGTGAGAGCGGTCACATACATGAGAATGGAACCGGCCCATGACGTGTCGAAGTGGTCGTGCTCGAACACTTGCTGAAACACGTGATGAAATATACCGAGACTGTACGTGATCCCGCAAATTATAAACTGGACGAAGAAGGCGGCCACCACCACGACCCACTTCCGGGCGCCATCTTCCTCCCGGTGCATCTTGTTGTTAGCGTCCCACGTGACCGCAATCATTTAGGACCTGTGAGAAAAAGAAAGTGAAACCCGTCATCTTACAATTGCAACAAACATAGCGGTAACGAAATTTGAATGCCGGCTAAAACTGGATCCAACATTCGTATTTTGAGGCACATCACCGTATAAATCTCGCGATACCCTGGAGAGTGTACCTTCTAGTTTCGACATGATCAATTTATCCAGGACACTGTGTGGTGACATTTCGAGATATCCTCTATAACTGGTGACTCAGAGACAGAATACCGACAATAAACACCAACAGAAGACCATAGTAATGCACTCAGAACACTCTACACCACAGTCGTACGAACAACACAGATCCGCACACGATTATCTAATGGGTTCAGTCTGTCTTCGTTGTGGACAATGTAGTCTACGTCTCTTCCGGCCATGATCTAAGGTACTTAAGTTCTATACTGTTGTGTGAAGAGACAACGTTTGAGGACTAACTAGATAAAAACATTACACAAACCACCGATCCTGACTCTATTACCCTCACAAACCCGTCGCAGACCGTCCTGATCGTTAATTGCCGTTGATAGTCTAAATACACTAAACCAACGCAGCTTGAATCAGTTTGAGATGGTATGATAACAGCCATTTAACCAAATGTTGAAAGGATCATTTTGGTGTTTAGTTTACTATAACGAGAATGATGTCCCCGATATTGGCATAATAATAATTATTATATTCTCCTTCTTGAAAATAAGAAACACATGCCTTCTGAAACCGCACTGATCAAACGAAACCTTGAAACAAAGCCAATGACCCGACGTTTGGTTGTTGTTTTGTTTAGACAAGTAGAAAGGTGTTTTTGGAGACGATGAGGTCATTGAAACAAATCTGACTAACGTTATTTGTAGGTTAAATTCATATATTAGCACGCCCCACATTTCGTACACAAAATCGGAGTACAGACAAGAAATTCCCAACAATAACAAAGTATAGTATCTTTAGTTAAACGTATAACTTGCGAGCTTATATCCGGGACAACAAGAGCTCGATATAACTTGTTTCATAATTGTTGTAAAATAAATCAAGTTTATTTAAACGTATTGTTTAACAAAATGTTGAGAGTAAAGTTTTATCAGTTCTGACTTTTTGAGCTGTGTTTACAAAATAGTTACATGTACATATTAAATTAAACATTTAATGTTTTAAATTGCCTTTAACATTTTAAAATTGTCACCTTAGGTTTCTGCTAACGATAAAGTTTTGTATTTTCCGTATTCTAATTGTATTCATGGTTATTTAGAGTGGAATTTACCAGGAAACATTCCCAGTTCTTTCACAACTTTAAGGTGAACTTACACATAATCGCTGACTTCCCTTCACAATTGTATATACCATGGTGTAAAACAGTGAAGTGTTTATGAAAAGTCAAACCATTAGGATATGTCAGAAAAATCAACCACAGAACAGAAAAAATAATCTATAAAATGTACTTAAGTATACAGAAAGTCATGTAAAGCAGGAAGGACGCGTTCAGTTCCTTCCTTATAACAGCACTTTACACCCCATCTCCAACACGAGGCCTCACAAACATCCCAATATCTAAAGTTTTAAACTTTCTAAATACATGAATCTGGCACATAGATGTCTGCACACCAAGCTCTTCAAATAAAACAAAATACCAATCTTCCTCACCATAGGATAAGTAACAGATCTAAAGCCGTTAAACTAACTCTTACTAAATGTTTATCAATGTATCGGTTTTTTCCCCTTTCTATAACATTAGTTGTACAAATAGTTCGGGGTTGTGTCGTTAACATTACGTAATTTCTAGTGTAGCTTTAACATGTGTGTTATCACTGAGATCCGAACGTGTGAAATGACTTTTTAAAGTTCAGTAGAATATGTACAACCCACAAAGTTTTAACGTCTAACGAACACGATGTTGACTTCGGGCTATTTCACCATTTCCGGAATATTTCAGCCATACAACGGTGTATCATAATATGTAATTCAGTCTTTTTTAACATAATAAATATAGAACACACTAATGAATATCATAATATGTAATACACTTAAAGGTATCATTTTATGAACTAAATTATATTTAGATATGTATACGTTATACAGTAATGGATGGAACTCTATATTATACGTAATATTGTAAGGTAAAACATTATACCATATATATAGAGTATTACATGATTGAGAAAACATCCATGTACATTGTATGTCACTTTATTATATATGATACGATAAGGTATACAATTATATATAATACAATAATGTATAACACTATTTTATACATACTCTGAGGTATAACATTTAAATATATTATATAAAATATTACACATATAATACCCTAATGTAAAGAACTGTGTTATAATACTACTGTTAGGTATAATATTATATTATATACATACTAGTGTAAAGTATAAATTTACATAATTACGACATTGCGTTGATATAGCCATTAGTGCTACTGAATCAAACTCTAATCCAATAATGAATGCATGTTAGGTCCTTTCCTAGACACCCGCTGTACAGCTAGGCAACTCTGAAGATACCACACTGTCATATCTTCACCATGATACTACGGCCAAAAGTCTATCACCACTCCCGATCAACTCCAATAAAAAGACTTAATAAACTCATTTCGAACTTCCTTGTGCCATTCTATAAAAAATCCGTGACAAAGTCAATGTAATTTAGAAATTACAAATGAAACTTCACCTACAGCCATGTGATGGTGTGAGCCTTTTACCCCGGAGAGAGACTGATCAGGGACAACCTCACAGCTCCGGGTTATCTTCAGTCTGATATCAACATTAATATCTGTAACAATCTTTGACCTATATCAGGGACATGTACGTATGGAATTTTAAAAGCTGCAGCGTTCATCACACACATTATAAAATGGTTATTGATTACTATATATGTTGAACTTTACCAGCACAGACCAACACAACCCAAATAATCGTTGAATAATTCAATTCTACGTATTTGCAACCTGCACGCCATTGTCTATCCCTGAGGAAAAACTCCGAATGTTATCTGAATTCGACACAGTATTTAGAATATGAAATTTGCATGCGATATTACTAATCGCAACCCTGATCAGCACTTCATTGATATACTGAAAGTATAGCCCGTGTCTCTCCATACCCTTCTCAAAATTTGAGACTTACAAAACGTCGAAGATATTGATCAAAACGACGTGCGAAGTGATAATTATGACATTATAGACTAAAATTATGTGCGTTGTGAATTCTATGTGTTAAAGTTGGCTGCAGAGTTAGCGCCCTTTATATCACGATTATCTAGTGTTAGGGCCCTTTATATCAATGTTGGCGACAGAGTTAGGGCCCTTTATATCACGATTGTCTACAGAGTTAAGGCCCTTTATATCACGATTGTCTACAGAGTTAAGGCCCTTTATATCACGATTGTCTACAGAGTTAAGGCCCTTTATATCACCATTGTCTACAGAGTTAAGGCCCTTTATATCACCATTGTCTACAGAGTTAGGGCCCTTTATATCACCATTGTCTACAGAGTTAGGGCCCTTTATATCACGATTGTCTACAGAGTTAGGGCCCTTTATATCACCATTGTCTACAGAGTTAAGGCCCTTGATATCACGATTGTCTACAGAGTTAGGGCCCTTTATATCACGATTGTCTACAGAGTTAAGGCCCTTTATATCACGATTGTCTACAGAGTTAAGGCCCTTTATATCACCATTGTCTACAGAGTTAAGGCCCTTTATATCACCATTGTCTACAGAGTTAAGGCCCTTTATATCACGGTTGTCTACAGAGTTAAGGCCCTTAATATCACCATTGTCTACAGAGTTAAGGCCCTTTATATCACCATTGTCTACAGAGTTAAGGCCCTTTATATCACCATTGTCTACAGAGTTAAGGCCCTTTATATCACCATTGTCTACAGAGTTAAGGCCCTTTATACCAGGGTTGTCTACAGTGTTACGGCTCATAGTATCAATATGATATGAACAAATCTGATAAACGACCCACTTTTTAAAGACAAACAGGTGACAATTTTCACGTGACGTTTTGTAAGGTGAGCGCCGGCATGACCTTGATCAAACCATAACACACATTCTTATATAAATAGACGCCGATACACGAATGGCAAATCTTTGTTTATTTACTAAAACAGAACGAACACGTGAAAAGAAGAGACACAAAGACAGAAAATCGATTTTTATCTAATTTTAAATTACATCCTCAGACCGACTTCCTTCCCAACGGAATAACCAACGATTACATGGAAATATTTCTGACAAATAGTGAAAACTATGTCGTGTGGTTCCTGGGACAGAGACACTTGACTTCAGGCCAAATATATGGGTAAGTCAGATACAATAGTCTATAATACATAAGTCATATACAATAGTCTCTAATACATAAGTCAGATACAATAGTCTCTAATACATAAGTCATATACAATAGTCTCTAATACATAAGTCAGATACAATAGTCTCTAATACATAAGTCGTATACAATAGTCTCTAATACATACGTCATATACAATAGTCTCTAATACATATGTCAGATACAATAGTCTCTAATACATATGTCATATACAATAGTCTCTAATACATAAGTAATATACAATAATCTCTAATACATAAGTCATATACAATAGTCTCTAATACATAAGTCATAAACAATAGTCTCTAATACATATGTCATATACAATAGTCTCTAATACACAAGTCATATACAATAGTCTCTAATACATAAGTCAGATACAATAGTCTCTTATACATAAGTCATATACAATAGTCTCTAATACATAAGTCAGATACAATACTCTATAATACATAAGTCAGATACAATAGTCTATCATACATAAGTCAGATACAATAGTCTCTAATACATAAGTCATATACAATAGTCTCTAATACATAAGTCATATACAATAGTCTCTAATACATAAGTCATATACAATAGTCTCTAATACATGTCATATACAATAGTCTCTACTACATAAGTCAGATACAATAGTCTCTAATACATAAGTCATATACAATAGTCTCTAATACATGTCATATACAATAGTCTTTAATACATATGTCATATACAATAGTCTCTAATACATGTCATATACAATAGTCCCTAAGTCATATACAATAGTCTCTAATACATAAGTCATATACAATAGTCTATAATTCATAAGTCATATACAACAGTCTCTACTACATAAGTCATATACAATAGTCTCTAATACATAAGTCATATACAATAGTCTCTAATACATAAGTCAGATACAATAGTCTCTAATACATAAGTCATATACAACAGTCTCTACTACATAAGTCATATACAAAAGTCTCTAATACATATGTCATATACAATAATCTATAATACATAAGTCATATACAATAGTCTCTAATACATAAGTCAGATACAATAGTCTCTAATACATAAGTCATATACAATAGTCTCTAATACACAAGTCATATACAATAGTCTCTAATACATAAGTTAGATACAATAGTCTCTTATACATAAGTCATATACAATAGTCTCTAATACATAAGTCAGATACAATAGTCTATAATACATAAGTCATATACAATAGTCTCTAATACATAAGTCAGATACAATAGTCTCTAATACATAAGTCAGATACAATAGTCTATAATACATAAGTCAGATACAATAGTCTCTAATACATAAGTCAGATACAATAGTCTCTAATACATAAGTCAGATACAATAGTCTATAATACAAAGGTCATAAACAATAGTCCTTAAGTCATATACAATAATCTCTAATACATAAGTCATATACAATAGTCTATAATACATAAGTCAGATACAATAGTCTCTAATACATAAGTCATATACAATAGTCTATAATACATAAGTCAGAAACAATAGTCTCTAATATATGTCAGATACAATAGTCTCTAATATATAAGTCATATACAATAGTCTCTAATAATACGTCATATACAATAGTCTCTAATACATAAGTCAGATACGATAGTCTATAATACATAAGTCATATACAATAGTCTCTAATACATAAGTCAGATACAATAGTCTCTAATACATAAGTCAGATACAATAGTCTATAATACATAAGTCATATACAATAATCTATAATACATAAGTCAGATACAATAGTCTCTAATACATGTCATATACAATAGTCTCTAATACATAAGTCAGATACAATAGTCTATAATACAAAGGTCATAAACAATAGTCCCTAAGTCATATACAATAGTCTCTAATACATAAGTCATATACAATAGTCTATAATACATAAGTCAGATACAATAGTCTCTAATACATAAGTCATATACAATAGTCTATAATACATAAGTCAGATACAATAGTCTCTAATATATAAGTCAGATACAATAGTCTCTAATATATAAGTCATATACAATAGTCTCTAATAATACGTCATATACAATAGTCTCTAATACATAAGTCAGATACAATAGTCTATAATACATAAGTCAGATACAATAATCTCTAATATATAAGTCATATACAATAGTCTCTAATAATACGTCATATACAATAGTCTATAATACATAAGTCAGATACAATAGTCTCTAATACATAAGTCATATACAATAGTCTCTAATACATAAGTCATATACAATAGTCTCTAATACATAAGTCAGATACAATAGTCTCTAATACATAAGTCATAAACAATAGTCCCTAAGTCATATACAATAGTCTCTAATACATAAGTCAGATACAATAGTCTATAATACATAAGTCAGATACAATAGTCTCTAATACATAAGTCAGATACAATAGTCTATAATACATAAGTCATAAACAATAGTCCCTAAGTCATATACAATAGTCTCTAATACATAAGTCAGATACAATAGTCTATAATACATAAGTCATATACAATAGTCTCTAATACATAAGTCAGATACAATAGTCTATAATACATAAGTCATATACAATAGTCTCTAATACATAAGTTATATACAACAGTCTCTAATACATAAGTCAGATACAATAGTCTATAATACATAAGTCATATACAATAGTCTCTAATACATAAGTCAGATACAATAGTCTCTAATACATAAGTCAGATACAATAGTCTATAATACATAAGTCATATACAATAGTCTCTAATACATAAGTTATATACAACAGTCTCTAATACATAAGTCAGATACAATAGTCTATAATACATAAGTCATATACAATAGTCTCTAATACATAAGTCAGATACAATAGTCTCTAATACATAAGTCATAAACAATAGTCCCTAAGTCATATACAATAGTCTCTAATACATAAGTCAGATACAATAGTCTCTAATACATATATCATATACAATAGTCTCTAATACATAAGTCATATACAATAGTCTATAATACATAAGTCATATACAATAGTCTCTAATACATAAGTCATATACAATAGTCTATAATACATAAGTCATATACAATAGTCTATAATACATAAGTCATATACAATAGTCTATAATACATAAGTCATATACAATAGTCTATAATACATAAGTCATATACAATAGTCTATAATACATAAGTCATATACAATAGTCTCTAATACATAAGTTATATACAACAGTCTCTAATACATAAGTCATATACAATAGTCTCTAATACATAAGTCATAAACAATAGTCTCTAATACATAAGTCATATACAATAGTCTCTAATACATAAGTCATATACAATAGTCTCTAATACATAAGTCAGATACAATAGTCTCTAATACATAAGTCATATACAATAATCTATAATACATAAGTCATATACAATAGTCTCTAATACATAAGTCAAATACAATACTCTATAATACATAAGTCAGATACAATAGTCTCTAATACATAAGTCATATACAATAGTCTCTAATACATAAGTCATATACAATAGTCTATAATACATAAGTCATATACAATAGTCTCTAATACATAAGTCAGATACAATACTCTATAATACATAAGTCAGATACAATAGTCTCTAATACATAAGTCAGATACAATAGTCTCTAATACATAAGTTATATACAACAGTCTCTAATACATAAGTCATATACAATAGTCTCTAATACATATGTCATATACAATAGTCTCTAATACATAAGTCATATACAATAGTCTCTAATACATATGTCATATACAATAGTCTCTAATACATATGTCATATACAATAGTCTCTAATACATATGTCATATACAATAGTCTCTAATACATAAGTCAGATACAATAGTCTCTAATACAAATGCTGACGTATAAGATAATGATTGTTCTCCACTTCAGCTATTTCCGCACGTACTATGACCCTGTGCCTGTTGTTGTATGTCAAGTACTGCACCAGTGTCACCAAGCCCTCAACTTGTCGGGGTTATTAGATCACGGCATCAATAATATATAAGGTTTTTGGACGATTCCACTCTCGATCTTGATGATGTACATCATCTTTTTATATCACGGGCACTTGTGGCCAGGAGAATAACCATATATACAGCAGATAATATAGCGAAAAATGAATAATTAAAAAAATATAAAAACTCAATTTTCTTTTTATGTTATTAATCATCTAAATCCATAATGAAAATAATTGCGAAATGTCAGCTTCATACGTTAAGCTGTTATTTCACAAAAAATCGACTATCAGACACTGAAAAAGAGAGAAGGTATGCAACTCCGAGGCAGAAAATACCTCGACCACGTTATGGTTTTTGGTGAAATTTAACCGCTTGACAATTATTGGCAATTATTTTCATTATGGTTTTAGATGATTAATAACATAAAAAGAACATTTGAAAATTTAGTTTTTATATTTTTTGCTTAATTTTTCGCTATATTATCTATGCTGTATAATGGTTATTCTCATGGCCACAAGTGCCTGTGATATATATGAGACTTACTGTGTTGTCGAGGAAACAGCTTTTGTGACTGAGGACAATATCAGCAGCGGTAAATCTACGTGTGAGTCGACCCGAATCCAGGCCAGTACTCATAGAATTCTGGACTTGCAGATTGTTTTGAAATACTTGAGTTTAGCATTGTGGACACATTGCTTTTGCAGTCGAAAGGGACTCGTGTAAATAAATTGGAGATTGATAACTGTACCACACGTTTCAAATGAAACCTAATTTTTTTTTGCTGGGCGGAAATGACTTGTTTTGGGTACCGCTCAGCTGACACGTGTAGATCATGACAAAAAAACGACATAGAAGTCATATTGGTCATGTTTACTAATGTGAACAATTATTCGCTGAAGGCTAATTAAATTAGTTTTACCGTCTTTGAAACATTATTCATTTTTTTTTGTATCTAGATACACGAATTAGGATAATAAACATTACTTGTCGCACAAGATAATGCAGCCAAACAATGGTATAGATTAGTGCCTCCAGCAATGAGGACGTTGTACATTCCCTAGATACGATTAGCGGGAACATCCGTTAACCATTTCTACACCTACTCCGAGCACGGCAGTATAGACAATTAAATCAATGGAACTCGTGCCCGCCTTGGTGTAGTTCAGACTTAGACACTTACGTAGATTGTTTACGAAACCTCTCGAGGTAAGATACCAACCGGCTGCCGATATTTCTACATTTACACGTGCTTGTGAGGACAAAGAGTGCCCGATATTTCTCTTGTGATGTCAGTGCGCTCCCCAAACAGACCTTATTGAAGTAAAAGCTCCATATATAACATGCTTACAGATTTTGCCAACTGTGAAGAGCGGTCTGACACAGTTGACAACAATCCAATCAACATTAGGAACCGAACCAGAGTCAACACCTTCACAAAACAGCGCCATCCTAAACACTGGGTAATTAGCACAATGGTATTCCACTGAACCGTGATACGATGTACCTGCTAGGCCAACACCCACACAGGTCCAGCTGTTACAGCACTGGTGATAATTAGAACCGCCAGGAAAGTCCGCACCAAACAGCAAACAGGTCTTCCAACCCTGCCAGGTGTGCCATTTTGAACAATCCCCACCACAACATAATGCCAAGTCCCAAACATTTCATTCTATAGGCTCAACACTTCAATATTTCGGGCATTCCCGTTTATATTTCTGTTTCACTCCAGTTTGAGACTCGAACTCCAGTGTTAAAACAAACCATCTATATCGGTAAGTTCTTGGCGAACGTTTACAAATCCTCCAAACATTGGTTTGTGTTAGGTTACGACGACAGGTGTTAATCCTTCTCTGGAATTCAATAATATTCTATACAACATTTGGTGTATAATCAAAGATAAGCTTCTATGTAGTTTGTATAAACATTTGTATTAGCTGATCTCTAGTGTATTAAGAAAAGTTTATAAACAATAGCGAAATATCTAGTGTTTATAGATTACCTACACTATAGCGTATATAGATTAGCTAAATCTCTAGGTTATATAGATTAGCTAAGTCTCTAGGTTATATAGATTAGCAAAATATCTAGGTTATATATAGATTAGCTAAATCTCTCGGTTATATAGATAAGCTACTATCTATGTTATATAGATAAGCTAAATCTCTAGGTTATATAGATCAGCTACGCTATAGTATAGAAGGATTAACTAATCTTAAGTGTATATATGTATCAGCTACTCTTTAGTTTATATAGATTAACTACTATCTAGGTTATATAGATCAGTTAATCTAGGTTATACAGATAAGCTACTCTCTAGTATATATAGATTAGCTACTCTCTAGGTTATATAGATTATCTACTTTGTAGGTTATATACATTAGTTACTCTCTAGGTTATATAGATTATCTACTATCTAGTATATATAGATTAGCTACTCTGTAGGTTATATAGATTATCTACTATCTAGTATATATAGATTAGCTACTCTCTAGGTTATATAGATTAACTACTATCTAGTATATGTATAGATCAGCTACTCTTTAATGTTACACTGACTCAATCAGACTGAATATAGATTAGCTTCTCTAAAGGTTATATTGATTATCTACTCTAGTGTATATAGATTATCTACGCTAGTTTGTATAGATTAGTTACTCTAGTTTATATAGATTAGTTACTCTAGTTTAAATAGATGAGAAACTTGTGTCTGTCCGTCTCTGTTTATGAGAGTACTCTTAATATGGAAATAATAGTTTGACCCTTTAGATTTTATTGTCAAAGGATGGTACAATGCATTTTGTTTTGACGAAAAAATATTAATAGAGAGTTTTATCAGACCGTTCAAAGCCAGTCTTTGCTTTCAAGATTGCATAGTGCGACACTAAAATATTGAGTGTGATGTTTTTTTATAGGACTATAAACATTGTCAAGTAGGTATTACTATATCTGTCTGTACAGAGTTTAACACCAGGCCATCTGTCGGCGCTAGACTAGATCGTTCACACAGCGAATAATAATAGTTCTACGTGTACAGAAGTAATGTTGTGTTCAGTACCCGTGGTCAGTGTGGTAGCGTAAGGGTCAGAGGCCACTCGGACCAGCGGATCAATATCGGTCAATAACGCCCCGCTGTACCAGGTGTGGCGCAGGTGTGTGTTGTAGGTATAAACACAGGGACCCGAGAATTTGTTGCAGCCAGTTTTGGACCTAAAATAGGATGTTTAGAGTAATTTTACACTTTTGGGGGGTTTAGATCAATTTTCGATAAACATGCCCCCTCAATGGTCATACATAGCTTTAGTGGGTATAAATACATGTAACATCACATTATATCTCATACGTACATTGTATATAAGTAAGTATACGGCTACACTGGACCAGCCCCTCCTCCACAACATGTTTATATTTACATTGACTCCATATATGGTAACATCCTTATGTAATAACTAATTATTGATTTTGTCATTTTGACACCTATCCCACCACCCCCACCCCCTACACACGTACACACGAATTAAACATCACCGTAAAATGACTTTGGTACAGTAACATACAAAGTGTTTGAGTGTTTACATATATAATTACACTATTGAAGTGTTACGTATATATGGCAGCGGGGGTACTGTCCCTGTACAGTATACACGTATACGGTGCGTTACATGTATATAATGTCCTGTATATGTATGACACCAAGGTGATCGAAATCTCTAGATACACATTATAAGCTCTAGTAGCTGTGGGGCAAACGTTGCTGAATACTACATACAGAAGATCGAACCCGGGGGTGAAGAGCTGGACACAAACTGCAGATTAACATAAAATTGTAAACAATTAAGTCATGATACATACCTCAATGCTTATGTTCTATGTGAATACATTTCCAATCCCATTAGCGAACAGACTGTAATATTACCTGTATTGACATGATCTTAGCCGTGTGAAACTCTAACATGGCTGGAGTAATCTAACCATATAGACGCAAATACACATCGCCATCCACAGCGACCGAACAAAGACCATCCTCCATTACCCAGCCGATGTTCTGCCTATACTGACTTGCCGCTTACCGTTTTGTGACGTAACAGGGCCTCGCCATCACGTTCCCATTATGTAGGGTGAATGATTATGTACCAAACACGGGTTAGCCAAAGTGTACCGGGACGGCAGCGACGTTTTGACAGAAAACAGCTGATTCTACTCCTCTCGCTACTAGGTCAGGATTCACCTAACGAAGGTCACGTGGTAGCTTTGTTTACATCAGCGCTTACTATAAATAGATTTATGACGTATCACTATACGGCCAATATTTACATGTATACTGTAATATAACTATCAGAATTAAATCGTTTCCACAGTACAATGTCAAGCCACCATAAACCTTAATAAATATTAAGTGTCTGATTCAAGTAGTTCATCCATTTTTCTCATTCTAGATAGAACATATCTACATGTATATGTATATATTTATTCAACAACGTACTGTACATGAACGTTTTAATACATATGTATACACGACAGACACAGTCTTGTGAAATATCATGCTGTATTTCATAAGAAATTAGATAAGTATGCGTATACGTTTTAATTTAATGTAATGTGCACCACACACACACACACACACACACACACACACACGGGCTCTCGTAAGTACATGTAATTGTCGATTAAAATAATAAATGCAAATCATATACACTGTAATACAATTCAGGGACAAACATTATATTGTACATGTATACGCCCCTGTACAATTAAATATATATGTCTTCATATGAATGTTATACGTGGAGCATTTTCTTCAATCTTACTATTTTTGAGGCGTTATGTCTATTTACCAAATCATTATGCTGTATGAAATTGATATTAAATGTTTTTCAATTCATTTTGATTGTATCACTATACATATGGATGTCTTGTCATCTATTCGCAGTGTCGGGGAACGAAAAAAGCAGGACCAGCACTCATTATATCTGATAGAGTTACATAATAACAATAATCCAAAAAACTGGGAAAATACTAATTATTCCGTCTAGATCTATCAACACATCAGAGCCCGTCACGATGTTGTTCAAATTTGGCATCGTCCCAATACATAGAATTGTTTAGAGTCACATATATATACAATGTATATACCTAATAACTCTATATAAGTTCGATATATCAAACCAATTAAATTAAAATGTATATTACTTCAAAGTGTCAATCTGATTAAAATGCAGATCCTTAATTGTTCTCACACCATTTTACAAGGACGCCGCAAAGAGAAGTCGCGGAAATCAAGATCTGATTTGAATCAGATTGTCTCATAATGGAAACAACAATTAGTTCGAGAAGAAGACTTTAATGTTTCTACTTTCCTCCCAACTGTTTATATGTTTTCAGTGCCTACGTGCACATGTACCATGAAAGTGTAGGTTTACTTCAAACAAGCACAGTTCATGTTTTCCGACATATAACCATTTCACGTAAAATATAACAGATTGGCTTTGGTAAGCTGCTCAGTTACCTGTACCCATAGTGTAATTAATTAATCTATATGTGTATTGTACGACCGGATTTATACCCCCCCCCCCCCTCCCACCCATCCCCGAAAAAAATCACATCAAATCATGAAATACAAACCTGAGTATCTCGCACGGAGTCTGTCGACATACTTCTGTTTTCCCCATGTTTATCATTCTGAACATACCGATATATTCCACCTGTGATACTGGTAAATTACTAGTAATCAATGACCAAAGACTGGTCTTTATAAGTTATAAGGACTTAGGGCTTGGTTAATCATGCGAGTTAAATTTAAATACGTTTACCCCGATCCAACAAAGAATCGGTGTGAATTAGAACTCGGGTATTCGACCAGTGGAATGTACACGGGTCCTCCATGTGTACAGTCAGGTATGTCTGCTTCGGTTAATGATATTTCTGTTCCATAAAAATCCAACAAGCTCGCCTTAATTAAACGGTGTCAAAAACTCAAAGTCTAAAAGGGTTGAATACTTCATAAAATTTATATTAGCATGACACCCTCCAACGCACAGACATTAAAATGTATAAATATGGACAATGCAGGTTGAGAACCATGTAGTAGCGCATTAATAAAATACACCCCCCCCCCTATTAAACAGCAGAAGACAGGGATGTGTAGTAACAACCCCTCTCTGTCGATACTGTTTGTACCACTGTATAAACTGAGATGTTGTGTGAATATCTTATTTGTATTCGATTTAATTTGTGAAGTTCAGAGTCGCCATTATGGTTTAAAATCAATGGTTTGAAATAAAACAAAATTTAAACGGGCACTGTTTCACTGTGCACATGTACATAAACAATGGTTGTAGGAAGGACTCTGAATCGTGTGTGTATAGTTCGCTATGTAGGACGGGGTCGTAAAACGTTTAATACATAACACAAGAATGTTAGACCTGACATACAGTGATATTTGACAGTACGACATTACGAAATGTCGCCTTCAAACTATATAAACCGAGCAGGGTTGTATCGCGTATCGTGTAAGAGAAATTAAGTTTGATTTAATTGATAAACCACTGTCAGTGTAATATGACCGGATGGAATGGTATGCTTGGTGTCTATAACATTGGGACACATTAGTTAAACAAAGTACTACTGTAAAACCAAACGAAACACCCCATTCTATCACTCGTCCACTTTAAAGGCCCAATATACGTAACTTTCGGCAGAACTTGAAGCGAAAATCTAGACTAATAACTTTTTATATTTATAGATTTAGTTAAAATTAACTGATATCAGCAATATCCAAGATACATTCCTTGCGGTTACCGGTACATCAGCATTTGAAACACGCTATTTGTAAACACACGTCCATATCGAACCGTCTTCTACCTTCGGTTTGTTGTTGTAGTGGGCCCCACCTGAATATTTTTCAATTCTTTGGATTTTTTTGTCAAGAGTTTCTTGTTAGTTACCGCTCAGGTTTACTTCGTTTTAGGCTTATTTTTGCATGGTTATCAACTGGATTTTTTTCAGAATTTTTCAGGATCACGAAAATTTCCCTGAAGTTACGTATATTGGGCCTTTAAGGCCGAGAGGCGTCAACAGCGGACGTAAGCCATCGGCGGAAACCCACGGTACACTTCTCTTATGCAAGCATCAGAGAAGTGTACCATGGGTTTCCGCCGATGGACGTAAACCGGCAAAGTCATCTTTCGATCCTTCATGTATAAAAATTCATTCACAAGTTCGAACCTGTTTAATTATAGGAAGAGTTCAGGATAGTTAATATATACATATTAATTGTATTAACCACACAGTTCTATTGTTAGAAAACCGTATACATGAATAAAATGAAGTCAATTTAAATGTTGTACGAAATTTTGTATAATTAGTAAGATCGACTGCAAACATTTTTGTCAGAGGATTGAGTATCAAGGACAGACATATATGGCGAAACTTTATACCAGTATAAGGATCTATTCATAGGAAGCAATGCATGTATTAGAACGCCTTGTCTACAGCTTATTCACGTTCTTTCGTTCGCAGACTTGCGCAAGTTCTTAAATTCTTCTAAAAAAATGAACAAATATTGCAAATTTTCTGCTTATATGCCTTTCCCTAAAATACTACCATTACTTCGACATCGAACACGATATGATGACGCATCCATTATCCTGTCGTCAAATATGTCAATATAGTGACACGTCAATTACCCTGCCGTTAAACACGTCATTTCTGGTGACACGTCCATTACCCTGCCGTTAAACACGTCATTTCTGGTGACACGTCCTTCTGCCTGCCGTTAAACACCTCATTACTGGTGACACGTCGATTACTCTGCCATCAACAAAGTCATTTCTGGTGACACGTCCGCTACCCTGTCGCCAAACACGTCATTTCCACCGACACGTCAATTACCCTGCCGTTAAATACGACATTTCTGGTGACACATTCTTAACCCTGTCGTCAAACACGTCATTTCTGGTGATACCTCCTTTATCCTGCCGTCAAAAACGTCATTTCTGGTGACACGTCGATTACCCTGCCATTAACTACGTCATTACTGGTGACACGTCGATCACCCTGTCGTCAAACACCTCATTTCTGATGTCACGACCATAACCCTGCTTTTGACAAAGTAATTTCAAGTGACACGGCCATTACCATGTCGCCTAACACGTCATTTCTGGTGACACGTCCATAACCCTGCCGTTAAACACGTCATTTCTGGTGACACGTCCATTACCCTGCCGTTAAACATGTCATTTCTGGTGACACGTCCATTACCCTGCCGGTAAACATGTCATCTCTGGTGACACGTCCATTAGCCTGCCGTTAAACACGTCATTTGTAATGACACGTCCATTAGCCTGCCGTCAACCAAGTCATTTCTGGTGACACGTCCATTAGCCTGCCGTTAAACAAGTCATTTCTGGTGACACGTCCATTACCCTGCCGTTAAACACGTCATTTCTGGTGACACGTCCATTACCCTGCCGTTACACAAGTCATTTCTGGTGACACGTCCATTACCCTGCCGTTAAACCCGTCATTTCTGATGACACGTCCATTACCCTGCCGTTAAACACGTCATTTCTGGTGACACGTCCATTACCCTGCCGTTAAACACGTCATTTTTGGTGACACGTTCATTAGCCAGCCGTTAAACACGTCATTTCTGATCACACGTCGATTACTCTTCCGTCAACCAAGTAATTTCAAGTGACACGGTCATTACCCTGTCGCCTAACACGTCATTTCTGCTGACACGTCGATAACTCTGCCGTCAACAAAGTCATTTCTGGTGACACGTTCGTAACCATGTCGCCAAACATGTCATTTCCACCGACGTGTCAATTACCCTGTAGTTAAACACGTCATTTCTGCTGACACGTCCCGTACATGTTTTTGTTGGACGTGTACACGTGCATATTTATCAAGGACATTTACACGCGTACTCAGTTATGTTGAGCATGGTGAACAAGTGTATCGACGAGAAACCCATGTAGTTCACTGGATTATATCAGTATCGTTCGTTCTGAATCCTATTTATCAGCATCCCTATTGTTGCCATGTCGACCTCGGACGTACGTGTGACGTTCATCGCTATATAAATAGGCCCGCGTGCTCATGTCTGTTCATATGTCGCTTACTTTACTACACATCAAAACTCTACTGCGGAATTCATTACTTCTTATCTTTACATACATATCGAGAGAAACTGGAAACTCACCTTTACAGTTTACAAACTGAGGAAGAATTAAGAATCCCTTATTTTGTGAGAAAACAATGAAAACACCATCGGCAGTAGATTCACATGACTTCATGAATCAGGCAGTGTGATTCAGTGCAGGGTTCAAAGGTCACGACGCTGGAGTACGTGTTCTACAGATGTTTCACATATACACACAGAGATATTACGTCATTATACATTTAGGGCCAAATGTTCAATTTATATTGAGTTGAAGACTTCAAAAATACACTTTTAAATCGAAATTTGCCGATAGATGAGCTACTCATAGAAATTCTTTTGGGTATTATTCTACACTACGGCGAGGTAAGCTATATAGTTAAAGCGTGGGAGCTGGTAGCTATTCTTACCGAACCACGTTAATTAAGGTCGATGTTTGAACTATACCTATAGGCAGAATTTAACACCTTTTATTAAGGGACTTGAAGCACAACATATACCTTCACCTTCATAAGTCTGAACTAATAACATATCATTTGTTACCTAGGATCATACATGTATTATGCAACCCCATTATACACGGGTAAACTGGGTTGATTTATGTTAGACGGATGGTAAAAGTCAGTTCGTCCCATGATAGTTTGGTTTGGTTTATTTTGTTTTACGTCCTACTAACAGTCAGGATCATTTAAGGACGTGCCAGGTTTTGGAGGTGGAAGAAAGTCGGATTACCCGGAGAAAAAACACCGACCTACGGCCAGTACACTGTACCTAGCAACTGTCCCACGTGGGATTCGAACTCGCAACCCAGAAGTGGAAGGCCAGCGGTAAAATGTCGGGACACCTTAACCACTCGGCCACCGCGGCCCCCATCCCATGATAGTCTCCCACCAGGAGATGCCGTTCGCCATTCATTAGTACCGTACACATGTATGCTCTACATTCCGGACCCTTGTTGTACATACACACATGCCTTCAGCAATAACATCAGGAGACTTGTGTATATATATAGACCAGGCACACATCTGTTCATCGTACAGAAACTGCAATCATGTTTAATAGGTAGTTCATAATGTCATGTACAATCCATGCAATATGATGAACAGATCTAGAGGTCATACGGAGCAGAGGTCACAGGGAACAGACGTCAGTGCGTCGGTCAACTGCCACAAGGTGTCAAGGTTGGATTCCGCAGACGACATATATTTGCGTCCTTGACCAACACCAGGCACGTGCGGCTGGACGTGCACTGGTTAGAGAGTGATACCAACATGGTTAGTTATACGGGTTTCCGTGTAGTAATATTATCACACAGCTGTTGGAATTCTCCTCGAGATAAGTTTATCATTACACGGAATATTTTACCTTAGCATTTACCTGGTGTACCCTACCTATAGAGCTGACGTAAGCACTGCTATATACATACACATGTAGGTATGCTGGTTTACAATGTTATTTGTTGCTGAAGATTGTTTCTGTCTATTTCTGGCTGATTGTTTTTTTTTTTTCAAATGCATGCACGTACGCACGCTTACATCTTTACTTTGTTCATATTTTGCCCCCGGTTTAACCGATTTTGAGTATGGATTATGATTTTGTTAACGCTTCGGTATTCCCTTATTTATTTTATTTAGTGTTTCGGATAAATTATCTGACGATATTATATTTGATTATTAATGATAGTGTGCCACCAGATATGTGATATTTTACTCAATATACTGTCGCTACAGCCGGAATACGTACCCCGTGTTGTCGTACCAGCGCCGCTGACTAACCACACCTAACTTGTAACATTACTGCAAACCCAAAACAATTGTAGAAGGTATGGCGCAGAGTTATAATAAGGAATGTCCCCGAACTAAGAACAAACCGTTTATGTGTGATCCTGGAGTCACTGACATTGGTACGGAACTGTGTATAGATTGACTTGTTTCTGTCAATTAAAGGCACATCGTTATGTAACAAGTTGAACTCATTGCACTAAGACACACACAATGCTATTCTGTTGTCTGGCCTGTATCGGTGTCATAACATAACAATAGTTGGGACAGGGACTGAACATAACAATAGTTGGAACAGGGACTGAACATAACGATAGTTGGAACAGGAACTGAACATAACAATAGTTGGAACAGGGACTGAACATAACGATAGTTGGAACAGGGACTGAACATAACGATAGTTGGAACAGGAACTGAACATAACAATAGTTGGAACAGGGACTGAACATAACGATAGTTGGAACAGGAACTGAACATAACAATAGTTGGAACAGGGACTGAACATAACAATAGTTGGAACAGGGACTGAACATAACGATAGTTGGAACAGGAACTGAACATAACAATAGTTGGAACAGGGACTGAACATAACAATAGTTGGAACAGGGACTGAACATAACGATAGTTGGAACAGGAACTGAACATAACAATAGTTGGAACAGGGACTGAACATAACAATAGTTGGAACAGGGACTGAACATAACGATAGTTGGAACAGGGACTGAACATAACGATAGTTGGAACAGGGACTGAACATAACAATAGTTGGAACAGGGACTGAACATAACGATAGTTGGAACAGGAACTGAACATAACAATAGTTGGAACAGGGACTGAACATAACAATAGTTGGAACAGGGACTGAACATAACAATAGTTGGAACAGGGACTGAACATAACAATAGTTGGAATAGGGACTGAACATAACAATAGTTGGAATAGGGACTGAATATAACAATAGTTGGAACAGGGACTGAACATAACAAAAGTTGGAACAGGGACTGAACATAACAATAGTTGGAACAGGGACTGAACATAACAATATTTGGAACAGGGACTGAACATAACAATAGTTGGAATAGGGACTGAATATAACAATAGTTGGAACAGGGACTGAACATAACAATAGTTGGAATAGGGACTGAATATAACAATAGTTGGAACAGGGACTGAACATAACAATATTTGGAACAGGGACTGAATATAACAATAGCTGGAATAGGGACTGAACATAACAATATTTGGAACAGGGACTGAACATAACAATAGCTGGAATAGGGACTGAATATAACAATAGTTGGAACAGGGACTGAACATAACAATAGTTGGAATAGGGACTGAATATAACAATAGTTGGAATAGGGACTGAACATAACAATAGCTGGAACAGGGACTGAACATAACAATAGCTGGAACAGGGACTGAACATAACAATAGTTGGAACAGGGACTGAACATAACAATAGTTGGAAAAGGGACTGAACATTATATAACAATAGTTGGAATACGAACTGAATATAACCATAGTTGGAATAGTCCCTTCCATGCAGGCGGCCGGGGTTCGATCCCCGTAATCGTCATACGCATGGAACATTCAGAGAAAGTGTTTTTCTCCTGCCCACACAACTCCAACAACCCAGGTGGAGTATAAAATGATCTGGGGTGGATGTTGCAGTATCTGTGATGTAGCATTCAAGTGTGGTGGCACTATAAAAGATGCCGTTGGAAACACGGTCCCACTACAAACAGAACACAATTCATCTCCAGCACACACGCATACATACACACACACATATGGAGATATTAGCCAGGTAGTATAGGACAAGTAGTTAGCGCCCGAAAAGGCAGCTCCTGCAAACTCCTCAGAATTGTATATGATAGAACTGTATGTGTTAATTGTATTGATTGTATAAGAATTGTATATCTATGTACTGTAAAGCGCTTTAGAGTGGCTTATGTTAGCATAAATAGGGCGCTATATCAAATATTGTATATTATTATTATTATTCATAGGGACTGAATATAACATAACAACAGTGGGAACGGGAACTGAATATAACAATAGTTGGAATAGGGACTGAATATAACAATAGTTGGAATAGGGACTGAACATTATATAACAATAGTTGGAATAGGGACTGAACATTATATAACAACAGTTGGAATAGGGACTGAACATTATATAACAATAGTTGGAACAGGGACTGAACATAACAATAGTTGGAATAGGGACTGAACATAACAATAGTTGGAACAGGGACTGAACATAACAATAGTTGGAATAGGGACTGAACATGACAATAGCTGGAACAGGGACTGAACATGACAATAGCTGGAACAGGGACTGAACATTTGTTACGTCAGTATTTGTATATATAACATAAAACTAGTGTGTTTAGAGTAATTTTACACCTTTGGGGGTTTAAAAAGATACATTTTCGATTAAAAGCCTCATTCCCATAATGTGTCATAATAAAGGCTGGAAAGCTCTCGATGTCGAAAATTCGACCCTATCTATCTCTCTTGCATCTAAAACAACACTTCTAGTTGTCTGGAATATGCTTTGTGCCGCTTAAAAGACTTTCTCTTTTAAAAACCTGCAAGATAATTTAAATGTAATTCTATGGACATGATATTCGGTTCTTACAAAAAGTATGCCATCTTCGCTGTCGCCATGCCACATTTTGAATTTAGAAATGGCTGCGCTTCCAGCCAGTCACACCAGTCACAGAACGTTCTCCTGCTGCCGAACTTGCCTCCTGGTAATGGCGCCGACCTGATGCCGACTTCAGAGTGTAATTACCATGTCGACGGAAGCCGGCACAGTACGTAACACAGATACGTTATTTCAACATCACAAGAGATGAAAGCCATGTGGCGGACAGTTACCACCATCATAATATATAGGAGTAGATATATCCGCATTGTACCCGCCTTCAACTATTCATATGTATAAGAATTGTTGGAATACTTGTTAAAATGTCCCACGCGATGAAGTTTTACTACTTGCTTTTATGATTTACTTGGTCTTTTTAACTTAATAAAAGTAACACCACGTAACACCAAATATTTATAGGAGCAAACGTTACGTGACTAATAACATCAATACAACCGAGAGAGTCATGTACCCGGACATATTGTGTACGAGGTATAACTTCCGAGAGGTGAAAACAGACGATATCCTGTTGAACATCCTCCAGAATTAATCAAACAAACACCATTTTCCTATGTTAATATTCCTTCCTCCTCCCCCCCCCCCCGAACTTTACCTTCACAAACACTGTTTAAGGTGTTTTTTACTGCACTATCACTTGTACTATGTGTTGGTCTATTTGTTTTCCGTCTCAGTACTTGTTTATCACACATTATTCATTTGAATAATTCAAAAGTAATTTGACACAAGCTATAACAACTTCAAACCTTTTCCATTAACAAGCTATCCACGGAAGTGGATGTGTCGCCTGCCCACCTTGTTGGGAGATGAGTTTTGAGGAACAAGCTATGGATATTCATTGAATCAATCACAAGCTTAATTTGTATGATTCGCCTGATGGATTCCAATTCACGAAATGAATAAACTTGCAGATTATGATGTAAGGTGTCTCATGACACGAACTTCTCGTCGTTAAATTTATAAAGTTTTTGGTTGATTCGCCCAAAGGGAACTGGAGACAGATTTTGTATTGATAGTAACAGTGACCTTGACCTTTGAACATGAAAAGCAATGACAAAAAAGCGCTTTTTATAAGGAAGCTTAGGTCAGCAATAGTTAACTCGAGTTATGCCACAGAAACTGATTATCAATGTATAGTAAAAGTGATCTCGACCTTTCGAATCTGAAAAGCGATCCCAAACAGTCACTGTTGGTGAGGAAGCGTGTATGAAGATTGAGTCAAGGTTAACTCAAGTTATCGCGCGGACAGTGTTGTGCAGACGCCGCCACCGACACTGACATAGTGCTGCCTATGTCGCCTCTTTACTTCACACTCTAGTAGATTTGTCTAATTAATGCAAAAATGCAGCATTTACTATTTTTACGCCCTACCTGCAGGGCTCAATAGATACAGGTATCAACATAACCAACAGCAAGCATTGTCATACGAATATATTAACGTATAACACATCGTACAAATGCTAAACGTTAATGTCGTTTTAAATGTAAGGTGCATTAAACATCAATGTTTCCTTTCAAAAGCCTGAAATCCTATTTTGAAAACAATGTACCAGTATTTTTCCGAGAAGTACATGTTTCGGCTTGCTCAGTGTTCAGTATCTGGATTAATAACGGAATGCTGAGTGTCTTCCACGTGGTATTTCAGGGAAATAGACCAAAACATCATGTGATTCCGATTTCCATTTAGACAAAGGCTGAAGAAAAACATTATCATACTGGTTATGAGGGAAGGGACAGATATCGGCTTTCCAAGCCCCACTCATGCCATTCTATGACAGAACGAACGAAATGCTTTTCAACTTTTCGCCCTTAATTTCACGTGCATCTCACCAGTTTGTCTGGTGTTTTAATTTTCTTTTAATTTTCTAACTATATCGCGGTATTCGAACCAACAAGAAAACTACTAATTCGTAGCGTTAATGTTCCTTTTCAAACATGACAGACACCATCTGACGATATAGCTGTTGTGTAGGTGTTGTTCGAAATTGTGGCTGTAATACACGACAACAAGATGGAGACTAATAGTAACAACAATAAGAAACCAGTAGTGAACAATATTTCTCCAACTAAAAGGAAAATGGCATTACTTTCTTATCATCATACAAATATATGACGACGAACAACAGAAAAGGTTAGCAAAGACGGCTTAAAAGTAAGAAAATGATGCAACATGATACTGACGACAAAAAACTAGACGATAGAAAAGTTAATATCATCGACATCTACCCTCAACAACAACACAACGATCTCAAAAAGATGGTTTCAAAGACACCTAACACGCATGTACGACACAAATGGCATATCGAGGGTCAGAGCATAAAAAAAATGTCAGAAATGTCAAAAATCAGAGAATACCAAAGCGTCAACAAAACCATAATCCAAACTCAAAATCGATTAAACTAGAGGCAAAATAGGAACAAAGGAAAGATTAACACAGAGACTCTCGTAAAGCACACGAGAATAAGACCAGGTGTTCCAGAAGAGTAAGCGTCTTCTCTCCATCCACGACACCCGCCATGTAAATCTTGGTCACATCCAGGTTAGCATCAATCCTCAAAATGAGAACCGAGTCATCATTGTCAGTCACATCAAGTAAGAACACTAATAAGCAAACTCAAAAACGTCCATCTTCAAATCACACAAAGATACAGAATATTTCTCGATGAGATCAAGGTGACGACCATAAAACTTGCCCATTTTCTTCATCAGCCTGCATCTCTCGAATCCGTAAGTTTGTGTCGTAAGTTTGTTCGTTAGCAGTTGACATCTATCACGAAAATCTCGATATTCAGAGCAAGCCCTAGACAAACGAATCAACTGCGACTTGTAAACACCATAGGATGGAGAAGCAGGGATGTTACTATCAAGAAAGGCAACGTTCACGATCGGAAAATCGAAATCGTCACGTTTATCATACAGCTTAGTAGTAAGCTGCCCTTGTTAATACGATATACAAATCGCAATCAGCAAAAATCACTTTTAACAAATCTAGAAGTGGTGTGAGGACAAACAAGGTGCCAGATACTCCAAACAGATAAGGGCAACACTGAAAAGACAAGGTACCGAACCCCATACAGGTCCACTGTCTGTCAACGATTTGTTACAAACCGCGTGAATAGTTCAGTGGATGTAAACGTGTGTACAACCTTAATATGTGATGTGCATGACATAAATATGACAACTTCACCAAAAGAAATGATGCGACAATACCTCGAACGGAAAAATACTCAAGACGGAACATTTTGAACGACTACAAACAAACAGTCTCATTACAATTAAACGTGGTAGTTGATAGATAATATCAAAAAATGACGTAACACACACATATGCTGTCCTTTTTCAATTAGTAATAGAAACGGTATGCCGAGAAAATGAATTAAACTGCATCATACAGCTGTTTCGTCCTCCTAGGACTCTTCAGTAGTGATGCAAGGGGTCAAAATGTGGGAATCCAAAATTTCCGAACTAATGTAGAAGCAGAAGGGTCAGGTGCGTAAAACCCCTTTAATTTATTAATTTAGAAATTAAACAAGTTCTGCGTTATTTCAAATCGTGTACTACGAAAATGTGTATATTATGTACCGTGCCATTATTCAAATGGGATTAACTGTGGCTATAGAGGCTCCAGCAAACCTCGAGGACTCAGCAGAGTCTGCCACCCCCTATCATTAAAGTTGGTAGATAGTATGCGATGATAGATATTTTCAAAGTATGGTAGTAAGGAATTTACCCAGCCTGTTTTAAATGTTGTATTTGAAGTGGAATACCTATTTTGTAAATTGAAAAAAGCATAGCTTGTTCAAGAAATCCTTGTGGATAACCGGAACAGTTATTGGAAGCGACTGTTGAAATGAAGGAAACCCCCGACGATATATCTACATGCTTTTCTATCATTCGAGGACGGGATGAACCCACTATTTGTTAAAGTCCCCACAGGTATTAATGACAGTTGTCATCTGCAGCATGTCATTTCGTCACAACATGCAAACTAGCTTGTATGTTTAAACACACAGATATGATTATAAAGCTTTTTCGCCCTCATTCATTCACACAAGATTCTGAAAGTGGTAATTTATTGGTTAATGCAAAAGTTCACCAGAAAATATTGGATGTTGTCAGATCCTTGGTAAGCGGAAGTAACGGAGTGACAAAAGATCTGTATTTTAAACAGATTACTCATTAGCATGTCTGCTGTTTTGATTGAGAATAATGATTAAGTTCTCACTTTGAGAACGTGATATTTATTTATAAAACGGGTGACATCGATAAAACAAAAGACGCTTACTCTGCGGGAACACCTGGTTTTATTCTCTAGTATTTTTTCTTAAGTCTTAATGTTTCATTTGTTTATATTTTGCCACTAGTTAAATCATTTTTGAGTTTGGATAATGGTTTTGTTGACGCTTTGGTATTAAGAGAAAAGATAGATCACAAATTTAGTCGCGTCTTACGAATCATGCAATGATGACAGCAGGTACAATTCTTTCCAGAAGGGGCATTATCTACCAAAATGTGTATTACTACAGTAATCGATGATATAATTCTATTTATTGAAAATTTTTGATGTATTATGTAATCCTCCATCACACTATATACACACCTTCATATGTTTGATCTATTATGTAATTAAAGGAAATATTGACTGTGCATCATGTTGATTATGTGATAACGCCAATGTATGTTATACACCAATGGATATCATAAATATGACAACCAATAATTATATTTACATTTTCTTTATACACATAACACTAGTCAAAGCACATGGCAGCGTCAGGGTAAATCCAGACAGAGAACAACCACCCGTTGACGTGGAGCAGTGCAGTTACCAACGCTACAAATACGACGTCATAAGCATTATGATGTCACGATGTTCCAATGTATGCTATTGGAAAATAACATACATTGTGCTCAGAAGCTCGTCAATTCTCTGTGCAGTGGAAATGTTAATATTAATATATATTTATTCTATATTCCTTTTTACTCTTCATTTTGGTGACAAGACAATGGCCTTATAATAATATATATGTAACTATGACAATCCGATTTCATGCTTCATTCTCAGCCGATATGTATATAATATTATACACATACACTTCCGGGTTTCCTTTGTTTATGTAACCGATCCGTCATAAAATGACGTCATGTTACGACATGTTAGTCTCGGGCCTGTTAAACGTGTTGGGTACTGGTAATATCGACATGAATAATTTAGTTTGAAGAAAATATATTTAATTATTTCCATACACCAAAACACACTATTCATGTTTCACTGTTTTTAGTTGTGATACAGTATTATGGAATGAAGAACAAACTGAGATCAACGCGGCGAAGTCAGCGTGTTGCATTGTAAGTAGGCTGTAGTAACATACACGGTTATTCAAGCCAATACTTTTATGAGTTCTGTAGACAGCAAAACCATGCCGAGTATTTCGGAACCTGTAGGGGCTTCATTTATCTGACGTACGTTTTTATACAAGTAACTAACACGAACAGCATTAGACCGCCACGCTATAATGGAAACATGTATACAAGTGAGCACATTATAATTTGTGTAACTGGCAGGCAGAAGACCGACTCACTGTAATGGAATATCATTTAACTCTACATGCAGTCATCAAGATGTGTGTATACTTGTTTAAATCCACATTAGTTCTTTATGAGCACGTGGACTTTATATACAGATTGAGACGCGATTGAAATACATATTAAAGGTGTATACGATGTACGTAAATTCTGTTTTATGGTTCACGGAGTACTGTTAATGGTTTTCAAGTTTAGGCAATTAATATAAGCTGTATTCCCAAAGATGATATATCCGTACGTTTAGTTAACGTGATAGGATATATATGAAGACAGACATTGGCGTAGAAAAGACTTCTACCGTGTCGTATAAGGTCACACAGTAAAGAAACAACAGAGTGTGAACACCTGCCTTATACACGAGTGTTACCTGTATTAATACAAAGACCCTGCTCTATAATACGTATTTAGGCGGATGATACATGTACACGTGGTCTACCACGTATACTAAACCGTACACTTACCGGGTCTGTGGCGATCACACATGATGGAATGTGGAATATATCCATAAAGTAGGCAATCAAAGATGATAAATCCAGGTACACATGTAACGCGCTAGTACACGTGGTGAGAGCAGGTAAACATATGGTACGTGGCCCTCCCCCTACACGTGTGTGTATACTGTGTGGTAGTGTTTATGTGTGGACGCCGGGCTATAGACCATGACGTATATCGCTGACTAACGTTCTCACACACAGGATGTGGCGAGTTCACGGGGGACCGACGGCCCGGACTCCGTACTGTTTGGAGTTACAATCTGATGCAATTAAATTAAGTTCTATCATTTTTACGTGGTAATTTGAGGGTTGAATAACAACCAAGGAAACAATCATTTTGGACAGAGAAAATAAGTTTATAATTTCCCTCGCTGTTCTAATGAATATTTAATAAATACGCACAACTCAAGTATAAAGTGCATTACATTTGTGTACAAAATGTTCACCAGAATGTTCAGTCAGCGTAGAACTAATTTTTTGAAAGTTTAATGACAATCATTCTTATTGTGCGTTATATGCACATTTAAGGAAAATATGTTTTTTTTTTAAACAAGAATTTCTTAAAGAGATTTTAATCTCCCGGGTTTTTTTTCAGTCTACCTAAATTTATCTCAAGGAAATGTTAACAAAGGCGGAATAAATGACATTCTTTACTCTTTTCTTAGAATAGAAAATACTTTTCTAGAACATATTTCTTAACAATTTTTGTCTGAAGTTTATTAAAAAACAAATCTCCATAGCCATACAAAATACAAGTTTTAATACATTGCTTTAGTTTATTGTAAGGATACACATCATTAATATTAGAGATCCTTCAGGTTAATGGTCCCTTATTTCTGAGCTCAGATAGCTGTACAATGAATTAATGCCTTTTGCTCAGAATTTTTTTTCAGCAATTTTATAAAAAGAGTATTTATATTATTTCGGAGAACCAGATTGGTGACTCGTTTAGGCAAACCTAGAGTGCTTACAAAATTAGAGATAAACTTGTTAAAATGGTGTTCCGTCAATGGTAGAAACATCAATAAAAAATATCTGTCGTTACGATTACGATTTGCTCACATTTTGGAATTAAGAAATCCATACACCAATAGCGCGAATATTTCAAATATTTTTCAGTTTACATGTATGTATGAAGTCAATTTTGGGTTATTAGATATAAGACAGAGATACACTTGAGTGCTCATTACGCGTATTAGGGATTTCGCAATATCATAATAAGCCAAATCTCTTAAAAGGAAATTTGATATATGTCTGCCAAGTTCCGCTTTAAAATCGATATGATTAATATTTGCTTAACTGTCACTCAACACAGGAAAAGTTATAAGGGCTAAAACATTTTATAAATCAAAACAGGAAATGTAGAAGCGAAAAGACATATGTTTACATAAATATTTAAAAAGGCAATGATAAACTTACTTTGGAACAAACTAACAGCCTTTAAGTAGATCAAAATTGTACAGACACGTATTGGTTCGAACAGAGATTTGACGCATGTTATGGGTTTAAATGTTTTGTTTGGGTCGAAAGTTTAAGCTTTTGACCAAGGGCGGTAAATATGTGTGCAGTTTTTATAGTAAGAGTTATCCCCCTGTAAATAGGATTTAGTGCGTGAGACAATTGAACATAGAAGTGAAAATAAATGCAGAATGATATAGCGATACTTCAGACAAGGGTAAGATACGATAATGTGATATCACAACATGCGCCTAAAATGCGCTTTCTGCCTCAGCATGTCAATATCAGGGATTTCTTTCGTTTAGCACTCGACTGTGAAAGGTCATAGAAACAAATGTGTTTATAGAAAGCAGGCAGAAAACATTAAAATCCAAAATGTTGCAATGGTAAAAGATTGTTCTTTCTTCCATGTCAATAAACAGAACAAAAAACACAACTAATATGTAGGTTCCGACAATATTTTGGTTTCAATTTTATTTAGTTTCGTCCTATTAATAGTCAGGTCATGTTGGGAAGCTCTCCCGGTCACAGGTGAATGATCATTTACATATGTTTAATAATTATATAAAGACAACATAGTGAAATATAAATAATTTAAAAAATCAAAAGTTTCAAGTGTTCTTTTAATTTTGAAAAACTCTACTGAAATTTCAGCTTGATAAGTAAAGCGGTTGAATTTAACAAAAATCGATTATCAGACACTGAAGAAGAGAGAAGGTATGCAACTCAGGGGCAGAAAGTACCTCGACCACGTTACAAAACGGTAAAAAATCTTACTCCCCGTACATACTAAAGAAAAACGAACAGCGTCATAGATTTCCAAAATATTTGCCTCACTAAAAAGCTATAAAGATTTACACTTTTATTTATCCACCGCGAGCGCGGGTGCGTAATATCTCCGAAAATCGTCTATTTCGGAATAACCTGTGACGTAATTGCTAACCATGCCATATATATGTGTTTTTTTTTGTAAAAGGAGGTACACTGCCAATATTTCCAAAATTATGATGAACAACTTATAGCTGTCTGAAAGGAAAAAAATGTCCAATGATCTAAACATGGTTAATGCAAGTTAACAAAAAGGGAAGGAAGGAATGAAGGAATACAATGATATGCTACTTGCAATTAATCTAAAAATTAAACCATATGAAATACACAATCTAATTTTACTTGTAAGAATTCACTTGAATTCAGCAACTATGTTCCTCTTGTCGTTTCAAAATACGGAAGAGTTTTGGTCAGTGAGGAATGACATACTCACCTGTCTTCTATGAACACTATTGCGCCACATACCTTTATAATGACTGGTACTGTAAGGAAATATACCGTGTTAGGCAATGAGATAGATTTTAGTCCTCGTATTCCAAAACAAAAGAAAAAGCGTGTTTACTTGAGCGACTGTACGGGAAGGAAATATACTGTGTTTGGCAAGGATCGTATTCCAAAGCATAAGAAAAAGGATATGTCAAGTACAAAGGCATTTTGGGAGGAGTATGAAACTTTAACAAATCACAAATCAACGTATAACTAATTTATAACCTAAATTGCATGCTTATTATAATAATAACAATTTGAGGTTGATCACAACCTGAAAGGCGTCTCAAAGCGGTTCACATATCCGTAGTTATAGGGCCTTAGCAACCAGCCAATGTCGTTCTCAACTCCTTGAGGAGCATACAACCGGTGCTGCCATTTCGGCGCTCACAACTAGCATTCTATAATTTCAAGCACTACATAAACACGTCATTTACAGCTGGGTAGACAAGAACAAGCGGGGTAAAGTATCTTGCTCAAGGATATAACGCAAGTGCCGTGACCGGGACTCGACCTTGGTTACGAAGAATGTCTTATAATGCAGGCTTTTCACGATTTTTACTACTGCACGACCGGTTAAAACCACACTGTTTATGGAAACTAGCTCTGTATCACCCAGGCTGTCTGGACAACATACGCTATATAATCAAAATCACTGTTTCCATACGAAATGGAAATACACAAACTTAATGTCATTTTTGTGGATATTTTTATACAGATATTGTGAATCATGTGATTTTTCATTGTTCTTCGACAGAAACTATCCGTGACGACTTGTGGTGTGTAATTGCGTCCACTTCAGATATTGAATTTAGTTATTACTTACACTCATTGTCAGAATATGTATTCATTCACATTTTATTGGAGGCCCTCTGGCATACACATTTGACAAACTTGATTTAGATCAATTTAGACTTAGTTCAGTTTTTAATGTAAAAAGTATGCTTGATTTATATGGCTATGTATAGCGTTATTTATTACACGTAAATTGCCCCAGAAGTTATTGATTTCGCCATTAATTGGTATGCTTTTATAATGCGACTATTACAACTATATATAAAGTAATCATTTATACTATTTTTGTTTACTTAGTGTATATGTGTAATCTTTAACATGTGTCACATATGTCACATTTTTTTTTGAAATGTATAATCCAAATACTGAAGTTGATAGCTATAGCTGTATACATGTATATTTGTATTTATTTCGCCATTCGCTGCTTTGGTCGAAACTATGAACTTTTTGATTGATATACTTTGCTTATTGTTTCACTATAATTCCATGTACTTGTATATATATGTATTATTATGTCATGCTCTTCATCTTGGAGGAAATAAAGACAATAATAATAATTAGCAACCAGCCAATGTCGTTCTCAACTCCTTGAGGAGCATACAACCGGTGCTGCCATTTCGGCGCTCACAACTAGCATTCTACAATTTCTAGCATTACACAAACACGTCATTTACAGATGAGTAGACTGGATCAAGAAGAGTAAAGTATCTTGCTCAAGGATATAACACAAGTGCCGTGACCGGGACTCGACCTCGAAACCCTTCGATCATGAGCCCGGCGTCCAACCGCTAGAGCACCGTGCCTCTGCTTCACCTTTTAATTTAGTAATAGATAGAGTATGCCGAAAAAAGTGATGCTAGGGGGCCAACAGGTAGGAATCCAAATCCAAAATGAGGACCGAGTAATCATTGTCAATCACAACAAGTAAGCACACTAATGAGTATACTAAACAAATCTTCATATCACAAAAAGATGCAGAATACTTTTCAATGAGACAAAAAAAAACAACAAAAAAACTGATCATCTTGCCTATATCGAATCCCTGTGCTGTTAGTGTGTTTGTCAGCAGTCGACATCGATCACGGATATCATGATAATATATGTAGAGAAAGCCCTAGAATAACGATTCAAACGCGACATGTAAACACCATAGGTTGGAGAAGCAAGGATGTTACTATGAAGAAATGGAAAGTTACCAATCGGAAAATTGAAATCGTCACGTTTATCGTAGGTCCTATAACTTAGTAGTAAGCTGTCCGTGTTGATCATATGATATCTATCCAGGTAAGCAGCTTGGTCTTGTTGTTCAAACGATGATTAGCGCAGACTTTGATTATCCTTTGACTGTAACATGAAACCACTGGCTTGATTACAGCTTTGTAGATATCAAATATTAAGAAATGCTAATTTACATGCAAAATTGTAGGATTGTACCTTGTATATTGAGGAGGGGCGGTAACTACCACAGGCATTAAACACATACAATGGGAGGCCGTTCAAAATGGTCTTGGTTGTTAAACGGATGTTAACTTTTGAAACCAAACAACATCCTGACCTGACGCCGATATTTTGGTAGCATTATATGTTGGTTGGTGGACTGGTTTTACGTCAAATTAACAGCAAGGGTAATTTAAGGACGGCCTCCCGGTGTATGCGATGTGGTTGTGTGGCTGTGCCTTCCTGCGATAATCCGGATATTTTGCCGATTAAAAATGCAATCATACGGAGGCCGTGTTCGAACGTCCACTTCAGTGGCTGTAGTCTAACTTCACGATCGAACTCACTTTAGTTATGTGCTTTGCGCATGTGTATAGAAATAAGAGGTATCGATGCGCATGTCTACCGACAGTGACCTACATTGGAGTGCTATGACATGCATTGTTAGGAGTAATGACCAGCATTTGGGTCCTGATAACTTGACAGGTCTGTGGTTGTCGTTTACACGCATATGTAAACACATTAAATGTAACAGCCCTACTATAGTAAATAGTCGACGCCCGAATACTGAAGTGTACTGTCACAGGCCCCTAGCAGAACACGCCATCCGGTCACATTATACTGACAAAGGCCCCTAGCAGAACACGCCATCCGGTCACATTATACTGTCACAGGCCCCTAGCAGAACACGCCATCCGGTCACATTATACTGACAAAGGCCCCTAGCAGAACACGCCATCCGGTCACATTGTACTGACAAAGGCCCCTAGCAGAACACGCCATCCGGTCACATTGTACTGACAATGGGCGAACCAGTCGTTTCGATCCCATAATGCTGAGCGTCATCAATGGAGAAGTAAGAAATGTCATGATCTTTTAATAATTTAATTTTGTTTGAAACAAGCATTTGCATTGGTTTAAGTTTTGTTATCAGCCCATAACGTAAAAAATGACGTCGCCGTTTATAACCTCGCTTTTGATTGGTTGATGCTGCAGCGTATTAAATTGTAAGAGAAAAAAGTCCACCAATAAAGTTCATTTTCGCAGGGTATAGATTAAATATAAGGATTAACACAAAAAAACCGGAGTGTACTCTCATCATATATCGCGAAACGGTTTATGATGAGATTACACTCCGGTTTTGTGTTATACCTCCATAACATGAAAAAATAAATCCTTAAATATCATTTATAATTATAAGTGTAAATTAGATCCGTAAGTTGTGAGATTAATTCTCTCTGATCAGATGGACACTACCTGTTTTCGGGTCGTTATATACAAAATGTCTTTAGCATTGATGACAATTGTTTTAGTTTCATTTGGGTATGAACAAAATTCTGTTGAATCCGCGTAACTAATTCGTTTTTGAAACTTATTTTCAGGTTTAAAACATATGTATGTACAATCTGACTGATCTAACAACGATTTCTTTTTTTATCAACACACAACGTGAATTACCGTATTGTGACGTCATATTTTTTCGCGCCATTTTCGGATTTTTTTTTCACAGAGGTATGAAAAAAAAATCCGAAAACCAATCAGAAAGTCGCATTCTGCGTACAATCAACGAAAAATGAATTATTATTCAATTACCACAAAAATAAAATCATAGCACTAGATATATCATGCCACAAAACAAATTACACGGAAACTTACATATGTTTTGTAGTTCAAAGACTCATTGATCAATGATGTCGGTGGTTAAAGCGTTGAAAATCTAAATCATTGAAACTGTTTGACCGAAGCCATATTTACTAAACATGAACACGTGTCTCACGCTAATAAAAATGTTTACCGTTATTTTGCTATCAGTTAAATTGACATGTTGAACAACGATTGGAGCGCTGAACATAAAGGCAAGTTTAAGAGCGCAGCTTATAAAAAGCCATTATGTACATTAAGCATGAATATGTGTTTCACACCCATAAGATATTTTACCGTTATTTTGCCATCAGTATAAAGTGGCTGATTAAAACCGGCTGTAGCGTGTAATAAAAAGCTTATTATGATAACGGGTGCCCGAGCAGAGTTCCTTAATGGTAGCTGATGTATCCATGAATAGAGCTGCTTGTCTAAGTTGTTGGCTGGGGCAAACTGGAAATATGTCAGAATCACGTTATACTCGGTCTTCATAGCGGACAATCTTGTTAATACTGTTGGCTGGGGGAAACTGCAAACAAATCAGAGTATACCAACGCGTCAACAAAACCATAATCCGAACTCAAAATCGAGATTTATATGGAAACACTCGTAAAAGCACAAAATACTACGATAAGGTTTTCCAGAAGAGTTCGCGTCTTCTGCTTCATCGACGACACCCGCAATGTAAACATCAAGTTCTCAAAACGAGAACAGAGTATCATTGTCAATCACAACAAGTAAACATACTATGAGCATATGTCACAATCACGTCATGTAGCGCCCTATAATATCACAAAGTAACCCTCTATAAAACATGTTGCGCCCCTTACGTAACAAACTGACCCTCTCTAAAACCTGTAGCGCCCTTTAACGTAACAAAGTTACCCTCTGTAAAACCTGTAGCGCCCTCTAACGTTACAAAGTGACCCTCTATACAACCTGTAGCGCCCTCTAACGTTACAAAGTGACGCTCTATAAAACATGTAGCGCCCCCTAACGTAACAAACTGACCCTCTATAAAACCTGTAGCGCCCCCTAACGTAACAAACTGACCCTCTATAAATGTAGCGCCCTAAATTGAATATAAAAAAAATCAGAGAATTCCAAAGCGTCAACAAAACCACAAACCGAACTCAAAATCGATTAAACTAGAGGCAAAATTGGAAAGATTTACATGGAAACTCTCGTAAAAGCATAGGAGAATAAGACCAGATGTTCCGGAAGAGTAAGCGTCTTCTGCTTCATCGACGACACCCGCCATGCGAATTTTGGTCACATCCAAGGAAGCATCAATCCTCAAAATGAGAACCAAGTCATCATTGTTATCACAACAAGTAAACACACTAACAAGCAAACTCAAAAAACGTCCATCGTCATATCACACATAAATACAGAATATTTCGATGAGATCAAGATGGCGACCATAAATCTTGCCCATAGTCTTCATGTCAGCTGTTGACATCTATCACGAAAATCTCGATATTCAGAGCAAGCCCTAGAATAACGAATCAACTGAGACACGTAAACACCATAGGATGGAGAAGTAGGGATGTTACTTTCAAGAAAGGGAAAGTTCACGATCGAAAAATCGAAATCGTCACGTTTATCATACAGCTTAGTGGTAAGTGGCCCGTGTTGGTCATAGCATAAGTAAAGATCGAGGTAAGACGCTGATGTAGGAGAGTCTGTTGTGTCTTTAATCTCAAGTTCAGTAGGGTATATACGATCGACAAGGTCAGCAAACTTCTTGTTATTTATATCGTCGATATACCTGAAAGTGAATTTGAAAGATTTGGCGAGGTTTTTGTTACCAGTCCTAATAAGCCCCTCGACAAATTCAGCCTCGTATGAAAACAAAAACAAGTCAGCCAAAAGTGGTGCAAAGTGAGTGTCCATTGGAATGCCAACAGTCTGCTGGAAAATTTTTCCTCCGAACTCAACAAAGATATTGTCAACCTGGAATTCAATCATTCGTACTATATCTTCCTCAGTATATTTCAACCTAGTTTTTGTTGTGTTTTCACAAAGTATGCTCCAATATAGCTCACAACAATGTATTTGTAACGTCGTTCACCTTTCTTGGAAAAGAAAGCTCTCATAATGAGAGACCGAAGACATTCTTTCAGTTTGGCATGTGGTATGGTAGTGTACAGGGTGGGAAATCAAATTTTTTGATGGGCGAAACATTTTTGAGAAGGGGTGCTCAAGACTGATCAGAAGATCTTTTGAGTTTTCAAAAATCACATTCCATTCATGCCACTTCTGGAGTATACAGTATCACAATAAGACTGCAGCCCTTATTTAACGGTACTAAGAATGGTGGTAAGAAGTTTTGATAATGGCTTGGTTGAGCAATGAGACGAGCCAGCGATAAAACGTTGCTTATAAGGATCTGTGTGTAGTTTAGGTATCCAATATAGCCGAGGTAAGTCAGCGTCTTTATCATTAACAGGTATTTTGAATGATTGTAATACTGATGTATGATTGGAAAGTATTTCATCTTTCGCAAAACCAGTCAATGCGTAAGTATGGTTATCTTGGTTATCAAGCAGGCCAAGTTCTTTTCGCAAAGAATGTAATAGTGTTTGCAAACTAGGATCAGGCTATTAGATGCCTTGTCTGCAGACACAATCACAAACATCATGTATGTCGTTGAGTGTTGTAAGAACAACGGGGTCAAGAAAGATCGACTTGTGTTTAATTTTCATTTTGTATCGCAAACTGCTTATTCTTTTCTGAATAGAAGACCTGATAGATTTCAACACACTCTGAAAGTGAATCCAATTCAGCATGCTTACGTTTAGCCCATTGTCTGGCGTAATCTTCCACAGAGTCCATAAGAATCTTGAAATTCACATTCCATTTGATGGATGGAATCTCGCGATACTTAGGACCTTTCATGAAAATCTCCCGTAGCTTTAAGCTGGGGATGATCTTCAGATTGCCAGGTTTACGTGTCCAGCTGGGCCATAGTAATATTGGGATGAAGAACATGAACATGCTGAAGGAGGGGTCATTCTCAGGTCAGCTGCTGCAGTGTTTGCTTGTAATTTAAAAGCGTCGGTGCAATAGGTACAGAATAACTGTAGGAAATGATAGGTGATCTTATATATCGGAAGTACGGTGGTTTGTTAGCTTGAACAGACTTTTGATGCAAGACATTGCTGCTGTTAATGGCATCAATACCCTTGTTGGCAAATTCAACTTTTATAAAATGTTGAATCGCTGGTGGCTCATGGCCGTCCGTTCGTACGGGCCTAGATAGTCGAATTTCTGCAACATAATCAATTATCTTATGGAGCCTCGATGCTAGTTTCCAAATGTCATCCGGAACAGTTTTTGTTTCAGTGGTTTGCAGTGTTCCTAACATAGTAAAGTTAGAGGATGAAAGTTGATAAACACGAGGATATAATTTTTTCGTCATTTTCCATCAAAATATAATAAAGGGGTTGGGGACCCCAGGGTCAGCTCTTTCATATGTTTTGTGTCCTCCTGCAAGATGGCTCTAAGTCTTCTTTACTTCGTCGTTTCTTTCTTTCTTTTTTTTGTTTAATTTAGTACAATAATTATAACATAATATGACATAATTAAAACATAGGTTTGAGTGGCTTTGAAAAGAACATAATCATATGATATTGTTGTTGTTTAAACGTTGCTCAAAAGGCTAATGGTTAACGGGGGAAAGGACAAAAACGTTTCTAACAGTTAACAATTATTTCCGTGATACAGCATTTCAGGTCTCGAAAACATTTTCAATTATACGTCCGATGAGAGCAAATAAATAATAGTAGAGAAAAAGAATAAGAAATGAAATCTATCACAGTAATAACGCGAAATCTATATAATATTGTATTTTTTTATAATAAATCATTTCCCTTTATGAAGCCCCTCCCGTTTTTGCACATACCGGAAGTGTCATGGTCGGATATAATCTTTATGCAAATTTATTGATGCACCATCCTGTTTAACGGTCGCTGTTTTTATGAAATTTTAAAACACATCATACATAAAACATACTTGTAGGAAAACATCTGACTGAAGTGGTTTATGCATGTATCTACTCGCCTACCCAGATCACTCTCGGCCGTAGTTCAATAATCGATCCACAAGGTTTCGTTTTTGCATTATTAAAACAATCAGACAATACCGAAGCGTCAACAAAACCATTATTAAAAAAACGGTTTGTTGAAAATCGAGGCTTTGATATAAAGCCAAGTTACTATTCAGTTTTATACCGTTAAATGTCCCAATATGCAAGTTTAACAGGATTCATTGTAGTTTTCTGGAAATGTCAGACGTAAATAATACCTTTTTAGAATGTAACACAGAGAAGCCATTCAGTAGGCATCCTAAACGATTACATCACTATACCAATTTTTATACCAAAAGGAGATACTTTCTTTGAATATAACCATTTCCCGATTGTCCCGAATTTCCATGTCAGAATAACTGATACATATACCTACACGGTTTTGGTTTTATATTTCTTACGTCCTATTAAAAGTGAAGGCTATTGTCGGACGGCTTTTTGTTGTATAAGATGTGAGAGTTAAGCAGGTATCCTACCTGCAAGGCAGTACATACATGGACTTTAAAGCTTTAAAGACATCCCAGAGGTACCCTTGGTACCAACTATCGATGATTTTTTATTCGCTCTTATGAGGTTAGATCTTGTCCCTTTATTTATGTATTAAATCTTAGTTCTAAACTGGACAGGTAACAAAAACCTTGCCATATATTTTAATATCACTGTCAGATATATCGACGATGTGTTTCTATGAACAACAAGACGTTTGCTGACCTCGGCGATCGTATATACCCTTCTGAACTTGAAATAAAGGACGCAACAGAATCTTCTACATCAGCTGCTTACCTCGATCTCTACTTAAACTGAGACCAACATGGACAGCTTACTACTAAGCTATACGATAAACGTGTCGATTTCAATTTTCCATTTTTTGGTAGTAACATCCCTGTTTCTCAAACCTATGGTGTTTACATGTCGTAGTTGATTCGATATTCGAGGGCTTGCTCTTAGTATCGTGATTTCGTAATCGATGTCGACTGTTGACAAACAAACTAACAACACAAGGATTCGAGAGATGCAGGTTGATAAGAACTATGGGCAAGTTTTATGGTCACCATTTTTGTCTCATTGAGATTATGAAGATGGACCTTTTTGTGTATGCTCATTAGTGTGTTTACTTTCTGTGATTGACAATAATACTCAGTTCTCGTTTTGAGAACTTGATGTTTACTTGGATGTGACAAAGATTTACATGGCGAGTGTCGTCGATAAAGCAGAAGACGCTTACTCTTCTGGAACTCCTGTCTTACTCTCTTGTGCTTTTATGAGAGTTTCCATGTAAATCATTTTTTTGTTCATATCTTGCCTCTAGTTTAATCGATTTTGAGTTCGGTTTATGGTTTTGTTGACAATTTGGTATTCTCTGATTTTTTTCTATGAACTTTGAAAATTAATAATAGTTGAAAGAAGGTTCTTGTCTGGAGTTTTGTTTTTCTGATCAGTTCTAAAATCCAAAAAAAATACTCATCTTGTATTTCCTAGTAAAAAATCATAATATGCTTTCATAGTCAAAATACAAAATGGCCATCTGGCAGCAATATTTTACCGCCGAAGCAGTCAAGAAATTAGACCATACACCATTGAAGGGGACCAAACAGATCCTGCTCATAAAATCGGAGAAGGATCTATCAAGTACTTTGAATGTCAAATTCCAAAAAGGCCGTCTGGCGACCATATAGATTTCGAATCTGCTCAACAACTGTACAATGCACGACTAGGGACAACGGGGAACCTGCATATGAATTATGAGTAGGATCCATCAAGTAATAAAAAAAAATCGAGAACACAAACTATAAAGGAAAAAAAATTCAGGATGGCTGCCTGTCAGCCATATTGTTTTTTTAGATCAGCTAAAAAACGGGTCAATACAAAACCAGGGACCAATAGGGAACATGCATATGAAGTTTGATAAAGATCCATTCAGTACTTTTAAAAAAAAATTATCACAAAATGTTTTAAGGACGGACGGACCACGGACGCAGGATGATTTGAATAACCAACCATCTGATGATGATGGGCAAAAAATCTACGAAATTGACAAGATTTATCCGCCTTCCAGGTATGTAGTATCGTGCGCCTTTGTAAATTAAAAGTAACTGGATGCTCCTTTGTATACAAAGTTGTGATCCTCTTACACTTGTATGCCTAAAGCCACAATGCAACTTTAAGTTGAAAATTTAATCTGTAGTTTATTAATAAAACTGCCTCAGGAAAGTCGCAAGAACTTTGCCTGCAGCCTTCACTGCATGATCGAAGAAACGACTTAATTTTGGACAAGTTCTTCCTAATACAATGCATCTCCTTTGAGAACGTCTTAAATCCTTTAGTTGAGCGTTAGCCCCTGTGAGGAAGGTCTTGGTTTCTGCTCTATGTTCGACACATTCCAGAGTTTTAACAAGAGGCCCACGGTCTTTACCGGTCCACAGACGTTTTATATACTATTACCCATAGCTTTTGTTGTTTTGTCCTTGCACTGAAATTATCATTAATCCTAACTGAAGTTTGAACCAGAATACTGACAGGTCAACAAGACCCCAACAAAATATGTAAATCCTTAAGCTTCGACATGTTGGCCAAACCAAATGATTTTTATCTTTGCTCAATTGGCGTCTCAATCATGAGAAGTTGCAAACGTTTTCTTGACTTTTCAACCAATGGCCATTGATTGTCAGTTTCGGCCAGGTAATTCCTTGGAAATGTATGACCTGGTATGGAATGTTGTCAGATCCTTATATAATGGATCAAGAATAATGATCTGCATTTTATTTGTTACACATGTTACCGATATCTTGTCCTATTGTATACTTATTGATAATTATCTATGCTTGAAATTGAGTAAAAGTATGTTAATATATATGCGATATAGAAGTTTATTTCACGAGTAAACAGCTGTTGCATTGTGTAGGGGCGTTCACACACGTGATCATGAGTATGACGTGCGTGGTGTAATCATTTGTGAGGCACTTCATACCTTAGCTGGGATGTTCTGACGAGACTAGATTTCGGTAAGTAAAATTCCGTGTTGTAATACTAATCATTATAACCTTATATATGTAACCACAAATATATTGTTGAAAAAATTAGCTCATACAATTTCCAAACATGCTGATTCATCCCTGGTAGGACAGACAGACACCGGCCTTACGTCCGTTCCGTAACAAATAGAAAAAAACAGTTAAAGGCCCAATATACGTAACTTACGGCAAAACATGAAGCGAAAATAAAGCCTAATAACTTTTTTTCTCTCATATCTCGCCATGTTGGATAGAGTTTGCCCATGTAAGAAAGCCATGTAAGAAAAATCTATCTTACATAGCATTTCACGCGACGTGACGTCACAATGGCTCTACAATGACGTGACGTCACGAATACGGTAAACTCTGATGCCGGAAAGAGAAAACGACGGCGTGATAAAATTAAAACCTTTCACAAAATTTTAACCATAACACCAGGAAGAGGAGATTAATTTTTCTGCGCAAACTTCGTTTGCAAATATAGGGTATGCTTAAACTCGCTGTCTCATTTGTTTTCGTCAAAAAAGCTCAAGGAAAAAGTTGAAATTTCAAAATGGTAGCCTGTTTAAACATATTTTCATGGTTTTTGAGCTTATTCGGGTAGTTGATATGAGAGAAAAAGACTCTTTCATTATGTGTGTATGTAGGATAGGGATATTCCACCCTCGGGATCACAAAATGTGGTAAAACCCTCGGCAAGCCTCGGTTTTCACCACATTTTGTGACCCCTCGTGTGGAATATCCCTATCCTACATACACGCATATGAAAGAGTCTTATAATATTTATAGATTTAGTTACATTAACTGATATCAGCAATATCCAAAATGAATTCGTACGCGGTTACCGGTACAGCAGCAGTTGAAACTCGGTATTTGTAAACACGCGTCCATTTTGAACTTTTTTCTAACTGCGGCTTGTTGTTTAAGTGGGCCCCACCTGAACTATTTTCAATCCTTTGGATTTTTCTGTCAATAGTTTTTTGTAAGTTACCGCTCAGGTTTACTTCGTTTTCGGCTTATTTTTGCATTGTTATCAACTGGATTTTTTTTTTCAGAATTTTTCAGAATCACGAAACATTTCCTGAAGTTACGTATATTGGGCCTTTAATGAGCTAAATGTCTATTTTTCCTACCCTTAACCTCATTATATATTTTTTCTTTTCGGTGTTGAATATCTACAAATTAAACTTTCTGAAATGTTTATCTCTTTTAAAAGACACTTTTATTTTCAATCTGATTTTTGTCGTTTTCCTTCCGTTAGTTTGGTGTACCTTAGCTGTTAATCAAATATGCATACAAGGCCTGTAGAAGTTCGATAAGGATGCGGATGTTCACGAAAGATGGGGAGAGGATTGCTTTGCTTTATTATGTTTAACACGTCCAATTAACAGCTGAGACTGTTATCAATACGCAATCAAAGTATTGAAAGTACTGAAATGCTAAAACGTCAAACGAAAGTATGTATATTTCGACAGCTATTGAAGTGTTTTGGTTGTATGGGTTACTAAGTTTCGATATCAGAAAGTTTCAGAATAGGGATTAAGTAAGTATTTAGAGTAAACCCAATAACACGCGAGCTGTTTAGATTGACGAGTTGTATTTCAAGCTATATGTACAATTTAGTACAGTGCTTTAACAACTCAACTAAAATATCAATTTTTGTTACAAATGAATATTGATCCATTTATAGGGAAGCAAATGTGTTTGTTTTTATATATGCACTTAATAAACGGTATTAGTGTGTTGGACAAAAAATAAAACAAAGCAAAAAATCACACCCGATATCCAGATGGAAATGCAAGATGACGATTAATTACGGGAGCATTGGCAGATACATATACTGGTTTGTTTCAATAATAAAATGTATGTTATTGTAAGGTAATAAAATATAGATGTATTAACAAATTATATGTACAAATAATGGAATATCATAGGGTATGAACAGGGTAGGGGAAGGGGTTGGGGTGAGGGGGTGGGGGTAACTCCCATAACAACATTATAATTAGGATATAAGTGCATATTGTTTATATATATAACCTTGTGATCGAGGGTTGATCCCCGGTGGAAGCACACTATTCTCTTTCCTGTTATTATTGGTATCCGTGGCCCTCCCTGTGGTGATAGTGGAGTTAGAATCTGGGGTGTGGTGTTCGGGGATGAATACATTTAATAAGGGAGGAGGATTAGTGTGGAAGATTTTGATTATACATAGGAATTGGGATTAGGTCGCCTTCTGGCTTCGAGCTAAAGGGAATTTCCCTTTAGCTGTGTGGTAGAGCGTCCGACTAGGAACTTGAATATCGAGGGTTCGATTCCCGATGGAAGCCCACTATTTTCTTTCCTGTTACAAATGAAAACGGATGTAATGTAGCAATTTAAACTTTTCGTTTCATTCATTCTATAGTGATTTCAATCTTTATGTCAAAATCCTAAATGGCTGTTTTTCAGCCATTTTGTTTTTCTGATCAGTTACAAAATCAAAAGGACACGACAGTAGGGACAAAGGAACCTACATATGAAATATGAGAAAGATCCATCTAGTAGCTGTCAATAAGTTAACAATCTTTCAATGCCTAAATCAAAGATGGCCGCCTTTTCGCCATTTTGTTTTTACTCATTAGTATGAAATCAAACAGGCATAACTAAGCACAACGTCAAACCTACATATGCAATATGAGAAACTGACTGAAGAAAAAACCTCTTCAGATTAACATTATCGTTTGGAGGAAGGTGAATGAATCATTGAAATACACGCTGCTGGTAGTTAGCACAATGGATATTAGATAAAAAAATAAAAGGATTCGCAAACATGTCTCTCTCGTTACAAATGATAGTTCGAACTATCTAATTTGTCATAAAATGTCACAATAAACAGTCAAATTGTTGTTCCAAAGAACGACGGCCTATTACGATATCTTTACCAAAGTGGAGAAAAATAATGGTATGCAAATATGTCATATTCACTTACATCTCTAGGCCTAATTATTCTTTATCAAGTTCATTTACAAAGCAGGGAAAATTACATGTATGTTGGCCGTGACCTATGTATAAAGGGCAACACATAATTACGGGAATATACACCATAAAGGTTTTGCACACCAAAGAAATAATATAAGTGTTATTTCTACTAAATAACTTATATTGTGTCAATCGCTATGTACACTATACAGGTTATGGCAAAGATTCGTTAAAACAAAAATGTGAACCTACAGTCAGGGACGTATATATGTCCTTGCTACAGTGTATAGTGATGTGTGAAGCAATTATAAAACCACGAACGTTTGCTCGCCATAGAAATGTATAAGTGTTATTTTCAATAAATCCAGTGTTTTGCCAATTTATATGCAGGTTCTGATAATGTCTCATTAAAATTGTATACTCAGTACAATATTAAGTAAGAAAATCGATCACATTTGTGCAGTGACCATCAAGGGAAGTAACTCGTAAATAACATTATCATATCCAGAGAGCGGATTTTCACTGTAATTACGAATTAATACTTCCGACCGACAAATTGGTCAAGTATTTTGGTTTACGCACATGTATAAGGTAATATAACATTGAAATCAAAATCAGTGTATTTGGCTATGCGCGATTATATAAGCAAGGTACACCATGCCAGGAAGTCAAAACCTAAGACAAATTTAGACTTAAGATTGATTAATTAATCTTGGGGCCTGGTGTTATGAATAGAACGAGATGTTCTAATAGGAAGTGGTTTTGGCGGTTTGTTCCGATGTTATTAATAGGAAAAGGGGATCTTATAGTGTGTGATTTTGGTGATATGCCTTGTTGTTATCAATAGGAAGAAAAGGGAGTAGGGCCAATAAGGGATTTAATAGTTAGTGTTTTTGGCGGTTATCCCTGGACACCCGTATTCACTATGCACAAGGCCTTTACTGTACATATCACACAGAAACAAAAACAAAGAAGTTTGCCCTAACCAATGAGTTTTATTAAGTTAAACATCCATATAAGACCTTAGGTTAATAACCGTCATTAACGGACCTGAAAATTCGGAGTTCCTGAGCCTTTATAACATTGTTTAATAATGCTTTGGGCTTTTAGTGAAATCATTTACGTTCCATTTTTTCAAATCCCCAAGAGGCTCGAAGCGCGGCGTGGTTTGAATCTGTAAACACTTTGTGCACTTTCGTTGCTTCCCCATGCATGAAAGCCTTCTGGGAAATTAATGCCGCTTACGGTCTACAAAAATATAATATTTGACTCCACGGTATTCATGTCATGAAATCTCCGTTTGATAAAAAACATTTTGAATGCAGTGGAGATGTACAAATTATTCTATCTGTGCTGTTCCAGCCTGACTGCAAAAACCCGTCAAAATGGCGCTTTCTATAGGTTTGTCAAGCGTACACCTCATTAAAACCCGGCGTCACAAATTACGCTACAAAGTCCCACGCTTTTTTATGAAAGCATGATGATGCTTTTATACTGGGCGTGACGTGAACAAACTTAAATAGAGTTGCCGACCTTTGGTCTGGTAACACCGTTCTACAGTAATCTGCAAGAAATGAGATAATATCAACGTTTTACGGCCTGCTGCTCCCAAACGTTTGCTGAACAATGGTAATATTGAACCGTATAACGAACCAATGCCTATGGACCATTGAAAGTTTTATCAGAACTACCGGTATTGCAAGTTGAATATATCGAACTGTATCACGAGATCGCCATTATTGAATCATATACATTCGTGAGTACGCCCGTGTTAGTGTACGTGTTTACACGCGTTTGTTTATAATTGATGTGCACTAGCTGTTGTTTATTGCTATCATGGCTGTTGCTTCTACTTCTAATAACCATTTTCTCAATTTCTTGTCATCTTCGTCTTCATCTCCAATCCTTCCTGACAGTAGAAAACAAAGACACAGATCGTTGACAGAGGAATCCGCCCATACCAACTACCCTATGTACTCTGGTCAACCCGGTAATGAGTTCTTCATCGTCCCTCATCCCGCAGGGCAACTATTATCACCAGACCCCTGGCTACCCCCTGGGTCATAACTTCGGTCCCCAGGCTTGTGATTTGAATATATCACCAGATAATGTCAAGGACATTGCTATGGCCGTCAAGGACATGCTCATTGGGGAAATGTCAACCATTATTCAAAGGGAGATGGCACCGTTAAGGGAGGAGCTGAATAATCTTAAGCTAGAAAACCAGGTTCTGCGGCTGAAACTGGACGATGTTGAGCAATACAGCTAGAGAATATTGGTAAGATTCTCTGGGATACCCGAATCCCAATCCGAAAATACCTCTGCCCTTGTTGTTGATGCCACAAATAAGGCTGGTATATCCATTTGTGCTGACGACATCGAAAGATCGCACCGTGTTGGAAATCCCGCGAAAGCCAAGTTCAGACACCGTCAAATAATCGTTAGACTACGAACGTACAAGGCCAAACATACTCTGCTGAAATCGAGTAAAATGTTCAGGGATTGTGTTTCGACTAAGTCTGTATCGCTAAACGAAGACCTGACCAAACACCGTGACAAGCTCGCGTTCCTGTGCCGGAAATTAGCCAAGAACCCGTCCAGTGCTGTGGTCCAGACTTGGACTTGGAACGGCAAGGTCCTTATCAAAGACAATCAAGATCCTAAAAATCAGATTTGCTTCGAAAGTGACTTGGTCAAGTTTGGTCATGTCGTCGCATCCCCCTGAGCTGTCACATCGATCCTAAGGAGGCCAATCAACTCTACGTATCCTTTTGGAAATGACTTTTGTCTCTATCTAAAGACTTTTTGTTTAATTTTATTAATGCCATAATCATGTTCTACATGAAATCTAAACATGAATTATCGTCTATAATGTATGTCTAATCAAACAACATGGTATTAATACTATATATCTGTCAGCTACAAGTATATCGCTCTATGTAAAAGTTGACTTAGTGTCAATCGACCTTGTACTCAGTATTGAGGAGTGTGTTTGGAATACTGGAGGATAACGTTTCTGTGTTACTCTAAACAGTGAGAGCGCATATTGGTCTATAATGTTACACGTATCACGCCATACGTGTGTATGTGCGTTTGACTAATCATGGTGCAACCTGCGACCACGTACGGATGATTGAGTGCATGCCAAATACACTATACATGGCTAATGTTAATTGTAAATATGTAAAATATATTGAGCGTTAAAGGTGCACGTTCTACAGCAGCAGGCCGCTGCAGTGGGAGCCTCAAATGTTGATTACCACCATGACGATTGGAGATAATCTTCCACATTTTGTAAAGGTTTTCCTTTGTTATTTTCCTATTTCACAAGTTTACAGTGCGTCGGTAAAACACGCACCATTATTATTCATGTTTCGTTTTATATTATCAATGTTGGGGTAGTTGTGTCCATATACATGTTGACTACTCTTACATATACATGCATGTCATATCTAAGTCTTTATTTATCTGCATTGACCTACCATTGTCTCATTTGTCTAACTGTTTGAATGTATTCACCATATATATGAGGGGTAAGTCGCCTTACAATATATAATACATGGTGCCAAAGCACTGTCTATTCTTATATAAGAGTTGGTTATAGCTAGTGGTATCAAGAGCGCTAATGTCTTTAAGTGATCGTGATCATAATAGTTTGGATATAGGTAGCGTCATTGTTTGTATCTTATCTTTGCTTTCAGTTTCTTAGTGATCATTTTGTTATTGTTTATAAATGGAGATGTAGAAATTAATCCTGGCCCAACGTCCAATTTTGTCTCGACTTCCTCGTTAGATTTATCGGAAGATTTTTCAAATGTTGGTAAATTTCCATTTGTTCACTTGAACGTCCAAAGCCTAAAACACAAACTGGATATATTACACACAGAATTAAGTGAATGTAGCATCCTGTCTTTTACTGAGACATGGCTCCACGAATCAGATAGTGATATAACAGTAAATATTCCTGGTTATCACAACCCAGTATGCTTTTATCGTCATGATAGAGCAGGTGGCGGGGTCTCGGTATACGTATCCAATGAACTAATATTCAAATCTTGTTATGATCTTAATGTTGTCGGCGTCGAAAGTGTTTGGATTGAAATATCCTTCAAAAGTCGAATATTTTGTTTGGAACATTTTACAATCCCCCCAATTTAAATATCCAACTCTGGCGTAAAATTGAGCAATCCATTGATCGAGCTTTTAACATCGGAATCACTGATATTGTTATAACGGGGGATATTAACGTAAACCTGCTTCAAAATCATCCCGATAAGGGCCATTTATGCGATATCCTTAAGGACACGGTACAGGACAATTCAATATGGCGGAGGTGTTTTTACCAAATCTTGTTATTTTACGAAATACTGCACAATACATGACCAAAATAGACCAAAAAGTACATTTTGTGATGGAGAATCGACAATTTCAACAATATTTTGTTGGTGTTTTTTCCGATATTTTGTGTTATATGCCTGAAAACGCGTGCACGTTTGCAGTATATAGCGAAAGATCATAGAAACAATGAATATCATTTTTTGTTTCTTTAATATACACAGAATTATAGACGAGGCTTCGATTTTTTAATTAAATCTCTCTTTCAATTGAAAACCGCAGAAAAAGAGAACGTACTCATCACAAGATAGGGAAGTTACGCAAATTATGAACACTGATCACATCTTGATCAATTTTTCAATATTTCCATTGCCGATCGACAAATTTATGTGGCACGCCACATAGCCAAACCAAACATCTTACCGTCTGCGGTATGACGAGTTATGACATTATGTCAGATCTCTTAAAACAAACATCTTGCCGTTGCAGGTAGCGAAATATACGCCCCTGCACTCCATTTTGAACTATTTACTTTGTTAGATATTCATACGCCTGACTTAGAGGCATGGTGAAACATCGACAAAATTCACAATTAAATTGGATTCAAGCATACAGTAAAGGTAAATGTTACTTGGTATATCGTCACAAAGTAAAAACTGCCCTTTCTTATCACGATAAATTGTTTTAAGCGATTGTCAGTTTTCCGTTTTTGGGCGAATGTACAGCACGTGAAAAGATGTTCTTCGGCACTTCCGGCAGTGTTTTTTTTCAGGTAATTTAATGATTTGAAAGAATTGCCAACAAAGTTTAATTTGTGTTGTATGAATTCTGATGGAATTTGTATATATTATACACTTCCGCGTGGATCGGACAGTATTAACTTACTGTTTATACCGATTCGTTCTAGGCTTCGCACCTGTCAAACATCGCTTGCGTAAACTGTTGCCATTGTAAACATGTGTGGCAGCTGAGGCACATGGGTATCAAAATACATTTCTCAAACTTAATTAGCAATGAGGTAACCGCATCGTAAATGTGAATTACGTTATGTCGGTTTTATTATTTATTTTGTGCATTTATTTGACATGAAACGTACATTTACATGATAAATGACCCATTTTGATATAAAATCATTCCCCTATATTGCCTCCACGAGATATAGGTAACTACTTTTACCTGAACTGAAAACAGCATGCAATGGGCGACATTTTCTAAAGGGGGTACCTGTGTATTTCTCCCTGATACTCTGATTTACAGACTAAAGTCGAAATTTTCTCACTGGGTTATCATTCTATGAACATTGCAGTAACTTTGTATTATCTTTTTGAAATGCTTCAAATAACTAAATGAAAAATATTTGCGCACTCCCATTTGGATATTATTTACCGAATATTTTTTCCTAAGTACAGTTTTTTTTTTTAATTTAGGGGCTGAACTGCATTTTATATCAATATTAAACATAATGGGATAAAGCTTATGACATATATTGGAAGGAATCATTAAAATTTCAATATTACCATTTTCAACAAGATGACAACCAATATGCCTGTACCTAGTCCTTAATACATACAACACTACACAACTAGTAAATGAATGTACCAATTTAGACCTTATACTTGGCAGTAACAATTCAATACTACAACGAACATTTGTCGGTGAGTCATTTCTAGACCAACCATTATGATACCATTGCACAGTGTTTGGAATATTTAACGTCACCAAAAGCATAGCTAAACCATTCAATCGCAAGATATGGCTGTACAAATATGCAGACTTCGAAAAGTATAAAAAGCTGGTTACAGATACTGATTGGTCATTTCTCAACTCTGATGACATTGATGAATCTTGCAAAAACCTAACCGACGTACTAGCTACTATTTCTAGTGCTTGTATCCCTAGTAAAACGATTGCGTTTAAAAGTAGAGATCTGCCTTGGATGTGCCAGGACATCAGAAGGCTGATAACTTAACATAAAAAATACATAAAAAGGCGAAACAAACTAATCTAAATCATGACTAATTAGGCAGACAAAAGTAAAGTATTTCAAAAAACTGTCATCAGAATTATCTGTCCCAAATTGATCCAAATCATGGTGGAAAATCCTCGCAAAGTGCACCTCTAAAGATACAGGCAAAACTAGCATTCCTGTTATTAGTAGTGACGGAACTCTTTATGATGAAGATAATGATAAAGCTAATCTTATTAATATTTATTTTTCTAGCCAATCTAGAGTTGATGATTCTGCTACCCTACTTCCGGAAGATAACTCGTGTATATCGCCTACCAAGCTTAATCATATCATGTTGACATATAATGACGTCAAAGATGTATTAGTTAATCTTGACCCGTCTAAAGCAGTCGGAACTGACTTAGCTAATCCTAGAGTATTAAAAGAGACAGCATTTGTTCTTTGTATTCCTTTGGCTACTTTCTTCATCCAATGTCTCCATGTCAAAATGTCCGTCGTCATGGAAAAAAGCTAATGGCATACATGTATATAAAAAAGGTAAACGTGATGACGTCAAGAACTATCGTCCGATATCCTTATTGGGTGTCTTAGGAAAGGTTTTTGAACGATGTATATTCAAACACTTGTATAATTACCTTCATTAAAATAGTCTTCTCACCAGCTGTCAATCAGGGTTCATACCTGGTGATTCCACCATTACTAAATTAATTAGTATGTCTAATGACTTTAGCAAAGCTCTAGATTCAGGAAAAGAAATCCGTGCAGTATTTTGCGGACACCAGGTCTCATTCTCCTGTATTGTTACGAGGGTCTCCATGTAAATCGCTTCTTTGTTCATATTTTGCCTGCAGTTTAATTGATGTTGAGTTTGGATGATGGTTTTGTTGACGTTTTGGTAGTCTCTGATTCTTTGTTCTTCTAGGAGAGCATGAATTGGTGTTGATGTGTCCTGAGAAATTGTCCAATCCCATTTCAGATATTCAAAATACTAGTCGCCCAGACTTTTGTTCTAAAATAATAAACATATATTGAACATATTAATGACTCTCTGTTTTTGGAGATGTACACATGTACCACAAATTATCAGCAGACGAGATACCGTAACAAAATATCCCTAGTAAGGTCATTAACATTTGTTTATTAGTATTTTTTTTTATTAAGATGGGTCCTATAAGTTTTTCTCATTTAGGACAAATGGCCTTTGTAAAATTATGAACTTAGGCCATTTGTTTTAAAGCAAGTAGATCCATCTGCAATAACGATCTTGTTCATCCGAGCATGAAACCTCAGATCATGTTTATGCGGAAAATAACGGTGCGACAATGGATCTGCATTTCAATCAAATTTTAAAAAGCTACAAAGTTTGACCCTTTGAACTTGACCTTTGTTTGTGACCTGTAAGTATTTCTTTATACAGTTATCTCATTTGAGTAGTGACACGGTGCATAATATACACATTTTCGTAGTTCGCGATTTGAAATTATACACAACTAGTTTTATTGTACTTCTCTTTTATGGTTCAACAATTTTAATGTCCAAATATTGGTCAATGCCAGAGTTGGAGCCTGGATTAAAAAACCGTACAGATATTCCTCACGCGGGAGGTATCCATATTAACATATTGTCAAACTTTTTTGTTGCACGTGGAACAGACAAGGTTGTCCTTTATCTGCATTGCTATTTGTTATTACCTTAGAAACAATGACATTGAGAATTAGACAAGATGGAAACATTATGGGTATAACATTATTCAATAAACAAATATAATTCAAAATATCCCAATTGGCAGATGACACAACATTCTTTTTAAAATCAAAGGAAGATAAAAGCAAAACCTTGAATTTAATTGAAGTATTTGGCACTTATTCTGGACTAGTACTTAACAGACAAAAAACCCAAGGAATAAAATTTGGAAACAAATTACTTATAGAAGACAACTTTGAAAACATTGACAGGTCAAAATCATATGTGAAAGGATTAGGAGTATATTTCTACGTAGGTACTGAGAAAGATAATAAGAATTGGAAACTAAAGACAGAAAAAATCAAGAACAGAACAACACTTTGGAACAAAAGGAAGTTAACTATGATAGGTCGAATACAAATTACAAAATCGATACTAATTCCTCCAATAATATACCTATATTCAGTGTTATCAATATCTCAAACTAGAATAAAAGAAATTGAAGCTTAATTTACAATTTCATCTGGGGAGGGAAAAGAGAAAGGGTGAAACGAAAAACACTCACCAGGAATTATGAGAAAGGGGGTTTGAATAGTAAAGATATTTCATCGCATATAAAGTTGATGTTAGTAAAATGGGTAAAAGCGATAACTGAGGAACAAGATAGTCAGTGGAAAATAATATCGAGAAGATACTTAACTATGAATGGAAAAATTTGCTGATTTTCACTATGAATTTAGATAAATTGAAAAGTCTGTAAGATTTTTATATTCCTTTGTTCTATCAAAAAAATATAGAAGCATGAATTGATATAGGAGGCAGACAGAAAGAATTCCCAGAGAAAATAACAGACATTGGAGGTCAAAATATATGGGAAAATAAATTTATTAAACACCAAAATAAAGTCTTAGTTTTTGAAAAATGGATAGGGTCTGGCATTATAAAAATAAAAGATTTGATAGATATTAAATCAAGGAAATATTAGTGAAAACATCATATTAAAAAAAATGAAAAAGAAAAGTAACTTGATTTCAGAATTTACAGTTTTAACAAATTCTAATCCCAATTCATGGAAACATCAATTGAAAAATTCAGCCATAAACCAACACATGTGGAATGTGGATTCATTTACATCTAACATTAAAATGAAGACATCCCAACAGGTTTATACATTAGAACAATTAAGCAACAACAAACTATACAACTATATGAAGATTCTATACACACAGAAACTAATTTCTTACATCTAGTGGGCATACAAATACTGGTACTGATGACATAGAAGAACAAGAACAATTAACGAATTCAATGAAATTCAGCTTCGATCAATTACATGATAATAAACTAAAGATATACGGATGGAATGTGATTAAAAAAAGTAAATAATCAACTTTTATCCAAATACAAAATAAGAGACAATCCATTATGGAACAACTGCAAAGTAATTGAGGATTATGACCACATTTTCACAAAATGTAAATAGCTCCTTTAAAAAATTATCTAATAAAATTTTTGAGGCAATCGGTTACAAAACAGACATGAAAACACTTAAGACCTCAGTTTTGAGATACAAACTTCAACATTATCAATATGTGAATATTAATATTCTATTAACACTCATTGATTTTACAATTTACAAGGATTATTATATGAGTGATCAAAAGTTAAAACCGACAAACTTGATAAATATTTTTAGACAAGAATTAAAAGTTCTTCTTGAAATAAAAAAAAACCTAAAAAAAACATTCCTAACATTCTAAGAAAGTTCTACCAGCTACTTACATAGTCCTAGATGAAATTCTCCTTCGTGTAGAGCCTATCTTCCAGAAAAAATATCAGAGAATATCAAAGGGTCAACAAAACCATAATCCGAACTCAAAATCGATTAAACCAGGGGCAAAATAGGAACAAAGGGAGGATTTATATGGAGACTCTCGTAAAAGCACAAGAGAATAAGACCAGGTGTTCCGGAAGAGTAAGCGTCTTCTGCTTCATCGAAGTCACGCGCCATGTTAATCTTGGTCACATCCAACGAAGCATCACTCCTCAAAATGAGAACCGAGTCATCATTGTCATCAAAGTAAACACCCTAACAAGCAAACTCAAAAACGTCCATCTTCATATCACACAAAGATACAGAATATTTCTCGATGAAATCAAGATGGCGACCATAAAACTTGCCCATAGTCTTTATCAACCTGCATCTCTCGAATTCCTGTGCCGTAAGTTTGTTCGTCAGCAGTGGACATCTATCACGAAATTCCCGATATTTAGAGCAAGCCCTAGAATAACGAATCAACTGCGACATGTAAACACTATAGGATGGAGAAGCAGGGCAAATTCACGATCGGAAAATCGAAATCATCACGTATATCATACAGCTTAGTAGTAAGTTGCCCGTGTTGGTTATAGCTTAAGTAAAGATAGCGGGAAGAAGCTGATGTAGGAGAGTCTTTAATCTCAAGTTCAGTAGGGTATATACGATCGACTAGGTCAGCAAACTTCTTGTTTTTTTTTTATAGACAACACATCGTTGATATACCTGAAAGTGAAATTAAAAGATTTGACAAGGTTTTTGTTACCCGTCCTAATAAGCCCCTCGACGAATTCAGCCTCATATGAAAACAAAAACAGGTCAGCCAAAAGTGGTGCACAGTTAGTGCCCATTGCCCATTCCACAAGTATTCCTTCGGGGTTTTTTTCTTTTGAGGGAACCCTACAAATATTAATACAACAATATAACTACCTTTCGCTCGGCACTCGCATTCCGGACGCATACCTATTCATTTCTCTCGCCCATCTTACTCACTATGGATACGAGTACATATGATAACTTAACAGGCAATGATTAACCGAATCTAACGCTTAGCTGCTGGGGTACGACATCTGTACCCATCAACGGGTACTTCTAGAGTGAAGATACCCATCATCCGTTACCGAGGCGTAGCCCCGACCATGTGACGATGGTCAAGTGACACGGACAGAAGTCCGTGCTACCTGTGTGCACATACGGTAGTGCGCGCAGGAACGAACGGGTGACGTACCTGTTTGTTACACCTGGCTACAGTTTTTTTTAAAATTATATGTAAATACGTGTATGTATATATTTACAATGACATACTTTTCTCAGACAATCAACAAGGCCACGTGACTCGGTTTTGGTGAAAGTACCGTAGACTGTATGTTGGCCAAGTCATGTCGAGCTGCTGGCGGAGACGTCCCCGCTCAAAAATCATGGGCGCGCTCGACTAGGCCTACGGCTTGGACAGATGTTGTAACATTGTGTAAACAACGCAATAGTTAATAATGCATCTGTTTAATGTAGCAAAAAACTTATTTTTTTATTAACTTCCATATGTTTTCGATTTACATATCTATATTCATACACATATGGTCTAGTAAGTAATATCGACGGTATGATCCACTATATGTACTGGATCCCAACAAACAAATGTTCGTTGGATGCGTATCACTAGAAATAGATATATATGATCGTCGGTAAATTAAACGTAAACGCTTCGCGTTTACGCAATTTACCTCGTGCTCCATTGGATTTATGATCTCATAAACTAAACAAAATCAAAGGTTAATCCTTAAATACATATGCATACATGTATTTACCGACGTCGACGTGGTTTAAATATATTGTTCGATTATTGATAATTAAATTTAATCAAAATATAGGATATACTAAACAATGAAATCTTAATATTATACCGCTTACACTCACTTACATTACAAATGCGTTTATAACATTCAATCGTCTATTTTCTTTATTAAAATCTCCTTATCCGGATAGATTATCAATATTCGTTTCTTATCTATACAATTTATAAATGTGTTAACCTCTTGTTTAAGTACCGTTTTCTTACTTCTAAATCCATAAATTAACGGGGTTGTATGCACCGGACCCTTTCGCTTCCACATTAGTTTAGACATTTTGGATTCCAACCTTTTGACCCCTTGCAACACTGAAGAGTCCTAGGAGGACGAAACAGCTGTATGATGTAGTTTATTTCCTTTTTCGGCATACTGTATCTATTACTAAATTGAAAAGGTGCAGCACATGTGTGTTGTAAGTACATAATTGCCTCCCTTATTGGTATGCGAGAAACCCTGTATGACTAGACGAGAGGGAGAGGGCATGCGCAAGTAAATCATTTGTTACTCCCTGCATGGTTAGTCCGCCGACTAGTCTGAGTGCAAGCCGTCTTGGTGAACAGACGCTCTCGCATTGTCCATACCTGGTAAGTCTGTTTTATGTATATACTGCTTTTATTATATTTTGCTCAATATGTCGTACATTACGTTGAATGTATAGAAGATATCTATCAGAATCTTCAGTAATATCAAATATATTTCAAGAGTGGGGCTAATATTTTGATATTTTTCACGAGTGCGCAGTAAGATATGCTGTTTATTACCTTTTTGTATAAAGATCTACAGTGGCAGCTTCTGATTTTTCCAAACGTCGTTTGTAAGCAGCGTTCTGATTGGCCAAATCAGAAAAAAGTGATATTTTTTACTAGTGAAAAATATCACTTTTATGGAATGAAAATTTTTCGATATTTCACTGGTAAAAATGTAATAAATAGTGTATATGCCTTATTGCAGTGAGTGATTCGGTCATGGTGTGTATGTTGTTTATTTCCTGTTTCTTATGCATATAAAAATAAAATAATTAATCCAGTAATCTAGTCAAGTGTGACTTCAAAGATTACATAATCATAGTCAATTTATACCTGTACATATCACCGGCGAAATTACAAAAAAAAATGGCAGTTTTATACTGGTCACACGATGATACATGTCTTTGTCCGACACGTGACAGGTAAACCTTCGGGCGATAATCATTTTTAATATAATTTACCTGTTCTGTTACATGGGAGCTAATTATATAAACCTATTCTTGGCATTCGCACGGTCACTGCAATACAGTTTAAATGTAAACTGTAAAATTAACATAATTTCAATTATTGTGGGACATTGTGTACAGGGTTCCTTATTGAAGAAGGTTCCGTATTTTTTTTTCCTTCCTAAATATTGATCGACCAATTGTACCAAATCGTATATTTGTACGGATAGAATCGTATAACTGAACGAACGATTGTTATATCGCCTAGTTGTGCGCACCATGTTTGAACATAGTGTACACAACGTGCACATGCTGTTTGATTCGCTGTGGGTAATACAACTGTACAAGTCACATGACACCAGAAACAGTGGTGTTGTTGGACGACAAACCAAAACGTTTGCAATTGCTATCTTGTAGGTAATGTTCCAAGCCACCTCTCGTTCTTTTTCCAACATTAAATACTCAATTCGGTATTAGAGTTTTATGTAACTACAACAACTTTTGTTTTTCTAAACAAAACAGCCGCCATTGCCTGGATAAGTCCAAATTCAACCGTAACAGGAACGAAAACAGTATGCTTCGTCTCGGTCTCCTGGTTCCTAGTCGGACGCTTAACTACTGAACTAAAGGTGATTTCCGTCTAGCTCGAAGGCTATGTACAATTTGAACACAACTAATGCCTTCTTTGATGGAATTTAGTTTGGTGAATTATTGATCTACAGAATCGTGGATGTTGGTTGGTGAAAACGGTTGCCTGATTATATTTGTGCGTAAAATCATTCGTCACACGCCTCATATGCACGTTGGGATGTACTGTGTCCTGTCATCTATTAGAAACATCTACTAGAGTGTGATGTAAAGAGGTGACAAAGGTCACCAAAACATGACCTCTTATACGATGATGTCAGATCCTAGTACAAAATGGTGAGAATAAAGATCTACATTTGATTTGATGATCCAGCAAATTGTTGTTTCAAAGCGTCTATTGACAACTAAATTAATTAATAATTAATGGCCTCTCGATGTATGCATTTTTAGTGCTTGTGTATTTGGAAGACTGTGATATGCTCCTGTTAGCCTTCTTGCAATAGTCCGGATTTGGGCAAATTAAGTATGCTTTGACATTGAAATATACAGCCTAAGGCCCCGGCGGTTCACCTTACACGGACACACTACAACGGTTGAACCAGTAGTTCCACTCCCATAATACTGAAAGTCAACATTAGTCGCCGATTTCGGAAATCTCGTTTGCAACCGTTTTAGCAATTTTACAAAATGTTCCTATACATTTGTCATTGTTTGGTCGAATGTGACCCCTTTTGTTGGTGAGCGACTTTTTAATTTAAGAAAATAGTTGGCGAATGGCGATTTTTTATTTTTTTTTTCTAATTGCGTTTGTGTTTACAAGTCGCAGTTGATTCGATATTCTAGGGCTTGCTCTTAATATCGGGATTTTCGTGATCGATGTCGACTGCTGACAAACAATCTAACAACACAAGGATTCGAGAAATGCAGGTTGATCAGAACTATGGGCAAGTTTTATGGTCGCCATCTTTATCTCATTGAGAAATATTCTGTATCTTTAAGTGATATGAAGATGGACGTTTTTGAGTATGCTCATTAGTGTGATTGACAATGATACTCAGTTCTCATTTTGAGAACTTAATGTTTACATGGATGTGACAAAGATTTACATGGCGGGTGTCGTCGATGAAGCAGAAGACGCTTACTCTTCCGGAACACCTGGTCTTATTCTCTTGTACTTTTACAAGAGTCTCCATGTAAATCTTTCCTATGTTCATATTCTGACCATCGTTTAATCGATTTTGAGTTTGGATTATGATTTTGCTAACGCTTCGGTATTCTCTTATTTATTTTCAGGTGGCAGACCTTATAACTAGGAAGTATCAAACTCGTGAAATGGCTTTTCTAAAAACTGAGGATTACTTTATTTTGGTAATAACCATTGGTGCTACTCTTGGCGTAGGATTGTATCAGTCATTTAAAGGCGGAAAACGTAAAACTACCGCCGAGTACTTGGTGGGTAGTCGAAATATGTCGGTACTTCCGGTTGCGTTATCATTGATGGTTTCCTACGAGTCCGGAATAATGATGCTGGGAGTTCCGGCGGAGGTGTACATCTATGGTATGCAGTGGTTCCTGTCTAATTTAGGACACTTTGTTGCTGACCTACTGAACCTCCACATATTTGTACCACCACTAAAAAACCTTGACATTACCAGCATATACGAGGTAACTATTGTGTAAACCTATGTTTAATAAATTGAATTTCTGATGCCTCAGTTCTCACTTTGTGGAAATGACATTCTTGTATATGACCTAGCCTAGATTCACATGGTGGGTGTCTTGAGGCAGAAGATGATTAACTTGTACCTTATAAATGGTCTTCGTGTCAATCTTGCCTTTGGTCATATTTTGTTTATTAGATTTTGAGTTCGGATTATTGTTTCGTTGACGTTTCAGTATTCTGTGATTTTTTTTGTGTCGCCATTGCTATTTTCTAATACTCAAGCTGACGTGTCTATTTACCTCAACATTATTTGATGATCTATGATGTTAATTTGTAAACATGTGAGCTGTTCTGTTAAACAGTTAAGCATATAATGATTTAAATTATGTTATTTCTCAGTATCTGGAACTACGGTACAAATCACACGGGATAAGGATCTTTGCAACCGTCCTGGGAATATGTTCCATGGTAAGTAAAACATTTAAAGACATATGTAGAGAATGTATCAAAAAAGGCGACAAAAAGTTTTCTATAAACTTTGTCATCACATTTACCTGTCACAAACACCTGAAAAACAAGTTCTGATACGAGTTATCGTTCTTGGCATCTCTATATTGATGACGTCACTTGTGGCAGTCGACCGAGAGCAACGGAGAATAACATGGCGACTTTAATATCTGTGTTCTAAGTCGAATGTGAACAATCCAGCCGTATATGCATGAACCTAGTAGAATTCAAGGATAAGAATCGCAAGCTAACTGGCCATTCCATCGTAAATGTTTTAATATTCCTTTTTAATTTAAAAGTCTTAAGACAATAAATCTTACATCAAGGTTATCCATTAAATATATAAATCCAGGCAATTTAAAAATAAACAATAGTCCGCCTGAAGAAGCCTGAGAAGGCAGAAAAGCCTTGCGGCAAATTCTTTGTTTTCTGTTCTTTTTCATATTCAACTTCGAAAGGAAAACTAATCACTTTTGTTTATAAATACAATTGTAAGGTTGTATAAAATAAATAAAAGTCTGATGGTTAAACTGTTGGCCACAAATATTTACAGAACTTTACAGATATTGCACAATGGTAGATTGTAGAAATGCACCTAACATATTGTTTTTCAGGCATATGTACAGGAACAGTTTCACATTTAGCACAACCAACGTTTTATAAAGACAATTAGAATTAAAAATATTATTATGAGACAAAATAATCAGTGCTTTATAATTAGATATTATTATTTAGCCGATGACCAGTATGGTCAGTTAAATTATTGAGTAAGCCCGCACCAAATACACTGTATAGCCCGGCAGACCACATGTACAGTGCCTTGGAATAACATCCTGCCAACTTAGTTATTAGTTTTACTGTCCATGTTTTTGTACGTAGCACATTGAACCATGTCTGATGCCTCAGGTAAAGGATTCCAATATGGCGTACGCGTTCTTACCACCAGTACTTACGTCATGAGTAAAAGGATGTGACTAGTAAGGGGTATTTACTGGGCGATTAACGCGGAATTGAGTAAAAAAATAGGATAATTATTTTCCAGATAGTTTCAGGTTTAATTAAAGTCAACTGTTGGAAGTTTTGATATTGCTTTTTATTTATTTTTTTTTCGTAAAAAATACAATCTACATATTTAAATTATATTATTTGTCGCCTTTAGATTAATTTTAATTTCACGTTTGTCTTTGTCAACCATGTTTAGGCTATTTTTGATTGTCTTTAAGCTTGCAACAATAACAAGAGGCCTAGAGGACGTGGGCTCTTTAAGCGTTTCAACGTTATATCCAGGGGTTAGGTCAGCAAGGTTGGGTTAGACCCCGGAACCACCTGTGATTCATAAATCATGCCTGTGTTCAGTCTGCCAATCGATTATATATGATTTTGGGTTGGGGATTCTTAACTGTGAAGTTATGACCCAGGGGCTAAGTCTACAAGGGCCTGACTGATTCTTGGATCATTTCTAACATCAGGATTGTGTTCGTCTCTTGATGCCCAGTAATTCTATATATACATTCTGGTAAAGCAGACCCCGGTTACAATTATAAAATCATGATTGTGTTCGTCTCTTGATGCCCAGTAATTCTATATATACATTCTGGTAAAGCAGACCCCGGGTACAATCATAAAATCATGATTGTGTTCGTCTCTTGATGCCCAGTAGTTCTATATATACATTCAGGGTGAGGATTTCAAGAGTTTTAATGTAATGACCTAGGGTATACTAAGGGTAAAGCAGACCCCGGGTACAATTATAAAATCATGATTGTGTTCGTCTCTTGATGCCCAGTAATTCTATATATACATTCTGGTAAAGCAGACCCCGGTTACAATTATAAAATCATGATTGTGTTCGTCTCTTGATGCCCAGTAGTTCTATATATACATTCGGGGTGAGGATTTCAAGAGTTTTAATGTAATGACCTAGGGTATACTAAGGGTAAAGCAGACCCCGGGTACAATTATAAAATCATGATTGTGTTCGTCTCTTGATGCCCAGTAATTCTATATATACATTCTGGTAAAACAGACCCCGGTTACAATTATAAAATCATGATTGTGTTCGTCTCTTGAAGCCCAGTAGTTCTATATATACATTCGGGGTGAGGATTTCAAGAGTTTTAATGTAATGACCTAGAGTATACTAAGGGTAAAGCAGACCCCGGGTACAATTATAAAATCATAATTGTGTTCGTCTCTTGATGCCCAGTAATTCTATATATACATTCGGGTTGAGGATTTCAAGAGTTTTAATGTAATGACCTAGGGTATACTAAGGGTAAAGCAGACCCCGGGTACAATTATAAAATCATGATTGTGTTCGTCTCTTGATGCCCAGTAATTCTATATATACATTCGGGTTGAGGATTTCAAGAGTTTTAATGTAATGACCTAGAGTATACTAAGGGTAAAGCAGACCCCGTGTACAATTATAAAATCATGATTGTGTTCGTCTCTTGATGCCCAGTAATTCTATATATACATTCGGGGTGAGGATTTCAAGAGTTTTAATGTAAAGACCTAGGGTATACTAAGGGTAAAGCAGGATAAATAAACAATCGATAAGTGACGAGAAAATATCGTACAATCACAAATCATTATAATCCTGTATATATAGCTCTATTAAACTTCCGTTGTTATTGATGGTAAAGTTATTTTAAAATAAAGATACAATTGTATGTGAACATGAAACAATGGCAGAAATTCTCTGGTACATAGTAGCATGTTGCCTTACAAGTCAAGTTTTATAATATATAATGTACATACTAAACAAGTTATATTTAACATAATAAAATAATACAAATACAAGTAAAGTTCGCAAGAAAAATGATTGAAGTGATGAAATTAACCATCAATTAAACCGAAATTAATACACATTAATTTCCATGACACTTACCCCCAACTGCTCACAGGCAGGGCTGGGTAATACCGTCTAAATCATACTGTATGGACAGCGACTACCTCATTTAACTAAAATCCAAAATAAGGACAATGTTGTAAATTTACTAAGTTCAAATAATTGTAGTTTTATATTTACTAGCTTAAATTACCAAGTGGAATAATTGTAGTTAGAATCAAATATAAGACATAAGAAATAAAGAAATAATAATAATAGAATGACAGTGTATTTAAAATAACAACACAGCTGACAATTACTGCTTATATCTAAACGGATGTTTACATTTTGACCGGTTGTAAACATTACCATCGGAACCTCTCTAGCCGTTACATTGACTACAACACTGTATAATACATTATGTCAATAACCATAGAGGAGTTCCGAATGTGACCCACCGTGTGGTGTCCGAAACTGACCAAGCCTATTGAGGTATCATGTTACTCAGGACTGACCAAGCCCATTGAGGTATCATGTTACCCACGCACATGTTAAGCACCTCACTAACACACCCAAATGGCTACACATGATATTCATAAGATAAATCTACAAAATACATGACATCTAATTTATATAACCTTAATACGTACTACATAATTGCAAACAATATACTGTTACAATTAATTATATTGCAATAACTCCAAAACATTATAAGCACAGTTAAGTTCAATATTACAAAGTATATGACTTAAACGCGGAAATTTGTATAAAGTCTTCTCAGATAAATAAAAATCATGTTTTGGCTATAATTACCTGAATAGTTCTATCTATCATAATATTAGAAGAGTTTGAAGTATTTAACCAAACCTCAAAAGCATTTTGTTTGACAGAACAAAGGAAAGCATCTTATAATTCTTTTGTATCTTAATATCAACAACTTAGCTAAATACATAATATATCTCAATAGTACATAATTATTTGTTAATTAACAGAAAAATGTAACTTACATTTCTTCTATGTAAAAACTGCTGCTTTTAACTTTCTTGGCAACTTGATGAAAAATGTGATGTTCACTCCCTGGTGGTCATTCAGCAACTGAAGTACTGTGTGCTACCCGAAGGAGTCACATGGTACAGATAACCGCCAAAACTTTATTCAACTTAATTTCTACACGTTAGAAATTACTCCAAAAGTTACCAAAAGTTGTTAAATGTAAAATTAGGTATTATGATATTTCTTTACCAAATTATAAACATATAAATAATAGATTATTTATGAATTTATTGATAACATGATCTTTGGGAATTTTCCACTGAAGTATGGTTACCATGGTGATCTGCCCACTGGCTACTACGGGAGTCAGATCTATTTTTACCTACATCTTAAGCCCTAAGTAAACAGACTGGCGTCCAGTAACCGCACTCTAAAGCAAGGGGCCAAAAGGACCTGTATATATAACATTATATAACTATGACCTAAGAGACCTTATTTTGTATAACAAAAATACCCCCTTTACACTCCCCTGCTTGAGAGTTGACGACTCGACAACTCTTAGATTATATTTGATACTGATACAGTATAAAATGTAAAAAGTTGTCACAAAAATGTACATTACAAAAATGAAATGTTGTTAACCCATATAAAAATGTACCAAAGCAAATTTAATGGTTACTTGGCCTTATTCCTGCCAACATCTGTACTAAAATTAATTGCGTCTGACTTATGTTGGCAAGGATATTACTATCACACCTGTTCTCTTGATTAAGAACAGAAGTTGGTAAATTGTGGGGATTTGGGTTTTTCCCCGCCGTTGTCCGTCCTGATCGTCGAGGTTGAACAGTATCCACATCAGACATGGGTGACTGACGCCCACTGTCCTCTTCCTCCCTGAAGGAACCTACATCCGGAGTTTCCCCATACTTCTCATCTGTTTGGTGCTCCCCTGCTTTGTCCGAAGCAGCAACGTCATTTTCCAGGACCACTTGGTCCTCCCCTGCTTTGTCCAAAGCAGTGACGTTATCTCCTGCACCATGGTCATGGGCATTCCCTGTATTTTCTCTATGAAAGGTGCCGGCCTTTCGAGAATTTACAGCCCCCCGAGAAAGTATGTAATCATCCTCAAACTCCGATCCTGATGAAGTTTCGTTGTCCGAAAGAGCTTCCATCATGTTGTCCTGTATCTCCTCCCTTCGTATATCTGGATCAGGTGCTTGGTGTATAGCTGGAACTAATTCCTTGGAATCCAACATCTCCTTCCTGTGAACACATTTTTCTTTCTGTTCCCCAACCAAACGTTCCACCTTATATGTGTTGTTTTTGAGACATTCTGTCACTCTGTATGGTGTTTTATGCCATATATCCTGAATTTTGTTTCGTCCTGCAGGGTGATTCCTGAGAAAAACTCGCGTTCCGACAGCAATAGGTGCGGAACGATTAATCCGCTCCATCCTTTTCAGTGCTTCCTGTTCCGACTTATCACTAGCAAGAGTAAACGCTTCTTTCAAAGTTTGGTAGTGGTGTGACACCCATTCTCCATCTGGACCATCATTTTCATTTGTTCCGAGAATCATGTCTAGTGGTAGTCGTGGTTCTCGTCCAAAGAAAAGAAAATATGGAGAGTATCCAGTGCTGGCATGTGGAGTACAGTTGTACGCGTAGACCATCTCTGGTAATATTTCCGGCCATCGATGTTTCTTTTCAGGTGGTAATGTTCGGAGTAGATCATGTAGTGTACGATTGAATCGTTCACATTGCCCATTTCCTGCTGGATGGTATGGCGCTGTTTTGGTCTTCCATACATTGTAAATACTGCATAGTTCATGTATGATTTCGCTCTCAAAGTTCCTTCCCTGGTCGCTATGAAGGCGTAAGGGAACACCGAACCTCACAAACCAGTCACGAACCAATACTTTCGCCACTGTTTTCGCCTTTTGATCCCTAGTTGGTATTGCTTGAGTAAACTTTGTGAAGACATCCGTTATCACCAACACGTTTTCCAGACCATTGATTCCTTTTTCTAGCATTGTGAAATCTACAGCAACTATCTCCAGTGGTTTTGTTGAAGTAATTGTACCGATTGATGGTCTAACAGTTTTTCCCTTCTTCGCTAATGTACAACGACTACAATTGCTGCAGTAATTCTCTGTCTCTGTATACATTCCTGGCCAGTAACATCTTGCCCTCATCAATGCCATCGTTCTCTCCAAACCTTGATGTTCCATCTCGTCATGCACAGATTTGTAAACTCGCGCCTTCAAAACAGATGGTAGAAGAACAGCCTTATCCCCATTGTTTTGTTTCCTATACAGAACGCCATTTTCCTGTATAATGTTCTTCTGTAATTGAACATACTTCCGGGTTTGTGTATCCTCATGTTGAAGTTGACGTTTTGACGGCAAACATTTTTGACTGCGGAAATGTATGAGCCTTCCAATGTGCGGATCGTTTTGTTGTAATTGTGCCATTTCCGTTGTTGTTATTGACGGTATTGTTGACGAAGGTAATGGTGGGCATCTCTTTGGAGCAAAACTTAGCGTTTCAATCCAAACGCTATCTACTACGGTTTGAATTTCTTGTTGCAATGTAGGTGGTAAGTTTGTAACAGGGCGTTCTACTGTTACATCCGTGAACGCGTTTATGCTTTCCAAACGTTTCCCTTCTGAATGGTGTTGTGTTTTCCTGCTTAATGAGTCTGCGTTGGCATTTGACTTTCCGGAACGGTATTTAACGGTATAGTTAAAAGGTGACAAATCCGCCAACCATCTGGTCTCTGTAGCTCCTAATTTTTGGGATGTTTTGATGTAGCTAAGCGGATTGTTATCAGTGTAGACTGTGAACTCAGCTCCTAATAGCAGATCTCTGAACTTCTCTGTCATCGCCCACTTCAGTGCTAGTAGTTCCAACTTCATACTGCTGTAGTTGTTCATGTTTCTTTCATTCTCCCGCAGACCCCGACTTGCATATCCCAAGACGACAATGCCTTTGTCCTGCTTTTGTGAAAGAACAGCACCGAGTCCATGAAAACTAGCATCTACTTCTAATATGTAGGGCTTCTTGAAATCTGGGTGCCCAAGGACTGGCGCACTTGTCAATCGTTGTTTTAGCTCGGAAAATGCTTCCTGGCAGGTGCTATCCCATGCCCCGGTCTCTAATGGTTTATTTTTTGAAACCTTCTTACTTCCCTTCTTGTCAGTTTTCTTCCCTTGGAGAAGTCCGTGTAAAGGAGAGGCGATCTTGGCGAAACCGGAAATGAACCGTCTATAATATCCGGCTAGTCCAAGAAATCCTCTGAGCTCCGTGTCTGTTTTGGGTTCAGGCCAGTCATTCACTGCGCTTATTTTATCTGGGTCTGGAGACAAGCCATCCTCAGATATCAAATGACCCAGATATCTTAATTGCTTCTTGAATAGTTGGCACTTCTCTGGTTTAACTTTGAGGTTAAAGTCAGATAATCTAGTTAGAACCATGTCCAGGCGCTCCATTGTCTGTTCATAGGTCTTCCCAAATACAAGGATATCATCCAAATAAATAAGTACCGTCTGGAAATTTTGGTCACCAAATACCTTGTCCATAAGCCTCATGAATGTACCAGCTCCTGTTAATCCAAATGGCATCCTTAAGTATTCATATAATCCTCCTGTGCCTACCCTAAACGCTGTTTTCTCGATGTCTTTCTCGGCAACCGGAAGTTGGTTGAACCCATGTGCGAGATCTAAACTACAGAAATACTTTGCGCCATTTAACGCGTCAAGCGCTTCCTCTATACGTGGTAAAGGGTTTTGGCATTCAGGCATCTGTAGTCGACACACAGTCTCAACTTACCATCTTTTTTCTTCACCAGGACAACGGGTGCAGCATATGGACTTGACGACTCCTGGATTATTTTCGTATCTAGTGCACGCTTCAAATAATCCCTGACCTCTGTCCATTGATTCGGTGGTATACGTCGATGTGGAACTTTTATAGGCACGTCGTCGGTCGTTGGTATCCTATGTTCAACGGCATTACAAAATCCTATATCCTCATCTGATTGGCTAAACACCGTAGAATGTTTCTTGATCAATTCCTGTAGTGCCTGCCCTTTTTCTCCATTTAGGTCCACTCCAACATCCATCCGAGACAATGTAGTTTCCTTACCATCATTTACGTGTACCTCCTGAACATCCGCTGTCATGTAGTTCTGTTCCACTTCCAATGCTGGTTGTAATGTGGCTATTGGTGTGCGTGGACGCAAGCGAATATCCTTGTCGCTAAAATTGGCAACTTGAATTGGTATCTTCCCGCTGCCATCCACGTTGACTAATGTTGGGCCAACAGCAAAACCAGACGGAAGTGGGTGACGGATCGAAATATTGTTTTCCTCTACTATAGCGCGATAGGGTTTCCTTTTACCTGCTGGTTGTACAGTTCCGGTAATAGTTGTTGTATGTCGAGCTGGTATGATGACGTCATATTTACCTGATACCCTAACGCGATGTTGTTTACCCGAAGCAGTAATCTCCTGTTGATATAGGGTCAATACTGTTCTCCAATCTTCAGTCAACTTGTTATCCAAGAGTAGAGAGCCTAAATCCCGAAATATATTTGAGCCCAATACCCCTGGAACATCCTGTTTCCGCTTCCTTGTTGTGGGATCCTGTGGATCTTTCACGACGAGAAACCCTAAATTTTTAAACTTGTGTCCGAAAACCTCAACCGTCATCTCCACATAGCCTATGTAGGGCAGATCTTGTCCATTCGCTGCAGTCAGACGTATAAAGTGCTGAACATCGATTAGCTCCTGATCACTGGGAAACGTTTTCCTATAAAATGATTCAGTAAGCGTCGACACTTGAGCTCCTGTGTCCAGTAAACATCGGACGTCTGCTCCTCCAATACGTACTACAGCCTCCGGACAGCTTCCTACAGCTCTAAATAAGAGTGAGCCATGGTCGTTTCCACAACCTGCAGTGAGACTCTCCACTGCAGGGTGTTCTAGTTTGACGACGACGGTTGTACGTTGCTAGATTTAAGTTTTGGACAATCTCTCTTAAAGTGACCAACATCTCCGCAAAAATAGCAGCCAGCGCCATTGGATCGTCCTCCCTTGCCTTTGGGTATATGGATGCGTTGTTGCATCGACATGGCTTTTAGTAGATCCTCAATTTGTTTTTGCTGTTTCTGAATTATGTCCTCGTGTCGCTTTAAGATGTTGTTGTCGACAGAAACCTCCTGATTAACAATTGCCGGAGCTGCTGTACCCAGCCAATGTTTTGCTCGGTCCCTCAATTCAAAGAACGAGATGGTAGATGCTTCCACATTTAGGCGTCGCAGTTCCCGTCTCAGTCCTTCATCGGCCACTCCCTCGGCAAATCTTGCCTTAAGTGTTGATTCCCGACAAGCTTTAAACGATCCATCTAATTCAACTATCCGATCGTACAGTTCAACCAGATTTAGAGAGTACGCGACGAGGTCCTCTCCCGCTTGCTGATATCCGTAAAACTTTTGCTGTATCAAGGGCAAAGTGTGCCCATCTCCAAATACACGCGTCAAAATTTTTAATATCTCTTCTGGTCTTTTCTTTATGTCTTCCCCTCGACCTAAAATTTCTTGGCGAGCCTTCCCACCTAAATGGTCTACCAAGAAAACACCAAATTGTTCGTCCGTTAACTGCCTAGATGCCGCCTGCGATCTCGCATCGACGATCCATTCCTGAATGGAAAGGTGGTCGGACTTCGTCGGCCGGTCCCGGAAGCGATCCATTCTCCGACTAGACATAACAACCAATGGTTTGTTGTCATGTTCTTTCAAAGAGTTTTTCTGTTTTTGCAACTCCTCCTCCTGAAGTTTTAATCGGTGGTGAAGTTCAATAACTTCCGCTTGAACCTTTTCTAAATCAGCCATTTTTCCGGAATAAAAACAATTATTCAAATACAAAGAAAATGTTTAAAAATTCCAATAATTTTGCAAAAATAAAGGTGTAAAAGATATGTGAAGTAATATACCAGTAATGCAAAAATATACCCGGAAAATAAAATTACAATCACTGCACCGAAAAGTTCAAAGTTTCATATTCAGCTTTTCTTCTTCCAACACGGATCCACCAATTACAGCGAGTTCAGGTTTCCATTGTATCCTAGCTAACGTCCTTTAGCTCCTGTACCCTCGCCTCTGGCCACCGTCTTCCAAGCGTTGGGGGATTGTTGGATGTCTGCATCCCACTTCTGACACCATGTAACGGGGGCAAAAATACAGACAACACTCCAGTCTTGTTGACATGTATAAGCACCTTTATTTCCAATGCAGACTAATCCTGTTAACAGAGTATAAATAAACAATCGATAAGTGACGAGAAAATATCGTACAATCACAAATCATTATAATCCTGTATATATAGCTCTATTAAACTTCCGTTGTTATTGATGGTAAAGTTATTTTAAAATAAAGATACAATTGTATGTGAACATGAAACAATGGCAGAAATTCTCTGGTACATAGTAGCATGTTGCCTTACAAGTCAAGTTTTATAATATATAATGTACATACTAAACAAGTTATATTTAACATAATAAAATAATACAAATACAAGTAAAGTTCGCAAGAAAATGATTGAAGTGATGAAATTAACCATCAATTAAACCGAAATTAATACACATTAATTTCCATGACACTTACCCCCAACTGCTCACAGGCAGGGCTGGGTAATACCGTCTAAATCATACTGTGTGGACAGCGACTACCTCATTTAACTAAAATCCAAAATAAGGACAATGTTGTAAATTTACTAAGTTCAAATAATTGTAGTTTTATATTTACTAGCTTAAATTACCAAGTGGAATAATTGTAGTTAGAATCAAATATAAGACATAAGAAATAAAGAAATAATAATAATAGAATGACAGTGTATTTAAAATAACAACACAGCTGACAATTACTGCTTATATCTAAACGGATGTTTACATTTTGACCGGTTGTAAACATTACCATCGGAACCTCTCTAGCCGTTACATTGACTACAACACTGTATAATACATTATGTCAATAACCATAGAGGAGTTCCGAATGTGACCCACCGTGTGGTGTCCGAAACTGACCAAGCCTATTGAGGTATCATGTTACTCAGGACTGACCAAGCCCATTGAGGTATCATGTTACCCACGCACATGTTAAGCACCTCACTAACACACCCAAATGGCTACACATGATATTCATAAGATAAATCTACAAAATACATGACATCTAATTTATATAACCTTAATACCTACTACATAATTGCAAACAATATACTGTTACAATTAATTATATTGCAATAACTCCAAAACATTATAAGCACAGTTAAGTTCAATATTACAAAGTATATGACTTAAACGCGGAAATTTGTATAAAGTCTTCTCAGATAAATAAAAATCATGTTTTGGCTATAATTACCTGAATAGTTCTATCTATCATAATATTAGAAGAGTTTAAAGTATTTAACCAAACCTCAAAAGCATTTTGTTTGACAGAACAAAGGAAAGCATCTTATAATTCTTTTGTATCTTAATATCAACAACTTAGCTAAATACATAATATATCTCAATAGTACATAATTATTTGTTAATTAACAGAAAAATGTAACTTACATTTCTTCTATGTAAAAACTGCTGCTTTTAACTTTCTTGGCAACTTGATGAAAAATGTGATGTTCACTCCCTGGTGGTCATTCAGCAACTGAAGTACTGTGTGCTACCCGAAGGAGTCACATGGTACAGATAACCGCCAAAACTTTATTCAACTTAATTTCTACATGTTAGAAATTACTCCAAAAGTTACCAAAAGTTGTTAAATGTAAAATTAGGTATTATGATATTTCTTTACCAAATTATAAACATATAAATAATAGATTATTTATGAATTTATTGATAACATGATCTTTGGGAATTTTCCACTGAAGTATGGTTACCATGGTGATCTGCCCACTGGCTACTACGGGAGTCAGATCTATTTTTACCTACATCTTAAGCCCTAAGTAAACAGACTGGCGTCCAGTAACCGCACTCTAAAGCAAGGGGCCAAAAGGACCTGTATATATAACATTATATAACTATGACCTAAGAGACCTTATTTTGTATAACAAAAATACCCCCTTTACATATACATTCGGGGTGAGGATTTCAAGAGTTTTAATATAATGACCTAGGGTATACTAAGGGTAAAGCAGACCCCGGGTACAATTATAAAATCATGATTGTGTTCGTCTTCTTATTCCCAGCAATTTGATAATATATATATATATATATAGTTTTTAGAAACGTATTTGTTTCATATGTATGATCCAATGGTTCAGTATGGTTTATAGATTGTAGATTGTAACAAATTCTAAATTAAAAAGTATTTCAATCAGATTAAAATTTAGATCTTTATTCTCAGTCCGGTTCTGACAACATTGCCATATTAGATCCTGTTCTATTAAATTACTGCTTGCAGAATCTTGAATGTGAATGTTTGTAGGCTTGCATAATCATATATGTGCGTTTATTCATTTCGTCACAGTAACCTTAACTTGCTGCAGATGACAGCGTCAACCGTCATCAATACTAAATACTAAAGTGTGAAGTAAAGAGGCTACAAATGGCACCAGGACATGACCTCGTATGTGATGCTATCAGATCCTGATGTACCGGAGTGAGAATCAGGATCTACATTTTAATCAGATTAATTTTGTTTTGTTCTACCCATCCCTTAGCTTTGGGAGAGAGGGTTGGTTCAATATGCAAATGTGAACAATTCTACCTCCCCCCAGTACCAGCGGATGCTTCCAACTTAAAGTTAATTGCCGTCACCTCCAGCAGAAAAGTTGCTTAAAACAAAACGGACGACAGACGAACAGACTGAGCTTATACTAATCTACATCCCCTTAGCTGTATTCATGGTGTTATCTATATAACAATAATGCGCTCTCCGTGATTTCGTCTTTCATCATCGTATTTCTTAATGTCATTTTACACGAGAAATATTTAAGACGAATGCTAATCTGAATGCTTTTTGTTGCAACGTTTAATACGAATGCTAATCAGAATGCTTTTTGTTTGCAACGTTTAAGACGAATGCTAATCAGAATGCTTTTTGTTTGCAACGTTTAAGACGAATGCTCATCAGAATGTTTTTTTTAACAGCTCAACTACATGGGAAGTGTGTTATTTGTTCCGGCTGTAGCACTCAAAGCAGGTAAGGTTATATCCGTATATAACAAACCCTCCGCGAGGAATAATAAGCTTGATTAGTCACTAAATATTCATGGGTTGGTTCATGGCAAAAGTGGTTCTGGACTTCTGGTTCATGAGAGTTGGCTCATGTGGCTAAACTTCTAATTCTAGGGAGAAGGCAACAAGGGCCCTGAACGTCTGTTTCGTGTGAAAAACAATAGTGGTTCTGAACTTCTGGTTTGTTCGAATAAGTGATATAGAATATGAACTTCTATTTGGTAGGAGACGGGAGTGAAGGTTCTAAACTGGTTTGGATAGTGGGATGATTACCACCTCTTGTCGGAGAGAGAATTAATATTTGTTTGTTGGTGTTATTAAACAATAAGAGTCATTTAGGGCTAAACACCATGATTTTAAAACTGAACATTTCTTAAAAATGAAACAAAAACCAAATGTTTCTGAATACATCATAGTTGAAAATCAAGAATCAATGTTTATATGAGTATTTCAATCTTCCTGGCCGTTCAATTCTTTCTATGACTGCCCGTATTCTGGAACAGAATCCTTATCAACCGTCAAAGAAACCAACTCTTAGCAATTTTACCGTTCCATAACCATTAATCAATTTTGCAATTTTAATCAACCATACTCACTTTTGCATGATTGTATACAAACACTTTTGTTTTATTTCCCCCGGTACATTTTAAATGTCTATTGCTAGTTGACTATGTTTTAAAATATAGAAATCTCACTTTAAAGCCTTTTCGTCTTTTAATAAAACGACAATCTCAGATATAGCAAACATCTATTGACCCTAAATGACCATAGTTGTCGATATTAAACCCAAACAAACAAACCGTAACGTGGACGACATGATGAACACTATATACGACTTGGTACTGCTACACTATACTTATACGGTACCTGTGGCACCTTAAAGGTTTCAATTCCAAGCAAACACTGCACAGCTGAACATATATGACGTTATTATCATCCCTTCTTCAGCATGTTCGTGTTTTTCATCCCCTTATTGCTATGGTCCAGCTGGACACATAGTAACCGCGATATGGATATCATCCCCTACATTAAGGTACTGGAGCTTTTTCATGAAGGGCATTTAGTATCGAGAGACTTTCCATCCATCAATGGAATGGGCCTGCTTGATAAGTAAGGTATTTTATTTAAACATTGGCCGTGTTTTCAAAAGATAGGATGAAAGACACTGAGAAAGATATAGCACAAATGATTGAATTCCTTGCTTTATGGTCAACATCTTGTTTCATATTCTGCTTAAAACAAGTCGACCATGAGTGTGGCAGAGATTGTTCCCTTTGGAATGCTAATGAAGGTTAATTATCAGAGTATTTCCTTCTAAATCCATTGCAAACACTTGATTTGGATGTATTTATTCCACCGTTTTTGCAGCGAGTCTTCCTAATCTTAACGTAATGTTCGCTGTTATGAGGATCCCAAACCCAACAATAAGCTAATATTAAAAAGTGTTCTCCCTAAAAAGTAATTTTTATTCGGCATTTTTCGTTTATAGACAAATAACTCCCACAGCAGTCTTATCCTTTGCTGTGTACGTACTGCACACTCGGGATTGACAATTTAAGTCGCTATATGAAATATCTAATGTCAATATTTCTTGAGATGCGTACCGATACTACTTAACATATTTATTCGGTTTTCTCGGGGTACTCTGGTTTAAATTTCCTCCCACAATAAGACCACGCTAACATCTGGGCCAACACGAGTGACTTATATAAGTTGGATAACTTGTTTCATAATTGTTGTAAAATAGATAAAGTTTATATTATTATATACATGTATAAACAATTATACAAAATAGTATGTACATGTAATATCGTGTATAGTGAGATTTGTTGTAGCATTAAAATATAACTTGCTTTTCGGCCATCTATTAAGATCAATCGGTAAAAATCATACATGTAACAAGCATATCATTGTATGTCCAAACTTCAACATTTTCGTATGTATACAGGCAAAAATAATGTTGTTTAATGATTTTGTTTACGCTTCGGTATTCTCTAATGTATTTTAACACAATATTATTTTGATATCCAGTTGCCAGTATTCCGATGTGGATGTCAATAGTTGGACTTATGGCTGTTGTAATGGTCTACACTTTGTTGGTGAGTCATTATTAATTCTACATCGTAAATTTGTTTTACAATGATAACGCTAGAACAAAGGTACCTGGAAGGCCTTTATAGTTCATACATGACCCATTCATTACCTGCTGAAGAGTAAAGACAAGGCTTAATACTAAACTATCTGTACAGCTGCTGGTTTGTTCTAAATATATTCACGTGTAGTTTCAATTTTATTTTTTTCATTCACCTTTTTATTAGTTTTTTATGAAAAAGAAAAAATGATCACAGTTGGGGCTTTCTATCGAAGGCATTCGACAGTAACCTTCAATATAGTAGTACTTCAAGGACGGCATTATTTCGGCAAAATAACAGGAAGGCTTACAAGTATATGTCGCAGCCTCCCAAATTCACACGCATTCGTTAGCTACAATCACGTCGCAAATACCTGGAGTCCGTCCTGTAATGGCCTTCGCTGTTAATGTGACGTGAGACAAAATAAAACCACAACCAAACCACCATTTGATTTGAACTACACCATCTTTGTTATTCGTAGAGGTGTGAGTCAATCTGATTAAAATTCAGATTCAATTTCTAAATCCATTTTACAAACCTTCCATATGAGGTCAAGTTTTGGTGACCTTTGCCATGTCTGAACTTCACACTCCAGCATAATTTTCTAATCGATGACAGGACCAGGCTGTGATCTGCACCAAGTTATTTCGTCACAAGGTGTACATTAAATTGTTGTGCCGAAATGACTGAACGCACAGATAGTGTGCAACCTTTCTCGACCCAAAACGTTCACATTCAATATTCTGAAGGCAGATATTTGATTGGCTAAAGCATTTTGAATTAGATTGAGGTGTTAGTCAATGATGTGTCATTTGTCATTCTACACGTCAGTTATACAGCCTAGGCCGGTTGCATTGATTATACGATATATTTCGGAACACCCAACTAAAGACTGAAGAAACCAATTGTTTCTATTTCAGGGTGGCTTTAAAGCAGTGGTCTGGACGGACGTTACCCAGGCAGTCCTTATGTTAGGTGGAATGTTAGCAATTATTATCAAGGTAGTGTACAATCACAATATGTACGGACGGATGTTACCTAGATAGTCCTTATGTAAGGTGGAATGTTAGCAATTATTATCAAGGTAGTGTACAATCACAATATGTACGGACGGACGTTACCTAGATAGTCCTTATGTTAGGTGGAATGTTAGCAATTATTATCAAGGTAGTGTACAATCACAATATGTACGGACGGATGTTACCTAGATAGTCCTTATGTAAGGTGGAATGTTTGTAATTATTATCAAGGTAGTGTACAATCACAATATGTACGGACGGACGTTACCTAGATAGTCCTTATGTAAGGTGGAATGTTAGCAATTATTATCAAGGTAGTGTACAATCACAATATGTACGGACGGATTTTACCCAGATAGTCCTTATGTAAGGTGGAATGTTTGTAATTATTATCAAGGTAGTGTACAATCACAATATGTACGGACGGACGTTACCTTGATAGTCCTTATGTAAGGTGGAATGTTAGCAATTATTATCAAGGTAGTGTACAATCACAATATGTACGGACGGATTTTACCCAGACAGTCCTTATGTAAGGTGGAATGTTAGCAAGTATTATCAAGGTAGTGTACAATCACAATATGTACGGACGGATTTTACCCAGACAGTCCTTATGTTAGGTGGAATGTCAGCAAGTATTATCAAGGTAGTGTACAATCACAATATGTACGGACGGATGTTACCCAGACAGTCCTTATGTAAGGTGGAATGTTAGCAAGTATTATCAAGGTAGTGTACAATCACAATATGTACGGACGGATGTTACCCAGACAGTCCTTATGTAAGGTGGTATTAGCAAGTATTATCAAGGTATTGTACAATCACAATATGTACGGACGGATGTTACCCAGACAGTCCTTATGTAAGGTGGAATGTTAGCAAGTATTATCAAGGTAGTGTACAAACACAATATGTACGGACGGATGTTACCCAGACAGTCCTTATGTAAGGTGGAATGTTAGCAAGTATTATCAAGGTAGTGTACAATCACAATATGTACGGACGGATGTTACCCAGACAGTCCTTATGTAAGGTGGAATGTTAGCAAGCATTATCAAGGTATTGTACAATCACAATATGTACGGACGGATTTTACCCAGACAGTCCTTATGTTAGGTGGAATGTTAGGAATCAGTGTACAATCACAATAAGTACGGACGGATGTTACCCAGACAGTCCTTATGTAAGGTGGAATGTTAGCAAGTATTATCAAGGTAGTGTACAATCACAATATGTACGGACGGATGTTACCCAGACAGTCCTTATGTAAGGTGGAATGTTAGCAAGTATTATCAAGGTAGTGTACAATCACAATATGTACGGACGGATTTTACCCAGACAGTCCTTATGTAAGGTGGAATGTTAGCAAGTATTATCAAGGTATTGTACAATCACAATATGTACGGACGGATTTTACCCAGACAGTCCTTATGTAAGGTGGAATGTTAGCAATTATTATCAAGGTAGTGTACAATCACAATATGTACGGACGGATGTTACCCAGACAGTCCTTATGTAAGGTGGAATGTAAGCAAGTATTATCAAGGTAGTGTACAATCACAATATGTACGGACGGATGTTACCCAGACAGTCCTTATGTAAGGTGGAATGTTAGCAAGTATTATCAAGGTAGTGTACAATCATAATATGTACGGACGAATTTTACCCAGACAGTCCTTATGTTAGGTGGAATGTAAGCAATTCGTGTACAATCACAATATGTACGGACGGTCGTACGGACGGACGTTACCCAGACAGTCCTTATGTTAGGTGGAATGTTAGTAATTATTATCAAGGTAGTGTACAATCACAATATGTACGGACGGATGTTACGCGGGCAGTCCTTATGTTAGGTGGAATGTTAGCAATCGGTGTACAATCACAATATGTACGGACGGATGTTACGCGGGCAGTCCTTATGTTAGGTGGAATGTTAGGAATCAGTGTGCAATCACAATATGTACGGACGGATGTTACCTAGATAGTCCTTATGTAAGGTGGAATGTTAGGAATTATTATCAAGGTAGTGTACAATCACAATATATACGGACGGACGTTACCTAGATAGTCCTTATGTAAGGTGGAATGTTAGTAATTATTATCAAGGTAGTGTACAATCACAATATGTACGGACGGACGTTACCTAGATAGTCCTTTTGTAATGTGGAATGTTGGCAATTATTATCAAGGTAGTGTACAATCACAATATGTACGGACGGACGTTACCTAGATAGTCCTTATGTAAGGTGGAATGTTAGCAATTATTATCAAGGTAGTGTACAATCACAATATGTACGGACGGACGTTACCCAGATAGTCCTTATGTAAGGTGGAATGTTAGCAAGTATTATCAAGGTAGTGTACAATCACAATATGTACGGACGGATGTTACCCGGGCAGTCCTTATATTAGGTGGAATGTTAGCAATCAGTGTACAATCGCAATATATACGGACGGACGTTACCATGGCAGTCCTTATGTTTAGTGGAATGTTAGCAATCAGTGTACAATCACAATATGTACGGACGGACGTTACCATGCCAGTCATTATGTTAGGTGTAATGTTACCAGTCAGTGTACAATCACATTATGTACGGACGGACGTTACGCGGGCAGTCCTTATGTTAGGTGGAATGTTAGCAGTCAGTGTACAATCACAATATGTACGGACGGACGTTTCCCAGGCAGTCCTTATGTTAGGTGGAATGTTAGCAGTCAGTGTACAATCACAATATGTACGGACGGATGTTACCCGGGCAGTCCTTATGTTAGGTGGAATGTTAGCAATCAGTGTACAATCACAATATGTACGGACGGATTTTACCCAGACAGTCATTATGTTAGGTGGAATGTTAGCAATTCGTGTACAATCACAATATGTACGGACGGTCGTACGGACGGACGTTACCCAGACAGTCCTTATGTTAGGTGGAATGTTAGTAATTATTATCAAGGTAGTGTACAATCACAATATGTACGGACGGATGTTACGCGGGCAGTCCTTATGTTAGGTGGAATGTTAGCAATCGGTGTACAATCACAATATGTACGGACGGATGTTACGCGGGCAGTCCTTATGTTAGGTGGAATGTTAGGAATCAGTGTACAATCACAATATGTACGGACGGACGTTTCCCAGGCAGTCCTTATGTTAGGTGGAATGTTAGCAGTCAGTGTACAAATCACAATATGTACGGACGGATTTTACCCAGACAGTCCTTATGTTATGTGGAATGTTAGCAATTATTATCAAGGTAGTGTACAATCACAATATGTACGGACGAATGTTACCCGGGCAGTCTTTATGTTAGGTGGAATGTTAGCAATCAGTGTACAATCACAATAGGTACGGACGGACGTTACTCAGACAGTCCTTATGTTAGGTGGAATGTTAGCAATTCGTGTACAATCACAATATGTACGGACGGTCGTACGGACGGACGTTATCCAGACAGTCCTTATGTTAGGTGGAATGTTAGCAATTTGTGTACAATCACAATATGTACGGACGGTTGTACGGACGAACGTTACCCAGACAGTCCTTATGTTAAGTGGAATGTTAGCAATCAGTGTACAATCACAATAAGTAGGGACGGACGTCACATAGGCAGTCCTTATGTTAGGTGGAATGTTAGCAATCCGTGTACATACACAATATGTACGGACGGACGTTACCCAGACAGTCCTTATGTTAAGTGGAATGTTAGCAATCAGTGCACAATCACAATATGTAGGGACGGACGTCACATAGGCAGTCCTTATGTTAGGTGGAATGTTAGAAATCCGTGTACATACACAATATGTACGGACGGATGTTACCCAGACAGTCCTTACTTTAGGTGGAATATAAGCAATCATGATCAAGGTAATGAAGAATCAGAATGTGTATGCTTATGACGAAGATCAAGCAAAATAAGTCAACACTTTGTGCTGAGAGGTAAAACTCTGTTTAAACTAAAAACAGTATAGGTAATAAATGTTATAGATTAAAAAGGCATCACAAACGTTTTTAAAAAATAACTTATATGAAAATTGTGTTTTTATATAGCACCAGCAATCAATCTACAATTTCTTTTCATGAATACTTTTTATAGATATTGCCGAAAACGATGGGTTCCACAATGTTGCATTGAAGAATTTCCAGAATTTCTATGAGTCCTTTCATAATTTTATGAGTATAGGACTCAGGACTCGCACGTAGATTGATCACTGTAGCACACGCATTATGTAGAGTGCACAGGTAAGGAAACAAAGGACCAATGCAGGCCGGGGTATACAAAAATCTGAAGCAATCTTGGTTTTCATCCATTCAGCATTGATTGTAACTGAAGCAACGCGTTTTACCGTTGTCGGAATAATACATTTTGACGGGAGGCTAAACTCTGTTCTTCGGTGTGGTATTTCTGTACAGTATATTAATACAGGACCCTCTTCCTGTCTTAGTATTATTTTACCATTAATTGTTGTCACTAAAGTGTTTGTGATATATTTTTGAGAATACACGTGTACATTATTTGCATTCTTTTGTTAACAGGGAACAATTGACTCTGGAGGAGTTGCAAAGACATGGAACTCGGTCTACGAGAATGGTCGTGTCAATCTTTTCGAGTAAGATGTTTAAAACCAAAAAATACCTTGTAGGGCGAAGGACAAAACAGTTTAAGTTTGAAGTTTGGACTATACAGCAATACAAAACTTCAGTCTCAAATACACATACATAGCACTGATTGGGCACAGAAAACCAGTCCTTATTATCTGGTTGGAACTGCTGTTTTTTGTGTCATTAGTTAGGTGTGTGTAAACTTTCATGTGGCCATCTTCCTATCCAGGCCGCATTCATGGTGGATTTCTTACCATGTGCTATTTTGCACATGTACAGCTTTTATTCATGCTGCATAAAAAGTCAGTATATATACTACATTCTCGTGGGTGAGAATGATGCCTCAGGTCTCAATTTTGGGGCGTGACCTTGACTTTAAATGTAACTTAGATTTACATTGCTGGTGTCGCCGATGACGCAGAAGACGTTTACTCTTCCGGCATACCTGATATTATTCTCTCTTAATTTTTCAATGATATCCGTGTAAATCTTTCATTCGTTCACTTTTCGCTCCTAGGTTGCTTCAGTCGTTTTTTATTTCAGATTTTGATGACGCTTCAGTATTTATTGATTTTTTTTAATACACAATCAAAACATTTGCGTGATTTGAAATATAAAATAATCAAAGAAACGAAAACGGACATTCCGTATTAAGTGCGCTCTCGGCAAAATGCCACTGTTCAGAAAGGTTACACAATGTGAGTCCTGCTATGGGTTTTAAAGGTATGATGAGGAGTCTCGCGGTTAACTTCCTATCGAGTTCTTTGTTAGCTCACCTGGCTCAAAGGACAGGTGAGCTTATGCCATGGCGCAGCTTACGTCGTCCGTCAACATTTCCTTTGCATAGCTACTAGTCATTAAGAACTGCATTGATTTTATTCAAAACTGGCCAGAAACATCCTTTGGTGAAGGGGAATATATTTTGCATAAATGTGACCCCCCCTCTTGGGCCAGATCGGTCGGGCCGTATAGAGGGAAAGCAATTGCTGAATGGAATTTCACCCCATTTGGTCAGAAACATCCTTTTAAATCGCTACACGTCAGAAAGTACTGAATGGATTTGAACCACATTTGGACAGCAACATCTCTTGGAGGTGTGCAACAGATTTTGCATAAATGATGACTGTGACACCCTTCCCCAATAGGGGGTTAGAGATTAAGCCAATTAAATCGCTACTTGTTCAACTTTATATATTTGTGTGATATGAAGATGGACGTATTTGAGTTTTATTATGAGTGTGCCTACTTGTTGTGATTGACAATGATGACTCGGTTCTCATTTTGAGGATTTATGCTTACTTGGATAAAACCAATATATACATGGCGGTTGTCGTCGATGAAGCAGAAGACGCTTACTCTTCCGGAACGCTTGGTCTTATTCTTTTGTACTTTTACGAGGGTCCCAATGTAAATCTTTTCTTTGTTCCTTTTTTTCCTCTAGTTTAACTGATTTTGAGTTCGGATAACAGTTTTGTTGACGATTTCGTTTTTCTCTTTTTTTTTTTTTGTGCTGGGAGGGAAAATCTGTTTAATCTGAAAATAGTTTCGGTAATAAATGTTCACTAATTTCACCATCGTGTTAGATTGAGACTTGTCAGTAATTCCACACAACTATATTCAAAAATGTGTATGTACATTATACAATTATCTAACCATTACAATATAAATATATTCTCTCTTTATCCTATAGCTTCGATCCCGATCCAACTTTGCGTCAGTCGTTTTGGAGTTTGATATTCGGGAGTGCAATAGTCGAGTTTGGCTTGCCATTTTCGCAGACAACATTTCAAAGGATCAAGGCGACACCTACCGTGCAAACAGCACAGAGGTAAGTGAGCATTAGAACATTGTGTGTCTTATACAGATATCTCAGGTTTGATGTTAGATTGGAACAATCATTCAATGTAATATATTGGGAGACGACAGAAAGTTTTGGCTATTAGATACATGACAATGGGAAGCCAACTTTTACGGACGTGTCTGCATGTATGTGTTCTGGAGACAGAGTATGATGAGGTAGTCCCCAATAAAGAATATTCGAAGTATGGTTTGTTTTTGCTTTCCCTTTTGTTCATATTTTGCCCCTACTTTAAAGGCCCAATATACGTAACTTCAGGGAAATTTTCGTGATTTTGAAAAATTCTGAAAAAAAAAAGTTGATAACCATGCAAAAAATAAGCCAAAACGAAGTAAACCTGAGCGGTAACTAACAAGAAACTCTTGACAAAAAAATTCAAAGAATTGAAAATAATTCAGGTGGGGCCAACTTCAACAACCAACCGAAGGTAGAAGACGTTTCGAAATGGACGCATGTTTACAAATAGCGTGTTTCAAATGCTGCTGTAACGGTAACCGCGAAAGAATCCATCTTGAATATTGCTGATATCATTTAATCTTGACTAAATCTATACATGTAATAAGTTATTAGGCTTGATTTTCGATTCAATTTTTGCCGAAAGTTACGTATATTGGGCCTTTAATGGATTTTGAGTTTGGATTATGTTTTTGTTGACGCTTTAGTATTCTATGAATATTTTTAGTTTAAGTAAGTAGTTTAATGACGGCCTAACGGTGTATACGATGTGACGGTATGTGTTGATGTGTTGAGCGAGGGTTTCGAAGGCTGCTGTATGATGGTGTAAAATATAGACCTCCTCAACCTCCTTGCGGTGGGGCGGAACTGATGACAGCGACATTATATCGTAGTGACGAAGACGTCATACAGAGCAACCACCTAAGTCACCTTAGATGGCATTGGCTTTTAATAAAACGTCAAACATAATCAAATCAAAACAACCTACGTTATACTGATGACCGGTGAACCAGTCGTTCCACTCCCACAATGCCGAAAAGAACTAAGGGAGTAGTAATTACCATTTTGTGAAGCTTAAAGTTAGTGTCAATGTAGACTATAGGAATCGGAAAGTTGGAAAGGAAGATCATAACCAAAATGTACCCGCCTCTTAAATAAGTACGAATCGTGCTATGGAGCAGTTCGTACAAGTCTTCAGCGTCTTTGTTACCTCCCTGGATAGGTTCAAGGGCAAACTTAGCCTCGTTTGAAAATAAAAAAACAGGTCAGCAGTCAAATATGAAGAACAAAATTGCTGTAGAGTCTGCAGTAAACAAGAATTCAATTATTCGAACTAAACTTCCTCGGTATATTTTATTTTGTTGTAAAGGCCCGACTGAACATTTATGAAGTTGGAGACACTGACATCATAGAATATAAGAATTCCTTGCATGTATTAAATTACCTTAGTCGCTTTCTTCCATTGCAGAATGTATCTGGTGACGAATTTCACGTTTGTCTTTATAACACTTCTTGCTGTCCTGGAAGGTGCAGTCATGTTTGCCTATTACAATGCTCAAGGTTGTGACCCGCTTGTCGCCAATCAAGTGACAAACCAGAATGAGGTAGGCTACATGTTCATTTATAAGTAATACGTAAATAATGGACGCAGTAATTGCCTCTATATCCATATCTAAGATATTGTGTATGAAGTTGATCATTGTTCCTCAAAATTGTTAACAAATACCTTAGTTATAATTATTCGTATATATCATGTTTCAATGTCACATAGGAAATCATGATTTGAACTTATTAAGGTCATAGCCTTCAAATACAAATATTGTTTCAAATCGTCAGTTTTGAAAGACGCACAATTCTCTTGGTCCATGGCGGGCCTCGAACATAGTAGATACATGCCCGTGTGTCCTAACTTTCCTATATTTTGGCACCTTCGTACAGTTTCTTTTCTTTCTCACTTTGGCATTTGGTTAGGCCTTTTCTAATTTGTAGTTTTGTAATTTTTTAATCGGGTGTAGAATGGTAATTTAATTTGCTGGTAAACATATAGGTGGTTTATTACCATCAGGTCATTAAGGTTTTCTTAGCTACGTCCTTGCTTACGAACAAGTTGGGATTGGTTTTTGCAACGTAGCATAAAAAACTAGCATAAGCAGAAAATCTTTAGCTTATTTTCTTTGTCAGGTACTTTTGAAACCCCTCCTTTGTGATTGTCTTAAATATCGTTTCAATTGACTTGAAGCTTATTGCCAAAATGGTGACGGACATCTTCGACAAAGTGCCCTGTCTGCCGGGATTGTTTCTTGCAGCTCTTTTTAGTGCATCTCTCAGGTAACACTAATATTTTCCGGGAAGAATGTCGGCTGGTAAAAAGGTATTGTACACTAAAAAACGTTATCATGCCCCTGTGATAACGGATTATACATTTACAACAGTCTCTCAAATAAACAGGGACTCAGCATGGTCACATACGTTTAATACACAGATTTGCTGTCCTTAAATGGCTGTTTATATTAGGACCTAAACCGTCACTAGATGTTGCGTTGATTATTACTTTCAAACTTCATTCACGAAAAGCAACAATGGTTTCCAGTTACATGTAGCAGGTTTGTTACACCGGGGAAAAGTGTCGATTTCGCCCGTTGTCAGTATAACGTGACCGGGTATGGTGATATGCTGGGGGTCTTTCGCAGTTCACTTTTGTGTTGTTAGCATTAGAAATTTCTATTTTCAGACACACGCAAAAAATAATACTCGTTCTTATGTTAAACATTTTCTTTGACTATCAGTTTTATCCCTTTCGTAAAAGAATGCTTTCGTGAATCATTTAAGTACGTACCTAAATAAAGAGTTTGATGCGTCATATATTGTGCGCAGCTACAGGTTGCAGCGATATATATGTTACTCCAAAGTATCACAAGTAGTGTGTATCAACATCACTAACTGGTCTTATTTAAATTTCCTTGTATTTTTAAAAAAGGTCTCCCTGTAAATCGTTCCTTTGTTCATATTTTGCACCTAGCTATCTCGGAGCATACTTTGTCAAAAAACACGACAAAAGCTAAGAGGAAATATACTGAAGAAGATATAGTACGGATGATTGAATTCCTGGTCGACAACATTTTTGTTGAGTTCGGAGGAAAGATTTTCCAGCAGACTGTTGGCATTCCCATGGGAACAAACTGTGCCCCACTCTTAGCTGACTTGTTTTTGTTTTCATACGAGGCTGAATTTGTGGAGGAGCTCATCAGGAAAGGTAACAAAAACCTTGCCAAATCTTTTAATTTCACTTTCAGATATATCGACGATGTGTTGTCTATAAACAACAAGAAGTTTGCTGACCCCGTCGATCGTATATACCCTTCTGAACTTGAAATAAAGGACACAACAGACTCTTCTACATCAGCTGCTTACCTCGATCTCTACTTAAACTACGACCAACATGGACAGCTTACTACTAAGCTATACGATAAACGTGATGATTTCAATTTTCCGATCGTAAACTTTCCCTTTCTTGATAGTAACATCCCTGCTTCTCCAACCTATGGTGTTTACATGTCGCAGTTGATTCGGTATTGCAGGGCTTGATCTAAATATCGGAATTTTCGTGATCGATGTCGACTGCTGGCAAACAAACTAACAACACAAGGATTCGAGAGACGCAGGTTGATCAGAACTATGGGCAAGTTTTATGGTCGACATCTTTGTCTCATTGAGAAATATTCTGTATCTTTAAGTGATATGAAGATGGACGTTTTTGAGTATGCTCATTAGTGTGTTTACTTGTTGTGATTGACAATGATACTCGGTTCTCATTTTGAGAACTTGATGTTTACTTGGATGTGACAAAAGATGTACATGGCAGGTGTCGTCGATGAAGCAGAAGACGCTTACTCTTCCGGAACACCTGGTCTCATTCTCTTGTACTTTTACAGGGGTCTCCATGTAAATCGTTTTTTTGTTCCAATTTTCCCCTAGTTTAATCAATTTTGAGCTCGGAAAATGCTTTTGTTAACGCGTCGGTTACCCCCCCCCCTACCCCCCCCCCCCAAAAAAAAATAGCAGAAAGAAACCAAAAATTTAGTTGCATCTCATGCTCATTCACTGGAGGCAGCAAGTACAATATTTGTTTGTCCTAATAACATAACAGTATATGGATCGGTAATCATATGATACTATATTAATGATATATTGATCCGGGGCTGTTTTCTGTTATAAATAGAGGATCTGTCTTTCGTTTCTCTTCATATTGAATTTATGATACGAGTTTTGAATTTTTCATTTTTGCGAGCCTCTGGCGAGTAAAAATGAAAAATTCTAAACGAGTATCATAAATTCAATATGAAGAGAAACGAATGACAGATTCTTTTTATAATATGACGTTATATCGTCTTTCCTCGTCCTAAACAGATTTTGTCTTTGCCGTTCCGTCGCCAACTGATTTCAATATGTCGAACCAAATAACCCATACCTTCGAAGTAGGTCAAATATACCGGCGATTGTGTAAATTGTGTAAGGCATGTTTGTTGACGTCAACTTATCCTGTTTATACCGTTGTTGGGAAAAGATCCTCGGATCGATATATTTTGGGTAGATTAGTACTGTTTATATGTCTGTAATTATTTACGCTTTATAATGACCCTTGTATTTGTTGTCAACCTTAACTTCATCGGCAATTCCGATCTTCATCATTCTACTAGCAGTCGCAAGTTGTATGCTTCGTAGTAAAAAGAAGTAGACCGTTCCCGTGCGTATTAATACAGTTCACAAAGAACCAGCCAATCAGCGAAGCGGGAGGTGTTATTACACGTGTGTAATATAGAAAATGTATGTAATGGCTTTATTACACTGGATATAACGGTAGTCATATGATAAATCTTTCTTATGTTTATAGGTTGACCGTAGTAAAATCAATTTTGATTTTGAATTATGGTTTTGAATTCGCTTTGGTATTCTCTGATTTTTTCATAACAGTTTAGCCAAATTCACAAATTAATTCATAATAAATGCATCAAATGTTGAGTTGGGGTTAATTGGAATAAGGGAAATAACGTTAGCTTATACAATTGATGGACAAGATCTACATGTTTCATATCTGATTATGACATTGTTTCTGTTAACTTGCCAGTACGATGTCATCCCTCCTGAACAGCATATCTGCTATATTTTGGGAGGATATCATCAAACCGCACACGAAACCAATGTCTGATCGGCGGGCCACCATCATCACGCGATCTTCAGGTAGGAAAACTTCAATTTGAAATGTTTTAATAGTCCCAAACCGGCGAAGCCAGATGGGACTATTACATGTAGTTTACCTGTCGTATGTCTGCCCAACCACCCGTCTGTCATCTTTTTGGAGTTTCCGTGCATTGTCTCTGCAACGTGCGCACATATTGAACTGAAAGGTATATAGATACATCATGGCGATATCTACGTCAAGGTCTAAAATGCATAATTTGGATGATTTTCCCCGGGTTACGGTTCATGGACTTTTCAAATAATGAACTGAAATTTGATATACAGATACATCATGGTGATATCTACGTCACAACCCTATAATTTGTTAAATGAATCATCATGAAGCATCTTTATAACTTGTGGGGGCCGGTAGGGGACATGTTTTGCTTCAGCAATACGCAATATGCTTGTTATTTTAACAATATGTTTATTTATGAAATTGTATTCTCTTCTACCTTGGTATTCTTAATTTTAATATGTATTGATGCATGTTTCAGTGCTGGTGTTTGGAAGTTTTGGAATATTTGTAGCGTTTGTGGTATCCGGTTTAACAGGTCCGATTTCACAGGTAAACAATATCTACCTATATTCATTAGGGCCCATGGTTAGTCGCTTATTACGATACACATGTAGCAAGCTACAACTAGTATGTTCTTAGCTCCTTTGTTGGCCCTTATAAACAAAAGCTGAACCCCGATTCTGCAATTTTAGGAGGGATCATACAGCGCGATTAAGACAGCAGGGAACTGTTTCATTCACTGATTCACATATCATTTTAGTTTTTTTTATACAATACAAGACATGAGTGAAATTGCACATTGTTGATGTTTGTATAATTATTTTCATTATCTGATTTTTTTTCATTGTATAATCAGTATTATACATATTTGTCATTATTATATCATCATTACCCAATAGCATCTTCAGCATCATCTTGCATGACTCTGTTCTCACTTTGAAGACATGACATTTACTTGGATCTGTCTACGATTTACAAAACGAGTGTTGTCGATCAAGCAGGGGACGCTTTCTCTTCCAGAACACCTGATCGTATCCTCGTGTACTTTTATCAAAGTTTGTATTTCGCATGCCGTCCTTAAACAACATCTGCTGTTAATAGGGCGTAAAAATATATTAATACGAAACCAAACCAAAACCTCGTTTGACTCTATTGACCCTTTTTAAGAGTATCCGTGTAAATATGACCGTTGTTAGTAGTTTGCCCCTAGTTAAATCGATTTTGATTTCGGATAGGAGCTTCTGTATAGTTTTAAACTTTATAACAGATTTTAGCGACGACGGGCTCCTGTCTGAATGGAGCAGTGACGGGAATCTTCCTGCTCGGTTGGTGTTGTCCTAGGGCAAATAAAAAGGTACGAGTAGCTTGCGACAGATTTGAATTGGTTTTATGTATCAACTCAAATAAATGAATTAGTATCTTTGGCGTTAATTAAGAAATGCCTTATATTAAAATGCGAGTGCGTGACAGTGACGTATTGATTAACTTACGCGAGCTTCACTTAAAATTTGAAACGTTTTGATGTGTCAAAATCCTATAAAATGCTTGACAATACATGTATGACACAACATTGGCCTTCTTATTATACACATTTAATTTATGTAATGTTTACTATGCAAAAGTATTAATGAAAGCTCCGGTGTTATCGGTAGTTGAGAACTACCGGGGGTCGGCCTCTGATTGTTCGAATTTTAACATTGCCCGATTTCGTTTAAATTGTACGTTGCACGGGTTGGTACGGTAACATTGCGAACACTAACGGACAACAGACAATACTGCTGTAACATATTCTAATTTTACATAAGATTTTGGCCGCCTTCTAGCTTCGAGCTAGAGGGAATTTCCTTTTAGCTTGGTGGTAGAGCGTCCGACTAGGAACCTGGTGATCGAGGGTTCGATCTCCGGTGAAAGCACACTATCTTTATGCGTCCGCCCGTCGTAAACTTTTATTTGTCCGGATATTTCCTCCTACAATTTTCAACCGATTTCTTTCAAACTTCCTATGCTTAGCCACCATATTCACTAGCGTTATGACCCTTTGGGACGCAATTTGGGGCATTATGTAGAAAACGTCAGAACATTTTTGTGTTTTCTTCAATTCCTCTAAAACTTGGTATGGTACTTCGAAAAGCTATAATATGTAACATATATTATGGGTTTTGGTGAGTTATTTCAACCTTTTGCGTAACAGCATTGCATACATGTAGTTGTAATTGCCTAATACAGTCATTATGTAGAAAATGCATTTCTGTCGTAAACTGTTGTTTTTCCGGGGATCCTCTCCTACAGTTTTCAACCGATATCTTTCAAACATGTTAACCTTAATACTTATGACATGAAGTTGTGTTTTCATGGATTGCAGTTCGATTTGACAATATTTACTAAAGTTTTGGTCTAAAGGGGAATTATCGAACTTCATAGTTTAACAAGCAAATAAAGGGAAAAAAGAGAATAATAAAAATTCAATAAATGATTCACAGAAGAACATAAGTATGAAGATATAAACAATGGAGGGCACCAAGAGTCCTCTTCGATCACTTGTACCTACTAATTACCCGGTGTTTCCACCCTGCCTTGTAGGGAGCTTTAGTTGGGGGATGTCTCTGTGTTCTCTTTGTCGGCTGGATTTCCTTTGGTAAATATGCCTCCTCGGGTGTACGAGCCAGCACCAAGTTACCGCCAGCAGCCACCGACCGGTGTGTCCTGCCAGTCTCTGAGAACATCACCTTCTACACGACCGACTCTTACTCAGCAGTCCCTTATGATCTCAACATCTCTATGACGACCACGGAGTCGGTAGATAAACCTGAACCGTAAGTTGTTATATATTATGTATTGGGGTTCCTCTTTAATGGCTTCTTTATGTATCTGGACCGTAAGGTGTTATATAGTATACAGCATGGGTTTCGTCCTTATATAGCTTCTTCATTTATCAAATATATATACTTGCCTTGCATTTGCTGGATCTTTGTACACAAATTATTATATCTGATCAAAAAAGGTTATCATTCGGGTCAACAAGGGTGATTAATGAAAGACTTTAGTTGAGTAACGTGTTTCATAATTGTTGTAAAATAGATAAAAATTTTATATTTTAAAACGTTTCTTAAACAAATATCTCTCTTTAAGGTTGGTTAATTATGGCTACTATCAGCTGAGTACAATCACGGCTGACATCGAGTTTAGATTGGGGAGAAAAACATTAAGTCAAATAGTTACAAGTTTTAAAATATAAAACAAGTGTGCAAGCCTAGAGTTTAACGTCAATTATATAGTTTCAGTTAAGTTTCTTAACCATTTGAAAGTTATCATGTAAAAAATAATGTTCAAGATGCTCCCTAAATCTTTGAGCTTCTAACACTATAAAGAAGGCATCAAATCTTCTCTTTTGCAAGAAGAACATCCCGCTCCATTCCAAATTGACATATGTAATACAGACGCACTCAACAAAGGAGATCGCCCTTACACTTTGATGTGATGATCTGTTTGTAGTTGAATTCAGGGGTGGGATTTGCAATATAATCACAGACAGGTTTGGAAATAACATCATCATGATATCACTAGCGGTTTATAACACTCTTCATTTTTATAGGTGGACGTCTGTAATTAAATTCTATTCATATAACGAGTTTCACAACAGACTTGCAGACGCGTCGCGTGACGTTTTCCCTGCAAACAGGGTTAGAAATTAGCACCACTCATACATGTATATAATATATTTCCCGGCCAACGTGTCTATAAAATGTGTGATACCGAGTGTTACGTGTTACAGGACTGGTATCGACGTCCTGTATTCCCTGTCCTACAGATGGCTAGGAACAACTGGTATCCTGATAGTCCTTGGCGTCGGTGTTTTAGTCAGCCACCTCAGTGGTAAGACGCACGATATATAATCCTACACGAGTATCCATGGAGTATTGCATTTATTAAACAACTTTATTTTAGTACTGGTTTTTCTTTTCTAAATTCATAAATTAAAGGGGTTTTACGTTCAAGACCCATCTGCTTCTACATTAGTAAAGAAAATTTCGATTCCAACCTTTTAGCCCCTAGAATCACAGGCGGACGACTCAACTGTATGGTGCAGTTTAATTAATTTCTCGGCATCCTGTATCTATTACTAAATTTAAAATGTGCAGCTTACATTGTATGTGTGTGCGTTATGTCATCTTTATTGATAAACCAGTTTGATTAATTAAGTATTACGTTGACACAAGTGTTCGATTTCATCCATAATATAGCATGAGAAAGATGCTAACTTATGTATTTGCAATGATTCTCCTCTACAACTGAAGGCTCATTTTTCACTACTGACTCAACAGCGTAATTTCATGTTCAGAAGTATTTTTTCCACAGTAATACGACTCATTTGCATAGTTAAACGTATGCTTAATGGCTTATGTTGCTCCCGTGTATTCACTGCAAATGTCCTGTGCTGTTAATGACCTGTGCTGTAAATGACCTGTGCTGTAAATGACATGTGCTGTTAATCACCTGTACTGTAAATGACCTGTGCTGTAAATGACATGTGCTGTAAATGACATGTGCTGTAAATAACATGTGCTGTTAATCACCTGTACTGTAAATGACCTGTGCTGTAAATGACATGTGCTGTAAATGACATGTGCTGTAAATGACCTGTGCTGTAAATGACATGTGCTGTAAATCACATGTGCTATAAATGACATGTGTTGTAAATAACCTGTGCTATAAATGACCTGAGCAGTAAGTAACTGTGCTGTAAATGACCTGTGCTGTAAATCAACTTTGCTGTAAATGACCTGTGCTGTAAATGACCTGTGTTGTAAATAACCTGTGCTGTAAATGCCATGTGCTGTAAATAACCTGTGCTGTAAATGCCATGTGCTGTAAATAACCTGTGCTGTAAACGACATGTGCTGTAAATGACATGTGCTGTAAATGACATGTGCTGAAAATGACATGTGTTGTAAATGACATGTGCTGTAAATGACCTGTGCTGTAAATCACCTGTGCTGAAAATTCAAATGTTGTATTAATATTCCTCGACAATATATGTCAAGTAGCGATGACATCACCCCCAGTAAATCATTAAAACATTGTCACCTGTTCGATTATAAACAGCAGTGAACTTTCATATGGCACCATTCCGTACAGGCTAAAAGTTCAATGGCATTTTGAAATATCAGCTTTATTATTTGCGATATATATATTACAAGTATATCTTTCCTCCTATCAGATTGCTAACGTATGTAGAACTTGAAATTAGGAACTACGGCTATTTACATTAAAGTAAATTGTATGTGCTAACCACTTTTTTGTACAGAACCGGTTCCCGTGGAACCACATCTAGTCGTGTCGCTGTGTGATAAAGTTTGCTGTTGTATACCCGAGACGGTCAAAGCAATCTTCAGATGTGCTACCGAAAAACAAACCGCCGATGATGTACGTACAAAATTAAACAAACACCTCGTATCAAAAATAGACTTTTTAGCCCACCATCATCAGACGGTGGGCTAATCAAATCACCATGCGTCTGTGGTCCGTCGTCCGTCCTTCCAAAAACAGTTCTTGTGGTCGCTGCTTGAAAAGTGCTGGATGGATCCTTCTCAAATTTCATATGCAGGTTTCCTTGGTCCTTAGTTATGTATTGTTATTCAAAAGACAATATGGCTGACAGGCGGCGATCTGGAATTTTGCATTAATAGTTTGTGTTCAATATTTCTTGAAAATTACGCGATGGATCCTTCTCGAATTTTATATGCAGGTTCACCTTAGTTCCAAGGTGCATATTATCATTTTTTCAGCCGATCCGAAAAACAATATGGCCGACAGGTTGGGGGGGGGACATCTTGGATTTTGCAGTAATAGTTTGTGATCGCAATTTCTTGAGAAGTACTGGATGGAACCTCCTCAAATTTCATATGCAGGTTCACTCTGGTCCCAATTTAATTTTTGCTATTACTATTTCTTGATAAATACTGAAGGGATCTTTCTCAAATTAAAAAAATAATAGCCCGTAAGCATTTTTTTTAATTCAAAACAAAAAGGAAAAGCTAGCAGTCTATTATGTTTTCACATAGTATTGCCTTTTCTTAAGAGGAACTCCAAAATTTCATATAACTTGAATTAAATACATGTAAGAAAATAAATGTAAAAACTTTGTAAAAAATGTAAAAGAACAAATGAAGATTGTTTATGGTGGGCGCCAATATTCCTCTTGGATCTCTTGTTTTAAAATAAAATCCCACCATCGCAGTGTAATAGAGAAAAGGATAACGATTTTCTTGAAGTTAAGTTTGATCTACACCAATATAACTCCTATTACAGTAGAATGGTTACATATACAAGCTTTCATTGTGACTTATACTACGTCGTCTCGACAGTTCTAGTTATTTGTTGTACGTAGCCTTCTGTTAACAAGAGGCGTAACTGACGTTGCACACTATTGTTTTATAGAATATCAATGTAAGGAGTGAGATGTTGGGAGAAGAATCGGTCACGAACGCGCCACCGCCGGAGGAAAACGTACCCAATAACACCATGCGTATTGAAGTGACCCCTGACTTCCCTCTGATGTAACAGCTAAGCTGTCTTACCTCACACAGGGGGATTTATAACATAACTACATGTATTAAGGATGTTTGTGTACTGGTAATACAGTGTATGTGTAAACATTATAACAGTTGAAGAGTATTATACTATATCAAGGTGTAATGTTTTTATATCCCATGTGATCACGTTTTTTTTTTTTACATTTTGTTCTCTAAACCATTTCGTTTACTTTGACCTTGACCTTCGATGATTGGGTGAATATAATCTATTCCCGTTCCTGGCTTATGTACATTTACCATTATATTGCAATAGGAGCAAAGAAAGAGATATATCGAACAGTCAAAATACAAAGTCAAGTATTAGGAACGTAAGCTTTCTATAGAGACCACTGATAGAGTAGAAAAGAATAAAACCAGTTGTTCAGGGAAAGTCCTCAAAGTGAGAACCGAGGCATCGCTCTCGTTCACTACAAGTTATCACAATAATGAACCGAACCATCACTCTCGTTCACTACAAGTAAGCACACTAATGAGCATATTCAAAGACGTTCTCAGTCATATCGAAATCTAAGAGACAAAAGATGGCGACCATAACATTAATCAAATTTCATCATCAAGTTGCATCTCACGAATTCCAGGGCCGTACGTTTGTGTGTCAGCAGCCGACATGTCACGGACTTCTTGATATTTAGAGTAAGCCCTAGAAGATGACGTAACACACACATAAGCTGCACCTTTTTAATTGAGTAATAGATTTAGTATGCCGAAAAAAAAATTAAACTGCACCATACAGCTGTTTCGTCCTCCTAAGACTCTTCAGTAATGCTAGGGGTCAAATGGTGGGAATCCAAAAGTTTTAAACTAATGTCGAAGCAGAAGGGTCAGATGCGTAAAACCTCTTTTATTTATGAATTTAGAAGTAAAATCGAACTAGTTTTGTATAATTTGAAATCGTGTACTATGAAATTGTGTATATTATGTACCGTGCCACTAATCAAATGAGATCAACTGTGGCTATTGAGGTTCCAGCAAACCTCGTGGACTAAAAACTCCAACAGCAGAGTCTGCCATCCCCTATCATTAAATATGACGTAACACACATATACTGCGCTGCACCTTTTAACGACTCTGCGACATGTAAACACCATACGTTGGAGAAGCATGGTGTTACTAGAGCAACGAGGCTTGTACAATGTACGTACATACCGATGTCTCCCAAATACATACGCACTCAACGCATACTTTCGCACTGGGAGATCATCCTTGAACAGCCGATCTGTTAATAGGACTTAACAACAAACAAACCAACCCAATCACTATCAAGAAAGAGAAAGTTAACGATCGTAAAGTCGAAGTCTTTGTACTTATCGTATACTTAGTAGTTAAGTAGTGAGCTGTCCATGTCCATGGTCATAATTTAAGTTAAAATCGAGGTAGGCAGCCTACACAGATACACAACAACAGCACGAAGACATGAATATATACATTTGTGGACAAAAAAAACCAACAACTGTGAGAAGCATAATTATGTCATTGCATGTGTCGTATATACGTTATTACACCTGTAGACATCGGTAAATGGTGCAACGTTGCAACTCTTATTGTAATAATTTGTTACATTAAGGTTAGTACTTATTGCATTAAGCAGTTCATTGAATTAAGGACTAGGTACAGGACAATTCAATATGGCGGAGGTGTTTTTACAAAAAGATGTTATTTTATTAAATACTGCAAAATACATGACCAAGATAGACCACAAAGTATATTTTGTGATGGAGAATCGATAATTCCAACCATATTTTGGTACGTTTGGTGGTTTTTCTGATATTTTGTGTTATATGTCTAAAAACGCGTGCACGATTGCAGAAGACTGCGAAAGATAATAAAAACATTAAATATCATTTTTTGTTACTTTAATATACACAGAATAATAGACGAGCCTTCGATTTTTGAATAAATCTCTATGGCAATTTACTTACATTCTGACACCGATAACATCTGGATCAAATTTTTAAAATTTCCATCGCCGATCGACAAATTTATGTGGCACGCCGCATAGCGAAAACAAAATCTTACCGTCTGCGATATGACGAGTTATGACATTATGTCAGATCTCTTAAATCAAACATCTTCCCGTTGCATGTAGCGAAACATATCCTCCTCTGCCCTCCATTTTGAACTATTTTCTTTTTTAGATATTCATACGCCTGACTTAGAGGTATGGTTAAACACCGACAAAATTCACAATTAAATTGGATTCAAGCATGCAGTAAAGGTAAATGTTACTTGGTATATCGTCACAAAGCAAAAACTGCCCATTCCTATCACGATAAATTGTTTTTAGCGATTGCCAGTTTTCCTTTTTTGAGCTAATGTATGACACGTGAAAAGATGCTCTGCGGCACTTCCGGCAGTATTTTTTAGGTAATTTAATGATTTTGAAAGAATTGTCAACAAAGTTTAATTTGTGTTGTCTAAATTCTGATGGAATTCGTATAATATACTTCCGCATGGATCGGACAGTATTAACTCAATGATTATACCGATTCGTTCTCGGCTTCGCACCTGTCAAACATCGCTAGCTTAATTGTTGCCATCGTAAACATGTGTGGCAGTTGAGTTACATGGGTGTCAAAATACAGTTCTCAAACTTAATTAGTAATTAGGTAACCGTATCGTTAATATAAATTACGTTATGTTGGTGTTATTATTTTTATTTTATACATTTATTTGACACGAAACTTACATTTACATGACAAATGACCTATTTAAAATAAAATAATGCCCCTATATTGCCTCCACGAGATACAGGTAACAACAGCATGCAATGGACGACATTTTTAGAGGGGATGCCTGTGTATTTCTCCCTGACACTCTGATTTACAGAATAATATTGAAATTTTAACTCTGGGTTATTATTCTATGAACATTGCAGTAACTTTGTATTAATTTTTGAAATGTTTCAAATAACTACGAGGCGCATCCCCATTTCGATGTTATTTACTGAATATTTTTTCCTAAATACAGATTTTTTTAATTTTGGGGCTTTACTGCATTTTATATCAATATTTAACATAATGGGATAAAGCTTATGACATGTATTGGAAGGAAACATTAAAATTTCTATGTTACCATTTTCATCCAGGTAACAACCAATATGGCTGTACCTAGTCCTTAACGTCGACTGCTGACAACCAAACCTACAACACAGAGATTGGATATATGTAGAATGGTCGCCTTTTTGTCTCATTGAAAAATATTTTGTATCTTTGTGTGATATGAAGATGGACGATTTTAAGTATGCTTTTTAAAGTGCTTATTTGATGTGATTGACAATGATGACTCTGTTTTCATTTTGAGGACTTGATGTTTATTTGGATGTGACCAAGATCCACATGGCGAGTTACCATATTTTGCCTTATTTTATTCGATTTTGAGTTCGAATTATCTTTTTGTTGACGCTGATTATTTTTGTGACAGTGCAATCCACCGAAATACATCATACAGTTACTACAATATGTCCTTATCATCGGTAGATTAAAGGGTTAGAAAAAAAATGCTCTTAACAGAAGGAATAATGGGTGATTTCTTACCTGCAAAAATCAGATAATTGGCCGTCCGTAATTCCGTCTTTGAACAATTCGTGTGGGTAATTCTCATATTTACGTGAAGCTTCTCAATGATGTTTTAACCCTAATCTTACTGAATTATCTCATTGTGGAAAAAGGGAAAAAATGCTAAAAGATGTAGCAATATAATTCTTCCTTCACTTCAATAATGTGTAATATTTTCCTTTGTGTAAGGCATGCAGGTACAAATGTCCATGGAAAACATGGCTATTTCTATCAGTTTTGTCCCCCTCAAAAAGGCAAACAACTCTTATTTTTCAACCATGCGATATTGAGAACAAAGCAATTTTTACTAAAAAACAACCCCAAGTATTAATCTCCTCTTTATATAAAATATCTTAAAGTACCTCAATTTCATGTCATGTCATTACCATCTAACTCAAAGGTTTCTGCATATCCGAAATATACAACTTATCGGTGATAGCCACCAGAAGGCCCAAAATGGCACCTCTCCTTTACCGTGGGAAAAACAAGGGCATTATGAACACTTAACCTTTATTGTGTAACTGTCGACATATTTTGAGTTTATTTTTAATGTTCCTTCACATGAAGTTCACGTCAAGACATATGAAATATTACGTATTTTTGTATTTATTTTGTTTGGGAGTTTTCTCCCCTCCTGCAGATAAATGAGGTCAAAACCGGTAAAAAAATACAGTATTTAGCCTATATTTATAAATATTTTGATGCAGATTTTCCTGTTTATATCATAATTTATTACATACGTTACAATAACATGATAACAAATTCGATAGATATTGAGAGCATTTATTTATGCGGGTAACTTTCGCCTCAACCAAGTGGCGTACACCTACAGCAGGGAGGAACGCTTATTGAAACAATGGTTTAGCATTAATAACATATTTAACACATCAATTAAACCTGTATGAAAGCAACGAACACTATTCATCTTATATTTTGATGAATGAAAATATACTGATGAATGCAGATATTTGGACGATGACGGTAAAATGCCTTTGGTTGATACAAATTATAAATCTATAGAGATGCATTTGTATTCATTATAACCAGAAAACGTTTAGCTTTGTATGGCAGGGATCTAAGGATTGCTTGGGTGTGTGGGATCAGCCAGTGTATGGCTATGGACGCTATGGTTAGGAGTCCTTGTAATCTATGGATTATTAATTTACACCGAGACGTTTATGGGAGTTACTCCCCTTGCATCACCACTAAAAGTATTATCTTCAATATCAGTATTCTCTCTTTCTTTCTCTCAAATATAAATATTATATAGTTATATATTTTTTTGCTATTCTGGCTAGGAGACGACTTATCTAAGCAAAGCCTATTGTCAAATCTTTTTATTTTTCAATAAAGTTTTCTGAAATGACAAAAATAAAAGCAAGAAATTCTAGGAATATATTACAAAGTTTTGATCATAATTAAACACGCCAGTCTATGATATATGATCCATATATATACAGCTTATACATGTACCTGCAGATAATCTTTAACCAGAATATTTGGTGTAGGTTAATAAATGTAATGAGCTTTCTCGCGCCGAAAATGTCTTATATATACCAGAAGGTTCTGAGCGGACCATCGAGGGCGATGGAAAGGGATCTAGTATACATCCAAGGAAGTGACGATAGATACTTCTTGTTTGATACAGCTAAAGGTGGCTAGGGTATATGTGGCACAACTCGATGGTAAGTCAGCACTAAGTTCGTACTACTATACAGTGATGGTAATTATGTTGTTATTACCTACACCAGTACTTGTAATGTGATGTAAGTTCATGAATAAACAATGACTATTACAAACTATTTACTTGTATTTACGGTACATGCACTACATTTACATGTAACAAATGAACATATACAGTTATACCAGATATACCGATCGTGGGATCGAAAAATTAACCGGGTATTTGTCGCATAGACGTGTCACGTTTCCTGTGATCTAGCTCACAGGGACCTGAGAATTTGTTACAGCTAGTTTTGGACCTAAAATAGGGTGTTTGGAGTAATTCTACACATTTGGGGGGTTAAGATCAATTTTCGATAAAGATGACCCCTCAGTAGTCATAAAAGCTAAAGGATGGAAAGCTTTCAAGATCGAAAAATCGACCCCACCTACCTTTCTTGCATCAAAAATCACAATTCTAGTTGAGGTACGAAAAAACGCTTGGTACCGTTGGAAAGATGGATAATTTTTATTTTATAAACCTCCTAAATGCAAGTCAAATGTTTCTTCCTTCCGCAGAAATAATCTCCATTTCCTCCAAAAACACGTAAAATTTCCGTGTCTCAAAGTTTTCGTCGGCTTGCCGGCCACTTCGTTACATATTCATGAGGTTTACGTCACTGCACGCGGAGGCCTAACGCTGTCATTGGATGGCGGTCTTCCTTTAAATTTAGGCATCCAATGAAAGAAAAAGACCAGCACGCGGGGTGACGTCAACCTCATGAATATGTAACGAAGTGGCCGGCAAGCCGACGAAAACTTTGAGACACGGACATATTACAGTTCTATCAGATATAGAGATTGTACGGTCGACATTGTACATTCCAGAACAATATCTAACACAATTCACAGGCCTCACCTGTAACTGTCCAGTTACTACACAAAAGAATGCACTTATTGGACGGGTACAGGTAAAATATTGGACAGCAAACGTATATAAAGCTTTCGAATGGACAAGTGATTCTGCAAGACATTTGAAAACAAAGCGGTATCGGCAATAGTATTACATGTAAATTTAAATTCATTATAAGCAAAATTCAATTATTTATCAAATTATTTATTTAACGCAACACAGAATTTTTTTTAATTCCATTTTTTTTCCAAAAGATGCAATATGTTTACTCCAATTGTCATATTTCCCATTCACGGTAATATACCTTCTACAAAAGTTTGGAATCACGAAGCACTCTTTTTATTTATAAACGAAGTGCATATTGATGTATACATTGTAGGCATCCAAAACGACAAAATACTCAATATAGTTATGCCTCGAAACACTGTACTAAAAGACGTTTCAATAAGTATTTTCCTAAGGACTCGTTATTATTTTTTGTTCCCACAATTTATGTACACTTCAATCTAAAAGAATCAACTATTGAAAGATTTGTGTATAATCTCAGTAATATTGAAATGCACATTGTGAACTGAACATTTTCGATGCGCGCGGGGTAATTTTTTCCACGCTTTGATTTCTTTAGTTTCATTTTATCACAGACATTATCAGAAAAATACATTGTATATTGAAGCATTATTTCAATCGAATTAATTTCACTGTGAAAAAATAATGTTCAAAACTGTGTTTGGAACCCATCTTCACTCCCTGATGACTTAATTCAAATAAGACCAAAATCCACCGTCCATTTTTGCACAAATCCCTAATTCATGGAACTTGGGTAAAATATGCAAAGTATGTTGCATTCAGAACTCCCCTTTAGCGTTCAGTAGTCTCCGTTGTTGATTGCAATTACACATGTACTCAACAGACAGTGTACTGTCCAATATCACACAAAAGGAGTATGTGGTTTTTATTTTTAATAAAAGTAATATATAAGCCTCAAACTGCCTGTACATGTACACGTTTACCTGTAATGTAAACGCGTCTCGCAGTCCAATAATTTATCTAATAGACAGTTTTCGGCTTATATCCTAAACATGATGGACGGTTAAGGATGGCCCAGAAGGAAACCTTATATTTTGAAAAATAAGAACTGTACCTAAAATAAATTACTGCTATTTGTCTCGTATGTAATATTTATACCTATTTACGGTTCGAAGGCAAAGCCCCGGTACTGGAAGCTACATTTGTACAGTACATGTACTTATATATTGCAACTAGTTTTGAAACAGATTGCACCAATTGCTCATTGTAATTGTACACGACTGTTTTTGGCTATTTGATCAACATTGATGTCTAGCATTGACAAAATCAAACATATATTCGCCCTTAAGAAGATAGCAGGCTATACCTCCACACGCATTTTAACGGTCATCTCTGATTGGTTAACAGTGCTCAAGCTTCGACATGAGAACTGTGTTCACGTGACAACCCATACATGTTTTCGCGACACGTCACGGCGGCGTGTCTAGCCAGCAAGTTTTATATTTGACCAAAGTCTTACCGACACTGTTGTAGAAATCAATCTAAAACGACATTTCAGGTTCAGGTATTTAACAGAAAAGTAAGATTGTCTGATTCTAAAATAAATTTGAAATGTAGCATCATGTGCAGTTTTTAAATAAACAGGTTTTCCTAGTTGGTAGAAGGCAATGTATATGCAAATGAGTTTACACCAAGGTTTTCGATACGAACAACTTCCTTATAAGAAGTGTGTTAAAGGGTGGATGGTGGGGTAGACCAACAGGGGAACGACATGGAACGTCCCTCTCTGTTGCAACTCCTGGCTAGTATCTGAACAACCCCACGCGAGAACAATCGGACACTGGTGGGCAGCTCCCGGCTGAGGACCCAAGTGGCGCACCCACTGGTGGATGCTGTTTATCCGGAAACTCCGGCTTTCCCCTACATTGTACGACATTGGGACGTCCTTATACAAGCATTGGTTGAACGTTTGCCGCCATACTCGTTGGCAAACACCATATTAAACGCATTTTAATACGACACATAATCATTGTTAGGTCACAAGTGGAAAAAGATATCTCCAGCGTGTGTTTTAGAAAGGATATTATAATATTACATAATATTCTCTACATAATGCATAACTCGTACCTAAAATAATTTTTTTTTTTTAAATTTTAATCAAAGTGAAAATACGATATGTTTCATTGATAATCTGATTAAAATGTATATTCTTGTTCTCACTCCGTTTTACAAGGATCTGACAGTATCCCATAAGAGGTCATGTTCTGATGACCTTTGTCCCCTCCACTCTAGTAGAATTGTCTAATGATCCTGTCATCTGTATCAAGTCATTTCGTCACAATAAGTACCTGTGTTTTTTTTGTGACGAAATGACTTAAAGTCAACGGTACAATTATGAAAGCTTTGTCGCTTCAAAATCATTTTTCATATTTCACATTTCATATTCTGAAAGTAGAAATTTGATTGGCTAATGCACAGCAAAGAAAAGTTAACGGAACGGCGAAGAGATCAAGATATAATTTTAATCAGATTGTTTCATTGATTTCTTTTTCTCAGTATTATTTGTCTTCTGTCAAACTTTTGTGGAGAATTAATCTTTTGATTGGTTAAACATTTTATTCTCAATTATTCAAGTGTATGATAGGCTATGATTGGCAGATTTAAAAAAAATGTACTGGCTACAGTAAAGTCTGTTTCTCGAAATTGCGGCTGTGTTCTTGAATTTTTTTTTAAAATATATATCATTGAACTGTTTAGAACAAACTCCTGTCACGCCCGTCTTTCCCGTCAACCCAGCTTCTCCCCGTCACTCCAGTCTCTTCCCGTTACCAAAGTCTCTCGCCGTCACCCGAGCCTCTCCCCGTCATCCCAGCTTCTCCAGGTCATCCCAGCCTCTCCCCGTCACCCCACTCCACCCTCCCGTCACCCTATCCTCTCCAGGTCATCTAAGTCTCTCCCCGTCACTCCAGTCTCTCCCCGTCACCACGTCTCTTCCCGTCTCTCCAGTCTCTCCCCGTCACTCCAGTCTCTCCCCGTCACCACAGCCTCTCCCCGTCACTCCTGTCTCTCCCCGTCACCCCAGTCTCTCCCCGTCACTCCTGTCTCTCCCCGTCACTCCTGTCTCTCCCCGTCACTCCAGTCTCTCCCCGTCACCACAGCCTCTCCCCGTCACTCCTGTCTCTCACCGTCACCCCAGTCTCTCCCCGTTACCACAGCCTCTCCCCGTCACTCCAGTCTTTCCCCGTCACTCCAGCCTCACCCCGTCACCACAGCCTCTCCCCGTCACTCCAGCCTCACCCCGTCACCAAGTCTCTTCCAGTCACTCCAGTCTATCCCTGTCACTCCAGCCTCTCACCGTCACTCCTGTCTCTCCCCGTCACTCCAGTCTCTCCCCGTCACTCCAGTCTCTCCCCGTCACCACAGCCTCTCCCCGTCACTCCTGTCTCTCCCCGTCACCCCAGTCTCTCCCCGTCACTCCTGTCTCTCCCCGTCACCAAGTCTCTTCCCGCAACTCCAGTCTCTCCCCGTCACAAAGTCTCGCCCCGTTACTCCAGTCTCTCCCCGTCACCACAGTCTCTCCCCGTCACCACAGCCTCTCCCCGTCACCCCAGTCTCTCCCCGTCACCAAGTCTCTCCTCGTCACTCCAGTCTCTCCCCGTCACCAAATCTCTCCCCGTCACTCAAATCTCTCCCCGTCACCCCAGTCTCTCCCCGTCACTAAGTCTCTCCTCGTCACTCCAGTCTCTCCCCGTCACTAAGTCTCTCCTCGTCACTCCAGCCTCTCCCCGTCACCAAGTCTCTTCCAGTCACTCCAGTCTATCCCTGTCACTCCAGCCTCTCTCCAGCCTTCCCCGTCACTCCAGCCTCTCACCGTCACTCCTGTCTCTCCCCGTCACTCCAGCCTCTCACCGTCACTCCTGTCTCTCCCCGTCACTCCAGTCTATCCCTGTCACTCCAGCCTCTCACCGTCACCCCAGTCTCTCACCGTCACCAAGTCTCTCCCCGTCACCCCAGTCTTTCCCCGTCACTCCAGCCTCTCCCCGTCACCAAGTCTCTTCCAGTCACTCCAGTCTATCCCTGTCACTCCAGCCTCTCACCGTCACTCCTGTCTCTCCCCGTCACTCCAGTCTCTCCCCGTCACTCCAGTCTCTCCCCGTCACCACAGCCTCTCCCCGTCACTCCTGTCTCTCCCCGTCACCCCAGTCTCTCCCCGTCACTCCTGTCTCTCCCCGTCACCAAGTCTCTTCCCGCAACTCCAGTCTCTCCCCGTCACAAAGTCTCGCCCCGTTACTCCAGTCTCTCCCCGTCACCACAGTCTCTCCCCGTCACCACAGCCTCTCCCCGTCACCACAGTCTATCCCCGTCACCACAGTCTCTCCCCGTCACCAAGTCTCTCCTCGTCACTCCAGTCTCTCCCCGTCACCAAATCTCTCCCCGTCACTCAAATCTCTCCCCGTCACCCCAGTCTCTCCCCGTCACTAAGTCTCTCCTCGTCACTCCAGTCTCTCCCCGTCACCAAATCTCTCCCCGTCACTCCAGTCTCTCCCCGTTACCCAAGTCTCTCCCTGTCACTCAAGTCTCTCCCCGTCACCTCAGCCTCTCCCCGTCACCCCATCCTCTCCCCGTCACCCCAGTCTCTCCCCGTCACGACAGTCTCTCCCCGTCACCACAGCCTCTCCCCGTCACTCCTGTCTCTCCTCGTCACCCCAGTCTCTCCCCGTCACCCCAGTCTCTCTCCGTCACTCCAGTCTCTCCCCGTCACCACAGCCTCTCCCGTCACTCCTGTCTCTCCCCGTCACCCCAGTCTCTCCCCGTCACTCCTGTCTCTCCCCGTCACCAAGTCTCTTCCCGCAACTCCAGTCTCTCCCCGTCACAAAGTCTCGCCCCGTCACTCCAGTCTCTCCCCGTCACCACAGTCTCTCCCCGTCACCACAGCCTCTCCCCGTCACCACAGTCTATCCCCGTCACCACAGTCTCTCCCCTTCACCAAGTCTCTCCTCGTCACTCCAGTCTCTCCCCGTCACCAAATCTCTCCCCATCACTCAAATCTCTTCCCGTCACCCCAGTCTCTCCCCGTCACCAAGTCTCTCCTCGTCACTCCAGTCTCTCCCCGTCACCAAATCTCTCCCCGTCACTCCAGTCTCTCCCCGTTACCCAAGTCTCTCCCTGTCATTCAAGTCTCTCCCCGTCACCTCAGCCTCTCCCCGTCACCCCTTTCTCTCCCCGTCACCCCAGTCTTTCCCCGTCACGACAGTCTCTCCCCGTCACCACAGCCTCTCCCCGTCACTCCTGTCTCTCCTCGTCACCCCAGTCTCTCCCCGTCACCCCAGTCTCTCCCCGTCACTCCAGCCTCTCTCCGTCACTCCTGTCTCTCCCCGTCACTCCAGTCTCTTCCCGTTACCAAAGTCTCTCGCCGTCACCCGAGCTTCTCCCCGTCATCCCAGCTTCTCCAGGTCATCCCAGCCTCTCCCCGTCACCCCACTCCCCCCCTCCCGTCACCCTATCCTCTGCAGGTCATCTAAGTCTCTCCCCGTCACTCCAGTCTCTCCCCGTCACCACGTCTCTTCCCGTCTCTCCAGTCTCTCCCCGTCACTCCAGTCTCTCCCCGTCACCACAGCCTCTCCCCGTCACTCCTGTCTCTCCCCGTCACCCCAGTCTCTCCCCGTCACTCCTGTCTCTCCCCGTCACTCCTGTCTCTCCCCGTCACTCCAGTCTCTCCCCGTCACCACAGCCTCTCCCCGTCACTCCTGTCTCTCACCGTCACCCCAGTCTCTCCCCGTCACCACAGCCTCTCCCCGTCACTCCAGTCTTTCCCCGTCACTCCAGCCTCACCCCGTCACCAAGTCTCTTCCAGTCACTCCAGTCTATCCCTGTCACTCCAGCCTCTCACCGTCACTCCTGTCTCTCCCCGTCACTCCAGTCTCTCCCCGTCACTCCAGTCTCTCCCCGTCACCACAGCCTCTCCCCGTCACTCCTGTCTCTCCCCGTCACCCCAGTCTCTCCCCGTCACTCCTGTCTCTCCCCGTCACCAAGTCTCTTCCCGCAACTCCAGTCTCTCCCCGTCACAAAGTCTCGCCCCGTTACTCCAGTCTCTCCCCGTCACCACAGTCTCTCCCCGTCACCACAGCCTCTCCCCGTCACCACAGTCTATCCCCGTCACCACAGTCTCTCCCCGTCACCAAGTCTCTCCTCGTCACTCCAGTCTCTCCCCGTCACCAAATCTCTCCCCGTCACTCAAATCTCTCCCCGTCACCCCAGTCTCTCCCCGTCACTAAGTCTCTCCTCGTCACTCCAGTCTCTCCCCGTCACTCCAGCCTCTCCCCGTCACCAAGTCTCTTCCAGTCACTCCAGTCTATCCCTGTCACTCCAGCCTCTCTCCAGCCTTCCCCGTCACTCCAGCCTCTCACCGTCACCCCAGTCTCTCACCGTCACCAAGTCTCTCCCCGTCACCCCAGTCTTTCCCCGTCACTCCAGCCTCTCCCCGTCACCAAGTCTCTTCCAGTCACTCCAGTCTATCCCTGTCACTCCAGCCTCTCACCGTCACTCCTGTCTCTCCCCGTCACTCCAGTCTCTCCCCGTCACTCCAGTCTCTCCCCGTCACCACAGCCTCTCCCCGTCACTCCTGTCTCTCCCCGTCACCCCAGTCTCTCCCCGTCACTCCTGTCTCTCCCCGTCACCAAGTCTCTTCCCGCAACTCCAGTCTCTCCCCGTCACAAAGTCTCGCCCCGTTACTCCAGTCTCTCCCCGTCACCACAGTCTCTCCCCGTCACCACAGCCTCTCCCCGTCACCACAGTCTATCCCCGTCACCACAGTCTCTCCCCGTCACCAAGTCTCTCCTCGTCACTCCAGTCTCTCCCCGTCACCAAATCTCTCCCCGTCACTCAAATCTCTCCCCGTCACCCCAGTCTCTCCCCGTCACTAAGTCTCTCCTCGTCACTCCAGTCTCTCCCCGTCACCAAATCTCTCCCCGTCACTCCAGTCTCTCCCCGTTACCCAAGTCTCTCCCTGTCACTCAAGTCTCTCCCCGTCACCTCAGCCTCTCCCCGTCACCCCATCCTCTCCCCGTCACCCCAGTCTCTCCCCGTCACGACAGTCTCTCCCCGTCACCACAGCCTCTCCCCGTCACTCCTGTCTCTCCTCGTCACCCCAGTCTCTCCCCGTCACCCCAGTCTCTCTCCGTCACTCCAGTCTCTCCCCGTCACCACAGCCTCTCCCCGTCACTCCTGTCTCTCCCCGTCACCCCAGTCTCTCCCCGTCACTCCTGTCTCTCCCCGTCACCAAGTCACTTCCCGCAACTCCAGTCTCTCCCCGTCACAAAGTCTCGCCCCGTCACTCCAGTCTCTCCCCGTCACCACAGTCTCTCCCCGTCACCACAGCCTCTCCCCGTCACCACAGTCTATCCCCGTCACCACAGTCTCTCCCCGTCACCAAGTCTCTCCTCGTCACTCCAGTCTCTCCCCGTCACCAAATCTCTCCCCATCACTCAAATCTCTTCCCGTCACCCCAGTCTCTCCCCGTCACCAAGTCTCTCCTCGTCACTCCAGTCTCTCCCCGTCACCAAATCTCTCCCCGTCACTCCAGTCTCTCCCCGTTACCCAAGTCTCTCCCTGTCATTCAAGTCTCTCCCCGTCACCTCAGCCTCTCCCCGTCACCCCTTTCTCTCCCCGTCACCCCAGTCTTTCCCCGTCACGACAGTCTCTCCCCGTCACCACAGCCTCTCCCCGTCACTCCTGTCTCTCCTCGTCACCCCAGTCTCTCCCCGTCACTCCAGCCTCTCTCCGTCACTCCTGTCTCTCCCCGTCACTCCAGTCTCTTCCCGTTACCAAAGTCTCTCGCCGTCACCCGAGCTTCTCCCCGTCATCCCAGCTTCTCCAGGTCATCCCAGCCTCTCCCCGTCACCCCACTCCCCCCCTCCCGTCACCCTATCCTCTCCAGGTCATCTAAGTCTCTCCCCGTCACTCCAGTCTCTCCCCGTCACCACGTCTCTTCCCGTCTCTCCAGTCTCTCCCCGTCACTCCAGTCTCTCCCCGTCACCACAGCCTCTCCCCGTCACTCCTGTCTCTCCCCGTCACCCCAGTCTCTCCCCGTCACTCCTGTCTCTCCCCGTCACCAAGTCTCTTCCCGCAACTCCAGTTTCTCCCCGTCACAAAGACTCGCCCCGTTACTCCAGTCTCTCCCCGTCACCACAGTCTATCCCCGTCACCACAGTCTCTCCCCGTCACCAAGTCTCTCCTCGTCACTCCAGTCTCTCCCCGTCACTCCAGTCTCTCCCCGTCACCACAGCCTCTCCCCGTCACTCCTGTCTCTCCCCGTCACCCCAGTGTCTCCCCGTCACTCCTGTCTCTCCCCGTCACTCCTGTCTCTCCCCGTCACTCCAGTCTCTCCCCGTCACCACAGCCTCTCCCCGTCACTCCTGTCTCTCCCCGTCACCCCAGTCTCTCCCCGTCACTCCTGTCTCTCCCCGTCACTCCTGTCTCTCCCCGTCACTCCAGTCTCTCCCCGTCACCACAGCCTCTCCCCGTCACTCCTGTCTCTCACCGTCACCCCAGTCTCTCCCCGTCACCCCAGTCTTTCCCCGTCACTCCAGCCTCTCCCCGTCACCAAGTCTCTTCCCGTCACTCCAGTCTATCCCTGTCACTCCAGCCTCTCACCGTCACTCCTGTCTCTCCCCGTCACTCCAGTCTCTCCCCGTCACCACAGCCTCTCACCGTCACTCCTGTCTCTCCCCGTCACTCCAGTCTCTCCCCGTCACTCCAGTCTCTCCCCGTCACCACAGCCTCTCCCCGTCACTCCTGTCTCTCCCCGTCACCCCAGTCTCTCCCCGTCACTCCTGTCTCTCCCCGTCACCAAGTCTCTTCCCGCAACTCCAGTCTCTCCCCGTCACAAAGTCTCGCCCCGTTACTCCAGTCTCTCCCCGTCACCACAGTCTCTCCCCGTCACCACAGCCTCTCCCCGTCACCAAGTCTCTCCTAGTCACTCCAGTCTCTCCCCGTCACCAAATCTCTCCCCGTCACTCAAATCTCTCCCCGTCACCCCAGTCTCTCCCCGTCACTAAGTCTCTCCTCGTCACTCCAGTCTCTCCCCGTCACCAAATCTCTCCCCGTCACTCCAGTCTCTCCCCGTTACCCAAGTCTCTCCCTGTCACTCAAGTCTTTCCCCGTCACCTCAGCCTCTCCCCGTCACCCCATCCTCTCCCCGTCACCCCAGTCTCTCCCCGTCACGACAGTCTCTCCCCGTCACCACAGCCTCTCCCCGTCACTCCTGTCTCTCCTCGTCACCCCAGTCTCTCCCCGTCACCCCAGTCTCTCTCCGTCACTCCAGTCTCTCCCCGTCACCACAGCCTCTCCCCGTCACTCCTGTCTCTCCCCGTCACCCCAGTCTCTCCCCGTCACTCCTGTCTCTCCCCGTCACCAAGTCTCTTCCCGCAACTCCAGTCTCTCCCCGTCACAAAGGCTCGCCCCGTTACTCCAGTCTCTCCCCGTCACCACAGCCTCTCCCCGTCACCACAGTCTATCCACGTCACCACAGTCTCTCCCCGTCACCAAGTCTCTCCTCGTCACTCCAGTCTCTCCCCGTCACCAAATCTCTCCCCGTCACTCAAATCTCTTCCCGTCACCCCAGTCTCTCCCCGTCACCAAGTCTCTCCTCGTCACTCCAGTCTCTCCCCGTCACCAAATCTCTCCCCGTCACTCCAGTCTCTCCCCGTTACCCAAGTCTCTCCCTGTCATTCAAGTCTCTCCCCGTCACCTCAGCCTCTCCCCGTCACCCCAGTCTTTCCCCGTCACGACAGTCTCTCCCCGTCACCACAGCCTCTCCCCGTCACTCCTGTCTCTCCTCGTCACCCCAGTCTCTCCCCGTCACCCCAGTCTCTCCCCGTCACTCCAGCCTCTCCACGTCACTCCTGTCTCTCCCCGTCACTCCAGTCTCTCCCCGTCACCACAGCCTCTCCCCGTCACTCCTGTCTCTCCCCGTCACTCCAGTCTCTCCCCGTCACTCCAGTCTCTCCCCGTCACTCCAGCCTCTCTCCAGTCTCTCCCCGTCACTCCAGCCTCTCCCCGTCACTCCTGTCTCTCCCCGTCACTCCTGTCTCTCCCCGTCACTCCAGTCTCTCCCCGTCACTCCAGTCTCTCCCCGTCACTCCAGCCTCTCTCCAGTCTCTCCCCGTCACTCCAGCCTCTCCCCGTCACTCCTGTCTCTCCCCGTCACTCCAGTCTCTCCCCGTCACTCCAGTCTCTCCCCGTCACTCCAGCCTCTCTCCAGTCTCTCCCCGTCACTCCAGCCTCTCCCCGTCACCCCAGTCTTTCCCCGTCACTCCAGCCTCTCCCCGTCACCAAGTCTCTTCCCGTCACTCCAGTCTATCCCTGTCACTCCAGCCTCTCACCGTCACTCCTGTCTCTCCCCGTCACTCCAGTCTCTCCCCGTCACTCCAGTCTCTCCCCGTCACCACAGCCTCTCCCCGTCACTCCTGTCTCTCACCGTCACCCCAGTCTCTTCCCGTCACTCCAGTCTATCCCTGTCACTCCAGCCTCTCCCCGTCACTCCTGTCTCTCCCCGTCACTCCAATCTCTCCCCGTCACTCCAGTCTCCCCCCGTCACCAAGTCTCTTCCCGCAACTCCAGTCTCTCCCCGTCACCAAGTCTCGCCCCGTCACTCCAGTCTCTCCCCGTCACCACAGTCTCTCCCCGTCACCACAGCCTCTCCTCGTCACCACAGTCTATCCCCGTCACTACAGTCTCTCCCCGTTACTCCAGTCTCTCCTCGTCACTCCAGTCTCTCCCCGTCACCAAATCTCTCCCCGTCACTCAAATCTCTACCCGTCACCCCAGTCTCTCCCCGTCACCAAGTCTCTCCTCGTCACTCCAGTCTCTCCCCGTCACCAAATCTCTCCCCGTCACTCCAGTCTCTCCCCGTTACCCAAGTCTCTCCCTGTCACTCAAGTCTCTCCCCGTCACCTCAGCCTCTCCCCTTCACCCCATCCTCTCCCCGTCACCCCATCCTCTCCCCGTCACCCCATCCTCTCCCCGTCACCCCAGCCTCTCCCCGTCACCTCATCCTCTCCCCGTCACACCGTCATCCCCTCTTTACCCCAGCCTCTCTCCGTCAACCCAGCCTCTCCCCGTCACCCCATCATCCCCTCTTTACCCCAGCCTCTCTCCGTCACCCTAGCCTCTCCCCGTCACCCCATCCTCTCCCCGTCACCCCATCCTCTCCCCGTCACCCCATCATCCCCTCTTTACCCTAGCCTCTCCCCGTCACCCCATCCTCTCCCCGTCACCCCATTCTCTCCCCGTCACCCCATCCTCTCCCCGTCACCCCATCCTCTCCCCGTCACCTCATCATCTCCTCTTTACCCCATCCTCTCCCCGTCACCCCAGCCTCTCCCCGTCACCCCATCCTCTCCCCGTCACCCCATCCTCTCCCCGTCACCCCATCCTCTCCCCGTCACCCCATCCTCTCCCCGTCACCCCATTCTCTCCCCGTCACCCTATCATCCCCTCTTTACCCCATCCTCTCCCCGTCACCCCATCATCCCCTCTTTACCTTAGCCTCTCCCCGTCACCTCATCCTCTCCCCGTCACCCCATTCTCTCCCCGTCACCCCATCCTCTCCCCGTCACCCCATCATCTCCTCTTTACCCCATCCTCTCCCCGTCACCCCAGCCTCTCCCCGTCACCCCATCCTCTCCCCGTCACCCCATCCTCTCCCCGTCACCCCATTCTCTCCCCGTCACCCCATCCTCTCCCCGTCACCCCATCCTCTCCCCGTCACCCCATCATCTCCTCTTTACCCCAGCCTCTCCCCGTCACCCCATCCTCTCCCCGTCACCCCATCCTCTCCCCGTCACCCCATTCTCTCCCCGTCACCCCATCATCCCCTCTTTACCCCATCCTCTCCCCGTCACCCCATCATCTCCTCTTTACCCCAGCCTCTCCCCGTCACCCCATCCTCTCCCCGTCACCCCATTCTCTCCCCGTCACCCCATCATCCCCTCTTTACCCCATCCTCTCTCCGTCACCCCATCCTCTCCACGTCACCCCATTCTCTCCACGTCACCCCATCCTCTCCCCGTCACCCCAGCCTCTCCCCGTCACCCCATCCTCTCCCCGTCACCCCATCTTCTCCCCGTCACCCCATCCTCTCCCCGTCACCTCTTTACCCCATCCTCTCCCCGTCACCCCATCCTCTCCTCTTTACCCCAGCCTCTCCCCGTCACCCCATCCTCTCCCCGTCACCCCATCCTCTCCCCGTCACCCCATCCTCTCCCCGTCACCCCATCCTCTCCCCGTCACCCCATCCTCTCCCCGTCACCCCAGCCTCTCCCCGTCACCCCATCCTCTCCCCGTCACCCCAGCCTCTCCCCGTCACCTCATCCTCTCCCCGTCACCCCATCATCCCCTCTTTACCCCAGCCTCTCCCCGTCACCCCATCCTCTCCCCGTCACCCACGCCTCTCCCCGTCACCCAATCCTCTCCCCGTCACCCCATCCTCTCCCCGTCACCCCAGCCTCTCCCCGTCACCCCATCCTCTCCCCGTCACCCCATCCTCTCCCCGTCACACCATCATCCCCTCTTTACCCCAGCCTCTCCCTGTCACCCCATCATCCCCTCTTTACCCCAGCCTCTCCCCGTCACACCATCATCCCCTCTTTACCCCAGCCTCTCCCCGTCACCCCATCCTCTCCCCGTCACCCATCATCCCCTCTTTACCCCAGCCTCTCCCCGTCACCTCATCCTCTCCCCGTCACCCCATCATCTCCTCTTTACCCCAGCCTCTCCCTTCATTCCAGCCTGGGCTCGAACCCACAACCCTTGACTCTTTGACATCCCAATGTTTTACCGATGTTCATGACCTAGAGGGATAATATAAACACTGTAGCTTAATGTACCACCAAAATCTGCTCTCCGCTTTTTAAAAGCGTTGGTCCTCGGAACACCACAAGCCAGTCTCTAATTCCCAGTAACGAGGGTCATGAAAGTCAATACATGTAGTGTGATTCCGCAAGGAATCGCACCGTCGACCCATAGGTTCCTCGTCTGATGAACTACCAAAGTAGCTGCTGAGAAATTCCCTCTAGCTGGAATACATAGATCTTCATTAATCCTGTGAACAATATTAATTTGCCACATGCATATTGTATATATATATCGTATTTAGGGTGAAAAGGACTGGAAACCATAACAGTTTCTATTGTTTTTTTATTTTGTTCACGTAACGCCTCGTAAAAAGCACCATGACTATCATCAGAAAAGCACTGAAAGTAGCGTAATTTGTGACGCCAGGTTTTAGTGACGTGCACTCTTGAAAACCATAGCTCCATTTTGAACGGGTTTACCAATGCAGTCATGCTAGATAAGAATAATTTAAATGGTTTGTATATATCCACTGCGTTCAAGATGTTTTCTTCAAACAGGGAGAATTCATGGTAACATTGCCGACCGTACAATCTCTCTATCTGATGGACTGTAATATGTTCAGTACCTAGTAACACTGTCGACCGTACAATCTCTATATCTGTAATATATTCAGTACCTAGTAACACTGTCGACAGTACAATCTCTATATCTGATAGAACTGTAATATGTTCAGTACCTAGTAACACTGTCGACCGTACAATCTCTATATCTGATAGAACTGTAATATATTCAGTACCTAGTAACACTGTCGACCGTACAATCTCTATATCTGATAGAACTGTAATATGTCCAGTGCCTAGTAACATTGTCGACCGTACAATCTCTATATCTGATAGAACTGTAATATGTTCAGTACCTAGTATTACTGTCGACCGTACAATCTCTATTTCTGATAGAATTGTGATATGTTTAGTACCTAGTACCACTGTCGACCGTACAATCTCTATATCTGATAGAACTGTGTTATGTCCAGTACCTAGTAACACTGTCGACCGTACAATCTCTATATCTGATAGAACTGTGATATGTTTAGTACCTAGTAACACTATCGACCGTACAATCTCTAAATCTGATAGAATTGTGATATGTTTAGTACCTAGTAACATTGTCGACCGTACAATCACTATATCTGATAGAACTGTGATATGTTCAGTACCTAGTAACACTGTCGACAGTACAATCACTATATCTGATAGAACTGTAATATATTCAGTACCTAGTTACACTGTCGACTGTACAATCTCTATATCTGATAGAACTGTTATATGTTCAGTACCTAGTAACACTGTCGACCGTACAATCTCTATATCTGATAGAACTGTAATATGTTCAGTTCCTAGTTACACTGCCGACCGTACAATCTCAACTGTAACATGTTCCCTACCTTGTAACATTATAATATGTACATTTCTGTACAGTGTGATTGCTGTATATTATATTCCGTGGTACACCTAACATTGTGTAGGAGGTGTTCGTGCTGTTTAATATAAATAACGACATGAAGGTATTTCCAAAGTAGGAGTGTTTGTTTTTGGTTCCGATTTTAATAGCCTACGGCGATAGATCCTTTGTCCAGATCTGTGTTTACAAAACGTGGTGTTTGTAGGTGATCTTCACGTCAGAGTTAGCCTTTCTAATAACAATAATACCTCTACAGATCTGTTTTTCCTTACTGTATGAGTGTTCCAAAAACATAAATAGCCCGGCCATGTTTAGTACTTGTGTACCTATAGCTTCTCAGCACCTCAGTACAGTGTAAAAGGTGTAAATTATTCACAATGTCCTTGGTGTTAGAGAGACTGAATACTTCTATGGTCTACTCTGAACAGGGTCGCTACCATTTACTAATAAGTCATACCATTGCTGTCATCAGATATTGGCATAACTTATTAAATACTGATCATTGCATTTTGAAATGATGTTATCATGGACTTGTGGAGCTTTTTTGTAAACTTTTACTTCAGGTTGGAAAGTATGGTTTATGTAAAGATTACAACCAAAATATGTTTTTTAAGTGATGTTTTGATGACTAATACGATATGTACCCTGTCATCTTCATCAGACTAATGACCAAAGCGTATACCCACAGCAGGTGTAAATTATGTAATGACACATCGGTCATTTCGTCTACGCTGTAAGGCGTATATACAATAGAAATGTTATTGTACCGAAATGACCAGCTTCAACTACGCTTTGTTTATGTCACATAAAAACATATTTTGGTTGTGTAAAATAATCTTTACGTGAACTGTGGAGCTTCAGCTGAGTAGACATATTTGTAAAATGAATTTTATACATCGTGATAAAGCTAAATAATTCTAAGTAGCCTAGAATTTATATATCGTAATAAGGATGAGCGCAGTAGCCTAGAGTTTTATATATCGTGATAAGGATGAGCGCAGTAGCCTAGAGTTTTATATATCGTGATAAGGATGAGCGCAGTGGCCTAGAATTGTTTGGTTGACAAATCTAAAAGTATATTTCGAATGCAAAACTTTTTTTTGTCGTTTTACACCAAACGGATACATGCCATTTTATCCAACCTTTTTGGAAAAAAAATCTTCTAAGTTTAGCTAGTTTATATAATAATATTGTCGATTGGTTTGAACTGCTGTTATATCTTATTAAGTCTCTGGCATTTAAATGTAAAATGACCTCCAGCCCAAACGTACGGCTTGTTCTGTAATAGAGAAGCTGAGGATGAAACTCACTTTGCATTGTATTGTATAATGAGCCTTACTTTCTGGTGTCCGTATGTACATTAGAGGCCCAATATACGTAACTTTCAACAAAACTTGAAACGAAAATCAAGCGTATTAACTTATAATATTTTTAGATTTAGTTAAGATTAAATGATATCAGCAATATTCAAGATGAATTCTTACGCGGTTACCGATACAGCAGCAGTTGAAACACGATATTTGTAACACGTGTCCGTTTCGAACTGTCTTCTACCTTGGGCTTGTTGTTGAAGTGGGCCCCACCTGAACTATTTTCAATTCTTTGCATTTTTTTTGTTTAGAGTTTCTTGTTAGTTACCGCTCAGGTTTACTTCGTTTAAGTCTTTTTTTTTACATGGTTATCAACTCGATTTTTTTCATAATTTTTCAGAATCCCGAAAAAAATTCTTAAGTTACGTATATTGGGCCTTTAAATACATGTACATGTATGATCAAATTACAGAATCATTCGCTGGTGAAAGAAAAAAAAAATTGTTGAACACCTTATTTATGCTTCTTCGAATACAAAGTCACAACAGAATGTTTGATGCCAGTTAACTTACATCTAACCATGCCTCTCCGCCAGTTTGTACATATGGTTTGTATAAATGTATCTTGTATTTCTAATTATATGCAATTGAATGAATTGTTGGAATTAGCACATATGTATCAGGAATAGTTACACTTTATTAGTACAAAAGCTAAGATGAAGGTGTTTATAGTCACTTTACTGATTTAAAGGATTTTTCATACATTTTTTTTATTTTTCATATTTTTTTATTTTCAATACAGTATAGTCTTCACTGCATACCGAGTTAATCCATAGTATATACCAGAACAGGTAATTGTATAATTATAAAACATTGCAAGTACTGCAGTACATACCACAACAACATTACTGGATAACGTATATATGCATACGGATTGCTTACTTGTTTTGCATTTACATTTGTACGTGTATACCTTTCAGTGATGGGACGGTGATCAGATAAAGTTGATTAAAGTTCAGTAATGTCTGATGATCGATTTAACTGGGTTTGCATGGAACAAGATATTTTGTTCAAAATAAAGAAAATAATTTCCTCATTACAATGTACTTGTGTGTTTTATTTTTGTATGTTTACTTTTCAATTTTTAAAGCTCTAATTTCATTTTGATATCATGTACTATTCTACAGACCATTTCGCCAAATTATGCATGAAAACCAATTGTTGCAATAAAGGAAAGAGAAAAGAAGAAAAAAAGAAAAAAGTAAAATTTAAAATTCATTATGTTTATTGCTGGTTAAAATGGTTTAGATCAATGGTAAAAGTCCCTCCCCCCCTCCCCGCGTAATGATGATGATCCTCGTATTAACATGGAATCGATCTAATACCCGAAACATGTAAACTAAATTAAACATCTTTGTTTAGGTCCAACTGTAACAAAGTTCAAATGTTCCTGTGAGAATTAACGACTACACACGATTATTATTGACCTGCATCAAACCCCCGTGTCCAAGTAACCGGACACGGACACCCGGTAGGTGAGCTGAAAATAAGTCAAACCTGTAAATAAAAGGTGTGTATATATTGCATACTTACCTCCTGTCTCGATTAACCGTAAGGAGCTTATAGTTAATAGGCCTTTCCAACAATAACTCGCTTTAAAGAGTTTTATTCGAACAATGGACGTGTAAATAGCTCGGGAAATACACCTGACCGATTAACATAAACGTACACATTGCGTCCTACGACTATGGAGAGTTGAAAGAGACATAATTCTAATTATGGCTGAAATCTTTGGACCATTAATGTATTTTAAATTGTCAAATCGAAAGTATGTGCACACAACAATAACAAACCGTTGTTGCATAATGTACAATGCTTGGCAATTTGCAATATGACTGGAGTGTTTACTTGATTTTCATTGGCCAAATTCCTGTTTTGCTCTCAAGGATCTGTCAGTGAGTAGACATGTTCGTGCTTAAAATATCTCAGGTGGAAAATCCCGAAGGTATAAGAACCTGTTTGTGCTTAAAATATCTCAGGTGGGAAATCCCGAAGGCATAAGAACCTGTTTGTGCTTAAGATATCTCAGGTGGAAAATCCCGAAGGCATAAGAACCTGTTTGTGCTTAAAATATCTCAGGTGGGAAATCCCGAAGGCATTGTGAACCTGTTTGTGCTTAAAATATCTCAGGTTGGAAATCCCGAAGGCATTATGAACCTGTTTGTGCTTAAATTATCTCAGGTGGGAAATCCCGAAGGCCTTGTGAACCTGTTTGTGCAATTTTTAGCACGAACAGGTTAGCAATCTTTGACCCCCGGTTATCCAATCACGAAACAAAACATTTATTGCCTTTAGTTTTCGGTATACACGAGACTATACGGATCTCGTCAAGAGTTTGTTCACCTTGGACTTCGGTTTGGATGAATAAACTCTTAACCAGGTTCATATAATCTCGTGTACACCTCAACAAAAGTCAATAATTGTATAGTGTTATATACACGTAGCGTCTCTGGTCAGATCTATATACAAATGTACAATAATGTAGCCCTGTCCAATTATATACAGTTGTATTATATTGTTCATTCACTTTAAGCCTTACGACTCATAGGTATTACAACATACAGAATAATGTGATGTACATGTACAATACAGTTATCAAAACATATACCAAAAAATGCCAAGAATGATATGAAAAATGACCCATATTGTTCAAGACATGATTAAATTGATAGATTGTTAATATCAGTTGATGTCTCTCAGCCACTTGTTTTTATCTTTAGCATGCACATGTACATGTATCTTTCCATACGATCCGTATAAATGTATACTTCTGTCATACTATACCCAGAAACTACGGTAAATAAAAGCGATATTACAATTAAACTTAAAAATAATTGGTTAAATTTCAAATTCAAATAGGTAAGAAATCAATAAAGTAATAATAATAAAATGATTTATAAAATATGTAATAGGAATTAGAATGTTAAAAATCAGAAATGAGAATTCTAAACGGTAAAATAAAGATATAAAATTATGATTTGATATCATAATAAATCAACAATAGAATAAATGATATAAAAATGATGTAGATAAGAAAATGTGAAGTAACAATAGAAATGAGAACGAAAACATTAAGTTGGAACTATGTCACTTTTAACCCTCCATAGTATTCCGACAGCGTGTAATATCCTAGTACGTCAAGATCCAACGTACACATGTACAAGAAGTTTAATGTGTACTGTGTTACCACAACAGAAATATTAGCTCAGTAGAGCTGTTTCCACGACAGACAAAATTAGAATTAAAAATACAAGATAGTATACACAAAAATCGCAGTTGGAACAAGAATACATACATCGTGTATACATGTATTATGTTATTACATTATTATCACAGAGCCAAAATCGATCATTACTTCAGGGGAAAATACATTAATGTATTAGTATATATTTGCATTTGCTCTGTAGTGTCACTATATAATCTAGCAAGTTCAATTTCGGACCAGAAACGAGTTCGGATACGAACGTGAACTGAAGGTTAACAAATACTATTTACATCTATCGGCCCCTCATCTTAGTACTCGGACGATATATGACCAATCTCCAGCAAATTCAGATCCATGTGACTGTCAAACATAAAAGTATGCTTTACTACATGAAGGTGAATCTTGAATAGTGGTGACTTTAATTATCATCCTTGTTTTGTTTTTTTTCAAAAACATCGAAGCAAACGTTATCCAAGAAAATGTGTTTTTACGAAATACGAGTAAAGACCAGATAAAAACAGCAGTATACCTTCCCATTGTGACAGCCAGAACATATAATAATAATAATAAACTATTTTGTATGAGTGTCACACATACTTTAAATCATGAACACTTGTATACTCGTTTAGACCCTCGAGTCCAGCAGTGTTGTTACAACAAAACTAGGTAAACACGGCTGTCGTTTGTGACGTTAGAGTACGGCCGCACTGGTCCTTCTCCCGAGCCACCTCTAAATGTATACATCAGATGGTAATTCAGTGTTGCTGAAAATAGTTCACATTGCAAATTCTGTATTGAATTGAAATATAACCAGTTTCGTAAATAATTAAAAAATTCTCTTACCTAAAAGATAGCTTTTTATCATTAAAGATAAAAACCAACAAATCCCATATATCAAATTTCATGAAAATTCCTAAAGAACTGGACTGTTTTAAAGTGCTGTTAGACACAGTTTTACTATGAAACAAGCTTAGTGTCGCCGTATACGTCGATATTTGTCACTAAAAAATATATAATGAATTCGGCACAATTAGGAATTGACTTTGTTGAAAATAGAAGATAAAACAAAAGCCCGGGCCGAATTATGAATTACACAATACCGGAAATAGGCTAATTATTGGTCAGAAACTAGTAGCACATACTGTTGACTGTTGCTAAGCACCAATGACAAATATTTGTTCTCAAGACCATTTAGTGTATAGTGTCCAATATCAATGGACCATGGCCGCATTAAAGGTAAGCAGCACCTTAGAAGGAAGGTATTGACCACAGCTTAACGAGAATGTGTGACGACCAATGGTCAAGTCTGGACGTATCATACGGAATAAAACTAAAAACATTACAGTTACGTCTCACTCGGCAGTGGTAGGGACAGTTGGACGAAGGGGTGGAATTAACGTGATAAAATGGCTCAACAGCAGCAACCTTACCAAGGCATGCAGCAACCTTACCCAGGCATGCAGCAGCAGGCGGGATACAACCCAGGTAATTAGTGTTTACTGGTAATTATTAAACCAGGTAATTAGTGTTTACTGGTGATTATTAAACCAGGTAATTATAGTTTACTGGTGATTATTAAACCAGGTAATTATAGTTTAACTGGTGATTATTAAACCAGGTAATTATAGTTTACTGGTAATTATTTAACCAGGTAATTATAGTTTACTGGTAATTATTAAACCAGGTAATTATAGTTTACTGGTGATTATTAAATCAGATAATTATAGTTTACTGGTGATTATTAAACCAGGTAATTATAGTTTACTTGCAATTATTAAACCAGGTAATTATAGTTTACTTGTAATTATTAAACCAGGTATTTAGAGTTTACTGGTGATTATTAAACCAGATAATTAGTGTATACTGGTGATATATTCATTTAAAAGGTGCATTTAATTTTCGATAGTCTCCGTATGCTATTTATTCGACCTTTGCCTATTGCCGTGTTATGCTCGCACGTACAGGGTCTAATCGTAATATATAAAATTGACTCAGATTGACGTCGCTTACGCTATATCGATATAACATATAGTTCACTCCTCCTCCTCCTGTTAACGCTGTTGTTAATATTTGAAATACACATAATACAGTTTTACGTGGCTCGGAAATTATTTCATTGAACACATGACAACATAGAAATATTCGGTTGGATGTTTTTTTTTATGATAGCAGGATATTAACACGTTACAGATAAGGACGCCCTCTGATTATCGTAAACATAGGTATCGTCGGGTCGAGGATATTTTCACGATTTTCGCGAAATATGAATTTGAAACATAAACCGCACTAACCGGATATTGTACATGAACTTGCACAGCAGAATTGCGTAAGCCGCATCGTTACATATGTACAGTAGATGTTCATGATTTCGTTACTACAGGTATACAGTAGGCGTATATAAATCCACATTGATAAAGTTTCCCGAGCTTGCCAGGAACGCTTGGACATCTTTTGTCGATTTGTAACTACATTGTATATCGATTGTAATACCATTAAGCAATGGCGAAAGCAAATTAAACCCTAGCAGTGGAACAGGTCCACTCTAATAGTAGCGTACAACAATAGCGGTGGCCGGAGGCAATAGCATTGTATAAACGTTACATTGATCCGAAGTTAAATTGGCTCCGTTAAATCTCTCGCCAATACAGGACTAAACCATCCACCTGTTACAGTTAATACGCTATGGCTATCCATAATTTATTTATAAATATCAATAACTATTTATTGATATCATAGAAATCAGAAAACAAGTACTGATATCCATAAATTGTTCGATAAATATCCATAAAAGCGGACTTTTTCCTCTCTTTGGCTTACCATTAAATTAGCTAATCGGCACAATACAGTAATTGTCAGCGGACAATCGTTACATGTACCCACTCCAACACAGTTATACTCGAAGTTAAGCAATACTCTGGGAAATACCAGTACATAGCAGAGTTACTGGTACAGGGCTTTTGTCAGCCTGAACAGATAGATTTTGAAATTCAGTTAGCAATACATTAGATTTTTGGGTATTCACAGTTCGTTCATACGGAAGCCGGTTAGTGCCACATGAAGTAAACTTTTTATGTCGTAATAACGACTTAGTTATCTCGTAATTACGACTAAGTTATCGTCGTAATTACGAGATAGCTAAGTCGTAATTACGACATACTAAGTCGTAATTACGAGATAACTAAGTCGTAATTACGAGATAACTAAGTCGTAATTACGAGATAGCTAAGTCGTAATTACGAGATAGCTAAGTCGTAATTACGACATATTTAGTCGTAGTTTGGAGATAGCTAAGTCGTAATTACGACATACTAAGTCGTAATTACGACATAAAAAGTTCACTTCATGTGGCACTAACCGGATTCCGTACGTTCAAGAGAGGACGCGATATATCCTTTTATCAAATAGAAGACGAAAGGTCTTAAATATAAAATCGTATGGTTTGTAATAGTAATCGATGGATAAATTGACAGTGGCCGTTACGTAAGAGCTATCTCAGGCATGGGTGCACGTGCGTCTCGTAAAAAAGGCGGACGCCGATTCTGAGGTAGCTGATGTTGTTGACTGGTTTTCCTGTACAGAACTATGTTGTTGACTGGTATTGCTGTACAGAACTATGTTGTTGACTTGTATTCCTATACAGAACGATGTTGTTGACTGGTATTCCTATACAGAACTATGTTGTTGACATGTATAGCTGTACAGAACTATGTTGTTGACGGGTATTCCTGTACAGAACTATGTTGTTGACTGGTATTCCTATACAGAACTATGTTGTTGACTGGTACTGCTGTACAGAACTGTGTTGTTGACTGGTATTGCTGTACAGAACTATGTTGTTGACTGGTACTGCTATACAGAACTATGTTGTTGACTGGTACTGCTATACAGAACTATGTTGTTGACTGGTATTCCTGTACAGAACTATGTTGTTGACTGGTACTGCTATACAGAACTATGTTGTTGACTGGTATACCTGTACAGAACTATGTTGTTGACTGGTATTCCTGTACGGAACTATGTTGTTGATTGGTATACCTGTACAGAACTATGTTGTTGACTGGTATTCCTGTACAGAACTATGTTGTTGACTGGTATACCTGTACAGAAGTATGTTGTTAACTGGTATACCTGTACAGAACTATGTTGTTGACTAGTATACCTGTACAGAACTATGTTGTTGACTGGTATTGCTGTACAGAACTATGTTGTTGACATGTACTCCTGTACAGAACTATGTTGTTGACTGGTATACCTGTACAGAACTATGTTGTTGATTGATATACCTGTACAGAACTATGTTGTTGACTGGTATTGCTGTACAGAAGTATGTTGTTGACTGGTATACCTGTACAGAAGTATGTTGTTAACTGGTATACCTGTACAGAACTATGTTGTTGACTAGTATACCTGTACAGAACTATGTTGTTGACTGGTATTGCTGTACAGAACTATGTTGTTGACATGTACTCCTGTACAGAACTATGTTGTTGACTGGTGTTCCTGTACAGAACTATGTTGTTGACATGTATTTTCTGTACAGAACTATGTTGTTGACATGTATTGCTATACAGAACTATATTGTTGACTGGTATTGCTGTACAGAACTATGTTTTGACTGGTATTGCTGTACAGAACTATGTTGTTGACTTGTATTCCTATACAGAACTATGTTGTTGACTTGTATTGCTGTACAGAACTATGTTGTTGACTGGTATTGCTGTACAGAACTATGTTGTTGACTGGTATTCCTATACAGAACTATGTTGTTGACTGGTATAGCTGTACAGAACTATGTTGTGACTGGTATTGCTGTACAGAACTATGTTTTTGACTGATATTGCTGTACAGAACTATGTTGTTGACTGGTATTCCTATACAGAACTATATTGTTGACTGGTATTGCTGTATAGAACTATGTTGTTGACTGGTATTGCTGTACAGAACTATGTTGTTGACTGGTGTTCATGTACCGAACTATGTTGTTGACATGTATTGCTGTACAGAACTATGTTGTTGACTGGTATTGCTGTACAGAACTATGTTGTTGACATGTATAGCTGTACAGAACTATGTTGTGACTGGTATTGCTGTACAGACCTATGTTGCTGACTTGTATTCCTATACAGAATTATGTTGTTGACTGGTATTCCTATACAGAACTATGTTGTTGACTGGTATTCCTATACAGAACTTTGTTGTGACTGGTATTGCTGTACATAACTATGTTTTTGACTGGTATTGCTGTACAGACCTATGTTGTTGACTTGTATTCCTATACAGAACTATGTTGTTGACTGGTATTGCTGTACAGAACTATGTTGTTGACTTGTATTCCTATACAGAACTATGTTGTTGACTGGTATTCATGTACAGAACTATGTTGTTGACTTGTATTCCTATACAGAACTATGTTGTTGACTGGTACTGTTGTACATAACTATGTTGTTGACTGGTATTCATGTACAGAACTATGTTGTTGACTTGTATTCCTATACAGAACTATGTTGTTGACTGGTACTGCTATACAGAACTATGTTGTTGACTAGTATTCATGTACAGAACTATGTTGTTTACTGGTATTCCTGTACAGAACTATGTTGTTGACTGGTATTGCTGTACAGAACTATGTTGTTGACATGTATTGCTGTACAGAACTATGTTGTTGACATGTATTGCTGTACAGAACTATGTTGTTGACTGGTATTGCTGTACAGAACTATGTTGTTGACATGTATAGCTGTACAGAACTATGTTGTTGACTGGTATTCCTATACAGAACTATGTTGTTGACTGGTATTGCTGTACAGAACTATGTTGTTGACATGTATAGCTGTACAGAACTATGTTGTTGACTGGTATTCCTATACAGAACTATGTTGTTCACTGGTACTGTTGTACATAACTATGTTGTTGACTGGTATTGCTGTACAGAACTATGTTGTTGACTGGTATTGCTGTACAGAACTATGTTGTTGACTTGTATTCCTATACAGAACGATGTTGTTGACTGGTATTCCTATACAGAACTATGTTGTTGACATGTATAGCTGTACAGAACTATGTTGTTGACGGGTATTCCTGTACAGAACTATGTTGTTGACTGGTATTCCTATACAGAACTATGTTGTTGACTGGTACTGCTGTACAGAACTGTGTTGTTGACTGGTATTGCTGTACAGAACTATGTTGTTGACTTGACGTCCTATACAGTAAAGTGTTGTTGACTGGGATTTCTTTCTACTTTTCCAGGCCAGCCACAGATGATGCAGACGGTCGGACAGCCTGGCATGGTGGTTGTTACGAACGCACCCACCGCGGGACCCCCTATCGTAAAGTCGTTCCGGGACACCCCACAGCGAATGCAGTGTCCAAACTGTAGCCAGGACATCGTCACCGTTATGACCTTTGTTCCCGGAGTCAACACAATCATCTGCTGTGTCATCATCGGTCTCCTCGGGTGAGATATTATTTTCAAGACATCCATTCTTGTAAAATTCACCAAAAATCACTTATTTTGTCACATTGGTATATTTGACCGATCATACATGTAGCACAAAAACAAGCACGCTGACATATCATTATCTTTACATTTTCTGCCACGGCATGAACTCCATTTTCCAAAAATATATATTAGAAATTAAGTTTCATACAGGAACATTTTGACTTCTCAGAAGAATACATCCTTACATGTAAAAGGGTGTTCTATACCTAAACACATGTTACCATGCATTTAACAATTTTCAAGTTGATTGAAATTTGATTGCTTGAAAAAATGAATATAATATAAGCTATAACATTTTAACCACAATCTCATAGTCGTGCGGATCGGGTTTCTGTACACGTGTCTGATTCTTATTTTCAAGGCTACATTTCCTGTATCGGTAGTTCGGTTTCCTTTCACATTTAAAACAAATTAGCTGTTCCATTCGGGTGTCATCAAAAGTGATTATATCTAATTATCAATAGAGTGGTCGGAGCACTTGGTGCAGTTGATAGCGCACTTGCCTTTCACCAAGGCGGCCGGGGTTCGATTCCATTGGGTCACTTGGTCGACCACGTGGGTTGTCGCCGGGCACTCCAGTTTCCTCCCACAATAAGACCCCTTTCGCTATAACATCCGGGCAAATAAAAGTGATTGATTCAAGTTGGATAACTTGTTTCAGAATTGTTGTCAAATAAATAAAGTTTGTTTATTAAAAAGTGATTATCATTTAAAAAAAATATTCCATTTTTGTGAAATGAATACTGTTTGTAACATCCCTGTAACTGTATTGTTTCAGTGGCGTGCTCGGGTGTTTCCTCATCCCATTCTTCATGGACAGCTGTAAAGACGTCATCCACAATTGTCCAAACTGCCAAACCAAGTTGGGACGCTACACGAAAATGTAGCGAAGATTTGGATCAGCCATCTCTCCTTTATATACCCGAATCTTTCCCGTATATATGTCGTACTGTGATAGACTTTATTGACAACATTCATACAACTTTATTTATTACATTACTGTGAACGTAATGTCGTATATCACGTGACAGGATTCACTTGATAGCTGCGTTCATATGTCGGAAACCTGCGTTGTTATTCCAGCAAAAGTGTTTAATGGAAAGTGATGAGACTAACGAATTATTTATTCGTACGAAATCTTCTATTTCCAACATATGATTCTTATTGGAATTTTAATATGGATTTAAGACAAAGCAAAGTTTACACTGTTTCATCGCATAATATCAATACTTTAATAAATAAATTGAAAAAAACCCTGATTAATGGGTTTGTAATTTGTAACTATTCTATAAATAGATATGGCAACAGATCACAGATTACATACGTTACATGTAACAAATGACGTCATATCTAGGGCTACGACTCGAGTAAAAACATACAATGTACTATGTCGACGTATACAGTACATGTATTTAACAAGGAGTTGTACATAATATCATAATATTGTGCCTTACTAGACAAACTGTAATTGGAATCCAAACATCAAAGTTTCTATCTATTACCTTTTTTCATGTTGATGCTATAGAGGATGTCTAATGGTTTCTCTACTCATATTATGTGAACGGATTCCCAAATTATTTAACTGGTAATATTCAAAGAGACAACCATACATGTAGGTACTTTCCTATATATTGTATACACACGTAATAGTTGGTAGGAGACATTGCTTATTTGTGGTCTTGAATCACTGTCTCGTGTCAGGTACATGTACAGGTGGTACACAAAATACCGTCAACGTACACTCTGTACAGTAATACCAACTTTTTATTCAATTGAACATGTGTTATATCTCAAATGATATTATGTCTAGTATTCATGAGTTCACATACTCGAAGACACAAAATCAAATGAGTTTGACACGGTAGCCATTAAACACGTAACACAGTGTTGCTGATGACAATTAACAGCTTACAGACGTAAAAACTGAGTATTAAATTGTGCCATATAACAAATCAGCGTATAAACAGATATTATAATATAGTATACGTTTATTTACGCTGAGTGTGTTAAGCGATATCAAACATTTATCTCCATGTAGGTTCTAAGACACGACAGACTCTCCTACATCAGCTTCTTACCTCGATCTTTACTTAAACTATGACTAACCCGGGCAATTACTACTAAGCTGTATGATTAACGTGCCGATTTCGATTTTCCGATCGTGAACTTTCCCTTTCTTGATACTAACACCCCTTCCTCCTATGGTGTTTACATGTCGCAGTTCATTCATTATTCTTGGGCTTGCTCTGAATATCGAGATTTTCATGATAGATGTTAACTGCTGACGAACAAACTTACGGCACAGGGATTAGAAAAATGCAGGTTGATGAAGACTATGAGCATTTTATGGTCGCCATCTTGATCTCATCGAGAAATATTCTGTGTCTTTGTGTGATATGGAGATGGATGTTTTTGATGATGACTTGGTTATCATTTTGAGGATTGATGCTTACTAGGATGTGATCAAGATTTATATGGCGTGTGTCGTCGATGAAGCAGAAGACGTTTACTCTTCCGGGTCACCTGGTCTGATTTCTTGTGCTTTTACGAGAGTCGCCACGTAAATCTTCCTTTTGTTCCTAGTTTGCCTCTAGTTTGATCGATTTTGAGGTCGGATTATAATTTTGTTGACGCTTGGCTATGCGGTTTTTCCTCTTAGATGTGGACACTGTCCCTTGCAACGGTCTTACTATCTTTCAGTAATGTCTGGCAGTGTATGTTCCAACCCAGCTTAGTGTAACACATGAAAGGTACATTTGATCAAATATATCTAATTACCAGTCCACGCAGGTGTTCCTTATATCCAAATAATTATACATTCATTGTTAATAGCTGAGAGGTGACGTTTGGTTTGTTTTAGTTAGAACATGTTACTGTATACTTAAATGGGTTCAAGCACTCGAGCGTACGATTGAAATATTGTCCTTTACGAGTCGAACAATCAGAGTTAATATAGTAATTGGATGTTTGAGATGAAAAATACAGAATATATATAATGTTTTCTCATTAAATACCATAATATTCATACATGCCAAACTGAATCAGGAATTATTTTACGAGTGTGGAAAAAGAGAGAAATTACAAATGTACCGAAACGTAAACAAAACATCTTTAAAGTGAAATTTATGTATTCAAGCCTATTCAAATCCGTCCACCCTCATAGCACACGAAGATACAGAAATTTTCTCATTGATACCTAGACGACGATCATTCAATTTAGCTGCTCCAGACTCAAGACCACAAACTCCATAGTCTGGAGCAACCTGCACCCCTTGAATCACTTTGTCGTAAGTTTGATCGTCAGCAGCCGACGTCTATCACCAAAATCTCGTTAATAAGAGTAAGCCCTAGAATAATGAACTAACTGCAACATGTTAACGCTATATGTTGGAGTAAAGTACGAGTAAAAAAATCCAAATAGCCCACCATTAGTGAGCAGTATCAGACATCTGAATAGGAAACTGACAATCTACTCAAACATTCGCATTTGACAAAATGGCATCTCCCTACGCATGTGAAGATGTTATATTAAGTAGAGAACTGATGTGAAGAAAATATATCAAGTGAGTAGTTCCTGATGTTTCACGGGTAAAATGGCAAAAAAAACGGGTTTGATATATTTCTACTGTGGAAAGCGACATCCATTCTTTTGTTGTTTTACAGCAAAACTGACCAGTCACATCAAAGTAAAAAAAAAGCAAACAATAAAGGACAATGTCAATAGGTGACGTCACAATAAGGAATTGCCATTGATGTAACACCCTTTGTTATACACGCTTAATCTCGGGGAAACACAACATTGTGTTCCATGAACGACCGACGATAAATGCATACAACCCATTCCACACACAGGGACCTGATCATTTGTTACAGCTACAGTAGTTTTGGACCTAAACTAGAGTGTTTAAGTAATTATACATTTTAGGGCGTTTAGATCAATTTTCGATAAAAATGCCCCCTCATTAGTCATAAAGGCTAAAGGGTGGAAAGCTTTCGAGGTCGAAAGATCGACCCCACCTATATTTTTTGCATCAAAAATCACATTTCTAGTTGAAGTACGAAAAAATATTCGCTTGAAACCGTTGGAAAGATGGATAATGTTTATTTTTGAAACTTCTAAATGCAGAAATAATTTTTATTTCCTCCAAAAACACGCAAAATTCCCGTCTCTGAAAGTTTTCGTCGGCTATCCTGCCACTTTTGCATAGCAAATGAGTTTTGACGTCACTGCACGCGCAAGCTTTCGCTCTAATTGGATGGCGGCTTTCCTCTAAATATCGGCAAAAAATTACTCTAAAAACACTAGTTTAGGTTCAAAACTGTAGCTGTAACACATTCTCATGTCCCTGTGATTCCACACTGTGACATTTGAACAAGAGAGATGTTTCGTTAATGGAATTGAATAAAACGTTGATTTACCATGCTGTTATATATTTACTGTTCAACTGTCGGTGACTGATACGCAAAACGTTAAGGACGTGCTAACTAGTACTGGTTCTCTTCGCCATACTGTAAAGTTTTGAATGGTATGATTATGTCTTTGAAGAGTCCCCTATACGAGACCTACAATGATCTCAAAAAATGGTAGTAATTACTCGCCGCTTGAAACTCTGCATCACTTGAGTGAAACGACTGGTTCATTGGTTTTCAGTATAATGTGACAGATTGGGGTGTTCTGCTGGGGGATTTTGGCAGTATACTTCAGCATGGTAGCACTTGTAATCGGAAGAATATCCGGACTTTCGCACGGAGGCCTACACGAACATACCGCGGCCTCCCAAATACACACGCTCTCAACACACACACTGATAGCGTATGCATCCTGTGAATGGAGGCCGTCATTAAACGACCTCAGCTGTTAATACGGTGTAGAGCAAAGCAAAGCCAAACCAAACGAAACCAAATGAACCCCACATGTACGACTACATCTAAGCATTGAACAGCTTTCAGTTGGCATTCATAGGCATTCATATTGCCTATGAATGCCATCTGAAAGCAGTTCAATACTTGTATTTACCATTTTTAGAATCTGTTCATTTCATTAAACAATCAATAACGCATTCTATTTCTCAGCATTTAGCTCAATAGACGTGTATTTGTCGCATATGCTTGTTCAATGAAAAGAACAGCCATCGCCCGGGGACGGTCAATGGTATCTAACGTAACAACTATGACGTCATAATAATGATGACGTCAACAATCGGGCATTAACAGTCATGGCCTGTTGAACACCAACTGAATTTGGTAGGGTTATAGAGTGGCAATGGCATTCAATGGTAAAAATACAGAGATGTCCACAAACAAACCAACGTGTTTGACAGATTTCACATTCAGAATGATCATCGTCAAATCAGCAAACCAGGAGGGAGTACCTGTATGATTACGTAGGCTTTAGCCATGCAAAATGTATCTTCTATAATGTCACTCACAATGTCACTAGTATATTCTGCTTTATGGTGTACCCGAAATTGAGATATATTTCCTAGATCGGAATGATTACTTTTATAAAAAAAAATTAGATCAAACAATCGTTATTTTTTTAATTCAATAAGCGACGAGAATTTCCACATGTTACAAATCATAATCTTGCCATAAGCGTGCGCTGTTTCGCAGGGTGCTATTCTACAAGTGATCATATCACACTGTCACAGCTCATCAGCTCAGGGTGCTATTCTACAAGTGATCATATTACTCTGTCACAGCTCATCAGCTCAGGGTGCTATTCTACAAGTGATCATATCACACTGTCACAGCTCATCAGCTCAGGGTGCTATTCTACAAGTGATCATATCACTCTGTCACAGCTCATCAGCTCAGGGTGCTATTCTACAAGTGATCATTTCACACTGTCACAGCTCATCAGCTCAGGGTACTATTCTACAAGTGATCATTTAACACTGTCAAAGCTCATCAGTTCTGATCAATAATTTCTATCAAATTATCTATGTCATTGATGTGTGATCGCTGAAACAAAAACAACAGAACGGATAAGTGATATTGTCATTTTCAAGGCTATCAGTCCCTTTATCAAGACACAAATATAGTACATACGTTATTTAACACACACAAAACACGAAACACTTTAAAACACATGTACACGTACTGTGATAATATGTGTACAGACAAAACTGACAGAAACAGTGTAAACTAAAGTAGCAAAACAAACAAACAAACAAACAAGTGTGATATTTGTGATATTTGTGATAAAAAGTAGACTAGATTGTAATGCGTACAATTGTATTAATTACTGCGATAATAAATATAAACCACGAACATAAACAGCTATTGATGCTATATATGGTAACGTTTCATTTTCAAACATTATCTCGGCCCTCACTTTAAACAAAATCCTTAAAGATCATTGTGCATATATACATGTATACATTTCTGGACGCTTGACCCGCTAAACCAGATCAATAGAAAGTAAAAGTAAATCGCGTGGCGGAATTCCATAGACGTAGGTGTATGTATACATGTACCTTAGCCAACGGTCAAATTGGTACCAACTATTATTGACCATTGCTTAGCAATACTGATCAAACAATGATATAATTACAATATCGATATCTAGTTGTACCAACAACAGCTTAGACCACAGGGACCTGAGAATTTGTTACAGCTAGTTTTGGACCTAAAATAGGGTATTTGGAGTAATTTTACACATTTGGGGGGTTAAGATCAATTTTCGATAAAAATGCCCCCTCAGTGGTCATAAAAGCTAAAGGGTGGAAAGCTTTCCAGATCGAAAAATCGACCCCACCTACCTTTCTTGCATCAAAAATCACATTTCTAGTTGAGGTACGAAAAAACGCTTTGTACCGTTGGAAAGATGGATAATTTTTATTTTATAAACCTCCTAAATGCAAGTCAAATGTATCCTCCTTCCACAGAAACAATCTCTATTTCCTCCAAAAACACTCAAAATTTCCGTGTCTCTTAGTTCTCGACACCTTGCCGGCCACTTCGTTACATATTCATGAGGTTGACGTCACCCCGCGTGCTGGTCTTTTGCTGTCATTGGATGCCTAAATTTAAAGGAAGACCGCCATCCAATGACAGCGTAAGGCCTCCGCGTGTAGTGACGTCAACCTCATGAATATGTAACGAAGTGGCCGGCAAGGTGTCGAGAACTATGAGACACGGAAATTTTGAGTGTTTTTGGAGGAAATGGAGATTATTTCTGAGGAAGGAGGATACATTTGACTTGCATTTAGGAGGTTTATAAAATGAAAATTATCCATTTTTCCAACGGTACCAAGCGTTTTTTCGTACCTCAACTAGAAATGTGATTTTTGATGCAAGAAAGGTAGGTGGGGTCGATTTTTCGATCTGGAAAGCTTTCCACCCTTTAGCTTGTATGACCACTGAGGGGGCATTTTTATCGAAAATTGATCTTACCCCCCCAAATGTGTAACATTACTCTAAATACCCTATTTTAGGTCCAAAACTAGCTGTAACAAATTCTCAGGTGCCTGTGTCTTAGACCGCTGTGTCGCGATCACTAATCTACACATCACGAATGTATATGAATGCCTATTAAAATGAAGGCCAAACTCGAATAAATCGGCTATAATAAGCCGATTCAAATTAATTCAAACATAATGTATTGCCAAAAGTATAAACATATATATAGCAAAAGGATTGGTTAAAAGTGACCCTAGTCGCTTATACAAGACGATTGAGTTACTGTTAACACGAACTGAAATGTAACTATGGGGTTAACAGAGAGGTGGCCATGCAATTAACACAGAACAAGGCAGACGCCCAGACGTACAGACATAGACAGACATACATACGTACAGACAAAGACAGACATAGACAGACGTACAGACATAGACAGACACACAAACATAGACAGACGTACAGACATAGACAGACGTAAAGACATATTCAACAGTTCTATGTCTTGAAACGTCGAGCGTAGTCCCAATTTGAATAACATTTATTACCGCTGTTATAGACAGGTTCAAGACATCTGTTTGAAAACGACAGCCGTTTTACTTCACGTGATCAAAAAAAAAAAAAAAATTAAAAAGAACATCTCGTGAGATCTCGCGACGAGCGACCATTTTCAAACAGATGTCTGGAACCTGTTTAATTTTAAGAAATGGGTGCCGTTGGTGACAGTCACGACCTCCTGTGACATATCTGTTCTATCCACTGATATCTAATTTGCATGTGATCGAAAACATTGCATATTTTAAATCACAGCTTAAACAGCAACCCGTGCACGCATCGGTAAACATTCCAATATTTTACTAGACAGGAATTCTGACACTGCACCCACCAGCCGTCCAAATATTTAGGGGGCCAGAGAGTCAGAACCCTTCGGGCTAGCTATCATGATGATTCCAAGGCCTGCCGAACCCCGACGGGCCTAGGTTCTGAGTTGAACTAATTGAGTACCCATCCCATAACCAAACTTTAATACCGATACTATATGCTACAAGGATTGATCTTTGGGTCTATCCCGGATCTTTTTGATAAATATTTTGCCAATATTACTTCAGATGTATGTACAATTTTATCCAGGTAAAAAATGCAGCCCCTCTAGGCCTCTTGCTAAATTTCACTTTCAAGCATATCGATGATGTGTTATCTATAAACAAGGCGTTTAAGACCTAGTGGATCGGTTGACCCTTCTGAACTTAAAATCAAGAACACATGTACACTCTTTTACATCAGCTACTTTCCTCGATCTTGACGTAAAAATGACCAACACGGGTAGCTTACTATTAAACTGTACGACGAGCGTGGTGATTTCAATTTTCCAAACCCGAACTTTCCCTTTCTTGATGATAGCACCGTGCTTCTCAAACCAATGGTGTTAACATGTCGTATTTGATTTGCTATTCTAGGACTTGCTCTGAATATAAAGATTTTCATGATAGATGTTGGATTCTGACGAACAAAATTACGGCACGGGATTCCAGAGATGCCGGTTGATGAAGACTATGAACAAGATTTATAGTTGCTATTTCAGTACCATTGAGAAATATTCTGTTTCCTTTTATGATATGACGGTGGACGTTTTTCGAATATCATCAGTTTGCCTGCTTGTTGTGAAATATACCTTATATCTCACTTTGAGGCTCTGGCGCTTACCTTGATCTGACCTAGATTTACATGGTGGGTGACGTCGATAAAACACAATGTTTAATCTTCCTGAATTAACATGTGGTCTTATTTTCATGCACCTTTTCTACGGTTTCCATGTGAATATGTTATTTGTTCATACATTTTATTATTTAAGTCGGCCTAATGTACCAATCTGACACCGCGTACATAATGTACTGTATCAGTAGAATGACGATTCGTACAATACATGCATTCGATTTCTTATGTAATACAATAATTATATATCAATCCCATTTTCAACAACATAAAACACGACGCTGACATCCTTATTTCGTGGCCGAGCCACATTAATAAGTGTTCAAAGTCGGTGGATATGCCGTTAAATATACACGATGTCATTTAAAAATAACGAAAATAATTCTCAGTGTAATTTCAAAGCACTTTTAGACAAGAACAAAGCATTAGAAGTATAGGTCACAATTCCCTTTTCCTTTTTTTACGCAAGCTGTTCTTTCAGCTTCTTGGAGATACACTTTATTAATTTTTTTTTGGCGTAATTATCTGTTCATTATATGAGGAGACATAAAAAATGGAAATATAAGCAATAAACATCATTCTGTTTCCAGCTAAAGATATACGGACGCCTGTTACATTATAGCGAAACAGACTGAAATGTCCCGGACCAGGGAAGGTAACTCCTACAGAAAATCTGTCTTGTGTAGATCTTTTTCAATATAGGCAGTAATGAGACAGGGTTATTTCCCCTTACATTGTTATCTCAGCTACTGCTATCAAAAGCAGACATCGAGTGGCAAATCGAAATGGCTGAAGAGGGGTATCCTGACAAGGAAACGGGAAATATGAAGGATCAATATAACTTCATAATGGTAAATGTACACTTTGTATATTAATCAAATTTCATGTCATGTTATCTCTCTTTCGAATGAATGGAAATCTGACAGTGAACTTTTCCCTTTTCATATTTTGTCCAAACTTAAATCGATTTTGAGTTCGGATTATGATTTTATTGACGCTTCGGTATTTTCTAATTAAATGGGAGGCTGGGTGGTGCAGTGGATAGCGCACATGTCTTTCACCAAGGCGACCGGGTTCGATTCCCCGACCGGACGTGAAATGGCATGAGGTCACCTGCCCGACCACGTGTTTTTTTCTGCGGGTACTCCGGTTTCCTCCCACAGTAAGACCCCTCGTGCGATAACATCCGGGCTAACTAGAGTGATTACAATAAGTTGGATAACTTGTTTCATAATTGTTATAAATAAATAAAGTTTATATAACTATATTTGTGTGGAAGGGGAACTCGGAATAAACTTACAAAGAACACTCACCTAAGTTCTTACATATTTTGTTGCGATTTCAGATACTGCAATTGTCAAACACATAATTTTGGACATAATATACAGGTACATGTATAAAAGAATTAACTGAGCCGTTTAGTCAAATACATTGTAAAACTAAATCTAAGTTCATCTATATATCATTTTCAAATTTAACAGCATAGAACCCTTGCTTTAGAACATTGATACATGTATTTAAGTCTGTATTATACTATTTTGACGATGTAAATATTGTGTCGGACATATTTCAACAAGATTTGAGATACATTACATAATGTCTTGGGTATATGCTGAACCAAATATATGAGGACAAGTATTCACACGTGGTTAGATTTGGCTCAAAAAGGTTAAAGCGATGGCAACAACCATATGGGCCTACGAAACGGGAACTTTTAGATGTGAACACAGAAGTAACAGATTGTGTGTCATACATGTATGTGGTTGGCCGTTTTATTGTGGAGTGCAATCATTAGGCACACTGATCGCTTTCCCAAAACTAACTGCGTGATGCGATATACGAAAGAAGGCTGGCAATATAGCAGCAGTATTACCTCGAAATACAAATCTACAACATAAAGGACAGCACTTGATATTCTGTCTCACTGTTACCCGTCTTCTTTTCTCCCGGTGCTTGGAGCCAGTACTGATAAGGAAGACCCACATTGCCTTCTGTTGAGGAATCATTGCCCGAAATTTAACTTCCTACTGGCGATTATTTGCAGGATTTTCTTTTCTAAATAGGAAGGACTTCGATGTTCAGGTTGCCGAAAATATATGTGTTCAATCCTGCATTTGAATATAATGAAGACACTGAAGCTGATATGGATAGTGGAACCGTCCAATACGACCTTGTTATATAAGCACCGTACGACGATTCCCTTCAAGCGTGATCATCTACGTAAAAAAACAATCAGGGGTTACCAAAGCGTCAACAAAACCATAATCCGTAAAAATCCTTAAAAAAGTACAGGAGAATAAGACTAGGTATTCCAGAAGAGTAAGCGTCTTCTGCTTCACCGACGACATCCGCCATTTAAATCATAGTCAAATCCAAGTAAGCTGAGAACCGAGTCATCATTGTCAATCACAACAAGCACACAAATAAGCAAACTCAAAAACATCAATCTTCATTACACACAAAGATACAGAATATTTCTCGACGAGATCAAGATGGCGACCATGAAACTTGCCCATAGCTTTCATCAACTTGCATCTCTCGAATCCCTGTGCCATGAATTTGTTCGTCAGCAGTTTACTTATATCACGAAAATTTCGATATTCAGAGCAAGCCCTAGAATAACAAATCATTTGCTGCATGAAAATAACATAGGATGGAGCAGCAGGGATGTTACTATCAAGAAGGGAAAGTTCGCGATCGGAAAATCGAAATCGCCACGTTTATAATACAGCTTAGTGGTAAGTTGCCCGTCATAGTTTAAGTAGGGATGACGTAACAACAACATGTGCTGCACCTTATGAATTTAGTAATATAAACAGTCTGTTGAAAAAAATGAATTGAACTGCACCGCACAGTCGGTCAAGGTAAGCAGCTGGTGAAGAAGAGTCAGCTGTGTACTTTATTTCAAGTTCAGAAGGGTAAATACGACTGACTAGGTCAATAAACTTATAGACAACACATCGTCGGTATGTCAATCTTTGTCAATAGCCTCAAAATCCAGTATTATTATATGATATAGTGCATGGTCATGTCGAGTCTAGTTCTGAAATGCTCAGAATCTGATAGAATTTCCTGGTGTTACCAGATACTGATAGAGACAGTCGGTTTGATGACACTACAAAAGTTGATAGTTATTTGCTAGAATCAGATATTTCTAAGGATACATTCGGTATTGCGGTTAAAGAGATAATGCTACGTCCGTAACTGCAAATCAGTTATTCTCCAAAGTTGTGGCACACAAACAATTTCCTGGTCTTAACCCACACTCGTTTAGGAATGTCTAATGAATTTTCCTGTTCTCCGGGTCTTCGACTTCTGATAGTGTGGTCCAATCAACCGAACATGCTACAACAACTGATGTTATTCCTGTCCCTTCACGTCCAAAGAGAGATTGAAGGAAACGCTTGTGTTTTTGTGATCAACATGATGAGATCCTGTCATAATATGTCAGTGTGCTATGATCGGTCAGAGATACTCATTGACATTATTATACGTGATTTAACGTGAATTTTGTATTTTTGACCATTTGCAGTTTCTTCATACAATTTCTTCCGAGGTTGTTATCCGACAAAAGTCGCTTTTTCTTTTAAATTATGAAAATAAAGTCTGTCTACATTAACTCAGGAAAGCAATTTGTGTTACCCATAACCCTTATTTTTTTATTAAAAAAAAAAATTAAATGAGGGTTCGTGTGCTATATTTTTGTCCCATTGTCATTTGGTTATGTTTTACAATTTCGGGATAAAAAAAACCCCAAGAAACTCAAAATTCAACAAAAAGATCAACAAAAATACCAAAATTGTTTACTTATCCGTTTTGTTGCGAATATTTTAAAGTTGTTAAGCAAAACGAACTTGCTATAAATAAAAATAAAGACATCAATCTAGCATCAAAAAGGTGAAAGTTCGGATGCAAAAAAAAAAAGATATTAAAAAACATCTCCCCCCCCCCCCAAAAAAAAACTAATGGAAACGAAACAGATATACACATTTTCAAAACACTTTGGAACATCCTTGTACATCATAAGGATTAAACACTGAAAGAAAATGTCGCAGAATGCGTATACAAGATTAGATGCCAAAACTGCAACGCATCATATATTAGAGTGACGGGAAGACGATATAGTGTTCGTCTTGGTGAACACATGGGAAATATTAACACTCAATCAGAAAAGAAACAGGTGGAGTCTCAGATAAATAAATCGGCAAGCACAGAGCATGTACTTCAGAAAAACTATGTGATTAACATGCGGCAGATCAAAAAAGAAACTTGGATACGCCGGTTCTAAATCAAGATGAGGCGGCTCACTGACTCTCGCACAAATATGACATTTCGGTACAATAACTTTAATATTGTACATACGCCCAACAGCGACATGACCGATTTGTCGTTTACCAACTCTTTCACAATTTACAACTGTTTTGAGCATACGCTTTGCTGGTCATTAGTCTGATGAAGTTTACAGGTTACATATTGTCCCACAGGGACCTGAGAATTTGTTACAGCTAGTTTTGGACCCAAAATAGGGTGTTTAGCGTAATTTTACACATTTGGGGGGGGGGGGGGGGGTTAAGATCAATTTTCGATAAAAATGCCCCCTCAGTAGCTTTTATGACTACTGAGGGGGCATTTTTATCGAAAATTGATCTTAACCCCCCAAATGTGTAAAATTACGCTAAACACCCTATTATCGGTCTAAAACTAGCTGTAACAAATTCTCAGGTTCCTGTGTATTGTCCTAGTCATCGAAATGTTTTTCAAAACCAGAAATGTCTGTGAGAAATAAATGCCCCCATCCCCCGCTGGTTACATTACAATGGGATAGGGCGAAACGCGACGCGACGCAACGGGACGGGACAGACATGGGTAACACTTTATGCCCCTCCCCCATTTCATTGCGGGGGCATAACATTGAACGATTGGTTTAATCAAGCTATTCTGGTTTATCCTTTATTCGTTTGTAACCCTAGTTAAACTAAATATCAGTGCCTTTAGAAACAACATGAATGAAGACTGGGGTAAATATTGCGGCAATCCTTTATTTCAATGACAAACTATTTGACAGAATTAGCGATGTATTGACACTAATGGTATAGGTGTTAATAGCTATATGTAGTATGCAGAAACGGTGTGATTCCGGAAAAGTGTCCATGGTTTAAATATACACATATTGACACATAGTATATAGTGTCTATATAGATCAGTTCCATTAATCGACATATAACGCTGGACTGAATCTGGTCTGACGTGTTTTTAATTTGTTAAAGGAGAGAATCAATCTCACTTTTTAATCTTGTTCACCTAGCCCCGAACAATCTCCTTAAACAAACAGAAAAATGGTTTTAGCATGAGGACACACCAGTGCGTCCGAATACCATTATATAGCAATCAGTGTTATTCCTAGTAGTTCCCAGTGGAGAGAAGACGACGAAGTAAAAGACATGATATCTACGTCTGTTGTAGCACTCTTCGTGCTATCAGGTAAGATATCTGACCGTTTAAAATTCAATTTTTTGTCTTTTTTATATTTAAGCAATGATGACAATTTTTTTTAGTTTTATTGGGGTATGAAAAAAAATTTATTTGCAAACTGTATGAATCCGCGTAGCGGATTCTTACAAAAGTTTGCAAGCAAAATTTTTTTTCATAAACCTATGAAATTAAAAAATAATTGACATCAATGTTTATAATTAATTTTTGAAACTTATTTTTAAATTTAAGACATGTTTATGTACAATTTGACTGATCTAACAACGGATTCTTTTTTACAAATCAATACGCAAAGTCAATTGCCGCATTGTGACGTCACATTTTTCGCGCCATTTTCGGGTTTTTTTTATAGAGGTATGAAAAGAAAATCTCAACCAATCAGAAAGCCGCATTCTGCATACAATCAATGAAAACTTAATTATATTGATATAATCAAATTCTGACAACATGGTGATGTAACTTCGTCTGATGCGACGTCTGTTAGCGCAAAGAAACATCATTGTGGCGACATTAACATGGCCGTTCCATTGCCTTTTGTCGTCAGTGTAAAAACGGAATGTTCAGCTTTGCTAGGTTCAAGATAATCAGAAACAACCTGAAGTCGTCATGGTAATTTTTTTAACCATACCAAACCAAACTTTATAATTTAGATTTCATTTTTGCCTCAAGGGCTTATGATTACGTGAGGTTAGACTCATTCACCCCTGAAGACATATTTTGAGTCTCCCAATACAATGGTAAAAAATAGTTCATGACAAAAGTTCAGGGGTCAATGAGCTAGTTGAGAATTATATTGCAAATATGAAAGTAAAAGAAATATTCGTCATGGTAATTTGATCAAAGAGATATAGATTCAACCTATCAATGTCAACAAAGACGATGCCATTGCTGGAGTGAAGTGACTGCTATGAACTGCATTTTTAACATGTTGATGGCACCGAATATTCGAACCAAGTACACAAATCTATAATGTTGATATATATATATTGATATAACAATTTTAGCGCTTAGGAATGTTTAGTTTTTATGATTTGTTATTTTCTATATAATGATTACAGATATATTAGCCTTTCTTTATTTGATTGATTAGAATTAGGATTTAAAGGAATTTCAAAGCAAGTTACAATCTTCATTTTGTTATAACATGGAGTCTAGCCATTCTTAAATAGTTTACGTCCATTTGATCTAAATAAGATTAAAATGATGTGTATTTTAAGGCTAAATATTTCCATTATTATCTTAATTATTACTCTAACCACTGTAAACACGCTTGATATTCGGTTTAATTTCACTTCAAGGATGATACATGTAACTATCGTAAGAGAGCAATGAATTCAAAGTGATAGTCAATTTAATGACGTGCACCTCAGAGTTCAAACATTTTCTGTATTAAACTTATTTTCTCATATGCTTTTTTGGAAACGAGAATTCATACCATAGCAGAAGATGCATACCATTAATATATGCCGATGTACTCGATTTTGTTCTATGATGGATCAAACATACCAATTTGGCATAAAAAATGATTTTAAGTGAATTTTGCTGTTTTGACCACATGTGGGAAAACATAAAACAATATCTTGTTAATGAGGTCGCCGAATGAATGATTGCAAAATTGATAGAAATAGTATTTTCTTTTGAATAAAGAAAGTAAAATGTTTTTGAAAACTGCTGTTTTACAATGTAGCTCAGAAAAACAATTTAAATTTTAAATTATTGTACCTCTACCCATTGTTTTCTAATGTGAACATACTCATGGTTATCATCATACATTGTATTTCTGCAAATTCCATGCTTGTTTGGAAATGTTCTGGTAATAAACCTATATTATTGTATTTAGCATATCAAAAGCAAAAGGAGTTCTCTGTCTAAAACAGCCAACAAAATGGGGGGTTGGTGTGTTGCATTTTTATGATTTGTTATTTTTCACCATTTCAGGTTCGAAAATGTAGAAATACTTCAGTCGCACTAATTATGCAACAGAATAAAACAAAATCGTACAACTTCCAACTTTGTTGTATAACATTTTCATGTTATTGAACATTTCAAAGTTGAATAACGAAACTAAATAAAGCTGCTATAATTTAAAATGGCGACACAATGAAGATTTAAGTGATCACTTCAGTAACGATAGAGTACAATTTTAATCTTTAGTGAAGCCCAATATTTTCACAGAAATACCCATTTTTAAATGGGCCGCCAAATTAATAAAAAAAAATATTATTGTGAGAATAATTCTGCAAAAATAGGCATATGGAATTTTTGCAAAATTTCTCAGATGGGTGTTTCCAATAAAAATTGATCATACTTTGTTAAATATTGCAAAAAACCCCCAAAAAACAGCCCTTACATGATGAAACCTCAGAGGTGTACATTCGTCGGCAATACCTTAAGGACAAATGCTATCCTACTGAGATGATAGAACATGGTATGTAGAACGCTGTTGAAGAGGACATTTTCTTCCCGCCACAGATCAGTCAAAGTTAATTAATTTTGTTTTTAATTTTAATCCACAGAATTTCAATATTTTTCCTACGATCTGGGACAAATGTCAAGAGATGAAGCAAAGTAGCGGGCGTACGAGAAAAACATCTTTAGTAATCATTCCATTTTACATATCAGATGCCGACACATCAACCTAAAAACGCATAAAAATCGCTTGATAATTCTTATGTAACACCAGAAGTATTTGAATGTAAGACACCAAGATGTGGTACATGACCTCTGATTAATGAATTTAGTTCTTTAATTTCAAAAACGGTTTGAAGATTACTGTAAATTAAATTTTAAGAAATTTTATGACATTTTCTGACCTAGTAGATCGTATATGTACCTATTGAACTTGAGATTAAAGACACAACATACTCTCCTACATCAGCCTCTTACCCCGACCTTACTAGTAATCTGTATGATAAACGTTATGATGTTGAGTGTCCGATAGTAAACTTTCCTTTTCTAGATAGTAACATCCCTGCTTCTCAATCCTATTATGTTTTCATGTCGCAGTTGATTCGTTATTCTAGGGCTTTGTCTGAATATCGAGATTTTCGTGAAAGATGTCAGCTGCTAAAGAAAATTTTACGGCACAGGGATTTAAGAGATGCAGGTTGATGAAAACTTTGGGTAAGGTTTAGTGTCGGCATCTTGATCTAATAATTCGAAATATTCTGTATCTTTGTGAGATTCGGAGATGGACGTTTTTGAGTTTGCTTATTAGTGTGCTTACTTGTTGTGACTGACAATGATGACTTGGGTCTCATTTTGAGGATTGATGTTTACTTGTAGATGACAAAAATTTACATGGCTAGTGTCATCGATGAAGCAGAAGACGCTTATTCCTATTGGACACCTGGTCTTATTCTCTTGTACTTTTTACGGAAGTCTCCATGTAAATCTTTCGCTTGTTCATTGTTTGCCTTTAGTTTAATCGATTATTAGCTCGGATTATGGTTTTCTTGACCGTTTGGTATTTTCTGATTTTTTTTATACAATAGTATGTTCTAAATGAGGTGATATTTACATCGTTTAAACTACATGTAACAACGGATTCAGCACATGTATGTTTATTCTCCTGCCTTTGCAAACAACACGTAGATAGGCAACGGCACATATTTAACATTGCTTTCATTTCGGCCGAGACATTGGACAGATTCATTGTCGCGTTCCGGAATACCCGACCCGGTGTCCGGGTCCGGAAGTCGTGTTTATTAGAGACTCGTACGAAAAGAATGAACATCAGACCACATGTGCTTTGTAAAGAAACAAGTCTACTGTCAAGTAAAGGGTAATTAATAATATCATTGATGCTTGAATAACATTGTATAGTTTGTATACCGTAATTTCGTTTGATGTGTATGTGCTGAATGCTTTAGAAACATATGTTCACGCGTTTTAGTAGGGCTAACGTTCTCATAACGTTGTTTGTTTCTGTTACAGTTTTTTACTCTGTCTCCGGACAGAGCGACTGATGAT